>CM054005.1:3630660-4833321 GCA_028641665.1 Chelonus formosanus
GAAGGTCTCAAAGATTGGAATGTATCAAAAGGGAATGATGCAACAAAAAGTGAAACAGATACCAAAAGTAGTGAGTCTAATGATTCAAAAATATCGGATAAACCTAAATTAGAGAAAGAAAAATCACAAGGAGCTCTATAAATCATTTATAAAATTTTTTTTTAAATAGGCAATAGTCATTTTCGTGTACTTCACTCGTATTTTGTATTATAGCTTGAAATATATAACACAATTAATGACGATTTTATATTCTAATTGTGAAATGATTAATTATTTATTATATATTAACGTTTATATTCTACTACTACAAAAGAGAATAAATTTTATGAAAAAGAATCTGAATATTAACCAAAAAAAATAGAGTCAAAAGTATTATTAAGTTAATAAGTGTTCATATAGTGCTTATGTGATATTAAATGAAAATGAAATTTATTATAAAAGAGTATGAAATGCTATAAAAAGGTAAGAACTGAAACATTATTTATTTTTCGCAACGTATAATTTAATTAATAAAGTTTACAAATTTGGTGCAATAAATCGGTTTTCATTATTTTAAATACTGTAAGTACATCGTGTCATTGATTTTTTCTCATTGCGCACTACAATTTTTTAAATTGCCTTTGGCTTTTTGCTATTTTTATTCATACTTGTTACATTAATAATCGTAAAGATAAATTATAATAATTACATAATTACTGTGAAATACTGCTTGACATTAATTAACTAAATTATATGAATAATATAGAAGTACCTAAATTAATTACTTAATTGCTACACATAAAATTATTATTTTTCTTTATAATTAAAATATTGTATAATAGAAAGTATATATAACACGTCCGGTTATTAATTTGTGTTTCATATTATACATTTTCAAATTTTCTTCATTTATATTCTACGAAGGTCACTAGGCACCGTCACCTTGCCTGCGCCTTGATATGGTCCATTTTGTATTAAATTTGACTTACTTATTGCAAAAATTACTTTAATTATACGGTTAAAAATTGAGAAGAACATAATATAGTTTGTATAAATGCACATTCAAAATCTTTTTTAATGCTTTATTTATTTTCTTTATTTACTAGGTTAAAAAATTTTTGTGTTAAAACTGCTTCAAAGACACCGGCAGATTTTTCCTCGGTTCCTTGCAACCCTCTCTTACAATTGCTATATAATTTTTTTCCACAAATTTCCAGTATATGGATTTAGCAATTATTGGTAAGTTAATTAATTAAATTAATAACGTAATTATTTTTTATTGCCTAATACTGTTTAATCTGTTATTACTATTTGGTAATTTTCGTTTTAATTAATTTAGTGTTTAATTGAAATGGTTTTCTTTTTACAATATTTAAATTAATAAAATTAAATTTATCTGTTTTATCGTAAAATGCAACATACTAATTTGGCACCAAAAAAATTTTCTTTTACTTTTAACTGACAAGCAAGATTATTATAAACTAAATATTTTTATTCAGTTTCACATAATTTTCTCATTTTTTTATGAACTTTTTTATTTTCAATAATCAGTGCTTAGAAATGATCTTTTAATCTTATGAAAATTTAAATTTATAATTCAAAAAATCATTTTTTTCATTGCACATTCTACAAAACTATATTGATTTATTGAGTAAATTTATGTATACGTATAGAGTTCAAAAGTATCGTAGAACTTAATTACTACAATCACTAATTAAATGTATAGTACAATCACTAAATTATTGCTTTGTCGTACCTTGTATCACACTAATCTAGACCCTATGTCTCCCTATAAGTAGTTTTTTTGTTGTTTTCAATGAATTTTCTTTCTTTTGTCATTGATTTTTTTTGGATCAATTCGATATGATGTTAATTATTTCCAAATTATCGTATGATAAATAGGAACGTGTGAAATAAATTTATCTGTATTTTTTTACACATAAAAAGTGTCTACATGTGACTCGGAATACATAATAATTATATCTAGATAATATTAATTTAACTGCACAAATTGTTATATTATAAGATGCCACATATCTATAATAAATACAAGTTTCAGTTCTGCGACTTTTCTTATAAACTCACAGATTTATCAATACTTTTTCATTTATGTGCAAACATTAAGTATAGAAAAATATTAAATAATGTAGTTAATTCAAAAAAATTTCTTTAAAATTTTAATTAACTGTTGAAGCAAATTAAAATTAATTGTTAATCTAGATCTTTATAGTAGCTAAATTTTTAAATAAATAAATAAATAATATATCTTTTCTGCACGTACATTTTTTACATCGAGTATGAATACTATCATAATGAATTATAAATGACCGATTTAGTTCTGGGGTTTCTTATTATATTATATCAGGTTTTAAAACGTGTGTTTAGCAATGGAAAACATCCCATACACATTTATTATTGACTACCGTTTATTAATTATTTTTTAATATTCTTAAATACTCTATTGACTGACCTGAAGTATATTTCTTATATTTTTCTTTTATTACTATTTCATTATTTCATTGAATATACTTGTCAAACGAATATAAATTTAGTAATGATATATAGATAAAATTTGTCTTTGTTTAAACATTTTTTTGTTATTTTTTTTTAATTATTGGTTCAATGTTCACATTTTATGTGAGTTTATAAAAGTATTGATAATATAATAGTGGTCAAATTTGATATGATAAAAAATGAAATAATATATTCAAACCTTTTTTTTTTTTTTTTTGTAATTTATAAGATGTTTATTATTGTGAAATAAAAAATCGCAATTATTAATTAATCGTGAACACGATATGGAAATACTCGTTGTAATTATTTATTTATTTATTTATTTTTATTATTATTTTAATTGTAATTAATATTATTATTATCATTACTATTTTATGTTATTGTTAAAAATTTTTTTGTTTAAATTCCATTGACTTTGGGTGATGAATTTGTCATTATCAGGTCGTAAAGCAGTTTGATAATCAACATTACACCGTAATGATAATTATTTTCTCCTAAAATCTGTTTGTTCATTTATTTAGTTTATTATTCTTTTCATTGCTTTACAGTATTGTTTATTTTTAATTTTTTAAAAAAATTACTATTTTTCTATGAATATCAATTATTTTTATAAATTAATTTATAATCTAATGAAAAATTTTGTCAAATACATGCATTACTTTTCTAGTCGCCTTTTATCTTTGCCATTTAACCCTGTTCTGCATCATTTACTGATTGTTATAAATCATAAAAATATTTTCTTATTTTTACTCGTTTTAACGAGCTTCTTCCTAAATATTTTTAATCCTTATTTTAATTATATCTAATTTATTAACAACTAAATTAATAATTATAAAAATAAAATTTTTCAAATAAATTAACAATAACTTGAAAAATAACATGACGTAAATACAACAAATCATTCCAAAAATGCATAGAAAAAATTTCTAAATAATGAAATGTTAACAATAAAAAAAAAAACAACATTCAATCTATTTCGAAATGAAACACTTAATTCTCTGTATTATAGAATATTTTCGCCAGAGGATAACTAAACCAGATTTCCCGCATTACTTATTCAAGAATCACTTTGATGCATTATCAAAAAAGAAAAATGAATACTGAAATGGCATGAAAGCTGTATGTAGAGGTATAGACTAGAATCGATTACTCTATAAGAGTGACGTAAGCATATAAATGGATTTAATCTATGTATTGATATCATCTGCGTACGTTTTTAATTTACTGTAAATAATAAAAGACAGGCATAAAGTAAATAGAAGGAATGAGAAAGAGAAGAGTTAGGTCATAGCAGAACCTTTACTATTAAATGGTCACTAAATTCAACAGGTGGGCTACTTCCCGTAAAATGTTGATGAAAATCCATTGTCAACAACTTAGCTTGTATAAATAAACTTATTTATATTGAATAATATTTTGATAACTCATGGAATCTACACAGTGATGTAATATCTGATTTTTTTCACGATAAAATAATTTAAGAATGGAAATTATTTTATTTTTCAGATAAAGTTGAAATTATTTTTTAATGAAGAAAACTGGTATAAATTTAATATCAATTCTTTAATTTCAACTTTTCATTGTATGTCTGTCTGTCTGTCTATTCTAACTAGATTACTTTTTGCATTGCAAGAAGGCATCATTAATACAGAGAATCGATTTCTACATTTAGAAATAAATAATAAACTAGTTATCAAGAAACTTGAAACCTTTTTAGAATCCATAGATAAAAATATAAATAATTTATTAGACTAGACAATTTGGACGTATTGGGAATTTGGTGTATCAATTTTAGGTGAAAATTCAAAAATAATTACTTATATTCTTAAATACAGCATATATCACGATAATCGATCATATATATGTATATTGTTTTGTATATATATGCACTACACGATAGTATCTGACGTTTCATATGCAAATACAATCGACATTACGATTTTTTTACGTCACACAAAAAATATTAACAGCGTGAATCACGCGATACCGTTTCATAAAAATATCAAGTCCCGATCAATAATAGAGCAATACAAATAGAATTTCGATGTTTATTTTCCCGGCACGACAATCGCTAAGAATCTTATTATTTAATTTATTCTGTCTTTCGCATCATAAATTATGAATTAGATTATTTATCCAACCATTTTCATTCGACTCTCATTTTCTTTTTCCATATACTAAGTGTGTGGATATATTTAGAATAATGATGTTTTGAGGAAAGTAATCATTAGTTATCATTTAGGATTAAACTAGGCATCAATATTAAAGCATTATTGATCTGAACTAATGCTAGTTAAGCTTAATATTTATTTGACTAGTTAATGAAATAAATTTGTAATGCCTTTATTATGCTGATAATGTTAAAGCCTTTTTACAAATGAATCTCTTCCTCAAAACATATAAGAAAAATATAAATTATTTTTCAAGTATCAATTTAAAGTTGTAAATCTGTTATGAGTATTTGATTATCAGAATTTACCTAATTGATTTATTTATCTAATAAAAGAATGATGTTATCAATAAAATTGTTATACAAACTCTTGTCTTGATCTCTGTCACTTTGAATTAATATGATGTACAACATTTCTCTTCTAGTTCTTATTCTCCCTCTTTTAATCTTTTTTCAGAGTGTTGTAACTATGTATATACACGAATATAGGAGTACAGGCAAAGTGAGTGAGACCAATAGAGAAAAGGAAAAAGAAGTGAGAAAGGTCGATAAAATCGTGTGCAGAATGAAGCGACGTTGAGCCCTCGGGGATAAGCCTCGACAGGGGCACACGCCGCGGGATGAATCGATATCGTCGCCGGATGAGACCAACTTCATCGCGGCAATTGAGGTCACTGCATTTTATTCAGGATGTATATCGTATTTCTTCCAATTTCATATCCAAATCCATTTTGTCAGCAAACATTCAAGAGCTTCGTACATTAATCCTTTGGAGCTGATATCAAATTTTAATATTAATTCTTTTTTAGTTTATTTTTGAGAATGATTTGAATCGAAAATTGTAGAATACCTCATCATCAACTTTTTCATTCCATCATTTTCATCACTTTGGAATTTTTATTTAATTTTTTAACAAGATTTTTACTCTGATATATTTTTTCTTATAACATTCGATTTTTTATGAAAATACTTTTTTTTTTATGTTTGGTAACTAAATATTAGATTTATTAACTTTTTTATTGCAATAACGGAAAATTCATGTTCATAGTTAATTAATAGTGTAGGTTAATTAATTTGGAAAGGCTTGTGTTAACTTAGAACATTCTGATGGGTAAACATTGATCACATTAAACGGAAATTACAGAAGAGTTAATTATTGCAATTAATTGAAAGTAATTGTAGTATCGTGTGTGTATTTATGTAATCATACATTCACTTTATCTGACTATTTTTATGATAATTTCATAAAGACTGTTATTTCTTTATTGATTATTTTTAAAAATTTTTTCGATGCATTATTAATTATTCGTCAAATTTTTCTCTACTTTCATCATTTTAGATATTATATTGAAAAAAATATCTTCAAAAAGAATTGTTTGAAACCAGAAAAAAAATTTCCATTTTTCATCATGCTTTTATTCTCACGGTTTAATTATTGAGGTGATGAAAAGTGATGAAATAAAAAAAAAAGTTAAAAAAAAAATTTAATAATCTACCTCACAGTCTGTAGAATTGACTGAAAAACCTGGCGAATCTACATCGTTGCTATTGTCATCACTAGTTTCTCTTTGACACGCTGATTCAAGATGCTTGTTGAGATAGGACTTGAGAGCAAAGGACTTGTGGCACTTGGGACACTCATAATTCTTGTCAGCCGAGTGTGTCTGCATGTGAGCACGTAGATTCGACCTATCTGCAAATGCTTTACCACAGTGAGCACAACCATATGGTTTTTCACCAGTATGACTTCTTAAATGGCCCTGAAGTAACCAGGGTCTTGAAAACATTTTACCACAGACACCGCAGCTATGAGTGAGTTTGTGAGTTAGTACATGCATCGCAAGAGCTGGCATACTAACATAGGCCTTGCCGCAGTGAATACACTTTTTAGCAGATTGTGAGTCAATACTTCGATGAGTTTGTTTGTGTCTAGAAAGATTTGAAGACGTAGCGTATTGTTTTCCTGAAAAAATGATAAGAATTGATTTTTAACCGGTGCCAGGAAATATGAATATTCGGAAAGTATAAAGCTATATTTTAAATAAAAGACATACCACATTCACAGCAGATATAACGTCCAGCTTTAGGTGCCTCCGGTGGTTCAGAGTTAGCTTCAGTAACAAGATTACTGGATTGAACAACATTATTTATTTGTTTCTTATTTTTTGACCTTCCATCAGCAACTAGAAGTGAGTCATAAGTATACGAAGCAGCCTTGACCTCAGTTTGTTCAGTAACAGTTTGAACTTCCTTGTCTCGTTGATTTGGTTGAGAGTTGGGGTTGTTGTTCTCAATGTCACTACTACACTCTGATGCGGGAGGTGTCAACGGAGGTGCTTCAAGAGGTGAAGCTTGAGCTGTGATAATAGAAGGAATCGTAGGAGTGCTATAAGTAAAGAGAATTTCCTGTACTGGTGATAGAGGAATAAAAACACCAGTAGATGTTTGTTGGACTATTGTAGTTGGTTCGTATATTATTCCTGTCGGTTGTTGCTGATAAACTGTGGTAGTTCCTCCTAAATCAATCGTATTTACTTGATAAATAGGAGTTTCTGTTGGTTGGTAAATACTTATTTCCTGTACATTTTCAGTTCCTGGTGTTTCTATCACATTCTGAGGTCCAACTGCAATACTAGGAGGTGGTAAAGGTGGTAAAGACCTAGATAATTCCAATAAATCATGCGCTGCTTCAGTTTCTGCGGCTGATCTGTCTCTAAATAAAGGCTCTTGAATGACACTATGAGATTCCACGTCTAAATCCACATGACTTTTATATTCTGAATCTAGATTTATTGAGGTTACTGTGGGCGACGATGACGTTGATGGTTTCACCGGTTCATTAGTTGACGCATTTTGAATTTCAGATTTGGATGTTTTTTCATTTTTTAATTGTATATATGATGACGTTGAATCAGAGTATGATGATTTTTCTGTTGATATTTTATTTGATAAATCATTTTCAATGCTTGAACGTTCTGAAAACAATGAAAATATTCATTATCATTTTATTTCTAGGAAATTTTAAATGTAATTAAGATAATTATACCTTGAAATACTGGTGTCAGCGAAGTTTCACTAGGTAGATGTTTTGGTGTAGGTGATGGAGAATCTCTACTCCTACTCCAACTATCAAATCCTCTAGTTACACTCATATACTTGTTGCACAAAGCTTTCTTCACCATGTAGCATCGCGGCATGGTGCTTATTTATTATTTAATTAACTTATAATTATTTATAAATTTTAATAATCAATTATTCAATTGTTTTATATGAAATTGTTATTTCACAGTTTAGCACTAAATATTCTAATTACTAAACAGCCTATAGTTGTAATTATAAAAATGTAAACATTGACTCGGAGTTGTAATTTCTTAGGATTATTTTCTCAAGACGTAGGATTCACATTTATTGAATAGAGAATAAATAAACCGAGTGTATTAATCATCCTCCTCTGGATTAAGTCTACTTAATAACTTATTTATTAGTAAAAGACTTTATCCATACAACTCGGATTTTCTAAAATTTAATTATGTCGTTGCATGAATTATTATTATTTTTTTTTTGCAGATTTATTATTAAAATACGATTTCTTGCAAAGAGAGCTAATTCTAGTTAGTATTGGACTCTTGACAGAAGAAATATCGCTTCATCAGTCTGTCACTTAATCAGCTCCGTGTTTTGTTTATAATAATTATTAATTATTTTAGTTTCGTTTTTTTTATTCAAAATTTAAATTCGGACTTTTATTAAATTTGACTCCGGTGTAATAAATCTCGATTTACCTTGTTTGATATTGCTTTCGTTGTATTAACGTGGGTGGAAATTAATTATCATTTACTTTATATATCAGTCACTTCATTACTTAATTATAACTCCAATATTCTCATCACATATATTATAATCATAATATTAATTATAATAAATCTTTGTCTCTCTTTCTCTCTCCTCATATCTCTCACATCCCAAATGTCGTTCACGCATGTCTATTTGCTAAAATCCTAGTGATGCAACACCACCATTATTGCAAGATATTGACAATTATTAGTGAAAAAATTGAATAATAAGTTTTTCCATTTCTCCGACATGATGTTGAATGGAGTAAGAAGCTCTCTTACAATTTTAATTAAAAAAGCTCGGCTGACTGTTCTTTAGGTCTCCGAGTATCCCTTCCACTTTTCTCATATTCGCTTCAACGGAGGTTTCACCAAGGCGGATACCGCAGGACGAGCAACAAGTTGGACAACAGGTCGGTTGCTCGTTCTGCGCTCTCTCTTGTGCTAGCAGTCTAATAGTCTAGCAGGTCGATCGACAAACTATGTTTAAGAACGTTCTAAGGTTAAGTCTTTCATCTATTCTTTAGCATTATCGACTGTAAACTGTCGGGTAAATCTTCCAACTTCCGAGTAACTTGATGCAAACTTGTGAGTAAGCTCAAAGTTACAACTTGTCCTATTTTCAGATGGTTGGAAAGTACTGATGGCAGCACCACCAACACGACGTTGCTGCAGCTTTCGAGCACACGCTGCTGCATGCAACTACTACCACCACCGTCACCACCACCACCAACAGCACCCACCACTACGCGTTCGCGGAGGCCTTGACGTCTCCTTGGAGCTTTGTAGTATATCAAAGCAATAATTGTAAACACTTGTTTATGCGATAATGAAGTAGGCGATTTTCAGGATTGACAATTAGTCCAGGTGGATGATTCAAAGGGTATAAGAAGATACCACCTGTGGGCGCAGAAGCAACAATTGTCCGCCGTAGTGCGGAGGGTAGACCGACTACATGGCTCGTCCGGGTGTGGCTGGGGTGCAACTGGCGCTTCACGACGCCCCCGCGTCCTAGCGCTTGCGTGCTTGATACCAAAAGCTTTTCCACCACCAACAGCTTCGAAAGACGAGGCCAAAGAGAAAGAGAAGAGAAAAAGACCACCAACGGTCCCAGTGGCGGCGGCACGATGGACAACGAAACTCGCGGCACAGTGCATCGATTTTACAGCGTTCAGGCCACCAGACCAACACCTGTTACCGCGCCAGATAGTACGGTGCTGCACACGCGCTTTCCTCGTATTCACTCGCCGCCACTTGCTTCCTTAACCAATCGATAACGACGCCAGACGCGCTCTAAACCCCCCCCAACAACCCCTTACCAAGGGATGTACGTGTACTTGAGACTCCCTTCGTAGTTTGAGCAAGACTATTCTCGCAAGAGGGTAAACTAAAATCACGCAGAATGTTGATGGATGAGACAACCAAGAGATTTTCGATAAACGAATTTATTTGTCGGCATTTAATATTCAAATAAAACTTCTAAATAGACAACAAACTCCACTGGTGTAGCATGTGCTGAAATGTTTGCCAAGTTTTAAGCTTGCAAATTTGATCAAAAAATTTTTCATCAATATTTTTTTTTTTTTTGTTCAATTTATCCAGTTATATTACGTATTGTCCTTTATATTGCATTATAAAATAGCAATTTAAAATAAATTCAAATAGAATCACCATTATTTTATCCAAAATTTATAGTTTAAAACTAACAGTTTAAACCTTGAGAAAATTTTGCTCCTCTATTGCAGCATTTTTCTCCTATTCTTGCTTTTATTTCTATCACCGTGCACTTGTATAAGGGAGAAAAATAACTGGAGATTTTATGTGTGTAGCGTAACGAGAAGGAACAAAAAGAAAAAAAGAAAAAGGATCAAAGAAAATAAAGTTTATATCTTTATAGCATCAGTTTTTTTGTGCCTTTAACGGGTTGCTATATTACACTTCCGGACGAAAGGACGTATGGTCGATTAAATTCACTTTGACCTAGCGAGTTCTCTTTGATCTTATGGGAATAAGTGCTGGATGCATGTTTTTTTCAAAAAGAAAACAAAAAAAAAAATAAAAATAATGCATTCAAAAAACTTGAAAAATAGTAGCATTAAGTCATTTTCACAAATCAAAATCATAAAAAATTTTCTAAAAGCCCATTCTCTCAAACTTATGGGACAATTTTCGAAGTTGATTGTGTAGTTATGTTTTTATTTATTAGTAATTTTTAAAATAACGTTTTATTATTGCAATAAAAATATTTCAGTATGACAAGGGAAACGTTGGGGAAACGTAGGTGTAAGCCATAAAGCATAAAGCAACCCCGGGCAACGCTGCAGACGTTGAGCGTGAGAGAAGTCTGCTTTTAGAGAGAGTGAGAGAGCCCAAGCTTTACTCATGAGTTGCCCCCAACGAATTATTGAATATGAGGTACACGGAAACACGAACCGTTGCTGAGCGACCAACACGTCAATGTCGTTGTTCTAATACTCACTAAGAAGTAATTAAATGTCATGAGTTAGCTGAGGAAACTGATTAACATCAATTAAAGATTGTTGTCAATTTTTTTTTATTAAGTACCTGAGGTAATTGGAAGTTTCGTGTGCTAAAATAATATTATATTAGATAATAAATTATTTACTAATATCTAATTTCCAATAATCAACTAATGGATTCTAAATAAATTGTAACTGTAATCATTGATGATGTTTAGAAAAGAATAAAAGGAATGGTTGAAATATTTTATCATTTTGAAGTAGAAAATAAATATTAAGATAAATTAGGGTAAAAAAATTCTTTAAGAATTTTAATGATTTATAAATAAAACTAATTGCATATTTTTTGGTACATTTATAATTTAAAATGCCTTATCTCATAATTTTTTTGCATTTTTCCTGGTTTTTGATATTAAATATATTTTTCAAATGATTTTCATAACGATACTTTCTTAACAATCGTTGAGCAGAGTATTTTATTCTTATTTTTTACTAATATATATGAGATTACTATTTATTTATAAAAAATATCAAGACATTGATTCTAAGTTTACTCCAATTTAATCAATCAATTTTTTTTTAAGAATCATCATTCTTTATCTCGACAGACAAAAACATACTTTATCCTTATTTCTTAGGAAAGCATAAAAAATCCTTTATTCTGTTTCAGCATTCTTAATTTAGGATAAAATCAATGAAGGAAATGTATGGTGAATTCATTTTTTTTATCTACTCGAGAATCTTTATGATGAGTTTCCATATCTGAAAATGACTTGTGGAAATCGTTTGCTGTCATTTTCGATTGGAACATTAAGAAGGGGGAAGCAGAAGTTTATTAGACTGCTCAACGTCACATACGGCTGGTGGCCGACGACCCTAGGGATTGGAAAAGAGGATTGCAGCTAGAATAATGATGAACGAAGACTGCAGACGTAAGTAGAACGTCCCTCCTCACTGACCCCAGCGACCTGTCATCAGTGCTTGATTTTGTTGGCGTTCGATTGGGGACATTGCAGTCGTTAGATGTCCAACTGGATTTTCATCCTGATCGAGTCATTTCATCTATTGCTATCACGTTTACGACTTTGCCTCGTTTTATTTCACCAATTTCCCTAGATTTTTTTATCTCTTCAAGGGAAAAAAATCCTGGTAAGTACTTAAAATCATTTTCTTTCTTCTAGAAAATTAATCCACAATAAACAAGCCAGTGAAATAAATTTACTGAAGATTTTTCATCAATTTTTTTATTCCAAAAGATTAATCAAAATCTTCTTTTTTCATTATTCGATTTTTTTTTTCAGGGAAATAATGCAAAGGACCATTTGAACAAACGACTTATCAGTTAAAAAAAAACTACTGACTGTAATGGTTAAATTATTTCAAAACTTGAAAAGTTTTCTCTCTCATTAAAAATAACTTTCTTGCAAACTTTACTCATTTATTCAGGGAGTAAAATGGTCTAGATTAATCTGGTAGGTAGTAGTCAGACTTCTTAGTGTTTCTTATCAAGCAAAATCGACCTGAGCAATTGTCTAAGATATATAGAAGCCACTAGATAGACATATAGGTGTAGAGATAATGGCATGTGTGAGACTCCTATGCCCTCGAAACAGTGATAATTCAAATGCTGATTCTCTCTATAGCAGTGCGAAATTTATGAGAACCCTCGAGTGACAGTTGATTTAAGCATCGATTTGATGTAGTAAGATTACAGTCACGAGATGAAATTAGCTTCCTTTCTTTTCTTTGTAGTATATATTTGCAAATCGTTTACATCACGCAATACTCTCTTATCAATTAGAAAAATCTGTGAGAAATATTCCACTTTTGAATTTCCGATTATTTAAATAATTTGAATCATTTAAATGGGATCAGAAAATCAAAATAGTACAAAATTCAACATAAATTTGAATAAAATTAATTTATTTTCAAAACTTTTACAATGTAAACAAAACAAAGAAACTAATTAAATTTTTTATTTACTGTTGGTTGTTTGATCTTAACTGTTAATTTATAGTTATTATATATTTCTTGATAAAGTCTCAAGTTTAATTAAACAGTAAATAAAATTCAAGATTCATAATAAAATAAATAATTTCATAAATTATAATAAAACATAATATCTAAAACTTAAGTTTTAAAAAAATCCAGAAAATGTCTTGTTATCATGAAAATACATTGCTCTGCTGGTGAATATACTTAAAAAAAATGTCAAGTAATATTTAAATAATGGTTTAATGAATAATTCATTTAAAAGAATGTTGATAATAACTGTAAGAATAAAAAAAAATGTATGACAAAAGAGGCAAATAATAATAAATACAAGTTAAGTTGATGATAATAATTTTGTTGAATGTAAAAGACAGAAAGAATTGACAAGAAAGTTAAGACATAAAATGGTTTTTAGTGAGTAACATGAAAATGTATGTACTAATGAATGCAGATTTCATATAAACTACGAAAACTGAGAAAAGAAATAAGAGAGTCGTGGCTGCGTGTACACAACGCAAAAGGAAGGGATGAAGTGGTATCCACAGGTAGTTGACTTTGCTGGCCGTGTTTTCTGCGAGTAAAGATTCGCAACTGGTGTGCCCTAACGCGCGCGCGCCACTTTTCTCATTCTCTTTCACCCTCTATAGTTGATATCGTTTTTTATTTTATGCTTTTATTTATGCTGGTATGCTTTACTCATACATTTGCGTATTTTTATTCTTTGAAAAAAAAAACTCTAGATGGTACGTAAAGAATTTACGGGATCTCCACCGACTTGCAAAAATAAAAAAAAAACCAGGACGATAAATAAACTTCCTTCTCTCGTAATTCAATGACAATTCAAGAATTCTCTTGTGGAAATGAAAAATATTCGTCTCTAAATAAAATTCTAGCTATAAATATAATTTTCTTATATATAGGGAAAACTAAAATATGTATATACTTGAGGAACTGTATCTACTTACTGTACGTGTTCTTGTGTGTATAGTTTTTACTTATTATTAAACAGTTGGAACTTCCGCTATAGAATACGATCAATAGATTTTTTTTGCAATACTATATAATACCCTGGATAGTTTTACTACTTGCCAAGAATAAAAGTTAAATTTACTATAAATATTTCCTCGAACTATTTCCCTTACGTCACCATTGAAATTATCCAAAGAGAAACAATTCTTTTTCTTGTCACGCAAATAATCGGATATTATTTTGAATTAATCAATTGCCCAATAACGATTGCATTCAAATGACAATATTATACAATTTATTTGAATTAATGATGAATTATTTTTAATCAATCGATATTGATATTAAAATTCATCAGGGAACAAAATATGTTGATAAGTTTGAATGTCAGATCAAGATAGTCCAAAAGTTAAGTTATATATTTTTCTTGTTGATTCGATGTTATTTGAGTAACAATTATCGTTTGATGTATATATATATAGCTGTATCAAATAATTTATTTATAAAGTCAACTATAATCAGTGTATCTACATATTGTTTTTTTGTATAATTTTCCTAACAAGGACTTCACAAATAAAACTATTTAATGTGTTCCATAAACAAATAGCTTTTTTATTTGTCAACAATATTTCATTTAGATTATTTACCTTTCTTTTTTTTCAATTAACTTTAGAGAACAGAATAAATAAAAATTTTCAGCTTTATTGGTAAAATAAATTGTCAAATTTAATTTAAACAAGTATTGACTTTTCTTTTATTTAAATAACTTATGAGGCATTTTTACACTAAATAAATAAAAATGAAGTTATATAAATTCATTACTCAAACAAAATTACCATCAACTTAACGCGATTTATAGCCATATAAGTCTTCCAAGCGGGAATTAATAATTGATAATATTATTATTTTTTTTTTCTCATAATAGCTGAATGAAGAGTATCGTTTTATTTAAAATATAAAAACAGTTCTAACAGTAGGCACACGCGATGAAAATTGGCCGGTGGTTGGATAGCCAGGTGTTCATGAGAGTGTAACAGTCGTGGTGTAGGCTTTCAGGGAGAGGAAAGAGGAGATGAAGGAGAAAAGACAAGGAAGAGGTTTTGAGGAGTCGCGTTAGCATGGGTCAGTAGACAGCAACGCAGGAAGGCCAGTGGGATATTCAATACGGAGAATTGAGGGGTGGTAGTGCCACCCTCGTGGCACGTGGGGTGCTACCAGGTGTTGCCTCAGTCGTCGGGTCGATGCGGATCGCTCGAGCATGCGCCAGCTACCTCTTTTACCACTCCACACTTAAATACTTTTTTCTTTTTGAATATCGGCCTCAATTCTCCCTTCTATCTTAAACAAAAAATTTCTTTTTATTCCTCCTCCACTAAATCTTCTCCTAAATCTCATTGTTTTTTTTTCCGCCATTCACTCGTTCATATTTATCAACATCATTTTTCGTTTGTTATCACACATAATGTATCCTTTCGACAGCAATGAGGAAGTGACTTTATTTATTTATTCGTCTAGTATTGTTGATAATACCCTTGGGAAATTTTTTGGTATTGCAGATTGTGGATACAAGTTGTTTAAACAACAAAAAAGAATGGAAATGTGATTTACTTTTTTTTTTATATACGAGAATTATTGGCGTGTCGCAAGCAGATCCCTTGTCGAAACGAGAGTTGGAATAAGAGTTTGCACCCTTTACATTGACGCTTAGGATAGCCATCAATTACTAATACCAATGTGTGTTCCTTCTTTTTCTATTTCTCTCAAACCACCCTCGTGCCAGGCGCTATTCACCCCTGCACAGACCCACTCGACGCACGAAATTGGGGTGAGCCGCATTGAAAGGTGGGAGGATCGTAAGAGTAGGATTGGAGGGGTAAAAGTGGCGTCTGCGTAAAAGAATGAAGACTGGTGTGCTTTACCACCACGTCTGGCAGTCGCTGCTGTAGCTTGCTTTATTCCAGGCCCTCCCCCGTCAGCCAAACTGGGCGAGGAGCAGCAGAAAATATCATACAACAGCTTGACGACACAGTCGTCTGGTCACAAAACTTGAACAATCGCGAATGTAAAAGGAAAATTAAAGTGGCGCCGAGTAATTGGCATGGTGGAATTGATGACTGCCGATTGTTGAGCCGATGACGAAGTCTCGTGGCTCGCTGACGCCACCAAAGCCGGCAAGTGCGAGTCAACAGAGAAAGCTGCGATTTCGTGGAAAGAGAACACGAAGGAGACGCCGTCGGTGTGGATCATCAACAGGAGGTGATTGTGCAAGTGCTTGTAGTGGCAGTGTTATCAGTGAAGGTGCACGTGAACAAGCTGTTAGTGTAAGCTGCAAAAAAATATAGTTTGAAACTTGAAGATTGCCAAGAGTATCATCACAAAATGCCGCGTTGTCTGATGGCGAAGAAGTGGAAGGCTTATCCATGGCCTGATAGACAAGAAGATGATGTGGAAAACATGGAAAAGAGTGATATTGACACCGTCCAGGATAAGAAGAGGATGACTGTTGAGACTGAAGACGAGGAGATTGACGTTGTTGGCGACAGCACCACCGACGGCAACAGGACAAGTCAGCAAACATGCTGGGGTCCTCATAGCCCTACTGCTGGCACAACTGCACCAAGTCCACCACCACTAAATGCCTCGGGGGCGCTCTACTATCATGGTATATATATCTTTTTTTTTTGTTACTCCAATTATGCTATTTTTTAAAACTTAGATTAGACTTTTAAACTAAAAATATGAATGTGACCACGCCCTAGGCTTGGTCTTATTTTTTTCTTGCTAAATAACCAAATGAAAGCTCGCCAAAAGTAGCTCGTAATTCTTGGATTATTCTCCAAGTTAACGGGGGGGTGCCAAAACTTTTGGTGCTTCAATGTCTCGTTTTTTTTTGCGGCTGATGATGCTTCCACCCTCGGGCGAGGTCTGCATGTTGCGCAGTCTTCTTTCCACCCTACTTTTCTTTTTGTCAAGGGGCGGTTCTCCACCCTCGCGCACATTCTATGTGAAAAAGATCTATGTGGCACTTACACTTACGACTTAGGGTGGGTTCCACTGACAACCAAGCCATTCTCGACGTGATACTACTACAAAATCGTCGACAAGAGTTTATATAACTCTCTGCTATCTTATTGTCCAACACGACTTTATTTATCTCTTGCCATATATCTATGTATTTATCTATATATGTACATATATGACTCTATGCTTCCTACCCATATTTTATGCTGTATATACATTTTCATTTTCTTTCTGCTACCACCGACTTTTCTAATGATACAAAACATTCATGAATGTGAATTTCCATATAACTCAACTCAATTTCATCGTATCCAATAGAAAAATATTTACTCTATTACTTCCTTTGGATTATCATCTCCTTTTTGAACTCAATGAATTTACTTTATTTACTAAAGTTTTTTTTTCTCATTAAAATAATTAAATAAACATCATTTCATTTTTCCCTACCATTTAAATAATAGTTTCTGAGACTTCAAATTGGATGTATCAATAAGATAGATAAATATTTGATAAAAGTATTGAGCTATTAACTATTTAATTAGCAGTAAAAAGTTTTATCTCTTAATAAAAGTAATCAGATGACCATAAATATTCCAAGTAATCTCATATATATATATATATATATATTTATCAGTTGCTCAAATAACCAGTGGTAATATTCAGCAAGGGTGTTTTGAAAAATATCATATAAAAAATTTTTATGATTTTTCCTATAATTGGGGTAAATATCATAAATCAACATTTGTCTTAAATATTTATCATCATAATCCAAATGGATCCCATCAGATTTAATGAAAAAACATTTGTTTCATTTCTTCCACTACTCGATCGACTCCCCCTCATACTTAATCTATTGGATTTTATCCATGTCAAAGATTTCTTCGATATTACAAGTTAATTTTTGGCTTATCGACCTCACTAAATCCAACCTATATCTAGTCTCATTCTCCCCCTTAAACTACAATAACAGAGAAATTAATAGAGACATTAGGTATATTAGAAAATAAATAGAGAGAAATAAATTACCTTTTGAGGGAGAGAGCTTAATTGCCATCAAGATATTTGACAGTATCGACATTTCAGGATGACGGGTTATCATCGAACAAATGGATTTGCGTTATGCTGCAGTTATTATTAAAGGATTGGAGCGACTTCTTTCAATTTAGTAAAGGATTTATTCGGTAAAGAGTATATAGAGGGATGAAGAGAGAAGAAAAAGAAAGTATTAGTTTTTCTCACCTCTTGCTATACGTAATGCTTCCTTTGTAGGGGCTCCTTGGCATCGATCTGTCAGTTTAACGCTCGCGGCTTCGATTGTATTTCGCTATTCCATTTTTCTTTAAACGATTTTTTTTATTTCAATTACCTCCAATGGTCTACTTTTTCATTTCATTTTATCACAATCATTTCTCTTCTTTTACTCGTTCCAAATATTTTTAATAGTGGAAGTGTAATTATTTTTTTTCAGCCATTCGATCTAGAGCATGTAAAAAATATTCAACAAGTTGAGTTAATTGGTAGAAGTGAAAGATGAATTTTTTGGTAAAAATTAAAAGTGTCAAAGTACACTCGAATTATTGATATTTATTGAGGATTTTATTCAGTAAAATTGTCAGGTGGTTTGGAGTTTATCGAGACAGAAAATACTCGAGTTGGTCGAGTTGTCCTGAATGTCACATGTGACGGCATGGACTACAAAATCGCGGAGGGATTTAATATCGTTGGAGAATCGAGCGAATTCGATAGTCTAGAGTTACTCAGGGGTTGGTACGTGGAAAATATCAACAGCCCGGCAGCGTGCAGCCGAGCGTCCATTCGACGTTATTGATCCTTTCCCCTCTTGTTGATGAAATGCATGTCTAGATACGACCAGAGAGAGAGAGAGAGAGAGAGAAGGAGAGAGACACCCTTGTTTTCTCTGTCTTTTCCCCGATTCCTGCTTGCATTCTCTCTCTTTCTCTCTTTACTTCCTTTTATTTCTCTAGCCAATAATAGCCTGACTAACTGGCAAGATCGATAGTACAATTTTCTGATTTATTACCTTTCCAACACGCGCTAGTTTTAAACATATTCGCGTATCAAATTAGATTTAAAGTGAGCCCAAACTCTATCGTTAATAATATCGTTAACTCATCATATTTTATCTATTCGTTTAAACCCAATGTTTAAATTGCAAAGCTTTCATTTATCACTAATTTACTTTAATTCGTTTGCTACTCAACAAAAAATCAAATAAATTCATTCATTTATTTTGATACAGTAAAAGATACAAAATATTTTTATCATTTTGTGTTGTTCAATTAAAATATTAAATATTCAATTAATTATGGTTTGCTATGCAGTTCTTTAATTAGATAAAATTTGTATTATACTATTTTTATTCTGAAAATAATCTAAAAGTTGTAACAACATTTTTTTGTAGTTTGAAAATAATTTTTGAGGGATTGATTTTTAATATAAATAATTTATTTTATTGCTTGAAATGTAAAAATAGCAAAGCCAGTATAAATAAAATTTGTGATAACTAGTTTTCAAAAGGCAGATCGAACGTCAAACGCCACAATCAGATAACAATCACGTGAACCGTCGGGATTATGTATATAAAATAGTGAGTGTAAGTGTACATGTAATGTTTAAAATGTCTAAAATGACAGATGCATGTTTATACACTTTAGTAGTTTTATGTGCGCAACAGATATACCTTTTTTTTTAAATATTTTCTTTTGTATGTTGAACCATAGTTATATTCTTTGTATCAATGCATTAAATCTTCATAATTCACTACCGTTGCTAAAACCTTATTATTTATATATATATATATATTAATGCAAGAGGTTGATAGTGGTAGCACATGGCATCAGCAGCTGCCATTCGTCACAGGAAATGAAATAGCCGCATGAATGAGGGGATGATTCACGTGGCCCTTTAAATTTTCTACCGTTACGGTACTAATTCGTAGGTGCATCGACCTTTAATTTGGTATTTAAAATTGGATTGAAAATTTTTGTAAAAGTTTGGACATAAAAATAACAAAAATAAATTTCATCATCAGTCATTGTCACTGACAGATGATTCTAAAAATTAAATAACAAATTTTATAATAAAAATTTTTATAGATCTTTTTCAGAGTAAAGAAATTCATTTGAATCAAAATAAGTCTTTTTTTGATAGTAAAAAAAAATTTATCGTTCCATTTTTTATTATTCATTGATAACAATAATATTTTTTGCAGTAATATAAAAAAAGCAAATAGTTTTTTATTACTAAAAAAACATTGCTAGAATTTTATTTTTTCTACTTTAATATTTTTTCTTTTGTTTTATGTGTAGTAAGTAAATAACGTGGGAAAGTTCGGAAATGACGAGTGAAATGAATACTGCAGGGTTGTATGACGGATGTGAAGGATAATAGGAAGCCATGCAAGGATAGCGGAAATTTGATGATCGATTCTTTCTCTTTCTCTATGTATATATATATATATATATATATATATATATGTATATATAAGTATACATATAATATAACTGTTGAAGTGGAAGAGAGATATCAATGGATTATAGGGATTAATGTGAAACGCGATGAACCACGGAAGATCTGCATCATCACTTGGTTTATTTCCTGACACACGATTTATCTCCCAATTCGGAAATTCTGGGTAATGTCTCATGTTATACAGAAGACAAGAATTGAATTCGAAAAGCCGTTGTCGTTACTTGGTGAAAAAGTTTGCTAACTAAACTTTAAGATTCCTTTAGATCACAAATTTTACTAGTATCTACATAATAAAAACTTTTTGTAATATGTTTAAATAACTTTTCACACTTGTCTCTACCAGTTTAAATTTCAACTCTCGTATTACTTTTCATATTTATTCCCTTTCAAAGCCAATAATCATAAATTGCTTCCATTACTGAAACAATGTCCAAGCTTTAATCTCAACTTTTTAATTAAATGGAAAGATTTGAAAAGTATTTCACTAAATGAAATAAAATGAGTAAAAAGTAACATTTAATTTCTAGGGTATGCGCATGAGTCTTGGTTAAACCATGAAGAGCCACCAAAATATGCAACGCTGAGATCAGCTGCAGAGTTAGCCCAACCAACAGCAGAATCTCCTCCACCTCCTCCTCAACACCATCATCAGCAACAGCAGCAGCAGCAACAAGACCAACAGCAAGATCAACAGCAAGCTCTCTTGGCGCCATCTGTATTACAAAATGTTCAAGGATTTCAACCACGAAACAAAAGTCTTTCAATGTGTTTTACAAGTACTGGTACTGCACTATCACTTCCACCAAAGAAGAAAGACATTTACCGACCATATAGCCTTCAGCCGTCAGAAGTGTTAAGGAATTCCCCGGAGGAAGAGCTCTCTGCTGCCCAAGCAATATTAGACTTGAGTGCATCACCAGCAGCACCAACTCATTCCGTTTTCATCCACACTCTCTCACTGCCTCCAACACCCCCAACCCCAACAGTTCCCCAGCCAATTCAACCAACACCTATACCAGTTTCAGTGCTTGTACCAGTTCCTTCTCATAATAATCCCACGAGACAAGAGTCTAATCCAGAGCCACGATCTACAGCAAGCTCAGAGTCAAGTCCGACACTCACCAATACATCACCAACTAGCAATAAAACAGTTGCTTATACCTATGAGGCCTTTTTCGTGTCAGACGGAAGGTCCAAGAGACGTTCTAATAATGCAGCAGTTCCTGAAAAAGAGCCAGCTCAACCAGTGGATCGACCTAAGTTCACTTGTACCGAGTGTGGTAAACAATATGCTACATCTTCCAATCTTTCTCGACACAAACAAACTCATCGAAGTCTCGACTCACAGTCTGCTAAGAAATGCATTCACTGCGGCAAGGCCTACGTCAGCATGCCAGCTCTTGCGATGCATGTACTGACACACAAGCTCACTCATAGTTGTGGTGTTTGTGGTAAAATGTTCTCAAGACCATGGTTACTTCAGGGCCATTTAAGAAGTCATACTGGTGAAAAACCATATGGTTGTGCTCACTGTGGTAAAGCATTTGCAGATAGGTCAAATCTACGTGCTCACATGCAGACACACTCGGCTGACAAAAATTACGAGTGCTCAAGGTGTCACAAGACTTTTGCTCTCAAGTCGTACCTGAATAAGCATCTTGAGTCTGCTTGTTTAAGGGACGAAGAAGTTCAAGCTCCTCAACTCGATCAACAACAAGCTAATAACAATGGACAACATTCTCCTCAATCGAATCGAGGCTTGTAGCGTCATGAAACAAGTAAAAGTGACAACAGCTAGCGATCTTATGAAAGCTAAGAAGTTGATATAACTTCTTAAATTTAAGCGGTAGATAATAGATGATAGAAAAGTGCCGTGTGGTTTGCACCTAGTCATCTCGTGTAGTGTCGTCACAATGGTTCTCTTCAAGGCTTCTTTTTCTTCATTTCTTTTTCTTCATCAGGATCAGCAACAGGGCGTCGTCACTTGTTGCTGACAACGCCCCGATTGCAGCGCACGAAGCGGCCAACATTTATGAGACTTCAGGAACGCCTTGATGAGACCTGGACGGCGCTTGCTCGAGAAGTTTAAGAGGTAGATTAAGTAGTAAAGTGCCAGTTTGCGGAGCGTAAGCGTCTTCGAGTTCGCGCGAATTGACTTTAATTGAAAAAAAATGATTTTTGATATAAAAGAAAAAATGTTAATTAAAACGATAAAATTGAACAAAATTTTTTAAAATATATTTTTATAATATTCATTCATTCTTTTAGAGAATAATTTCATTTTTTCCTTATTAAATATCATTAAAAATGGAAATAATGAAAATTGTTATTTAATCATTTGATAAAAAAAAATAAAATTATTTTTTTACATTAAAAATCATTTTTCTTTCAAGTCAAAAACAGATGTCGACCAATCTTAAGAAATTTTTAATTAAAATGAAATTCATAAAAAAGTATTGTAAGTCTAGTCGTAAATCTTAGGAGTGATCTTGACATCTGGTGGTGAATAAATACTCGAGGAGACGATTTGCAAAGTAGATTAAGTAGAAAAGTGCCAGTAGAACAAATGATTAACAGTTTATAAATAAAACGTCCAGTAATTGTTAAGTCTAAAAAATTAAAAACAAAAAAAAAAATTAAAAAAAGACGATAATGAAGACACTGGTGATGACGTCCACACATCACAGTCTAGTCACTCTAGTCGATTAATCCATCAATTAATTAATTAATTAAATAATTAATGAATTAATACCTATACACCGAGTATTCATGATGACAATTATTATCATTCTGATGATTATTATTATTTCTATTATTATTACTACGATTATTTATTATTATTAATTACATATATATATATGCATATATGAATGATATATATATATATATATATATAAATATTTAAATTATGATTATATATACATGATACATATACAAAAAGTATGGTGGAATGAAATAGCATATTATCATTAGGGCGCTAATGAGATTTCTAGTCACGCGCAACAAGATGCAATTACCATGTATAACTTAGCTGCCTGAATTGAATATCGCGCGTAAACGAGGACGCAAAACTTCGCGAATCTATTCAACAATAAATAATTATATTCTTCATAATTCGGTTCGCATTTCCGGAACTATTGCCGTATTTTCACAAATACTCTCACTTGTGTGTAACGGCGGTATAATCGGTAGAGCGAGACACTATAATGAATGCGATGGTAGCTTCTTTCATCTTATTTCTTGTCTACTTTTCCTTAATCAATTTTTCAACTTTATTTCCACGAGAAATATGCTAATTAAAAAGACTCGAGTTAAAAATAGTTACGACATTATTTCAAGTTTGACATATTTTTTTTTTAAGGAGAAAAATCAAGTATAGATGACTTTTTGTGGGAAATTTAATACACACTTGAAAGCTTTAAATTAAATCTATTTATTAAAGATGAGAAAAATTGAATGAATTATAATAAGATATGAGCGATTGTAAATTACTTGTATTGGAAGAAGAATGTATTATTAAATAAGTTTTTCTAAAAAAAATGATTACAGCTTTTATAAAAGTCATCTTGCTTTGATTGAATTTTTTTTTTCTAAAATCATTGGTGTTGAATTATTGCAATTGGGGTGGATTAAAAAGAATCAAAATGTGAGCTGTAAAAAATGAAAAAAAAAAAAAAAACAAATAAAACCACCGCATTCATTGATAATAAATAGAGGTATTAAATTGCGCGTATATAATTAATTCAATAATTATTGCCCTGATAATTCTGAGATTTGCAAGTTATATTGTTATACACGTATTAAATAGAAAATCAATATAACAAAGATGACACGTAGTGTGACGGTCTTAAAGCAATGTTTCGAAACAACGAATTCTATTAAACATAGAAGCAACATCGAATGAATAATTGATTCGCAATCCATAAGTATCGATGAGTCTATATAATTAAAGCTTTAAGAAACAATTATTATTTCCTTTAAATAATACATCTGAAAATATTATGATAAATCTTAAAAATTTATACTCTTCAATATTTCTTCGCTGAAGCTTCGTCGCCCTCGGTAATTAAAAAGCAACCAAACAATACCAAAACAAAAAATGATAGAAACCAAAGCTAAAATAGAGATAACAAAATGAACACATGAATAAGAGAAAAATCACTAATTACAAATATGGTAAATGTCTTTTATAATTTATAATATAATGACAAATAATCTAAATGCATGTACAGTAGACCAATTGGCAATATTTTAATTTAGTGAATATTTATCAATAATTGAAGAAGAATAAAAAAACGATTACTAATAATTACAAAGTAACTAATTGGTATTATTATTACTAATTATATAATTAAACACATTGTGCAAATATTTTATTTTGCACTTGTGTTATATTATTTATAATAAATTATTGAAATCGATAATAATTAAATGACCCATGATAAGCATTTAATAATTTAAAATAGAGCAATAAACATAAGCAATATAATATGAATAAATATAAATTCACTTTGATTTTATATCAATCAAAATCAAAGTGTATGATTTATTAATTTGATAATTATGCTTAAACAATGGCAAGCGTCTTCAAAGGAAGATCTACTAGAGTTAGAGATTTATTTAATTAATTATTTATTTATAAAATAATGAATTTATTTGTAAATTCATAAATCCATTTTTAGTCATATTTTAATTTATTATAATTTTTTATTATTAAGTATTATTAATAAATATCAGCGCAGGTTTATGATTTATAAAATTTATACAAACATTTTTTAGCAACATTTGTACGATAGTTAATAAATTTTGTAGTATTTTTAATTTGTCTTAATTATCGAACGATTTTTAAGCAAATATATTTTATAAAATTTGATATTGTAGAATATATAGAGTTGATATCTATTCTTTTATAGGTCCCGATAGTGAATCTTTATATTGATATTAAACCGTATGGATAAATCATTTTTTAATGGAATGTTTTAGTAAAAAAAAAAAAAAAAACCAAAATGGTAGTTAATAATAAACAAAATAAATAATTTTTCATCAATTAAATAACAAATACAAGCAATTGCCTTTTAAACCTGCGCTTTTATTATTATGATTATTATAAATATATTATTTGAACTTTGTTGAACTTTTGTGACTGATTATGATTATTTAATTAATTATATTATCATGCAATTTTTTCCAATATGTGTATTTATTATTTTTTATTTTCTCAATTATTTATCATTATTCTAATACAACGAGTTGATACAACGATTTTTTTTTGTATCTTTTTTAAATAACAAAAACAAAATATTTATAAAATAGTCTTAGCAATAAATACTGAATACCTAATATCTTTGAAACAATTGGTAACGAATGATTTGCTGGATTACAGAATCGCGGGAACGATAACAGGAACTACAAAAAGGAGAGCATATCTACGTTTCGTCCTTTAAGTAGTTTAAAAAAGAAATAAATTTAAAAGAAAAAAAAAATTATCCCAGCTAAAAAGAATATATAATAAAAAATTCATTAAAAGCTCAACCCCTGTTGTCGCAAGTTTAATGTTACTCTAGAGGTGCTCAAGAAGTGTGTACAAAAAAATACCTATACGAAATGAAAATTTGATGGTATATTTATTGATACAATAATATTTAGTGATAGATTTATTGAATATTTAAATTAAATTAAGCTTCTACTTTGCACCAAATCAATTTCCTTCATTGAGTTTTTATGTTTCTGCTAATTCATTAATCAAAGTATTTCCTTAATTATTGCAAAAATGATCAACACTAATTAATTTCCTATTCAACTCTTATCTATATTAAATATCTTATTTTTAACACCCTCTGTAATAATTAGTGAAAAATAAATCAATTATCTTTCATGAAGTGAGGAGCTTTCACATGTATATAAAAAATATATACCGTTTTTAAATTTTCTTGAAAAAAAAATAAAAAATTTATATTCAAATATCCGTAGAATATACTACATAATTGCACTTAAAATCTGTACGTGCTTCTTGTTTATAACATCCATCTATTCTTCAGACAGTCTAGCATCTCGGACAAGCTCTTTTTCTCTTTCTGATCATCAATTATTGATAGATCCTCTTTACTCTCCGTCTAAACTAATTTAAAAACATAATAATAATACTAATCTATTAAAACTAATAAAAAAAATTGATAATTAATTAAAAATAAATAAAAATAAAAAAATAGAGCATCGATTCACATGCAGAACCGTCCCGCTGAATTTTCGAATTCGACACCTGAGAAATCGTCAGACTGATGCTACTCACTGAGGGAACACTTTTGTCATTAATATCGCCCGCTTTTCAAGTTAAAATGAAAGAGCAACATAGAAATTTCATATTATTGATCTCGAGATTGTATAATTGTATGAAAAAGAAAACAAAGTGTAAAAATAATTAAACCGAATAGAAAAAGAAAGAAACGTTACGAGAAAAAATGCGATTATGTTTAGACTTCATTGTTGATTATTATACAAAAAGATAATTAAACTGAATAAATAATCATCAATAGCTGATTAAAATAAAATAATAATGAAATGAGAGAGAGAAATAATGCGCTTATGAGGCATAACATTTAGAGAACAATGTGTTCAAACAGTTGTAGCTTTAAATCAATACAGTTCAAGTTCGCTGAATGAAAATAAAATTTAAAAAATATACAAAAAAATAATAATCATAACAAATTAATCGATTAATAATTTTTCTAGCAATATTATATAGAATATAATTCCTGCATTTGTATTTATAAATTAACAAAAGGATAAAAGAAATTCATCTATTGGGGAAAACATTTTTTTTTTATTTTCTGCGCACATACCAGAGAAAATAATAAATTAATAATCAACAATAATTAAACATTGTCATTAATTTTGTGCTCTCACTTCGAACGTTAATTGACAATTATCATATATTTTCCATATACTTCAAAGAAGAAATATATAATAATAAAATTTTTCAATTAATAAAAAAATAATGGAAATATATTTGTATTAATTAAACTTGAAAAAAAAAATAAAAGAAAAAGGACGCGCACATATTTAATAATTTTTTAAATATATTACATAAATTATACTTTTTTCGTAGAGTTGTCAATAACAGCAAGTGTTGTGTGTAAATAGACAAATAAATAGTGACTTTTAGGATATATATAAAAATTTAGGTTGATGATATGTAGTCAATCAACGCAGGTTGAGATTTAATACATAATTTTTAAGTAAGTTATAAGTACTTATCTGGCGAGAGCTGGGTCCCCAGAGGACCAATATTCAATAAATATCGGTGTAAAATTAAGTATTCGGTTTTTTTTTCTTTCAAGTCTCCGTGTTTTATCTAAATAAATCATATGTCTGACTCTAACGAACGATTTCTACTGTCTCGTACTCTAATTCGCTTTCCGAAATATTTATGCATCAGAAAAAAAATCATTCTTGAAAAGATTATTATTTAAAGCCAATATTTGTATCATAATCATAGCAATAATAATAAAAGCAATATCTTTTCTAGTGGAAAAAAATCCGAAAAGGTGATTCAACAGTTTATGATTGATCTAGAAAAATGGGTCCTTGTTTTTCAACATATATAATTGCAATAAAAATTAATTGGACTAATAAAATGTTTGATGGATAGATTTATCAAATGTTGAAAAATATTGATAGGAGAATAAAAATGAAATTTTGCAAGTTTGAAAGAGGAAGATTGATAAAAAAAAAAAAAATGAAAGAGAAAAGTGTAATAATCATTTCAAAAATGATTTTTTTTATTGTTGATAAATTGAATATCTCAAATGAAATACGTCTAGTTGTTAAATGAACAATCAATAATAAACAAAGCAATTGATATGATAAATATTAGTTGGAGATAATAAAATTACAAGCAATATTATGCACAATGCATACAGTCTAAAAAAAAATTCAATTAGTACATAGTCAATATTATCATTAGTCAATAAATCTTCTCGTTTGTCAAGGAAAAAAATTGAATTATATTAAATTAAAACAATATCAAACTAAATTAAATTACAAAGAAAAAAAAAGCAATACTCTCTGACCGCCTTCGTGAGGTAATCGAATATTCAAATGTAAATTGTCATTGGCTCCTATGATTTTCTTTTAATCTCATTCTTAACTAAAAAAAGAACTCTAAAAAAAAATTCTAATGAACTCAGTCACTTCTGCTACATTCTCTCTCAGTACGTTTATCACGATTAATAAAACGGATAAAAATTAGGATAAGAGTTCGCAATTATTAATAATGATACAAAGTTTCTATTCTTGTAAAATTCTATCTATTTAAATACTTGTCACTTTTACTGAATATTCTGCTGGTCTTTCTCTATTTTATTTTTTTTTTCTGGTCTTCAAACTCTATCTGTGCTCCTCCGTACTCTTTTTTAATTGAAAAAAAAAAAAAAAATGTAGGAAGGATGAGGAAAAAAAAATCTTAATGTGAAACGTAAACGTGGTATGTGCAAAAAGTGCCTAAAATTCCAATTAAATTATTATTTAATAATATACTTAAATTCAACGACTCAATGGTAATGTCAATTAAAAAAAAGAATTCAGTTAATGGAGTAGAAAGAAAAAAATAAGTGGTGAAGAATTAACGAAAAAAAAATTGAATTAAAATATAAAATTGAAAGAATATGAGTGAGAATGAATTGTAAGAGCACTTATTTTGGATATTTAAAATATTTTATTCGTTAAATTAATCAACGAAGACAAAAAAAACGACATTTTGAAGAGTAACGAGGACACAAAAAAAAAATTAATTAAATAAACAATGTCAATAAAATAAATGAATATAATTAAAGGTAAAATTATGATTCAATTGTCATTGAAATTATTATTGATTGCGAACTGTGAGTGATGGAATGTTATGAAAATGAATGTGGGGGAAAAAATTATTATGATTGCGCAGTAACATTAGACAGATGTGATATAAAAATTAAATCTTACAAATAATGATGAATGAAAGGGGGGAAAAATATTTAAACTGTGCATATGGTTGTTAATATAATTACCCAACGTATAAATTGTGATACCCCACCCAAAAACTTTAAAAAAAAAAAAACTTGACTGATATTTACAGGATATTGTTCCATTTGGATCTCCCAATGAAGCCGGGGTATTCAAAAGCAATAAAAGACGTAGGCGGGAGGGGAGGGTTCTATGACGAGCCGCCCCCGACAAAAATAGTTAATAATTAATTAAATTAATTAATGAAAATCATGATTCAATAACATAATTATATACATACGCATTTACAAACAACGCATTTATGCAATAAATAAATTTTCATCAAAGTTAAAAAAATTATTTATGCCCTAATTAATTAAATTTTATAACAACTATAAGAACACCACTTTTATTGTAATATATAAACATGTTTTTTAAGTAATTATTCATAAAAATAATCATTAATGTGTAATTATTGATTAATAATATTCTATTTAAAAGAACTAATTATTTCGAAATCAAATACTAGAATATTTCATCATAAAACAAGGCCTAAATAATTTTTTTTCGCATTTATTCTTCCAATATATAACATGAAAAATAGCAATTAATTGTGAAGAATCACAATAAAATAATATAACATTTTGAAATTCAAAATACGATCATATAATAAATAGAAACGAATGCCTATAGCAATCTGCTACCATATTCAATTAATAAATATATTATTAAAGAACAAAAAATAATAGCCAGCTTTTTTACACAATGCAGTGTAAAATATCATTGGACGATTGTTTTAAAAGTATTATAAGATATTAAAATGTCCTTGCATCGTTTTGTAATTCATTAATTACGTATATATTAAAGAATAAAAAAAATAAATAAATTTAGTTTTTAGAATGATGCAAGAATATTAACACGGTGTAATTTCGGGTAAAACTAGTCTCCAAGCATTACCATAAGGTGTATTCAATATTTTCTAGCTTTTACTTAAGATTGCAATGATTGAAATAATAAGAAAAAATTAAAAAAAAAATATATAGTAATAACTAAATAGTTTGAGTGATGAGGCGATATAGAATGTGTTGAAAATATTATACGCTACAACAGTTATATTTATAGAAATATGTTGAACAAGTATAATTGCTAATAATTATATGGTAGATGAAGAAAGGAAGATGAAAGCACTTTTAAGTTAAATTAATTACGAACTAAGTAGAGTAACATGAAGGGGCAAAAAATTCGAATATTGAATTTTAAATAATGAAATAATACCAAAAAAAAAAAAAAATTCAAATGTAACTGAAAAATAATTATTGCAAAAATAATTATATCAATAATTATAAAATGCATTTAAAGAAAAAATGAATAAATTTATTCATTGAATACCAAAAAGTATAGATCAGGGACAGTTGAATTGATGAAAAAAAAAAAAAATGATTACTGAAATAAATTAGTTTATGAAAGAAGCAATTTCAAATCAATTATCTTTGCATGATTATGTAGGGCTGTACTGCCGCCGAAGCAATACAAAGAGCAATATAGTGTTATTTAAACGAGCAAATAACATAAATTAACGATAACATAATATTCAAAGTAATGAAAGGATAAAAATTTTTAAATTAATTAAATGATAACGGCAACTATTAATGATGGAAATTTAGCTAACAAGCATTCTGTATGACGTCATTAAAATATTCTAATCGTAGTGCTAATTGTACTTAGCATTTACGTAGATTTACACTAATGCCTAGGTGAGCGTGATTGATTGGATTTATAACTACTAATTATTATTAAAGGATTAAACAATAATAATAATAATTTTCAAAAAAATGAAAATTTAAAAAAATAATTGCAAACCAAGGTTTTTTAAATTTTAAATTCAATCTAATGTCGCTCGCTTGCCAGATAGTGATATAAACTTAACAAGTAGTTTATCAAAATATTTCTCTCTGTGCTCATGGATTTTTTTGTAACTCATTAATATATGTATATATATATATATACATAGATATATTAATTGTGTTAATGAGTTAAAAAAAATTATTATAAAAAAAAAAAAAAAAATTTTTTTTGTACATATAGATGAATTATTTTTGAAGTGCTTTTATTAGTGACCAATAATTTAGTATTTTATAAATGTCATTTTTTGTAGAGAATAATAATTAATTAATGAGCCAAGAACATTGATTGAAATATTCTTGATGTTAGTATGGTGTGAAGATAAAAAAAAAAAAATGAAACAATAGTGACGCTAGATTATTTATAAAACTTAAGCTTTTTTCTCGTTATTATTGTAATTACTATTTACATACGTTTGTATTATTTGTAATTAGTATTAATACAAAACTCCATTACATCGACAAGATAATGAGATTAAAAAAAAACAAAAAAAAAAATTAATACCACTGTGAAAGAAAATAAAATATCTAACAATTGTCAAACGGACACTGTCTTTTTCAATCAACAGAATTATCTTTCATTTATTTTCTGTCCAACGTGCTAAATATTTTATCAGTCTCAGTCACGTCAGGTCACAGACAAAATAATTTAAAAATATATATATTGAACGAAATATTAAGATGAAAAAATAATAAAATAAAACAACTTTACCTAACTCGACATGCTTCTAAATAGTGTTGGACGGTAATGTTATAATAAAATAAAAATGAAAAAAAAACGTTAATTGAGCATTGTTATCTATGTAATACGACATAGGATGTTTTGTATTATATTTTCATAATAAATAGAAACGTAGAAAAAAAATGTATTAACCATATTCGTTGGATGTTTATTAAAACAAAGTCCTTCTAATCAAAACTCTTCAAATATTGTCATTATTTTCATAACTCAAGTATATTTTTATGATTTCAAACCTTCAACGTCTTGAGTTTTAATCGATTTTATGGATAATTAAGGTCAGTTGTTTGCACATGCTCATTTGAGACATTAAATTTTTCTAAATATTTCTTTTTTTGTTAAATTTTGGTCTTATAATAAAACAATAATTTTTTTTAATTTACTAGAGACTTTTATTTTAAAAGCTCTGATGATAAGGTAAAGTCACTAAAACCCTGTCCTAATTTTAGAGACTTTAATATTTTAAAGCTTGCGATACTAGGACAAGAGGAAGTTAATTTAATGCCATTAGATTAGACTATTTTGAATAGAGTCAGCCCAAGTGTGAGAAATTAAAAGCCATTATAATAAAATACCTGTTAGTGATTAAAAGAAGTTTTTATATTGTTGAATAGTTGAAAAAGAAAATTCTATTCTTCCCAAAAAATAGAGTACGGCATTGAATAGTTTGACTTTATCGAAAGAGATAACTTGAAAAATTTTCTTTCAATAATGTGTTAAAAAAAAGTTAGTTAAAAAATTCTATGTGAAGTTTCAAGTAGTATTCACTTTTTCTTCAGCCTCTTTTTTTCTCTGTTCAGGAGAGAAAAGAAAAATAAAGATGCTGCATCTATAGAGCTAGTCACGTTTTTCCTCTCGATATAGAACACTATACCCTAATATCTCTTTATTTTTTTTTTCTACCTCTGCAGCTTTTAAAGAATGATAAAGATGCATAAATGCATTATTTAACAAGTAACTTGGTAGCATTTTTTTTAGTAATACTACTTTATTTGAAATGTCTTTAAATTACTCAAAAATTAGATCAAGTCAACAATTAATGGTAAAATGTTTTAAGTCGTAAAATAATTCACCATCTTACTTGGAGTCTACTAAAAAAGTTTCACTACTATTCATGAAAGCAATTTAACTTTTCTATTCTTAGATCCTTTATTGTTTTTTTTTCTTTTTCATACAAATAATTAATGAATGCTTCAAAATCCTTAATTAAGTGAAGAGGAGATTTCATTACTTCGGGGAAAAAACGTACGACAATCTACAATTAGTGTATGAAGTGAGTGGAATTAAGGTGAAAACTGTAGGGGAGAAATCCTAATGGACATGGTTTTGAGAAATGCCACTAATGAAATTTATTTTGTCATAATAATCCTCCCTTACAACTAAATCAATCTTTTTTATATAAAACTCAATAGACTAAACTTTTATTTTAAACTTAATTTTTAAATTCAAAAATATATTTTTTAGAAAACTTCTTGAAAGTTTAAGTGTTTAAGTTTGAATAAAAAATAAAAGTTTAATATTAAAAAAAAGTTATTTCTTTAATTTTACTTTTATAATTCATAAAAATTTTATCCACGTGTAGAAAATAAAAAGACCATAAATTCAGTCTCTATCTGATGTCCTTGTTTATATATCATAGTAATATAAAGTAGAAAAAATTATTAGAGTACATAAATTTTTATATGGCTGTATCATCATAGTATTATGTTGGATGTATTATACATCAAGCAATAGCTTTTACTTCTTTCAAAGTACATCAATAAAAATTCATGTTTATAAAATGTTACAATCATTGTCTCTATTAATTTCACCTTTAATCAGTATTTTCTTCTGCGTCTTATCGAAAGCTGAATTCACAGAAATAGTAGAAACAGATAAGGGCAAAGTTCGTGGTGAAGTATTGACTACAGTTCAATCGAGTCAGAAATATTCAGCATTCAAAGGAATTCCATATGCAACACCACCAATCGGATACGGAAGGAGATTTCGAGTGAGTAGATTTATTTCTAATAGGATTGCTTTTGATTTCCATTAATAATTAAAAATATCCTGGACTTCGACATGCTAAAATTCATTCAAATGATCTAGAAAAGCACATGAATCTTTTTTTTCCTCCAATTTAACAGCGTCCTATTGAAGCTCAACCTTGGCAAGGTGTTCTAGAGGCTCTAAATGATCCAATACCTTGTCCTCAATTGGATGCTCAAACTTTACGTTTTATAGGCGATGAAGATTGTCTTTATTTAAATGTTTATACTCCAGAGGTATAAAAAGATGCTAATTGAAAATCAGAATTCAAATAACAGAATAATTTCTTGAACTGTTTTATTTTAAAGTTGAATTTCAAAAAACCTAAATCAAGAACTGTCATGGTGTGGATCCATGAAGGAGCTTTTATGTTTGGTTACGTCAGGACTTCACGTTATGGTCCAGATTTTTTAATAGAGAAAGATGTTGTATTGGTTGCTATGAATTATCGTTTGAGTATATTTGGGTTTTTCACATTTCGACCTACATATTTCGACAGCAACAATGGGTTGAGAGATCAAGCTCTAGCATTAAAATGGGTGCAAAAAAATATCCACAAATTTGGTGGTGATCCAAACAAGGTAACTATTTTTGGTGAAAGTGCTGGTGGATCTTCTGTTGAGTACCATAGATTGTCTCCTATATCTCAAGGTTATTATCTTATTCAATTGCATAAATTTAACATTAAGTTGTCCTGAATAATATTCTAGAAGCCTATCTACGAACCTAGTCATGTGAAATTCGAATAAATTCATAAAAGTCTAATATAGGATTATTTAGAGCATCAATTTCAATGAGTGGATCAGCTATGCATGTATGGGCTACCATTGATGAGCAATTGTCAAGACAATATGGAGAGATGATGGTTACTAGAATGTTACAAATTCCATTGCTCAGTGATCAATATGTGTATGATCGAATGGTGAATGAAGATACTTGGAGATTAATTAGATTTACAATGTACATAATAATTGGTGTGGTAAGTGTACTTAAATCATAGTTGAAATAGAAGATTAAAAATATCAATCATGAAGGAAATTGATTAAAACTTTCCAGCGTGATTTAATAGTAAAACCAGCAGTCGAAAGCAAAGCTGTAGATGATCCTTTTATCCCCAATGATTCTAAATATATTTATCGATCTAGAAATTGTAGTCAAATTCCACATATATTAGGATTTACTAACGCAGAAGCAATTGCAGTTCTCAATTGTAAGAAATGATAATTAAAGTTTCAACATTAATAGTAGAATTATTATAGAAAAGATCATTTTGAATTTTAGTTCTAGGGCCAATTCCATATATTTTTAGAGAACAATTTACGGATAGTAGGATGGCTATTTATTCGGATGCAATTTTTATTTGTGATGTCGATAAATCTCAACGTTATTTGACCCATTATTGTAATACTACAGTTTGGTATTATCGTAATTCTTTTGATTATGACAAAAGCTTGCATAAACTCGATGGAATAAATCGAAGACCAGGATGTGGGCATGCTGATGATATTGCTCATATTTTTTGGATGGATGGTATGCAACAATCATTGGATCCTAATAGTGATATTGCGAAGCATAGGAAAAATATGATCACCATGTGGACTAATTTTGCTAAATATTTGTAAGAAAATTTTATTGTAAACTGGATTCATTTGTCTAATAGAGATGATCATTTATTTTTTGGTCTTTCAGAAAACCTACTATACCAGAAAATAAAGCACTTGATGTTGGAGTAGATTGGCCACCAACAGATGAGAATGGTACTCATCTTGAAATAGACAAAGTTTTAAGAGTCAGTCATATACGACCAATTAGTGAAGCAGTTGAATCGATGATTGGACGAGAAGAACATTTTGATTAATTATTTTGATAATTCTTATTCATACGATAATTTTAATTAACAATAAATTATCAAAGCCCACATATACGATTATAAAATGAATTATATTTTATTTTTCAGACTTTGAAGTCATAAACAATTTTTATGTCATCATTACCTAGTTTCTTTTGTCTGCCATTCACATTGTTCCTCAATTTTATTTAACAAATGTAAATTACTGATACTGAAAACAATGTATTATGATCATAATTATTCATCTAATGAACAATAAAAGTTTATTTTGACCTAATAAACTTTACTTTAGATTTGGTCATTATTTGACCAATCAATACACGAAATAATATTGATGTTAATCTTGATAAGAGATATCAGTTTTGTTGACAACTTAACAATACCTATTGGGCTCGAAAACATACTTATTAGCATATTTTTTTATAAAATATTATTGACAATTAATGGAATGTTTACGTCTTATTATACATTCTGGTCTTAAATACATAATTGAGAAATTTGTTTTGAATATTAGACATTAAACATTAAGGAAAATATCTATGCACTATTTTTTCACGTGAACATTTATCATAACCTTGATGAACATTAATTTATACAATTGTATAAACAAAAAAGTTATTTTTTACGTAGGTTCATTGATATCATAAACATGTCAATCAATAACATAGAAATGATTAGAAGTTGTGTTGCCTATTTAAAGGTTGATTAAGAGAATTTTGAATTGACTACAGTTTCTGCTCTGGCAGTCTTCACTTCAGGAAAAATGATTCCAAACAATTTTATCGTCAAATTTATTCTTTTATTATTCGTGGCTAAGTGCTACGCTGTTATTACATCCACTGAACCTGTTGAGACCGATAAAGGATTGGTTCAGGGTGAAATACTGAAAACTGTTCCGGGGAGGATGAAGTATTCATCTTTTAAAGGAATTCCTTATGCAGAGCCACCACTTCAAGCTAATAGATTCAAGGTAAGAATTTATTATCCTACTTTAATACAATTTAATAATTGACGAGAAAGCTAACAGTTTTGTTATTTATTTTTTTCGATTCTTTAATTATACTTTAAGCTAATTTATTCAAATGTTTTATTATCCCTTGCAGAGTATATTGTTTATTATAATCATTCTTATTCAAAATATTTATTAGTGCGAAATAATTGACACTACAGCATAATATCATATTAATATTTAATATGAAATTATAATAAATTATTCAATAGTCCACGTTTACCGCTTGGTATTTTCTTAATGCTTTTTAATTGTGATTGCAATAGAAAATTTCAATTTTTCCATGAATATAATAATACTAAAAATAATTTGAATCATTTCATTAGTATGCAGCAGAAGCAAAGCCTTGGAAAGGTGTCCTGAATGCCACTAAAGATCCTAGCCCTTGTTCACAATGGTATCCTGAAGGCAATACTTACTTTGGTAATGAAGATTGCCTGTATTTAAATGTTTTTACTCCAGTGGTATGCAATAATTTTTTTTTTACCGCATTTTGTATTAGATTGGAATAATTTTTTTCATTAATTCTTATAATTTATTAGACTAATTTCACGAAACCTGAACTAAGGGCAGTAATGGTATGGATTCATGGAGGAAATTTTATGTTTGGATCCATGAATACTTATACTCCAGATCTTTTCCTTGAAAAAGATGTGATTATTGTTGCAATGAATTTCCGGCTAGGAGCTTTTGGATTTTTGTCACTAAATCATCCTTTAGCTAATGGTAATGCTGGTCTGAAAGATCAACTTCAAGCTTTACGATGGGTGAAGAAAAATATTAGAAGCTTTGGTGGAGATCCAGAGAGGGTAACAATTTTCGGAGAAGATACTGGAGCTGTTTCTGTCGAGCTACACAATTTATGTGATGAATCTGTTGGTAAGAAATGATTCTTTACACTTCTTTGATAATGAAAGATGGATGTAGTTTTTATTTTAAATTGTATTATTAGTTAATTAATTTAATTTATCATTATAAAACTAGGACTCTACAGAGAATCGATAGCAGTAGATGGAGTTTTACTTAATCCTAGAGTATTCTATTCTCGATCTAAAGCACAAGATCGCACTAAAATGCTAGTAAGAAAATTGGGACTTCAAAAGTTTACTGGCCCCAAACTTTTTTTGGTTTTAGAACGAGTCAAGGCTGATCTTATTACTAGAATTTCATTTCGTATGATGGTGGAACTGGTACGTCCATTATCCAATGTATTCATCAATATTAAATTGAACTATTTTAATATTAAACACCTGTTATTTTGAGCAGAGAGATATACCATTCAAGCCAACAGTTGAGTCTAAAACAATTTCAGAACATCCTTTCTTAACTACATGTCCTGCAGAAAAATTTAAAACTGGAAATTACAGTCAAACACCTCATTTACTGGGCCAGAAGGAAAAGAGTGTAGACTTCAGAGATCGAAGTAATTTGATATTTTTTATCGCTAAAATTCTTCAACATTTTGATGAAAAAATATTCTCTTGTATTGAATGTCCAAAATGGTTGAATTAATGATGCTGAAGTTTGTCACTGCTTGAACCAACACTTAACACACTTAACTTGCTTTACAGTAACATATTTTTTCATCATTACATATGTTTTAATCTCAGCAATATTTTTTCATTTTTATTTTTGAAAGTTTACTTGAATTTGTTATTATTTTAACCAACAGCAAGACATGCACGAGGAACTGGAAGATACTCAGTAAACATAAATCATTATAAAAACTCATTCTTCTATCGTGATTCATTCGATTATAAATTGGCATTAGCAAAGGAAAAAATAGAACCATACATTGATGATGATTGGCATCAAGAGGATGACTATGATGAAAATGGAAATCGACTACCACACAGTGAACCTTTCCTTCGACATAGAAAACAAACAGTCACCATGTGGACTAACTTTGCTAAATATTTGTAGGTTATCATATTGAATAGATAATTTTGTTCAGATACATGATAAAAAGAATCTTTAATTCATTTTTGTAGGAGGCCCAATTTGGATGGTGAGGACCCACCTGGTGTCGTTATAGAAGAGTATGAAGATAGTCGTAGTAATGGTCCAACAATATATACAAGTGAAGCAGAATTAGCTAAACTTAATTGTAGAATGTACAAAGTCGCAATGCTTTGCAAAGATTGAAATGATTTACGAGACATTGAAAACAAATGAAATTATACTGATTGAGAAATATGAATAATTACTGTTTACAGCATATTTCAGGAATTAATGAATTTTAATCCAACAAATACATAATAAATAAGCCAATTAAAAAAATCATGGCTTTTTAGTAATAAATTACCCTAAAAAATCCATTGAAAATATTTAAAGTATATTTTATACTTATTCCTTCATTAAGTCTTAAGAGAAATAAATCATCTTCATCTGCATTTTTTAGCTTACTTATTAAAATGTTATACTCACTTGCATGTACAAATACCTTGATTTATGGTAATCATTTACAACTCTTCTGGATAGTCATTTTATCACTAACAATAAACTAGATAGAATATTTACCATGACTACAGCTATAAAATCAACAAAGTATGTCTATGTTTATTTAGAAAACCACAAGGCTAAAAGTCTACAACTAGGTGATATATTAAGAAATCATTTCATCGTGATTAAGTTTATTTTGTCACTAATACTGACAATCTTTGAGGTTTTCGACCAAACAATTGAATTAACTGGAGTCATATAAGCGAATAAAGGATCCATTTAAAGCTAAGTGTTGACTATTGTTGAAAAAGGAGTCAAATACTCAGCTTTCAAAGCAATCCCTTACGCAAAACCACCTGTTGATTATTGTAAATTCCAGGTAAAAGGTTAAGAGATTAATAAATATTTAAATTTATTAGAGATTATTTTAATTTCTGTTGAATAATTAATGTTGTATATGCTTTTATCGGAGTAATTGTATTTATAAGTGAAAAAAAAAATAAATGAAACTTCTTCAGGGGAATTTAATTGGGCTACTTAGCGTGAGCAATGATTATGTGACATCTGAGTCGCAGGTTGTTTTTTTAATTTTATTTACTTTGGTTTTATTTTGAGGTTTTTAATTCAGCCTTTAAGCTTTAATTAATTATTGGATTATCCACTTTTATAATTCTTAATGAAATTTGTGGTAATTTTTAATGTCAAAATAAATTAATTGTTTATGAAAAGTTAATTAAGATCATTAAGGAATTTAAATAAAAAATATAATAAATTTACTTGATAATTATGATCATAATTGTAGTTAGCAGCAAAAAAAAAAATTATTTCACTTTAGATATAAATATTGTCACGCTGTTATGAAGCCTTCCAATGAGGAGGAAAAATTGGTTAGCAATTAATTTTTTAATTACAGTAAAAACACTTATGGACATTACTTATTGAATAATTTTTGTTTTACATAAGAGGATAATACTAGGCAATTTTTGTTATTAGTATTAAATGATATAACAGTCTTTTTTTCTTTCGCCTTATTGGTATTTGAAAAATAAGAAATGTGAAAACCATCGTCAACTTCAGGTTTTTTCATGTTCAAAGTTCTAATTTCCTTATACTTATTTGCAAAGTTGTAAAGTTATTAAAAATAATTAAAACCTATCGTTAGTGTTAGCTAACTGTTTAACCTATCAGTGTTTTTTTTTTTCGTATTCTGTAATTTTAACTCATTCAACATCAATTCAATTCTAGTCTAGTCCGGTCATCAACGTCATGATAAAAGTCCGCTTGATACTACTGACAATAGGTGTAATTAAATTAACTTGTTTGAATGAAATTTTTGCTGAATATCAACTATCAGAAGTTTTTCAAAGTGACAAAGGTCCCATTCAAGGGTTAGTACTGAAAACGATTGTGAGACATAAAAAGTTTTCAGCTTTTAAAGGAATCCCATATGCAAAACCTCCAGTAGGTCGTCGTCGATTCCAAGTAAATAATTTTTATTTGAATTATATTTGTATTAATAAAATGGTAATCAAATGAATGTATAAAAAACTTGATGAAAAAATTTTTTAGCCACCAGAAGAAATTGATCCATGGGATGATACATTAATTGCCACCAACACATCGAGTGTTTGTCCTCAATATGATTATGATAATGGAACTTCTACTGGTGATGAAGATTGTCTTTATTTAAATGTCTATACACCCAAGGTTGATTTATTCTTATCGATAAGTCTGTCTTTCTTTTAAGAACTATAAAAATTATAATCAATATTTTTAGCTAAAAGCAGACGATACTGAATTGAGACCTGTGATGGTCTGGATTTATGGAGGAGCTTTTATACAAGGATATGTTAATGCTTCACGATATGGACCAGATTTTATTCTTGAACAAAATATTGTTGTTGTTGCCATGAGTTATCGATTGGGAGCTTTGGGATTTTTAGCTCTCAATACTAAAAATGCTACCGGTAATGCTGGTCTTAAGGATCAGAATTTGGCTCTTCGATGGGTCAACAAAAATATAAACAATTTTGGCGGTGACCCTAATTTAGTAACTATTTTTGGACAAAGTGCTGGCTCAGTTGCCGTACAGCTTCATAAACTTTCTCCAATGTCAAGAGGTAGCATTAAAAAATAATTAATTTAAAATGAAAATAAAATTTTAACTTTTTAACATAAAATATTTTCGAATACTAATAAGCACATTTTCTTCTTTATATTTATACAATATAACAACTGGTCTACGCTTTGCACTAATTATGATAAAACTAATCGATAAGAGTAAATTTATTAGTCAAGTTATCACTCAACTTTCAGGTTTATTTAGCCGATCGATAGCAATGAGCGGCTCGCCTTTGAATGTTTGGGGTGTATCTGTTCATGAACAAGCAGTATTACGAGGACGTTATTTTGCTAGAAAACTAGGAATTGTAGAAAGCACTGATGAAGAAATTTTAGAAAAACTATACGATGTTCCTGCTGAACAGATCGTAACCGTAACAGCGACTGACCTTGTAATCGTAAGTGTTGATAAATGCTTCAAATAATCACTCTAATAATGACTCAATTAAATTTATTTTAACACAAGCTTGATCTACCTTTTAAACCAAGTATTGAAGATCCTACGTACAGCTCAGAACCTTTTATCTCGGAGTGTATTGTCAAAATGTATGAAGCTGGAAATTTTAGTGATGAACCTCATATTCTTGGCTTCGTTAGTTCAGAGACTGTTTCATTTGCTGATAGTATGAAAACTATTTTCTCATCTTTTAACTTATTTCTTTTTTTTTAACTAATTTTCAAGACAATTCTTCTACTAGATATTCTAAAACTATTTTTATGTTTCTTTCTCTAGGTGTCGCATCATTTCTCAGAGTCCTTAATTCTGCCCTAGATACTGTTGTTGATGTAACTGGTATAGAAACGATAGCGAATATAATTCAGCTACGTCGTCTTCTAAATTCTACACTGAATACCTTTAGTGAAATTGGTTATGATACGGTTTACACAGGAATTGATGTAACAACCGATTTACTTTTTATCGCTGGTATAGATAGAACTCAACAGTATTTAGCTAAAGGCAAAGGAACTGTATATTATTATCGTAATGCTTTTGATTATCCTCAAGCTCTTCACAGAGTTAGAGGTAATCAATTAAATGGAACTGCTCACTCAGATGATATAGCTCATGTTTTCTGGGTATCTGATAGAAATCAGACGACTGATCCTAACGTTGGTATTACACATCAAAGAAGTAAGATGGTTAGAATGTGGACTAATTTTGCGAGATATGGGTAAAATAATTTTTTTTCTACGATTTTATTCAGATAATTGATAAATCATTTGTTAATGAATATCATTTTTTACTTAGAAATCCTACACCGAATGGAACAGATGATCCTTTATTGAATATTACTTGGCCTAACTCCGGTGAAGATGGAACACATCTTGAAATCAATACTGAATATTCTATTGGACCAAGACCTATCAGTTATTTTATTCAGATATTACGTACTCTGGCTTTACCTTTACGGTTACTGATAGAGCCCTGTCCTTTCTCATTATAATTAGTATAATGTTTATTTCAATATAAATGAATTAGTAACATCACAGCAATGTTTTGATACATTTGATGTATTTTTAAACTGATATATTCAATAAAATAATCAATTCTACTGGTTGAGCTATGATAAAATTTATTACTTTATGTAATTTAAATTTTATGCTAAAAATAAATTTTTTATCAATTTACATAAGAGTTTATTGAATTTTTAAAAAAATATTCATTGATAGAATTCAAAGATTCGTCATAAATTTCAAGATATCATACCTCAAGATAGGTTTATATTCCTGAAGTTGTAAAGAATATTTTACGATATCTGAAATATTTTCATCTTTTCGCAAACATATGTTCAGAGACGAAGTTGAAGTTTATTCTTATTTTTAAAATATTTCCTTTGTACTGACGAAATTATTTATAAAATGAAACTCTATAAGTTGATCTCTTTGAATATTTTAAGTATGTTTTCAATTGGTGTAAATGCTAGACTAACAGAAATAGTTAGTACAGATAAAGGCCCTGTACAAGGAGAAATAAGACGAACATTCCGAAATTCCATGTTATTTTCTTCATTTCGTGGAATCCGTTATGGAAAACCACCAGTTGGCTATTTGAGATTTAAGGTAAAAATATTCTTGCTCTAAATTCTTTAGAAAATTCATAAATAGTCAGAAATTAAAATTTTTTACTTTGAAAAATGTATAGCCTCCAGAAGAAGCAGAACGTTGGAGAGAAATATTCATAGCAACATCTGAAGCAACTCCTTGCCCTCATCTAGATATTGTAAACCATTCTTATGTTGGAGAAGAAGATTGTTTAAATCTTAATGTTTATACTCCTCGAACAAATTTCGCTTATGACGACGATCGATTATTTCCGGTAATGGTATGGTTACATGGCGGTGGTTTTAAAAGCGGTGCAGCAAACATGTCTGTTTTTGGCCCAGATTTTTTAGTTGAAAACAAAGTTGTAGTAGTAGTCATTAATTATCGCATAGGAGCACTTGGATTCTTAGCTTTAAATCACACTAATGCCACTGGAAATGCTGGATTAAAAGATCAGCTTCTAGCTTTGAAATGGGTGAATAAAAATATTGATAAGTTTGGTGGAGATCCTAATCTGGTGACACTTTTTGGTCATAGTGCTGGAGCTGTTTCAATTGATTACCATGTTCTGTCAGAAGTTTCTAAAGGTACGGATAGTTTTATAATAAAAGAAAAATCAGTTAAATTATTTTTTTAGTCGAATGATTATTATGCAAGTCATCAACATCAGTGAACTACTTTCATCCAATTGCCCAATACTTTTCAGATTTTTTTCATCAATCTATCAGCATGAGTGGATCGCATTTATGTAAATGGGGCTTTTTTACTCTTTCTGAGGCAGAATCACAAGCTTTCAAACTTGGTGAACAGCTGGGAATAATCACTGATAAAAATAAAGAAAAGCTTTTAAGAGCTTTATATGAAAAATCACCTCATGATTTAGTTGAAGCAACAAGAAAAATCGATTTTGTAAGTGGATTTTTTGTTACTGTAAATAAAATTCATTCTTTATGATATGAAAAATAATTCATCATGTTTTTTTGTAGATCGATTTACCATTCAAGCCTACAATGGAAGATCCAATAGTTGCAGGTGATACTGCATTTATTTCCCAGTGTCCTATTGATGTTTATAAATCAGATGGATTCCGTGGTTTACCCCACATGTTGGGGTTTGCTAAAGATGAAGCAGTTTCAATAGCTCCAGGTTCAAAGGATTGTTTATTTTTATTGATTATGTAGTGGCTTAGTATTTTTTCGTTGTTTTTGCAAGTTATTTAATTTATTTCAGGAAATAAATGGCTATCAGTAAAAAAACTTTTGAATAACGCAATAAAAGAAAAAAATATTGATCAAGATAGTAATTTTTTGAAAAGAATATACTCGCAAATAATTATTAACATGTCAGAATTTTTTATCGAAGTAAATCTACCATTTTATATAAATTTTACTCGGCTAAAAAATCTAGTAATAATAAGCCTTATTTTAAAATTACATTTTTCATTTTTCAATATTTAGAATATTTCACGAGCAGCATTCATTATTGGAATTGATCTCAAGCAAAAACTCTTGAAAAAATACAGTAATGCTCCTGTTTATTATTACCGAATATCTTTCTCGTCAAATGTGTCAATCCACAAAAAAATTCATCATGTTCATATGGACGGTAAGTTAAATAATAAATTTATAAGTACTTACATTTATAAAAAAATATGCTCAAGGTGCTGCTCATGAAGATGAATTGGCTTACATTTGGTACATTTCATATTTGGATTATCCTAAAAGCCCAGAAGATCCTTTTACAATCATTCAGGAACGTATGACTCTAATGTGGACCAATTTCGCTAAATTCGGTCATCCGACTCCTTTTGGCTATGCTGATACTCAACTCAATATAACTTGGCCAATTTCTGGAATTTACAACAAATTTTTGGACATAGATAATAAACTCAGCATTAGACATGATCCTACTGATGTATCTACTGACATCATTTCTGGGTTATTTGAGTTATTTGTTCGTACAAATAAATGCCCAATTATTTCATAAATAAAAATACAATTATTACTTATTTTTAAATTATAAAATTAATATCTTTAGCTAATATGTCATACCTTGTAATTGACAGCTGATATAATATAACAGTTCATTTAACAATAATTACTTCATTTTTAACAACGGTATCATTTTTTTAAATTGACACAATCATAAGTTGGTATTCAAATCATTTTGTTGAATACCTATTTCTAAACTTATCTTTGTTTATTTTCATTCATTGTGCCAATATTGTATGTATATAAGCCATTTTTATGAACTTGTCATAACCTTGATTAATGCGTTGATCGGATAAGTAAATAAATTTTAACTTTTATTTGTTTAACGTCTATGTCAGCTTGGATGTATGATGTGTGTAAAGTCAAATTTGCTTAGGGCAATGATCTTTACAATGTATATCAAGATAATGATAGTAATCAACTAGGCCCTTTATCTAAAGAATTACTGTATAGTCATTAACGTCAATTGACATTCTTTTCAGAGTATTATATCAGTTCTCACAACAATATAATTTTAATTCTTATTTTTATCTATTTTGTTTTATCAATTGACGTATCTTACTCTGATGATTTTACTGTATTCGAAAAAACTCAGTTGTAGTTGAAACGTCAGAACATTTTCTTTTCAGTTCGGCTCGTATATAAAGTAACGCCGTAAAGGATGTGACTATATCGTACGGTTCTGCTAAGAACTTTATTTGTATTCTGTACATTGATTAGTTGTTCTTTTTTATTACGTCAAGTTTGTATTGAAGAATTAAATAAGATGAATTTTGCACATTTCAAATTTCTTATTTTTTTCAATGCTCTTAATGATAATCTTCATTCTAATTTAACTGAAGTAGTAAATACGGATAAAGGACCAGTTCAAGGAGAATTCCGCACCACTGTACAAAATAAAATAAAATATTCAGCATTTCGAGGTATTCGTTATGGAAAACCACCTGTCGGATATGCCAGATTTAAGGTAATCAGAAAATGCTATTTGTAAAAACTTTAGGTTAGGAATCCTAGCGGGGGAAAAAATTATTATCAGCTGGTAAAATATTTTTGATTTTTCAAAAAATTTGTATGAATTGATAGAATATTTTTTAATAGCCACCAGAAGAAGCAGAACCGTGGAGAAAAGTATTTAATGCAACATTAGAAGCAACACCCTGTCCTCAAAGAGACATAATAAATAAAGTGTATGTTGGCGATGAAGACTGTTTGAATCTCAATGTATATACCCCTAAAACAAATTTTAAGAATGCAAATGATAAGTTATTACCTGTTATGGTATGGTTACATGGCGGTGGATTTTACAGTGGTTGGACTAATATATCATTTTTTGGGCCGGATTTTTTGATAGAAGAAAATGTTGTCGTAGTAGCAGTTAATTATCGTCTTGGAGCATTGGGATTTTTAGCTTTAAATCATACTAATGCCACTGGGAATGCTGGGTTAAAAGATCAGTTGTTAGCTTTAAAATGGGTGAATAAGAATATTAAGAAGTTTGGAGGAGATCCCAATCTCGTGACACTTTTTGGTCACAGTGCTGGTGGTGTTTCGGTTGATTATCACATGCTTTCGAAGGATTCAAAAGGTAAAAACTAAATATTTTTAAATAACCGATTCTATTTATAACTTTTAATAATCGAGTTTTAATTTTATTTCTAGGATTGTTTCATCGATCTATTAGCATGAGTGGATCTCATTATTGCCAATGGGCATATTCCTCTGCCTGGCAAGCAGAAACTCAAGCTTTTAATCTTGCTTTCTATCTTCATTTAAATATAACTGATAAAAATAAAGATGAACTTTTAAAAAGCTTATATAAAATACCACCCCAAGATATTGTTGAAGCAACAAGACATCTTCACCATGTAAGTGGTTTTTTGCTATAGATCGATCGATGAATATAAAAAAAAAAATATTCAATAAAATAAATTTTACAGATTGATCTACCATTTAAACCGACATTAGAAGATCCTTTAGTTGCTGGTGATAGTGCATTTTACTCTCGATGTTCTGATGATATTTATAAATCTGGTGATTTTAATCATGTACCTCACATGACTGGTTTTATGAAAGATGAAGCATTGACAATAGGGCCAGGTATTATTAAAAAATAATTGCATTTTTAGTGTAATGGGTTTAGTTTTTTATTAATCATTAAACTAATGACATTTTGTTTTTATTAAAGGTGACAGTATGTTGACGATAAAAAACACGTTAAATGAAGAAGATCAGATTATTAAAAATTCTAGTAATTTTTTATCCTTTCCATGGAAAAAATTTAATGCGTATATGATAACGCAAGGAGCGTCACTACTTTTAACTGTAAGTAGATGATTCCAATTGTCTAACATAAAAATTATGAAGTAACACTTATGCAACTCGTATTATTAAATTTAGAGTGTATCCGAAGCAGCGTTTATTAAAGATATCGATGCCAAACAACAAACAATGACCCAATACAGTACTGCACCTGTTTATTTTTACGGAATTTCATTTACGTCAAACATATCTATACATGAACGAATTCATCATATTAATATTAAAGGTAAATATTAATGTTATTTAACAAATTAGTATATTTAAAAATCTTTATTCATTTTAATAAACTATAATACAAAAATTTGTCAAGGTGCTGCTCATGAGGATGAATTAGCTTATTTCTGGTATGTGTCTTTTCTGGAGTATCCTAAAGATCTTAAAAGTCCTTTCATCATTATGAAAAATCGTATTACTCGAATGTGGACAAATTTTGCAAAATATGGAAATCCCACTCCTGATGGAGAATCTGATCCTCTTCTTAGTATAAAATGGACGGAAACCAAAGTTGACGGTAAATTTTTGGACATTAATGAAGATTTAACTATGAAAAAAAATTCTATTAGTGCAGCTTCACAATTATTTTCATATGTCATTCATGGCTTTGGGACAAATTATCAATGCTCTAATGATAAAAATAGTTCCTAAAGTGCATAAAGAAAGGTATTATTAATGAGAAAATGAATAATTTATTAAATTTTTGTCACATAAAAAGAATACATTTCTTTCATCGGAAAAATAAAGAAATTCTTTTGAAATTTTCATCAAACAAATAAATTCCATAGGTGACGACAAATAAATCAAGTAAAATCTAGTTATATAGTCTTATCATTATTAATTATTCAAGAAGCTCGAATATCATTTGTTATAGTTGATAACGGATGATAATATTTTTGTCGTTTTATATTTTAATCAATTAGGAATAGTTAAGTACAATAATCATGGTGGCATGATTTCTCACGTTTTATTGATTTCATAATATCAGATGAGAGTTTATTCTCTTGATATGTATTAAAATAATTATTTTATTAAGAATAGCAGCAGTCTTATGTCAGAATATCAAGGTGAGCTTGAAAAGATAAAAATTAAATACTCGTTATCTTTAACGAAAATTATATATAAATACATAAAAGGATCATCATTAAAAATCCCCAATGAAAGTTTTTGCTTTTTTTTGATATGGAATAGTTATATAATGAATAACTGGATTAACTTTAATATTTAATTATTAAACTTTTTTCAAAGTTTCTTGTCTAAAATTTTCCGTTAAATTTTGTTTATGACTTAAATTGAATTTTATCAGCATAAAAATATTTACTATTAATCGCAAAACAATTATTACATGGCAACAACATTTTTTTATGATGATTTTTTTTAGATTAAATATATTTATAAATTGTCCTAGATTGTAATTAAATACTTAATCATACGGGTTTAAAATATTTTTATAAGATAATTAAACATTAAAACACATATACATATAGCATTTCATGTAAATTAGAAAGATAATGTAAGTGTTAAATTTCAATTAAGTTATTAACGTTTTTTTTTGCAAAAGTTAAAATCATTATTTATAAATAAAGCATCATCTATATAAATGGTATTATAAATAGTAAATTAATGATATAAATATTAAAAATGTACTGGTATGATTATCTAAGATAGAAGTAAAGATATACTAATTTACAAAAAAGTTATAAATGTAAAAAAATTTATGAAAATTTTTTTTTTTGCTTCGAACGCAATTAAATCCGAGAATAAACAGAATCACTTGTAACACGATTATCAAATTTATCAACAATGATAATTAAAATTAGATAGTTGAAGAAAGAAAAGTTTATTGAGATAAATTTTTGTTTATTTAGCCGTTTATTAAATAAGTCAATTTGTTCAACTGATGCATTTTGATTCTTATTTGTATTTATATGTGACCTTAAAAATATAGGTCTTGAGAGTATAAGTGTAGATTCATGAGTGTGCCAAGGGTAATAGTTGATACATGTAAAATTAGAATTACTTGCATTGCATTGCATTTTAAATTTCATTAACACATAATCAATCGTTACCTCCAATTGCTATACACGAAATGAGCCACGTGCGAAGAATAATTAATCAACATTAAGCTTCATACAACGTCAGAATGATAATATTACTAAATTATAACATTGTTTATTATCTTTTGTGATCATTTTAGATTTTATTTATTGAAAATACATATATTGTATCGTCACGAATCAGTAAGATTTGAGATGAAATATCTGCCACTTCTTTATCACGTTCGGCTTATATTATTCAGTTTTCATAATGTTTTCCAATCATAAGGCAGATAAACTGTTTTGTGAATGCTAATTATATCATTACTGTTAGTATAACCATACCAAACGGGAAAGGTGACTGAGCACTACCAGTAATAAATAGTCGTATCAAACTATCTGAATAAATGTACAACAGTTTTTTATTGTCTGCAATAATTTGATAATCGGGTATAAAAAGTGAGAGAGATTTTTTATCGTTAATATGTAATAAAGGATATATTCACTCCGATCGTCAATTACTGCCAGTTTTACTGGTTTCTATCTAAAGACCTCTGTTGAAGAAGTTTTTATTATTACATTATTAATAACTAGTTTAAATAATTGATTAAAGCTAGTTTTATTCTTGTTATAAAAGTTGATTTGTTCGTGTTTTTTCTATTAAAACTTGCTCTTTTATATCATCGCTTGAATTTTCATTAGTTGGAGTGAATATATTCGATATAATTATCATTGATAATGTGGTGAATGTATGAGCAGTTGAGAAAAGTGTTATCTATATTTTCGTGATGTTTTGCAATTTAACATTGCGCAGTAGCCATTCACCAGATTATATACTATTGTCGATTTAATAGAAAGAAAAGTATAATATTATGTCAAAGCCCTGAGATATTATTAGTCATATACTTTCAACTGTATTTATTTGCTATGATACTGAATGAGATTAAATGCAAATCTAAACTAAAAGTAAAAAAGTATAATCACTTGGTAAATGAAAAAAAAAAATTGTGAGTGAGTTAATTATATTTAAAATACGTCAGTGTCCATGTGAAGCTGAAAAAATAATCTTATCAAGATTATTTTGTTTATCTTTAGAAAAAAGTAATTATTTAAGTATGTATGTATTTATTTATTTTTTCATCAATTATATTTTATTGACTTACAATTTTTTGTATCTATTGTTATAGATTCTTGTAGAATGAAATAATTTACTGAAATGAGAATAAAATATTTCCATTAGAATATACAACAAAAAACTATGAAGGTCTTTTAAGAAATTAGAACAAAAAAAGCAAATATGGTAAAACACTCTCCAAACAATTTCGCAACAACTTGTGATAATTCAAGATCAGAGAAATCGTTTTGACATTCAAGTCTTGTATAAAATTTCTTTACATACCACAGTTTTCTGACATTCATTCCTGAGGGAACCAAAACGTCCAAAGTCATTTTATTTATTATATTTACAAGTTGAACAGAGACACAAATTTATTCATTCTTAAGTAAGGAACAGAATTTTTGAAATTTTTTGTAATAATAATAAGAACAACAATTGAACATTAACATAATTACACGTAATAAAATTTTTATTTGAAATAAATTCTAAACGTGTTATGAATAAAGAATCCACTTTTTCATGTTCGATTGATTGAGAAGTTACAACTGTAGAAATATAAGAAATATCTTAAAACAGGCCAGAGTAAATAAAACTTATCTTACACTAAGAAAATAAACTTCTTTTTTCAACAAGACTTATGAACACTTGTTTTCGCGTATCGAATGATTAATAACGAATTGATATCATGAATGATCGGTAAAGACATAAAATAAGTAGAATCTTCAACGTTTGCGCGTGTTAAGACAATCTTGGATTAATTAGATATCAACAGCGGTTGAGTCTCGTGACACAAGCGAATAAAAGCATTGTATGTCTTTATATCTGGGACTTGTGTAATCACAACACATCCCGGAGGCATCATCATTTAATGACCAGTGGGCGCGTTTCAGTCTATTATCATTTTTATTTTCTTAATTTAAGAATTCATTTGTAGTGTCATTAAAACATTTAAAAAATTTTCTCAACAAAATGGAAACAAGTCGTTTAATTGAAAGAAAATCGCATGATTATGGTATTTTTTATCAAAATTATTTAAATAATTATAATATTTATTGTTATGGTGTTGAAAATATTTAAATTATTATGTTCATTTGGTGATATTTTTATTAATAAATGGATTTTATTTATAATCATGTTCAATAATTTACTATTCTTATTATTATTTGAGATCAATGTGATGAAATGTCGAATAATCCAGAGCTCATAGTTCGCCGCCCAGTTTATCAACAAGAGGATCTTGATAGATTTTTTGAATACTCCAAACCATCTTCAACATGTGAGTTAAAAAAGATTGCTTGAGTGTAGCTAATGATCGAATAAAATTTTAGTAGAATTGATTGATTTTTAGTAAAAAATAGTTTAAAGAAAAAGTGTAAAAATTTTAAATTAAAATCATGCCTGAAAAAAACTATCCCTATGTTGGACTGGTTTCCCAATTATCCATGGAAAGAAAATATTCTCGGAGACATAGCAGCAGGAATTACTGTAGCAGTAATGCATATTCCTCAAGGTAATAAAAGAAAAACAAACACTGCGTGAGCATAATAGAATAATATAATTTTTATTTGCAAAAAACAAATTTCAACCTCCAGGAATGGCTTATGCAATACTCGGAAATGTTCCACCAGTAGTTGGCATGTACATGGCATTCTTTCCTGTCCTTATTTACATGATTTTCGGAACTTCTAGACATAATTCTATGGGTAAATTTATTTTTAAAATATCAAAGCAACTTCCTACCTTTTTTGATCAATCAGAATTCTAAACAAATAAATCTTTAGTTTGTCAGTTTTCTTAACAAACAAATTATTGTTTTACTTTTCATCTAGGAACATTTGCTGTAATTTGCATGATGACTGGAAAAGTAGTTTTAACTCATAGTACTGCTGCTAATAGTCAGAATTCAACTTCAGTAGAATCACCATCAGTAGAGTATTTACAGACATCTAATCAATTTTCTCCCGTAGAAGTGGCAACTGCAGTAACGTTTGGCGTAGGCATATTACAGGTATCGATATGATTATTTACTCAGACAAATTGAAAAAAAGATCAAAATGACAAGTTATTGGTGTCCCAGTTGGCAATGTATGTGCTGCGTCTAGGGCTGATATCATCCCTCTTGTCAGAAACTTTGGTCAGCGGTTTTACCACAGGAGCTGCTGTTCACGTATTCACATCGCAAATCAAAGATCTCTTGGGATTACAACTCCGTAAACGTCGTGGTATTCTCAAAGTCGTTTTCGTGAGTATCCATTAAATATACATTCATTTACATTTGACTTGATTGTTTTTTTTTTTACGTTTGGGTTTGAAATATAGTGAAATCTCTCTTCAAATTCCCTGATCCTTTTCCAAGAGGAGAAGTAGTTCTCCCACTTACGCTTCAGTTTTTTTATTCTTTGTCTCTAGAAACGAAATATCGCTTTCTCTCATTTCTACAACCCCATAGGGTAAAGCAGACCAATAGATATCTCCTGGATATCCTCCAGAAGATGAAAAAGTTGTTGGAGTTTGAAAAAAAAAAAAAACAATGTGATTTAAATCGAAAATTGTTTGAGCTTTAAAAAACAGTTTAATTAAAAAAATAAAAAATCTACATTGTTTGTTAGAGCTTAGTTGTCAATTGGTCTGTTGACTAAAGCAATAAAATTAACCAAGTTTTTCTGTATCATTTTTTACCAAGAATCATAATCTTTGTCATTTAGTTTCTAACGTGATTAATTTTTTAACTTGAAATTTATAAATTTAGATAGACAAAAAGAAAAAAAAATTGTTAAACTTATAATTATTGTTACATAAAGGCTTGAAGAAATAATATAGTGTAAAATTTTCCGCAATTTATTTCTTTACTACGATAATAGTTTTCCGGTATTCCGGTATTCAAGAACAATTACACGTGACAAGCGCAAGCAATTTATAAATCTCACAGGGGAATTTAACGTGCTGAGACTGGTTTGAGGAAAAGTTTTTAATGAAAGCAGTAAATATCATTAAATACTGACATAATATAATCTTATATTCATTAATCATCAAATAAATGATTTCGTTCCAAACATCAAAGTTACAGTATAAAATATTCTTCATTGTTACTCTTATGCTTATAATAAATTTTGAAAAACTTATGTGTGGATTAAAGATTTAATTTGTAGACTTACTATGATGTCTTCAATTCAATCGATAATGTAAATACCACTGCCATGATAATATCTGGAATTACAATACTTGCAATAGTCTTCAATAACGAAGTTTTGAGGGTAAGATAATCTTTCAGATAAACTCACATCAATTGGAACTTGATATATATTAATAGCTTAATAATACGATAATTTATTTGCAGCCACGTGTGAGTAAATACTGTGCCTTCCCTATTCCAATCGAAATGATTGCAGTAGTTATAGGCACATTAGTTTCTGTTCAAATGAATCTCACTGAAGCCTATAATGTTGTCACTGTTGGAGAGATACCTGTCGGGTATACAGTTAAATAATTATGCTATAATGACTCTTAATTATATATCTCCATGATAAATCATTATGAGAATTATTTTTAGACTACCAATACCTTCAATGCCACCAGTATCTCTTTTATCATCGATAATGGTTGATTGCTTTGTTATTACCATGGTATCCTATAGTATTTCAATGTCAATGGGTTTAATTTTTGCTCAGAAATTTAACTATGAGATTGATGCTAATCAAGAATTAGTAGCACAAGGTTTAGGTAATTTGTTTGGATCATTTTTCTCATGTATGCCATTTACAGCATCTTTGTCAAGATCTTTAGTGCAAACTGCAGTTGGTGGAAAAACTCAGTTAACTAGCTTAATATCTAGCTTTTTGCTACTCTTTGTCTTGCTCTGGATTGGACCCTACCTTGAACCATTACCAAGGGTAAGAAAAATATCTTTTAAACTACTTCAAGTATACATCATCTATTTTTTTACTTTTAGTGTGTCTTGGCAGCTATAATCGTCGTGGCACTCAAGGGAATGTTTCTTCAAGTTAAAGATCTAGTCAGGTTTTGCAAATTATCAACAACTGATGCCATGGTTTGGATTGTTACGTTTCTTGTTGTCGTTATTCTAGACATTGAATATGGATTACTTGTTGGAGCTCTTCTTTGCTTCATAAAACTCATTACTTTATCCATGAAACCATATACTTGCAAGTTAGGTGTTATTCCAGGAACTGAGATTTATTTAGACACTAAAAGATATAATAAGGTGAGTTAAATTTATGTTTCTTCTTAATTTATTATTGTCAGTAGGGAATTTTAAGAATTATTTTAATTCAACAGGAATAACTTAAATTGATTTCATTGTTTAAACTATTTGTAGACTGTTGAAATACCTGGAATTCGAATGTTCCATTATTGTGGTGGTCTTAACTTTGCAACCAAGCTTCATTTTAGGCAAGAAGTATTCAAAGTTACAGGCGTGAAACCACAAGATGAACTGAACCGTCGTATTAAAGCCAACGATAAAGAAATAACAGCAGAAAAAGTTCAAAAAGTAAGAAAATTAATAACTTCTTTGTAATAAACGACATTTTAAAAAAAACACTCTGTTATGAAGTAATTTTGATAATTTTATAATTTACATGGTTTTCATTTTCATATAGTTACGAGTATTAATACTCGACTTTTCTGCACTTAATCATATTGATCCAGCTGGTGTAGCAACTATTCGAAGTCTTATCAAAGATTATATGAAGATTGGAGTTTCAGTTTATCTTTCCGGTTGTTCAGGTACGAATCCATTTACTTATAGCAGCTATGTATATTATAAGAATAGATTACTAAGTTGAGTCGATTAAAAAAGGTATTATGTGATCAGAAATTGGTTCCGGTATCCGCTATCTTATTTCATCGTAAGGAAATAGCTATCTCGATTTTTTGAAATAAATAAACCTGTTTTATTTATACTTTTCACGATGTTTTTTATTTTTTCTATGATTGATCTTTTATGAATACTAATATAGCTTCTTTTTCTATTCAGGACCAGTATTTGAGACAATAAAAAGATGCAATACTGTTGAAAAAACGGAGTCATTCATGATATTTCCAACTGTGAGTGATGCAGTGAATTATGCTCAACACGAAAATGTAATTTCCCCGGTGCCAATGTGGACGTGCGGGCCTATGTATGAGGAAGAGGATAGTATAAGCCGACTGTGATTTTATTAGCTCAAAGTCTTTTTAGAATTTTTTTGTTTTTTTTTTTTTAATTTACATCAGTAGAAAAATTTATCTGATGACATTTACTTTTTAATATTATATCTTGATGATGAATATTTATAGAAGTATTTATTACGAACAATATAAATGTCAAAAGATGAAAAGAATTTTTAAAAATATAGTCAATCATAAATAATAATTACAATATTTTTCTAAAAGCATGTAAAGTTGAAATTTAAAAATCATGTAACTTGAGGAAAGGTGAAATGACTTTCAGAATTATAATAAAATTCAGAAACAAAAAAAGTGGATCATGAATTTTGTAATATACATACATTTATATACTTTTTGTTGAACTTTTCTTTTTATATTTATGCATCAATTATACATTCTTATCGTAACATTGATAGCACGTGTCTGCAATTTATTCTCTTTCTCTATTTATTTAAAATTCATTACAAATGACATTATTCTCATTCAGCATTTTATCACTAAGCGATAGAAACTGTCATTCGAATAGTAAAATGATCTATTAGTGTATCCAAACACGTTTCTAAGTTACTTCAATATTTTTTTTTGCAATAGAAAGATTCTTCCTTAGATAAATATCAATTATAATGATTGAATAATAGTTGTTTGAAAATCATTCGTAATTGACAAATGTCACACGTAACTCACAAATCAAAAAATGGCGCGAATCAATGATAATCACGTGGTGTGGGCTTTGTCAACGCATGCGTACTAGCTGACAATTTTAGCGTCTGTGAATTATTTACTTTGAAGTAAATTTATCTCAGAAATCATGACATCAATAATTAAATATTTCAAATCAATCCCTACTCACATGGTAAGAAAATGTTGATTGCTAATATTCATTTAAACTAAAATCATGTAAAAAATTACATCATGTTAAAAAATTTTCACTAAAATCTGAATAGATGTAAAAATAATATTCTTCTAGGTTAGTTTTTGTCATTTCATTCAGTGCCACGTAAACAAACTCTATTCACCATATATTTTACTACGACTAATAGATATTTATTCATTATTTCATTATTTTAGGATTATGATGGTCAAGCAAGGGCAGAAAAAATATCTAGAATTATAGTAACTCTTTTTGGAGTAAGTATATCAACTTTTTATTTTACTCCAAAAAATTTAGTCTGACTATGATAGAATAAATTAAAGTTCGAAAATAATATGGAATATTAGAATGAATTATTTTTATTAAAAGATAATAATTGATCGATATTTCCAGGCTGTAGGATTAATTTGGGGCTACATCATACAAGAGTATTCTCAATCATTATATATCCTTGCTGCTGGATGTTTAATGGCTATGATTATCACAGTTCCCCCATGGCCAATGTTCAGGAGAAAACCATTAGATTGGCAAAAACCTCAAAGTGAAGTTGCTACAAAAAGTAAAAAGAAAAAACAATAGTAAACGATAATCGTACAACATTCTGACTGGTGTGTTATAAATTTTATTATAATTTGATTGACTTTTTTTGAAAATAGAAATTATTTTACATATTCGAAATAAATTTAGTTATTAAATAACTGTTTTTTTTCATAAATTAAGTAAAAATACTCAGATAAACATAGTATTTAATTACAGATTACCTGTGAGTATAGAGTGTCAATTACTCATGAAACTAATGCACATATGTTCAACATTGGATTCATTCCAACGACTTTCATCGATTACATTCTTTATTTTCTCTTGTCACAAACTAAAGTCGGGAATATTTTCTTTGAGACCGAATAAATGCGAAAAGAACGACTTTGAAATATGCTTAATACTTTCACAATGATACTTGAAACCGCAAAACATGTTAGAAACAATTTAATAAATTCAATCATTTTAATAAATACTGGTTTAGGAACTTTTGCAACAATCATTACATAATTTTTAAATACGAAATAGGTCCAAGAAGCCACATAATAGATACGCCTTTATGACCACGAAAGATGTTTTACATAAAAAAAAAATACGCGAAGGAATTATGAAACACTTTCTCTGTGTATGATGAATGCTTCTGGTATTCCAATTGCACTGTTTCCTGCATCATCACTGCAGTTTATTGTTGGCAGAAAAAGACTATAAATAAATATAACAAACAAACTCTATGGGGGTAAAAAAAGTATGTCTTTAAGTAAATACTAATTCCTCAAACATATATTTAATTAATTAATTTATGAATATGATTTTATTAATTAGTTTGAATACTTCAGTTAATTGGAACAGTTTGAGTGGTTTATAATTAGTTGATAATTGGCTAATTTGTTCTGATAGCGTAATTTTGATATTTAACTCTTTATTGTTAGATAAAAAAATTTAATGATCTTCAGAAGTTTTAATTACTCTTATCAAAAATGTCCGGATATGTCAATTAAAGACTTTTTAAAAGCTTTTGATCGATAAATAATGATGACCATTATATAATCATGCATATTGACTTTCCAAGAAAGTGATAAATTTTCTTTAAGGAGAGATATCATGATAAAATTAATAAATTTTTGTTGTGTCATTAAGTCATCAACTAGTTTTCCAATTTCTTGATCAATATTAATAAATGGCTAAGAATTGTTACCCCATCGCTTTCGTTTTTTGCTGTCTATATATAAATAATAATCTCAAAATTACTTAATAAGAGTGAAAATCATGGTATATACCTATATTTATAATTTTTTAAGAGCATGAACAAGTCACGTACGATTTCTATCTCTTCTATTTTAAAGTTGTTACTTTGTTATAAACAAAGATAAAAAAAATAAAAATTATTAATTTATAATAATTATGTGTTAATAGCTCTAGAGACTTCTATCCTATTATTTAGCCACGTGCTCAATGCAGCCCAAGATACGAAGAAAAGGTGTGTGTTTTCATTACGATATAACGTAACGATGCGTGCACTATTTCCTGAGTTTTACGTAATTAAAAAGTGATCTGCAGGCGAATCAAGTAATATGGGTGACGTATATTTTAGCTCCTACCCTGCTCAATAACATACTGAAAGTCTCCCACCTATCGATGGGCTTTTTCGCATCCGGTCCACCTTTATAAACCCAATGCTCAACGGTGGACAACCAGAACTGTATCTGCATTCGTTCAAAGAATTACTTCTGTTTTTTTTATTCAACTATTATGTACTCTCACGCCTTTGTTGTGAGTTTTTTTCACTCTTATTGATACATCAAAAAAAAATTTTATTTTTAAAAAAATCGGATGAAGTGTCAGTGACTTCTTTCATTTTCTCTTATTTTGATTAGAAAATTATCATCAATTTACAATAGCCATTAATTTTTATTATTAAATCTTTCTGACATCATAATTCAGTAAATTTTTCTGGGTTTTAATTATATTTATATATCATTTTATTACGGCTGTAAATTTAATACATTAATAAAATGTTTAGATGCTTTCAACTGTGTTGATATAAGTATATGTAATAAAAATTTTTATTTCGATTGAAAAAAGTGAAAGAAGTATAAAAAAAAATTCAAAAGACAAAATTTCAACACAATTCCTTTTTTTTTGAAGATACAAAAATTGTTTTTGTTCACTGAATTCTCATCACGTAATTAAATAATGCATTTTTTGTAAACGTAACACCTAAATTAGGTCGAGCTAAAGCGGAACCTTTAAGTGTTGTAGTGAATGCAGAATCATTTATGTTTAACGGTTTAAATTAATACTTTTACTTTCTCAGAGTACATAATAGATAATTATAATTGAACTTGTACTATTTCAGTTAGTGCTTTTTGGAGTCCTTGCAATAGCATGGTCATCTCCCGTCCCTGGTTATGATCATCAGTAAGTTTTTACATCAATTAAACTTTTTGTGGATACAATTAAAAAAAAATTATTTTTAGCAAACACGTCGTTATTCACGTGCCGTACAAAGTGCATACTGTTCATCATCATCACGTGAAGAAGGTTCCCTACCCTGTTCATCATGTAGAAAAAGTTCATGTTCCAGTACCAGTACACCACGTTGAAAAAGTTCATGTTCCCGTACCATATCCAGTGGTTGAAAAAGTCCATGTGCCCGTAATTGAAAAAGTCCATGTTCCCGTTCCAGTGCATGAAGAAAAGCACGGGTGGGAAGACAAAGGAGGATGGGGAGGATGGTTATGAGGATTTGCATTGTTAGAGAGTTACAGTTCTCTTCATGAATCAATTTTTTGAATTAGTAAGTCATTTAGCTATAATTTTTGTCAAAAATTCTTGTCAATTTAAATTTTATTGAGAATTTTTTGTTATTCATCAATAAAATTTCTTTTAGGTTCCAATATTTTCAATAACAGAAGTTAGTTTTAAAATTTAAGAAGTACTTTAAATTGCAACAAAACTGAACTTTTCGAGAGTACAACTTCTTTTGATAAGTAATATTCTGAAGTAATGATTACGAAAAAAATTGTATAATTATTCACCAAAGTAGATATCAAAAATACTATTCGATCTCACATCGGATCATATATTAAATGTACATAATGTTTGTTGTATACATAAGTAACTAAATACCATATTTTTTGTACTTGATATTTTGAATAAAAACATAGATACAATTAATTCAAGTGATTTATTAATAAACTATGTGATAAATTATTTTGTTCATATACTATAAATTGCACAGCGATAATCATACAGTTAATTGAAAACAACTAAAACATTAATAATAAATAACAATAGACAATAACATCACTACAATTTAATTTGCAAGTTTTCACTCCCAAGCATCATCAACAAATTTATGATCTTCATGATGATGATAATGATGTTCTTCAGTCTTTTCTTCTTTCACTGGAATGTATATTTTTTTCACAACAGTATGGTGATGTGTGTGAATATGTTTAGGTACATGAATTTTTACATGAACACTAGAAACAAAGTAAGAAACTTATTAAGATAAAAGTATTAAGTTATAATTATGAGTAAGTAAAATAATGAGGCATGTAATATTTCGACATAAATATTATAAACATACAAGAATTGATTATAGGCTGTATACTTACTGCTCACTATCTCCTGGAATAGGTGCTGATGATACTAGAAGGGCAATTGCTATGATTACTAGTAATACCAGCTGCAATAAAAAGTGCAATAATAATCTACTAAGTTGATTCACTAAATGAGTTATTTATTTATTTGAAATGAAAAAAAAAATTCATTTTCTAGAAAGATTTCATATTTTTTTATTTATCTACATCAAAACTAAATTTACTATCTAATCAACTGGTAAGAAACTTACATGTGTTCGCATCATTTTTAAAAATATTCACTGCTTTTTTATCTGAATGTTAAGTAAAAGGAAGTCCGAGAAAGACTAAGACTTATTTTGCTCAGAAACTGCCTTATAAATATAAAGTTAGAGTAATCATCATCGGTAGTAAAACATGAGCAATACGAATTTCCGGGTTAATATCGCGTGTTCTCCCTCTTAACTTTCGCTCTCACATCCAAGAATATTCTCGATACAGACTGTATAACGTTTATTGTGTATCCATTTCTTGATCAATCGAGGCATGTATGTATATACTTATTTACATTCATGAATTTTCGCAGTGAAAGTTGAAGGAAATGGTACGAAATCTCATGTATCTCTAATATGCCTCATCATGTGCGAATAAAAGCAGCAAAATTTTAATTTTCCCACTTTTTATCATTAAATACTTGGTATTTGGATCAATTGGAATTTAATGAACCATATAATAGAAAAATTATTTACAAACGAGGAAAATTTTTTAATATCGATATAAACTTAATTATTATAGAATTAAATAGATAATTATATAAATAAAAAAATATGTCGAGAATTATTAATGACTTCCTGAATTATTCATGGTTAATTTCGATGTCAGATCTTTTCTCCAATTAATTAATAGAAAAATAAATGATTGATAAAGCAAAAGTAAAGGATCATTTATTTTATTTAATATATATTGAATGTAATTTTACAAATAGTACATGATCAATTAACTCTCAAGGATTATGTATGTGACCTTCGTTTCACTGCAATGGAAAGTGAATTATACAAGAAAAATCCTAATACCACCGGAAATATTGATCATGCTTTCTCACAAGACAGAAGTCCCATCTATCAAGCAGTATGTAGAGAGTACAATATATGTAATTGAGAAAAAAGTACACACTTATTCACTCTTGTATTACTCTTTATATTTAGCTCTTTTACCTTCATTACTTTCCATTTTAGTCTCACTGCATGAGTAGTGAAAAATGCTTTTTAATTATATGAATAGATTTTACAAATATTTACCACTACTTAATGTGAAAAAGTATTCTATTCAATTCTATTATTTTAATAATTGCGAAAAATATGCTACATTGTTTTTCAGGTCTTTAAGTCTTTTGTAAAGAAGAAAAATTAAATTTATCACATTCTTTGATCTTTCCGGAAGTGTTTAGAGAGTTTAAAAAAAAAAGGTTATTTAAAAAAAATTTTCAAATAATATTTTATTACAGCCACACAATTAACAAAATTATAAATATTTACAAAATATTATTTATGTTACAAACAAATCAAAAATACAACAATCTATTTCCTTATATAATATCGTGCATTAGTCATGCCTATGACCGAATATGCAAAAAAAAAGAGTATCCTGGTGATCAGTTATAAATTAAATTTCACGAACAGAGAAATTATTACTTTCACAAACAAGGTGCTCGAGTGGATGGCAATCTCTAAAAGGCGTTCAGATGAGGAAGGAAATGAACCAGTGTTGAAAACGAGTTCTGAGAAGTCTGTCTGGCAATTTCATTAAAAAAAAGGGATGATAATAGGGATTGTGGAAAGGAGAAATACTTCCTTGCTTTCAGTGAAGCACTTTTACTTCTTATGGTAGCCCGAAAAACCTCCGTGATCGCCGCCACCACCACCACCACCACCACCGTGGCCACTGGAATAAGAGTCAGAACCACCGAAAGAAGACGAACCATGGCTTGAATAAGAACTGTATCCTCCTCCACCACCGCCGGAAAATCCTCCATGTCCTCCACTGGAATAACTGCCGAGTCCACCGCCACCACCAGAGTAGCCTCCATGGCCACCACCGCCTCCTCCAGAATATCCACCATGTCCACCACCTCCGCCAGAGTATCCACCGTGTCCACCACCTCCGCCAGAGTATCCACCATGTCCACCGCCACCTCCGGAGAATCCACCATGTCCACCGCCTCCTGAAGAGTAACTGTCATGTCCACCTCCGCCTGATGAATATCCGCTAAATCCACCGCCACCTCCTGAGTAACTATCGTGTCCACCAGATGAAAATCCTCCATGGCTTCCAGAGAATCCTCCAGAACTACCACCATGACTACTAAAAATTATTTACGATATTTTAACATATAACAACTAATTGATAACACTATCCACTTGGACATAAAATAAAGATATACTTCTAACAAAACCTACACTGTAATTAATTTAAAAGAATAACTTTACCTGCTTCCAAAACTAGATGAAAATCCACCATGTCCTCCACCACCACCATGGGATCCTCCAAATCCAGATGAAGGAACTCCATAGCTAGAAGATGGAGGTCCATAGCTCTGTGACGGTGGTCCATAACTTTGTGAAGGTGGCCCATAGCTGTCGGAAATGTCATTACCATGCCCACCGCCTCCAAAACTGTCACCAAATCCTCCTGAAGATCCGTGGCCTCCACCGCCACCACCATATCCTCCGAAATCATCTCCACCATGTCCTCCACCGCCTGAGGATCCACCTCCGAATCCTCCACTGAAATCATGTCCTCCACCGCCTGACGATCCTCCTCCGTATCCACCGCCAAAATCGTGGCCTCCACCACCTGAAGGTCCACCACCAAAGCTGTCATGACCTCCCCCGAATCCTCCTCCGTGACCACCCCCTACTCCTGGACTAGTTATTTCTACATGATCTCCACCACCGTGACCACCGTGGTGTTTTTCTTCAACTGGCAGGTGTATTCTTATGTGAACACTGTAATTATAGTTGTCTAGTTAGTGTTGTCAATTAATTTTTTTTAAAATAATTATTAATTAAATATATACTCAATCCTGAGTTTTGTAGATGAAGAAATTAGAAAATTAGCCAATGTTATGAAATAACCATTAATTTACTGAAATTCATTCACTAATAATTAATTTAATTGATTGTTAGACAGATGAAAAGGATACAATTATGTCATTAAATAATGAAACATATTCATTTAGCCGTTATTTAGCATAAATAGACTGAGAAAAAAATTATTAGGTTTCATTCAACAGTTTATTATAATTTATTTTTCAGGGAATTGAAAAATTAATCAGTTCAATTTAGATGAAATTTACTATTCCTAATAATAATTTTTACCATTAATCCTAACAATTTAATGAAAAAGTTTTCACAGTTCGATTTATAATATCTATTAAATATTAAATATAACTTACTGCTCGTTGCCAAATGTTGCAGAAACTATTGAAGTGCCAATGGAAATAATTAATGAACAAATCTAAAATCACATACAAAACTATGTACATAAAACTGTTTTTAAAAACGAATAAAATAATTATTATTTCAGGCAAACTTACGAAAATCCGTGAAATCATGTCAGCCAAAATTTCCAAAACGAATTGGCTTTTTGGTCTGTCCTCTACAATAGATGGATCCTCACTGTTCTATATATGTAAGAAGTGGTGGACTTATATACACTGACGTGAGAAAATTCCAAAGGGAAGGAAGAAATTGGGTGGGGAAACGTGACGGTAGTATGTTGTGTTGTCTTATTATATGAGGGAGACCGAGAGACTAAGGAAGATGAAAAGGAAACGTGCTTATACCCCACACCGACCGTGACCTACAACCCAGAGAAATTCGCGCTTCAGGCATTCTCTCAATAATCATAACTTCTGTATCTTATCTTTTTTATCAGGAAATTTGCACCTGATCCCATAAGTCATTTCATCATTTTCATCATCAACCTTTCTAGTATTATGTCATTACGTTAATTAATAGATCCATTTGCATGATCAAATTCTTTCATGAAAGAGTATTTGACAATATTAAATAAAAAATAAATACCAAATTTTTAAAATAAATATGATCATGAAATAATAAAAAGTTTTTCTACAACACTTTATGGATAAAAAGTATGAATTACTTGTATCCTTTGAAGTTGAACATCAATGGTAATTAGCTACTTAAAAGTTGAATGGTGAACTGAATGCATTACTTAAAATGTGAGCAAAGCTTTTGATGCAAAACACTTCCGATAAGATTTTAAAAGTGAAATAATTACTACTGATAAATGAACAATTGCAAAAAAACACTTTCCATTATTATAAGTATTTTTTCAAGCGAGACTTTTTAAAGGATTACACAACTCGCATGTCCTATGAACATATATTTTATGACATCAAAATCATATTTTTAATCACGTTTATTACTCAAGTGGTACGAAGAGATAAATTTTTTATGGTAGACTGATAAAAAAAGTATTGGAATGAAAGCATTTCACTTTTTACTCTGAAAATTAATACCAGACTCTCGATAATTGGGATATGCTAAAATCATTTCCAATTTTTTTCTGAAAGGTTCCAGTTGATATTATCATTTAATGCAAATTGCATTTTTTAAATTTGAAATAGTAGTTAATTAAACATCATTATATATGACACAAAAGAAATTTTTCATTATTTAAAATAATGTAAATCATAATAGGAAATTCTGAATAGTTTATGTCAAATAAATCATGAATAGAAAAATATAAAATTATTTTTACCACTATTAAATAACTTAGCTTTTTCAATTAACTGCTTTAAATCACACTTTTATACCAGTTCTGTCCAGTTTCCAATAAAGACATTGAATTAATTATCTAATTGTTTTAAAAAAAAATGTTAAACAGTACAGAGGATGAAAGAAATTATTCAAGTTAAGTACAGAACATAAAAGGACATAAAATTACTACAGTGTTGAAGGTCCAGGAAATAGAAAGCGAGAGAATCGTGGGAGAGACGTGGAGATGTTACAGTTCCCTTTCTATTGACTCTCTCTTTCATTCGTCCTTCCTCCATTAAACAATTAGTGAGTAATAAAAAAATGTATTACAAGAAAATAAGTGAAGATATTTTTTAATATACGTTCCATTCTAGATTTATGACAATGAAATCTACTAACTAAATAGTTCATTAATAATAGTTTAGTTAACATATAAAATTTATCATCAAGATCATCAAAAGCTTTCTCTATTTATTGGATTATATTTTCCTAATTCTCACGTATTAAAATAAAGTTTAAACCATCAAGATTTTATATCTTAATTTAATTCCAGATCTTAGAGAAATGGCCTTGGCAATGAGATACTCATTATTACGTGATTTGTTTTACTGTACTTGTTTAGTCTTCTAGTTCAACACCTTTCTCTCCTTCTATTTCTATTATTAACCTACTATTCTTTCACAGTTCATATCATAAACAGTATCACCTTTCGTGATACTTTTTTCAATTAAATATCATATATACATGATGTATAACATTTCAATCATTTTTTCAAATAGTTTATTCTTTTTTGTTTAATTAATTCGTTTTTTAGAATAATGTATCAAGATGTTTTTAATTCAACGCTGAATAATGACGATTTTTCTTCAAGTAATTACAGGTATGATTTTTGAGGTTAAATTAGCGATTGCATACTTTTATCGTGCATTGAATCTTTGAAGCCTGTCAAAGTTCATTAAACTTGGATACTGTCGATGCACTTCCGTTACTCTCTTCTCTCATCATTGAATAAAAGTAGAAGCATTTGCAATCTATTAGAGCTTCGTTCACTTTGAATTACTCCGACAAATCCCTACTCCGTTGTTTTCCCTCTCACAATGTGACTGGAGAATGTCTGAGAACAAGTATCTTGTCTTAACCTTTTTATGTCGAGTGCCAAGATCATCAACTCGACCATGAGATCGTTCATGGTCAGTGGTAGCTATTTCCCATATTTGTTATAGAAAAATTGCATTTTTATCTATTTTTTATCTTGTTATATGTGAATGGAATTTTTGTTGTTTTTTGTCAAATGTAATCAACATTCTTTTTTTCAATAACTTTCTATAAAGGTATGAATATTGAATTATAAAAAAATTTATTAATGTTTGTTGAATTATTTATACATGAGATGGGATTGGGATAGATGCGAGAAATGATCGTCTTATTGCAACAAACTTTCTAGACTTTCAAACACTCAACTGGTCATCCACTCCAGCAGTGAAAGTGCCAATGTCTTCACGTGTCAGTATCCTTTAAATACATTGAACTTCATTTTGTGCGATCATAAAAAATGTATTAACTAATTTTTTTTTAATTGAGAGTTTTAAAAAATATTCATTCATCAAGATTCCATGAAATAACAACAAATTATGACATTTTACTTTTTTTTATTGACAATGCAGTTTCTATAACAAAGTGGTGTAGTATAAAATATGTAACAAAAGATATTTAAATTTCTAACAAATTTTTTTAACAAATATAACAACTTCATTAAATAATAATAAGCATAAACATTAATACTTTGGTTGAGATTTTTTTTAACACCACTGAAAGTACATTAAAATATTCTAAAGTATATATTATTCTCTTCTTTTACAAGCCTATATCACGTATTTAATTTCCTAAATTAACATCTTCTAACAGTAATCTATTACATTTATTCTACGTAAATTCTTTCTAAACTAACAGACATAAAATATGCATTAAATCTAAAAAGTGAAGTGGACAATGTAGTTACTATCAGACATACAATTGACTTAAAAAAAAAAAGTAGAAAGACCTTTGGCAATAAATCAAACTTAATACAATATTTTAAAATACAATAAAAGTTTTCAAATTATCCTGGAAGGAGTCCAGAATAGCCTGACAATGCATAAAAACCAGGAATAGCAGTAGATGCTGGAGAAATTTGGTTAACAGGGTTTTGGAAAGGATGAACGACATGTAATCCTGTCGAAGTGGGCAGTTGAATTGGATTGGTTTGTATAGGCATTGTTCTAAAATCGTGTGGAATATCTTGAATTTCTTCTTTAACAGAATATCCTTGCGGATGATGTAAATTAATCGATGTGATGATATTCGAAGTTTCCGGGTGATTGCCAATGTTATGCTGGGTATGCTTCGGAATCTGAGGAAGTTGTGGAAGTGGTGAAAGTGATTCTGGTTTTACAGAGATAATTCCAAGACTTCCAGTCGATAAAATAGGTTCCTGAGATCCAGATGACGTTGGCCAGGATTTAGTAAGTTCAGCTACTTTTTTATTGTAATCATCAAAATTAATTGTATCTCTTAAAATAATCGCTTCATTTCCATTAGATTTCGGCTGTTCCTGATGTACAATCAACTTTCCAGAGACTTGAGGATTTATTCCAGCAATAGCTTTTGCTTTAAGAAATTTGACATGAAGATCATCAATTTTTCTATCTTGTATTTCATCATGATACTGATCAGCTTCATTATTTTGATAGTAAACGTCAGCTTGTTGAGTCATTTGAGGAGTTATGTAGACTGGTGTGAGTGAATTATAATTAACAGAATCATCAGGAGATTCATGAGAATCTGATGAAGATGTAAAGCCTGCATGGTGCATTAATGCTTCATGAGGTATGTATCCCTTTCCAAATGAAATTGCATGTGTTATTCCTTTTCCATGAGGTACAATGACGTGATTCACTTCTTCATGACCTTGATCAAAATCATCACCTCCATGTGGTACATGTTTATTGAACTGAACCATTCCTCTGGGTCTAAGATGACCAGGTAAAATTACTTGTTTAGATGGGTGATGCGTTGGTAAAAATTCATTGTCGAGAAATTGTGTTGCTTTTAGAAAAGGTGGACGAATAAATTGACGCCACGGTGTTCCATGAGATCTTTTCACATGTCGAGGCATCAAGAATATTACTTTTTTTCTAAAAAAAAACAAAATTGTATAAATTTATTATTTTTAAAATTCATTAGTTTGAAAAAAAGTATTATTTATTTAATTATATTACTTACTGAGCATCACTGAACTCTAGAATGCAAGTCAACAATGCAATAATTCCAATTTGCTGCAAATTATAAAATAATTGAATGAATAAATTTGATTGAATAAATAATTAGAATATAGATAAATTCATGGATATGATTTTATTATGAATTTTATTCATATTTATAGATATATTTTAATCAAATAAATTAAAATTAATAGATCAACTTACCATTAAAATCATGATGGAAATAAAATAACGTCAAATAGCTATAAAGTCAATAATCAAAACCAATAAAAGCAATGACTTGATGAAATAATAAATAATATTGAAAGCAGATGAAAATTTAATTAATATAGTTAAAATTTTACTTCGATTCTTGATGAATTACTTTATAAATCACAATTTTAACAATTTACATATTTAAATGAATTTAATTTTAATTGTAAATATTAATTTATTCACTTTACTAGTGAAATGTTAAATGACAATTGTATATAATCACTAGTCTCCAAGACTTGTTGACGCATTACTAAGCAGTGCAGAAGTGAGACACTTCTCTTTTATAGAAGATAAAATGGTGCAGGAGAAGGCATACATGGCCCTCCCACTGTAGTAAAGATCATGGTAACGGTTCTTCTAGTTAAGATAAAATAGTAATTACCTCGCACTTATACTATAATTTTCATTCAAGTATGAATAATACAAGTTTTATCATGAAAAAAAATTCGAAACTCATGAGTACAATTTAGAGTGTTTCACTTGAAATCAGTAATGGTTGACTGGGAAAATGTTGCAAACAAGTGCTCCTTTATGATGAATACGAGAGTGAAAATACATTCGTAATCGATTTAAAGCATCGTATCTCATTATTTTAATTTCTATAGATCATTTCACGTTCATTAATTTTTTTTATTTTATAATTACAAAAGCGAATAAAATTCAGCACTACAATTCAATGGAGCTGATTATGGTCATTATGAAACTTAAAAATTTTTTTTTAAACTCAAAATTGTATAATTAACTCATTGAATAATTTCAAAAAATGTTTTTTCTTAAAAAAAAAAAATTTGCATGCTCTGAAATTTCTTATTTCATCTACAAGTATAAATTACATTAATTTTATTCTACATAACATAATTGTGAGTTGATTTACTTGCATCTGATAATCCGATAATGATTTGTTATGTTTTTCGTTGTTTGAATAAGAAAAAAAAAAATGTCATCAGTATGAGAAAACTATTTCTCACTTTCTCTCAAGAAATTGTTTAATTTTTTATTTATTGCTATTATGAAAAAAAAATTCTGCTGACACATAAAAAAAGAAAATTACATATTTTGTTAAATGTCTAAAGTATTTTTCACATTTTTATTAATATAATGATGAGAGTGAAAAGCAGATTAAAACATGTAAAAAGTTATTAACTTTTTGGTCAAAACCAATCATTATCATTGAAACTTTTTTCACATTAATTTTTTTTTAATTTTACTTAATATTGAATCACGACAAGTTGCACGTTTTAATAAGTATAAACAATTCACATTTTTCATTTAATAATGTCTATGAAAGTTAACATTTCTTATTTACCAAGAAGTTCATCGTAGTGTAGGTACATCATTAACTTGATTACAAATCATAAGTTCTATAATTAATTCTGTTGTGATTATAAGTTGTGTTTTCAACTCTTCTACTTGCATGATCTTTTTCGTATTATTCCAGTTGAGCTCCGTAATTTTTATTGGATTAAATGTGCTTTCTAGGTGTAAAATTCACTGCCAAGGTCATCACTAATTGCATTGGTTTTAAAAATAAACCCAATTAATCATTATAGCTTTAATTGCTGTTATGATATCTTCATCCAGATTTTTGTTGATTTTTATCATCTAAAAACTAGACCAAAATTTACAACTTGACTTCTTATTTACAATAGTTATTTTCAATTTTTTCTAAAAGATGTTTTTAACAGATCATTTTTTATTCATGAATTGTTTCAGTATATAAAACTTAGATTGATCAACACTACAAACTTAATTTTGTTTTATTAAATCATATCAAGCATGTAAATCAGTTATGTTATGCCAACCATGACAAGTTATCATACACAAGCAAAATATTATCAATCTCATATAATCAAATACCTAGTGATCTATTTTGTTTTCTCTGAAAACTTATTCATATGCCATTTATCCTTCAGGCTGCTAAACTTCTAGCCTTCTAGGATGAATAACTCGTATCAATATTTTTTATATAATTTAATCTCTTTTTTAGCACATTGATCTCCTTTCTCTACCGCTAGTAAAACATTATGAAAGCTATTTGTTTTTACTATCATTCCAAAACTAAATTATTTCTTAGATATATTTTTTCTGAAATAACATCAATAATTATAAGAAATTTATTTCAGCCAATATCAGTAATGAAGGCATAAATTGTCAGTAAAGAAATAAATAATGATACTACTAAAAATTTTTTAAACAAAGAACTATTTACCTGAATGGTAACAAAAAAATTTTCTTTTTCATTTAAATAAACTTGTATCATAGCATGGATTTATTTATCAAGACCTACTAATAAAGATGGTATTTTCTTCATGAAACGTTTATATCTTTTCTTCCATTCGACATGCTATACATTTGTATATCCAATGACACGTTACAAATAAGTATATTTATTTTTAATTAAGAAACAACTATTCGACATAGAAATGATGAAATAACTTTCATCTTCCTTTTAAAGTTTTGAATGGGTTTTCTTGACATTATCTATAAAATTACGTATAATTAAAAAGGATGTTATTATGGATACTAATGAAGATTTAATTAATGCCTATATTATATAGACACATAGTATTTGAAATAATGACTTTAATATCAGGGAAAATATTTAAATAACATCCTGATCATTAAATCATATGTTTGATTTAAAATTTCAAAAGTAAATAAACACGTAATTATAATTCATTTAATGTACATCAGAAAATAAGTATCTCAACTGCTGTATTTAAGTTTGATAGCTTCGAGGACAATACAGATGATGTAGTGATAAAAAGAGATGGTTCCTTTCTTTCTTTGATGCTTTTGTCCACACCCAAAGTCAATGCTTTCATTCTGTCTCCACTAGAGATATAAGTATTTCCTTTCTATAAGATATAAAGGCAATATCTAATGCACTGAAAGTGTCAGACCAAAGTAGTACCTCCAACAAGTATTAACAGCAGATAAGAACACTATATAATTATGATAGGATATACGGTGAGTTCCGGATTTTTTTTTTGAATAAAATATTATCTAGAAAGAAATAGCAATATATATATTAACTCAGAGAGTTTAAAGTAATAAAAAAAAAACATTAAATGTGATGAATAAATTATTGATATTAATTAATGCTGTCTTTTATTTTAATTGTAGATTGCAGTTCTTCTAGCTATCTCTTTAGTCAATCCAATAAGTCAAACAGAAGCTATACAGTGAGTTGGAATTTCCTTAATTTTCAATTATATTGATTAACAGTTGGTTGTCGGAAATAATGTAATTTTTCTTTCAGCCGTCGAGTTATCATTCATATTCCCTATCATATAAAAACAATAAAACATACTCATACAATCACGAAACTTGTGGAACATCAAGATAGTGGAGAGAGTGAAAAATATTGGGATTATCCTCCTCCGGAAAAACCGACCTCTATTATTATTCATAACAGCTGGGGAAGACGTGGTATTGGAAGAGAAGGAATTGATGATGCAGTGCTTTGGGATGAAGGATATGCAGAAATGGATTTCGGTGATGAACTTGGTGGTGTTCCTTATGAAGAATATACATTATAAATTGTGAATTTTTGATAAAAATTGTTCGACTAGTCTTTGTGAATAATTATCGTGATTATTATACATCCATTAGGATTAATTTTATGGTGCGATATTTCTATTTTGTTAATTTTATAATTTATGAATAAATTGAATAAATTCTGAAAGTGTTTATTGAATTAAGGTTTTTTATTATTTGGCATTAAATGATACAAAATTGTAAAAAGTAAAAATATTTGTAAGTTAAATACTCCAAACTATCCTACAAGTAGATTTGACATGTAATTATTGTCATTATTATTTCTATGGTTGATATGACTATTACCATAACTATATCTTTCTGAGCTAGATCCCCCTCGCTGTTCAGATGATTCTTCTAGCTTTTCGTTGTAGAAATTATTCGACAGATCATTATACACGTGCCCTCCCTCAATATGATGACCTTGTCTATGACCATTATAATCATGTTGCTCATATGATTCAATATCATTAGGAGAAATGTCATCAACATCTTCATGGGTTTCATATTGCGGTGGATAGGAGTAGCCAGTTACTCCAGTTTCAAATTTCAACGTAGGTCCTGGTGGATTTGGTGACCCTTCCATACTTCCGGAGTCTTTGTAGTCATCATAAAAAGGTATCCGTGGATCGTAGTTTTGACGTGGATAATGCCCTTGCATTGGATCTTGACCTTGCCCTTGATATTGGTGGTTTAAGTTGTTAAATACAGGAGGAAACGGGTTCATGAGATTTTTCTGAGCATTTTCTTTCTCTCCTATTTGATGATAACTCCCATGATTATACGCATTCCAACTGTTCCAGTTTTCTTTGTAAGTTTCTAGGTGACCATGTTCTTTTTTCTTTTTCTTTGCTGGAATTTTGACATGAATAAACACTGTTTTTGTGTGAATATCATGCTTTATTATTTCTGGAACGTAAATCCGTAGATGGACACTGAAAAATTGTTTTGTCTACTTCAAATAATTAATTTTTAATACTAACGACATCGTAGAAAGAAAAATAAACGGTAGAAATTAATTACTATAATTATAATTTTGCTCATACCATCACTGAAACCCTAATACTTTGAATTATTTTAAAAATTATTTAATTTGTTTAAATTATTTTATATTAAATAAATTACATGTTTTTCCTTCTGAGATATTGGTTAAATAATTATCTTATTAATTTCTACACTTACTGTTCATCCTCGTCACAAAAGCTCTGTAGAATTTCCGTAAATATAAGTAGAATGAAGCACTTTACTCTCTAAAAAAATAAATAAAAGAATGCGTATTATATAGCATAATTATACATACACGATATTTAATAGGTACTCTACCATTATCGATAGTTGAAAGAAATGATTAATGGAGTATTAAAGAAAATGCGCTCGTTTCAGTAGTACAACTGAATTTAAAGTCAATTGGTATACCAGAGCTGCATTTATATCAATAAAAAAAACCTTGTCGCTTTCCCGATTGACCAGCATTTGTTCTGCACGAACTCCTGCAAATACTTTTTATTTGTCAAAGAACAAAATAATTGGAGTAAAACGATTGGAAAATGAAATAACTTTTTTAATATTTCATTTCTCTTCTGTAAAGTCATTGTCAGTGACATTGCACTTGAATTCTTTTAAGTAAAAATGTTGCAGAAATTTTTTTATTTTTTGTCATTAAAAAGTAATTGAAATATTTATCTTAGAGAGAACTCTAAATAAAATTTTATTAATATATAAAAACAGAAAATATCACTGATGAAAAAAAAATTTACTAAACGATTAAGTTCCCTATTTAGAAGTAATAGTTCATAATTTCCATAATAATACTGATTAAATCACTTAAAATACATATTGTTTTATAAATATTTAATCAAAAGGTATAGAGTGAACTATTTAACTAAATACATACTTTTAAAATCTATTTTATTTAACGTTCTACAATATTATATTAATATCTATAATAATAACGGCGGTGATATTTTATTACAATAATTACTATAATACCAACAATAATAACATTTACTATAAGAGTACATTAAATGAGAATTTGTACATTTTCATTGAACATGATTGGTTCTTTGGTGGTAAAATATTGGCAGTATCAATAGAAGTATATAAAATATATCATTTTCTAAAATTATCAAAGTCTGTATCCTCTACTGCAGAATTTTCAGTATGCTCTATATTGTCTAAATGATCTGTATTATCAAGAAGATCATCCTTTTTCTCCTCATGGTAATGATGAGGAATGACTTTATAAATTGTATGAGTATGTTTTATTTTTTTCACATGGTATGGAACATGAATGACAACTTTCTTCCTGAAAAATATTAATCAATTAATAAGTTAAGAATAATGATCACCAATTTAGTTTAAAAATTAACTAGATTATATTGTTTATTATTTCTAATTCACAAAAATGATTATTTATAATTATTTTAAGAGAGAAAGAGAAATATTAAATTATAATTAAGAAAAACACTTTTACCCGTCTGAAAAGTCTGGGAATATCAACATTGCAATTAAAAACGTCGATAAGCACTGAAATAGATAAGTAGATTCTATTAATTTTGGACTTTTTAAAAATATTAATAATTAAATCTAAAAATATCAGAACAAAAAAGTAACAATCCATGAATCCTCACCAAGTGCTCAGTCTTCATATTTATCAATCTGACTTAATTCTAAATACAAAGGAACTCTTGCACTTGATTCAAATAAAACAAATCGTTTAACTGCGTTTGTAGCAACTGCATCCACAGCTTTATATATCAGGTGTGACTAGCGAGGCGAATCGTACAACCGCAAAGTATACAGTGAAACTCTGATACTCATCCTCATATTAATGACCGGAACCAATCTGTAAATCCTAATAATAAAAATTGCAACTGTTTCAGTAGGAAGGGAATAATATCAAAGCTATAATTGAGACATCAAACATATCAACAGAAAGTACACATCAATTTGATACACTTTTCAATTTTTTCCTTATAGCTTTAATTATAAATCATTCATCAGAGATAAATGAATGGATTTCAAATACTTAAATATTAAATAATGATTAGAAAAAATTAGTATAATTGCATATTTATGTTAAATAAATACCTTCTGGTATTTAGATCTTTTAATTATATAAACTAACGATGATTCTGTAAATTCTAGTCATCAATAAGTAATTAAAAGTGAAAATTAAAGTGAAATAGAGAGCAAATTCACTCATGATTTTAACATGATTTTAAGTAAATTCCCTTATCGCGTGTACGGACGATCCGTAACACTTCAGATAAATGCTTGAGTGAAATAATTAAATGCTACATATTAGTAATGATGATGAAAGAAAATTTTTTTTTTCTATTCGTGATATGAATTCGAGAAATTTCTAAAACTTGAAAAAAAGAATAAAAATAGCATCATTCTCTGAGCGCTTTTTTTTCTATCATAAATGCTGATCAAGTTATCTTGCATACATCCAAGCTGATCCCTGTTTCCGTTCAACTGGAAGCCATGTCAATAGATTTTTTCCTGATTATTTTGAAATGTGAAAGCTGTCATTTAAACTGTGCTCTACTTCCACAAATCGATATACGCTCATTGATATTTTTTATTAAAAGTTTTCTGCAATTAGAGAAAGCTAAATCTCATCTTAATATCAGTATCAGTAATGTTCAATTCATCTTACTTCACTTAATTGGCTATTGAGACAAACAAACCAAGTTTTTTTCTCTCCGTAAATATAGTTATTAAGTTTGTTAACATCCTTCCTTGTAACTAGATCTTTGGATTTTTATTTGTTTTTTCAAAATGATCTTTCTATTCATTTGTTTTTATTCAACTTAAAAAATACATATTTATTACAACAGTTGTAAGTAAATATATGATTAATATCACTTAGAAAGCATATCTAGAATTCACTAAATAATAAACTAATTAAAATAAAAAATTTAATAACAAATTAAAGATGGTAAAAAATGTGTACTTTAATGAATACAAAGAATATCTTGCTCTAGCAAGATTTTTCTTAGAATTGTATATGGATTTATTTGCTTTCTATAAGTGTTAGAAAATATTTTATTTATTTATGAGTATTTTTGTTTCATGAAAAAAAAAATTCCTTATTTTTATAAAGATCTATTATTATTTATCTTTTGATTTAACTACAGAAACTGAGCTTTTTACACTTTCAACAACTCTTATTTTTTTATTATGATTATTTTTTAATCTTTCATATAATTTATCAGGCCTCCTAGTCTCTTTATTTTTCCAACTCCCACTGGCAGTTAAATTCATAACGTTCTCAATACTTCTTAAAGTAATGTTTTCCACTTTATGAAAATCATTAGCATGATTTGATGAAACACTAGAATCAAGTTGTATTTTTTCAGTTACCCTATCAACTAATTTGTCCTCACGTTTATCTGAATTTCTATTATAAACAGAAGTCGTTGCAAAAGTTGGTACTGATCTTCTATTTGTAGTAGTTTTCCGATTTCTTCTCTTAATCATCTCTGAAATCCTAGTTTTCATTAGTTGATTATCATTTGTGTTATTTTGTACATCTCGTCGACTTTTTTCCGTCACTTTTTCATCAACATGAAGTTCAGCATCTTTGCTTATTTTCATCACGTGTTTATCCTCATTCTCAGCAACAAGTTTTTTCCAAGTTTGTAGTAAATCCGGTGGAGAAATTTCTTGAATTTCTTGAGAGCTATATTTAAAATCATTATTTCTATTTTGTTCTAAATGAGGACTTGGTGTTGTTGTAGTTGTAGTAGATGATTTGAGTTTCGTAGAATAATTAGTTAATTGTGAAGACGTTGATATCATTCTATCCAAACGATTGACATTATCCAACTGATTATGATCAGATATAGAAGGTAATGCTGTAGTGGAAGGTGAAAGAAGATCAACATTCTCAAGAGTTACTTTAACTTGCTCGCTTCCCAAGGTATGTAGACTATTATTATTATGAAGAGCTCCAGGAAATGATGAATAACTGGGATAATTAGTAGGTTTGAATGACTCCATTCCGTGATGAAAACTTCCTCCACTTGCTCCAGGAATAGAATTATGAAAATCGTACATTCCATAAGGATTCTGGGGAAAACGGTCATGGGAACGAAACGGTGGTTGCAGATGTGGACTAAATGGAGGTTTGAAATTATAAGTATTTGGTCCAAATTTCATTGGCATATAGTTTTTATGATTTGGATAGTTTCGTTGATTATATGACCCATAGTTTGAAGGTGGATTGTAGTCATATCCGTGCATATTATTCATGTGAATATTGTTCATGTGCATGGCATTCATATGCATAGCATTCATATGATTCGGTGTTAAAGGTCTGTCCATCGCTGTCGAAGGTCGAGGCCAAGAAGGAACAGTTGGAGCAATAGGGAAGAAATTCCCTGATGGTTTTGGTATAAATCTTGTAGATCCTGATGGAAATATTGGTTTGGGACGATACGGTGTCGTTCCTCCACCTGGTGGATTACCATAAGGTGGATTACCATGAGGTGGATTACCATGAGGTGGATTTTTTGCATCAGATGTCACTCGAATTATCACAAAACTACTCTTCGTATGAGGCGATGGCGTCAAGTGTTCAATGTATAACTCGTCGGACATACCATTGATACTAGGCACAAGTAATCGCAGAGGTGCGGGCGTCGATGGTTTATGTGGATTCACTAACTTAGATATCCAATCTGCAATGAAGTCAAATGGCCCGTCATCATCATCATCATCATGTGTTTTTACTTTGACTACAGGCTTTAATACTAAAGCTCTTGGTACTCTTACATTATCACTGCAAGAGATAAAAATTTTTGTTATTATTTAGAAGCAATGTAATTATTATTTCTCTTTGAATTTGTTAATAATTATAACTTTCAAAATTTTTATTTAAACTTACTCTCCTGAAACGTCACCATCCCCTGACACTGCAGTGGATAACAAAAGTAATGCCACCTGAAGAAATTAATGAATTTATTAAAATAAATATTTTTCCATCAACAATTAACTATGAATAAAATTATTTACACTCAAATAAAGTAGTATATACTGCATTGTTTTAACTTCACATCAAAATAGAAACACTTTTGAAAAAATTTATGCTTGATGTCACATTTATCCACAAATAAATCTCATTCAAATAAAAATTCAATCTAATTAAAAATCGATCAAAGACCAGTCTGAACTGTTGAAGAGATCGATGAGGTCTGATCAGTAAAGCGACAAGCACTCACCGATATCAGACATATAATCCTCAGCATATCTTGTGGGACCCCACACTCGGATGAAGTACAAAGTTGCACTACTTGCACGACTGTCACCTCGCATCATATTCCCGCAACTTCTAAAGACTTTCCTTGTTACGTTCCACGTTTTTCTACCATTTGGTGCATATACCTTCAAATGGATGTGTAAGTACACGATAGTTAACTTGCCAGAGTCTGTCATTTGCTTCTACCCAATTGGCACTCTCTCAAGGCAGAAAGTTTACTAAAACTGATTTAAATTTATCATTAAAAAGATCTTTGAACTACTGCCTCATATTTCGAGAGTGATAATAAAAAGTTCTCAACACGCAATACTTTAAACATAACTTTCATTCAATTTTATGGATCTTAGACTCAATAAAAACAATGGAGTAATTATTAATACATCTTTTAATTAATTACATCTTGGTCACTTTTATTTAGAAAAAAAATTGTTTACAATAAAAATTGAAGGTGAAAAATATTGTATAGTATCTAAGTACCTTTTTCAACATTGAAGCCAATATTCTTAATTATTTACCCAAAATTTTTTTGTGAATAATTCATTGATTATCCATAAATTAATTTTTATTTGTTGCAATTTTTGAGTTTTAATAATAAATAAGTTAAGATTAGTAATAATAAAGAGCTGTAATTAAAACAATAGATAATTGAAAAAGGTATTTAATCGAATACCTATTCAAGTACTATTCAATTCTTAGAACAAATTTTGCATCCTGTTAAATGGACATGAAAGCTAAAGTTTCACTATGAAGATTCTCCATATTTAACTTAAGTCTTTTTATCACCTAGTATGGTACTCAAATAGTTCTTTATAGATAGAAGACGTAGTAATTATATTCAAGTACATTAAAAGAAAAACCGGTCCATTAAATATCGTACGAATAGATTGACAAAACTTTAATCAGTTTGATAGAAAGTAGAATATCAATTGATCAGAGTATGTACGTAAGTTTCTATAATTACCACAAGTTTTTTTTTTCTATTGGTTGGTTAGTAGATACTCAGATCACTCTTGATTTCTTTTTGGCAACTAGATTTATTAACAACCGGCAATTTGTGGAATCTAGAGTTAATTAGGATTAGAAAAAAATAAGAAAGTATATTCAAAGAATGCACCAAATAAAAAAATTATTTTCAGAAAAGAATGGAAACGGAAACTGTATGCATCATGTATTAAGATGACTAGTAATTCAAAGGGTCATTAATGACATCTGAAAGCTTCCAAGGAACGCCTTTAAGCATTATAAGACGATAAATATAATCATAAATATCATATTGGAACTCAAATGATAGTCTTACTTACGAATATTATAACTTTCGCAAAGAATGATATTTTTCTCTGCGATTTATCGCTAACTAATTCACGCAACGCATCTTACACTTTAAATACATTACTTTTTTTTCAATAGCTTTGTAAATCTTAGAGATGAAACCCAAATAGATAATACTACGATTATCTGATTTTCACAAACATTAGAAATAATACGCATTAGTACAACAATCTCACTTAATTATATTTGATATTAACGACGAATGATACTTTCCCTTAATCATAATTAAAGCGGCGCTTTCCGTCAAAACGGAATCCGTATGCTGCACTATTTGGTACACCTACGAGACCTGGATGACGATGTGCATGAAAAGATCCATGGAGATGAGGTGGTCGGACTGCATTCTCTTCTTCACTTTGAACTCCTTTTAAGTAGAATGCCTCAAATTGACCTTCCGGCAGGAGAATGTCTTTGAGCTTGTCATCTTTTGGATCGTATGAGTTTATTTCAAGTATGAAGAAACTTGAAACGATCAATAGAAACTGAAAGAGAAATTACTGTTAGGTGTTGGTTATAGAACTGATTTACAATAATTTCATTATAATCATGGTTTATTCCTTACATGAATATAAACATATTATAGTTCACTATTAATTAATAGTGAATAGTGAATAGTGAATAGAATCTTAAGACTCTAACTATTGAAACTAATTATCTAATTAAGCCATTCACTTAATAAATAATAAAAGAGATATATTCAAGATAAACTACTATTATATAAAATAATATGACAATATTCTCATTGCAATTTTCTTATTCATTTAATCGTTAAAAAATTAAGTTTCTGAAAGTTTTTCAAATTATTGATACAAACCATGTACTCACCAACTTCATTTTTTCCCCTCGTTAAATGTTGTTTTCTTGTTAACTGTCACTAACAACCAGTGTTGGAGAATCCAGAATGTTAACCGATTAACAATTTGATAAGATTATCAAACTAGTTATTTAAAATATTCAATTATTAATGTGTATAGACGATCTTGTTTATTAAAGTAAAATCTTCTTAGTTTAATAATATGATATGTTTAATCATACGATCGATGATTCCAACTACGACCAGTTACAGCAGCAAAAGTGAAAGTTGTGGTAGTCTTTCGATCTTTTAAATTCATATTGGCGTCGACTGATGCAAGAAATAAAATAATAAACATTAACTCCTACGACATTGTATTGATTTTGAACTTCCGAAAGCTGATATGAAACTCGATCATCACTGAATATTAGAAATTTAAACGGAAGCAGTTGACAAGATTTGTGGTTGTAGAAATTATAGTACCTTTGTTTATCCTAAAAATGTTTAACATACATGTTTCTTAGTTTACAATTATTTACTTTCTCCTAAATTTTTAGCTTAATCAACTTTATCCCTTAAGATATGTTATTAACATTAATTTATTAATTGATAGATAAATAGAATTATTTTTTAATTTAATTTATATTCTGTCGCCTAATTAGTATAAGATTCAATAATTTGGATTAAAAATCTGCACAGAGATATATTGCAACAGGTTTCTACTCACGAATACAGTCATAAATTTCCAATTCGTTCGTAGTTAATAATCAAATACGAGGAAAACAGTGACTTTAAAAATTTTGAACCATAAATTAAATTGTTCTTGATAATTAATATAAATAATTACTAAATTTTTTATTTACTGATGCTAGCAATTCCGGTTTCCTTCATTTTTATGGCAATTTTTAATTTTTTATTACAAATTGTTTTGGTTAATTAAGGATCAACTATTTAAAAAAAAAAACGGAATTTTTTAAAAACATTTTTATCCCTGTGTTAATTAATTTAAAATATACAAAAAATTGCACATTTATGTTTACAATGACACATTCAATATATTCTATGTATCACTCAGTGATAATAAGTACGGCCTGGAATAAAGCGATATAATTGTTCTAATGATATTGTTTCATTCTAATTTATTTGTCAACATCAACAAACCAGGTTTAACATGTACTCCTTTGTACTTTGAAAACGGAAGATATTTATGGAATGTTCATCTTTATTTATCTTAGTAATCTTAGAAAGTAAAAAAATAAATTATTTAATTCAATTAGTTATGCTTATGACAGTGTTACAAATAAGTGTGTTAAAATTGCTAGCTGTAATAAAAATTTCAATATTCAAATATTTGCTATTAATTTTTTTCATAAAGCATGCGACTTAGATTAAAAATTTGTACAGCTAAAGTAATGTTTTTAGAGATGAATTGTTTTTGCTAAAGAATAAAAACCTTACAAGGCACTGTCATTATTTTTTCATGGTTTGTCCACTATTGCTCAATTATGTATCCATTGTGATAAATAAAGTCAATTTGACATTAAATAATCATAAAATTATACAATTCATTCATTACATTTGTGTTTAAATATTTTATCTACAAATTATACTTTTTTGTTCTTCATTTCATTATCTCCATCTACTTTCAGTTTATTTTTACTTATTTAAATACGTAAAATTGACTTTCGAGTATATATTCATATTATGATTCAATCATACGTATTTTTTGTTTAAGAATGTTTATGTTTCTACTTTTTAAAAATTCTGTATGAAAACATATCAAATCCCTGAATTATTTCACTTTCGTGATGCCTTAACTAAAAAAATTAAAAAAGTAGAAAACTAACGCAATTGCTGTCATTGTCTTGATCACTTTTTTGTAAACTAATTTCTATATGTACATCTCGTTTTCTTTAAAAGAAAGTTTTAAATAAATTAAACGGAATATAAATAAGAGTCTATTTTAGTTTTGGCATTTGGCGGCGACGTAAATGGAGAAAACCAAGCAATAGAAAATCTTCCAAATACAGCCTGAATAGATTTCCATCGACTATTACGAACCCAACGTGCTTCTTCTTTTTTCAATTGTTCAATGCCCTATTTTAAGATAAATATAAATTTTCAATAGGACGACAGTTAATCAATCAACTAGACTGATTTGTATTTGCTTTAATATCTAATTATGTTTCCCATGCTGTGTACTTACCGTTTCATCATTCCAAATAGCTTGTAGTTGCGTCCCTAACATAACAGCAGTGAAGATAGCAAAAAGGAGAGCTTCAAATGTTAAAAACATTAATAATATAACTGTTGCAGGTGGACTAAACGTTGAACAATCACGCCATTCTTGTCGGACGCAAGTGGTAAATTGTTGAATACACAAAAAAAGAGATTGCAATGATATTCCCGCGATATAAAACTGTTGAAAAATTTATTTCATTTTAAAATATTTTGAAGAAGTTTTATTATATCAAAACAAAAAAAAAATTAGTGTAGTAATAAATACTTACTGTAAAAAGAACAAAATATTTTTGATTATTTTCTCCAACACAATTATTTACCCATGGGCAATGATGATCCATTTTTCTTATGCATCTAAAATTTGTTATTGATTGTATACAGACATTATTTAATCATTTTTACTCCTTATTTGACTTTTAATTTATAAATAATAATTTTACACCTTTGACAAACAGAGCAATGATGAGCACGATCAGGTTTAATCGAACAACATCTTGGGCATTTGAAAATTACTTGGCCACCTCTAAATCCCATTTGTTGGAGCATCTCTTTAGTTGCATTTCCCTTAGGTACCGCACCCTATGACAAAAATACGAATGAATCTGAGAAAATCTATAAATTTTATTTGAATTACAAGTGATTAAAAAATCAATACTTACTGGATCGGTAAACATAGTCCTTAAATGTGATGCAAAAGCAAGGAATGCTAGTGTTTGAAACAATGCCATATTAAAACTTGAATACAGTGTAGTAATACTTGGAATTAAAATCACTGCCATCACAACAAATTCTGCATAAATGATTAGAAGCCAAGTCAAAATAGCGCATATTATTCCGCATATATCCTACGAATTAAAAAAATTATTTATTGAAAAAATATTATAAGTAACTTATTATCTATTATCAAAAATATAAATTATTGACAAAAAAAATACCTTAATACACCAAAGTTTTCCTCCACAACATCGATTATGAATGTCTCGCTCCTTTTGTATCGGCATATATTCATAATCCATTTTGATATATTTATTATTACCGTCGTATCGATCTACATTGATAAAATTATTTATTGTTTATAAGCTCTGTCGCTTATCAATATAACATTATTTCTGAATAATTTTTACGTAATAATTCATAAGTTGAATATAAAATTTATGTTTTATTGACTTATATTTTAAATTAATTAATGATATGTATGTAATGTTAAGGTCACTTACGTATTCAGCATAATAATTGAGGACTTCAAAGATTATTCATTGAAGGCATTTTCAATTGATTAAAATGAAAAAAGTCTATCGAAAAATTTATGAAATAATTTACAAGAATTCATAAATATTATTAACAACATTGCACATGCTATAAATTGACTGTACCTGACTTGTCAATTTAATTCTAGTAGAAGTACACTTCCTTAAAATAACCTTAAAATCAATAGAATTGTTTTCAAAGTAAAAAATTTTTTTTATAATGAATAAACTTCTCATAATTAGAAATACCGAAAAAAGAATTTTCAATTTATTAGGAAGTTATTGTTTTCTTCCATCTTGAACTGCTTCTATAAAAGTAATTATAATCAACACTAGGTGGCAAAGACAGTAGCGCTGCTCTCAGTGAGCTCATGTATCGATGTGTTGACACTCAGAAACCGTAGGATAAGCAATTGAGCATTATCAAGAGTTGGTATAAAATTATTTTTACAATTTTTCCTTTTCTACATGTCATATGTATGCAGAAATTATACATAACTATTTATGTGGTAAAAATTAAAAAAAAAAAAAAAAATATCAGTGATTTTCAGTGAACTAGGTGCGACCCAAAAGGTCCACATGACTAACTTCCCAGTGGTAAGAATGATAAGTTTTAGCTAGTTTACATACGACATACAAACATATGAACATACGTACATACACACACAGACGGCCACTCAAAAACTATTGTATTTGACTTTGGAGACCTTGAAACGTGGAGATTTATCAAAATTCGGAATTCGCGAAATCGGATCCATTACAATAACTTCCCACTGGGAAGTTAAAAAGAAAAATGTAAAGAACGTGCTCGGGAAGACTTGGGTCAGATACTATATTTCCCAGACATTCGGGACCTAGACGCCAGGGTTGGGCCGTAAAGATTTGTCTCAAGGGAAGGAATGCGAGCTTTCCTAGAAGATGAGCTCGGAAAAGAAGGGCAGAAGTTTTCCAGGGTTCGAACCAAGACAACCTGAGCACCTTCACTTACTTATTGATAACACTCTCTTCCATTAACAAGAAGATTTTGGTGGCAATACACAATTATTAGATAAAATGAAAAGTGTAATGTGTACTGTGCTGTATAAACTATTTTAAAATATAATTATCATAACAATAATACAAGATATCGTTCTGATAAGGAGCTATCAAATTATTGTCAAACAACCAACCAGCATCTAGTTGAATTCCTAGGCCACGTCAACTAAATACATCTATTTCAAATATCATAAAAATAGAGACTGTAATAATTTAACTGAAGTAACTAATAATAAATAAATAACAATGACAACAAATTCTGAGCATCGTGTTGCTTTGATAACCGGCATTACCGGGCAAGTAAGTAAAAGTTCGAATTGTATTTTGTAACCTCTACTTGTAAACATAATTTATTTTTTGTTTTGAAAAAATATTTTTTTGCTCAGGATGGCTCATATTTGGCTGAATTTCTATTAGAAAAAGGATATGAAGTACATGGAATAATTCGAAGAGCCAGTTCTTTCAATACGGGCAGAATTGAACATCTTTATGCTGATCCAAAAAGTCATAGGCAAGAGAAAATGAAATTGCATTGGGGAGATATGACTGATTCCAGTAGTTTAGTCAAAGTTATTTCAGCTGTTCAGCCAACCGAAATTTATAATCTAGCTGCTCAGAGTCATGTTAAAGTAATATTATTTGTTTCAATAACTTCAATATTGTCATGTTTTTCATTACTACATTATGAATTGTTGTAATCATGTTTAGGTGAGTTTCGAGCTAAGTGAATATACAGGCGAAGTTGATGCAATTGGTACAGTTCGATTATTAGATGCAATAAGAACTTGTAAATTAGAGAAATCTGTGAAATTTTATCAAGCTTCTACCTCAGAACTCTATGGTGGAAAAATGTCTACTATACCGCAAAGTGAGACAACACCTTTTTATCCCAGATCTCCTTATGGTAAATTATTTTCACAAAGTACAATCAAGTTTATGAAACTACATATCAATAAATAACATGAACATATTTTTTTATTGCATGACAGCTTGTGCAAAAATTTATAGCTACTGGATAGTTGTAAATTATCGAGAAGCTTATGGTCTATATGCGTGCAATGGAATTCTATTTAATCATGAAAGTCCTAGAAGAGGAGAAAATTTTGTCACAAGAAAAATTACTCGGAGCATAGCTAAAATTCATTTAGGCTTACAAGACTTCCTGGAACTTGGTAATTTAGATGCTAAAAGAGATTGGGGCCATGCCAAAGATTATGTGCAGGTATCTTTTACATACTTAGCAATTCTAATATAATTGCTTCAATTGAATAAAGAAAAAATATTAATGATTCAATTTTTTTATCTTAATATAGGCTATGTGGATGATGCTGCAACAGGAAACACCTGAAGATTATGTCATAGCAACTGGTGAAAGTCATAGCGTTCGAGAATTCGTCGAAGAAGCTTTTCGGTATATTGGAGTTGATATTATTTGGGAAGGTCAAGGTGTTGATGAAGTTGGACTTGACAAGAGTAATCGAAAAATTTTAGTACGGGTTAATCCTAGATATTTCCGTCCTACTGAAGTGGTAAGCATTAATACAAAAATTGCTTTTAACATGTTACATCGAAATGATAAATAATTCATAATTGTTTTAAAGGGAATGCTTCTTGGAGATGCTACCAAAGCTAAAGAGAAATTTGGTTGGAAGCCAACTATCACATTTGAAGTAAGTCAAGTATAAAAAATTGAATATCAAATTAAAAATATATTTAACAAACATTCTTGTTTCAGGCATTGGTTAAAGATATGATGAAGGCAGACTTAGAGTTGATGAAGAAAAATCCAACTGCTTGATTGAGGACAGTATTACACACAATTTTAAGAATTAAATCATTCCTGAAGCTTTTACGGCCCAACTCCGTCTGGGAAATATATCTGGGAAATACCCGTGTTAATATGGTCCTTTTCCCTTTCTCCGTGACATTCTTAGAATTATTTACGTGGAAAATAATGGACTTTTAATATTTTTAATGGGTCATTTCTATAAAATACACTGTTTTTAATTGTATATTCATATTTTGTTTTTTAATATTTATAATATGTAAATAGAAAAGTTATTAATTTTTTAAGGCATGAAAATCCCGTCTGTCGTTCCTTTCCTCTCTCCTTGACGCTCTTAGAATTGGTTACAGCCAGAATAATTGAATGTAAATATTTCTATGGCATTCGTTTTATAAAATACACTGTTCTTTACCGTGTATCTGATTCTCGTCCTTCTTATGAAGGACGTCCTACTTATGAATAAAAACGTTACTAGTTTTGAAAGGCACAAGGATCCCGTTTATCGTCTAAGAGCTGTTGGACGGTAATTTTTATCTGGGGTTATATGGCTAGGGATACAAAATCAATGCTAAAATGCCATATGTATCCCAAAGAATTCGTCCAACGGATTCCCATGCGGTGGTTCTTCTATATTATTTCTCTTCTCTAATCATAGCCAATCTAAAAACAAAAAATAACTTTTCTAATTCTTGCACAAGTTCGCCGTCCCGATCACTCATGCATGCAATGCGCCACATAACCTACGAATTCGACTCTTTAAAAAATATACGAGCAAGTAATCTCGTAATTTTAGTAAATATCAAAGTTCAAAAAATAACGATAAACAGTTAAAATCCAATTTTTAATTTGTAAATGCTTCAAGTGAAAAAAATAGTAATAAATCGTCATTAATTTAATTGAGAAACATTGTTCAAAAAGTAAAAATGAATAAGTTACCAAGCCGGCTTTTATTAGCTAACATATCAAGAATACAAGCTCATGCTGTTCATAATAATGCAGCATTATTAGAAAATTGTGAACACATTAACAACAGAAATCCTAGAAATCTAGAATTGATGAGAATTGCTCTAAAACCAACTGGATATTTTCTAGAACAACACATACCATCATATTGGCATAAGTAAGATACCTTCAAGAATTTATTTATAAAAGCATGGTCCAACAACAATGATTCTACATTTAATATTACAGATTTACTATTGACTCGTCAGCAAAGAATACTACTTTTGAAGTTATACATTTTGAGAATGGAAAAGTTCTTGATACATCAACGAAAGAATGGGCAATTAAAAAACGTTTATACAGGTTGATTAAATAAAATCAGTAAAAAACGATGATTTAATATATATATATATTAAATACTTAAACGAATATTATTTACAGGTGTACCGACACCTCAACTTATATGAATCTTGGCAGAATTTTAGCGAAGCGATGTATTGAAAGTGGAATACATTTCTTGTACGTAGATCCTGAATTAAATCAATGTGATAAGCTCACTGCAGCTTTAAATCAACTAGAAGAAGGCGGAATTGTATTAGAGGAACCTTCGCGGTATGTAAAACCAAATCGTTGGGATAATTTACGGCCTGAAAAACCATGGGAAGTTATAGAAAGTTAATTTTTTTTTTACAAATAAAGTAGCTTTATTCTACCTAACATATTACAATTTTATTTGACTTTATTCACAAAAAATAATTCTATTAAAAAATGGAAAATACATTATTTAATATGACAATTATGAGTTAAGAGATTATTATAATTCATCTTTCACGTTGTTTAATAGAGTCCATTGACATATAAAATCAGTAACATAGTTCAAGGGTGTCGCAGGGAATCCACTTTGAACTCTCTAAAGCATCCCACATATTGTAATCTTGTTCTATAATTTCTCTGTTATGCTTATCAATGTCGATAGGGATGGAATGTTCTGTAAAAAATCAATATATAAGTACTCAAAAAAAAAAAAATCATTACTTATACAAATGTAAACAACTAATTGAAAAATTACCAATAAGTTCAAGGTCGTCTTCTTCAGGTTTGTGCTCCGATTGATAAGTACTGTAGACATCAGAAATTGGTTCACTCTCATAGTATCCTTGTTGCCATGCACTGTAACTATTCCAGTACGAAGAAGTATCATAATAATTATAGGTCTCAGTGCTCATGTTAGCTGACGAATAATCTGATGATGACACTTGTGGCGGAGTGGATGCAGCGACTTTATTCCAAGGTCTTGGAACTGCATTACAAATTGTTAAAGCTTTTGTTCCTAATCCTTTATATCCATTCATAGCTACTAAACTATTTTTTTGTTCTTCTTCATTAGCAAATCGTACGAAACCATATCCTTTACTAAATCCTGAACTATCTAAAATGACTTTGGCAGTTCTAATAGAGTTATATTTGGCAGCAAATGCTCTGTATAATGAGTAATCATCAACATCTGTAGATAAATCTCCAACCCAGATACTGAACTCACGATCTGCTGTCGGTTTACCTGTAGTACTTGCGTGATTCAGTCGAAATCTAACAGCCTGGAATAAATCATATTGATATCAATAAAAAATTTATGACCATAGTAACGATGACATTTCAAGAAATGATTATAAATAGTAGTTACTTACTGGATTAGATCCAGGAATTACTTTTCCGTTTAATTTATGCATTGCATCTAAAGCCATTTCATCTGTTGGAAAATGAACAAAACAATATCCAGCAGGCTCACCGGTGTACCGGTTCCTCATTACCTTTACTGTCTGTGGTTGTTCTCCCATTTTGTGGAAAGCATTCATAATAAAACTTTCAGTCATATAAGGTTCCAACTACAATTGAAAATCAAACGAAACTTATTTAAAAAAATTGTCATTTAAAAACTTAGTAATATAATCTTACAATTCTAACCTCTCTGAAACAGTATGAAAACATTTTATGATTGAAATGATTACAAGATTCATAAAACACTACATATATTATTTACTAAATTTTGATTTTTTTCTTGGTTAAGATTCAAAATTTTTTTATATAAAAATATAATCAAAAGAAGCCTTTTTAAAATTTTATGATTACTTACACCTCCCATCCATAGTTGACATAAAACCATAGGTCTTGACATGATTTTGATGGTTTTTTAATCTTGATATGAAAGTTAAAACTCACTTTAAATCAAAATATTAAAATAGTGTTAAAATAACTAAATATTTGAATAAAAATTGCTCACAATTCGTAATGATTTGATAACTGCTAATCTGGTGTATACAAACAAGCCTGCCTCGGTTGAACCACGTAACTCCAATTGAATGTGGGAGTGGGGTATAATCTGTTGATAAAAACAATTCCTATCATAGTTTCTGAGAATATTCTTCATTACCAACAATAAATAGAAAAGTTTTTAAATTATCAAAGGAGAAAAAAGTTGAGTGTAAACAGATTAAAATTTTTATTACTCTTTCTAAAATAAATTATAGTACATTATTAATATCATATCATTATTAATACCATATCAAATATTAAAAATTTAAGTTAAGTAATACTTATTTTTAAAACTGCAAAAATTTACAAGTTAACAATTGTGAATATGAAATATTTTATATGGTTATGATTAAAAAGCTGCTTCCTATAGCTGTATAAGTGTATTATTTATGTTGAGCTTTTTTTGTTTATCAGAAAATAGAGAAAATATTCTTACGCATTCTAATTATACATGTTATCATTCAAAGTGATAGTAAGAACAGTTAAAATTTATTTAGAATAGTGACCCACACGAAGTAAAATTTCTCTTGGTACACGTCTGAATCCTCAGTACGTGATCCCTAAAATCCACTCGGATTAACAGGATAAATGCGTGTAATGTTGCAAGAGACCTCACATGAGAACGGAAATAATCTGCAAGCTCAAATTTATCTACATAATTCCTTGCCGTGGAATGCTTTTGAATAATCTTTGATACAAAAATGTACATCCAGGATGACAAAAACATCAAGGCTTTACTTGATGAATCTATAAATAACTCTATCAATTTTCTATTATCATTTAAAACATCAATCAGAAAATAGTATGATTATTCTAGTGTCCAACAAAAAAAAGTTCAACTATAAAACTTAAATGGCTGTGATGAAGTCATTTGAAAGTTTGATGAAGGCTTCGATCGTTTGAACTGGTTACTAAGGAATGTAAAACATGTGCATACGGAAATGAAGGATCATGTTGAGAATTTGGAAAACCGTGTCTAATGACCCGCAACAAAAAAAGAAGAAATCAATGTCACATCATTAAAGTAAATAGTTTGAGCATTTTTTAGTATATTCTCACGCTTTAAAAAATAATCATTTGCTATATAAGAAATATGCTGATGCATGTGCATGTCTGTGTATTCAGAAACTTCAAATGATTTCCATCAACTCCAACGACCAATACGTAGATGTTCGATGGACCTGCATTTGCATTTAATCGATTTCTCTCTGCCCAATATCATCCTTTCCGTCCGAATTGCCTTTGTCTCTTTGAAATTGGGGAATCTATTGAAATGGGTATACTATTGAGAAGGAAAAGAGCAATTTATTTCTTGTGTACTTAGAATTGAGAAAGAAGATGGTTTCCTTGTCAATTTACCAAGCAGGATTTTAAACGTTTTATTCGATAAACATCGGTTGATACTCAATTTTTATTATTTTGTTGGAGTTTGTAATTATATTGTATTGATCAAAGGAAGCTATCAAAAAAACTTATTTACACATATTTATTTGAGATTGAAATATTTAACGAGATTTTTTATTCTAACAGCATGCATTACAAATGACTGTGTTCAATTATTTCTCCACAAGCAGCCTGTTTCAGTAGTCCCTCATCATTATCGACAATCAGCAGGATCATTACATAAGTTCAGTTAGTTGGAATAATAGATGCAATGACCCGGCGTACACGAATCGGGGAAAAAACCAGTCGATAATTTCGTAGTTAACAAGTGCAAATATTTGACACCTGACAAGAACACTTCTTGCTAGTGATCCACGAAAATCTCCAAAGGTCGGATTCACTGAGCCAGATGTCTATCTCCTGCTTAGACTCTATACATAATTTCTGTCAATCTGTGGGTCATGTGTATAATCTCACAGTAAGTTAGAATAGTCATTTCGTGTGGTCTTTAAATTTTTGACATCAACCAGCATCAACTCATTCTTGTATCACCATCTTCAGCTTTATTTATAATGTGCGGATCAAGTTAAATGACTGTATTACATTTTCTCGCCTTAGTCTGAGCACTCGCTTTACAACATATTCGCGGTCTCTTTCATCTCGTCACATCGCTATTTCTAATATAAAGTGTCGTCTTGCGGTGGATACTCTTCACGAATGCAATTTCCAAACGAACTTAACGACAACGACAGTTAAGAGAAACGGAAACAGCTACTTTGGGCGTGTCACCAAAGGAATTTCTTGGGTGGATTACTTTGAACCCGGAAGAACCTTCTTTCAAATGCACGACACTTCTCTTGAATTTTTTATAACAAAGATGAGCTCTCTTATAAATGTACCTCATATTTTTTATTCGTATTTTATTATAATCCTTTATCTCTCTTTTTGGCTGAAAGGATTATTAGGCCATTTTTTATTGTGTATTTCTCTTGGAAATTCAATTATTCTTCAGTGTAGGCAAGCTTTTTTTGACATTCAGGATCACTAAGTGGATTTTAGATTAAAGTTATAAAAATATATGGGAAATAACAATGCCTCTAAGAACAATTGTTTTATTTTTGTTTAATAAACTTTTTGAAGATTTCAAATATTTTTAAAATAAATTAATTAAAAAATTTATAAATAAATAAATAAATGATTAGTAATCACTTTCACTTGGATTAAAAATTGACTCTTTTAAAACAATCAAATCTTTTGTTTTACGTACAATTTTCGTCAATATTTGACCAAGTCTTCAGTTGAATATTTATATAATTTCTATTCATTCGTGCATCTGGTATAAATATTCCACGGTAAGATTTAGTATTCATAGCTAGCGAGGCGTGGTCTACAGATTTTTCCGCGATTCCTATTTTTTTAAGCTTCTACATACCACACATGTCATCGTTGTTCGTCGTACATATTTTCAGGGTGAATATTTTCCTTACTGTACTGCGGTCAATTTATTATCATACTACTTTCAGTCAACCGCCTGCAAAATACTCTAGAATAATGGATTAAGTCACACATAAAGCAACAGTAACACTGTTATAAACTCAAGTAAGATATGTAGAGACAAATAAATTTTATGTATCTTAAGATTTTTTTACTCTTTTTCTGTACCTAGATCAACTGAAGTAACAATATATAGTTTATCCTATGTTTTTGCAGTCCGAACAATGTTATATTCACTCAAAATCATATTATTGGGTAGACTATTTTTATCTGGGTATATCTGAGTACTCACATTGATTTAATATTCTTGGTAACAACGTATAAAAATTTGACTTGTAGAATTTTTTTTAGTTATCATAAAATAAATCTCTCAGAAGTTGTTGAAATAACAAAAAATAAATGGATAAAAATTGTCGATAAAAAGAATAAATTATTTAATGAAATAAATTGTAGCTACAAGTAAACTTATTTTTATTATTTTATCTTCTGAGCTTTTTAAAGTTTTAACATCGATTTAGTTCGAGATAAGAACAGCAAAATATACAGCTCACTTTTCACAGAATATTTCTACATTCAGGTCAGAAGAGACATCAGTTTATATTAGTAGGTGTTTGTGGTGTTTAACCGAAAAAGAATCAAGAATTACATAACAATGATTATAAAAAAAATTATCAATATTCATCTATTCATTGTTATTATTTTCTTAAATAAAAAGATTAATTCTTTAAACATTTTAAATAAAAATAATAGTGTAAATGATCATCAAAATAATAATTTCATTATTTTTAATACAGTGGTATTTAATAATTTTAATTATAAATTAATTTTTACAATTTCTAATTATATTAAATATAATGATTTTATTGTGATACATTATTTTTTTTTACAGATAGAAGTATTGGTGGAGTGTTTTCCTGATAATATGAAAACAGTAATTACTACAACGGAATTGAGCCAACATATTAATAAATATTTGTGTGATTGCAATTATCTTCTGCCTTTGATTTTAATTAACAAAAATTTCAAAACAATAATAGAACATCAGCTCTATCCGGAATTGCCTATGGTCATTTTGACAACAAATTCCAATGAAAATACTAAAGTTCTTCTTTTAAAGTTAAATTCCTCTCCCTGGTGGAATGTGAAAGCATTTTTTATTTTTGTTGGAACTTGGGAATATTCATGTAAAAATGCATCGGAAATACTTCACACAGCATGGAAGAACAAGTTGTTATCCTCGATATTTTTATGTTATCAGAATTATGAAAATGTCGTGATGGTATATACCTATAATCCTTTCACACATCATGCTCCATATCCTTGGAAAAAACATGAAAATGGAGATTATGTTAATGAAAACTGGACATTATATGAACAAATTTATCAAAAAGGTATTTTTATTAATTTTATTCTTTCCAAATAATTCACATTAAAAATTTATCTGAAAGTTTCTAAATGAACTTACTGTCCAACTAGTCGAGTTTATATCAATCTTCATTAGAGAATTCTTACTTTTTGCTTTCTAATTTAATATTTATTATTTATTATCATTTTATAAAGTTTGAAAATTGATTTTACAGGTTTTTTGCTATGCTCTAGTCTGAAGTATAACAAATTAAAGTACCTTGATGGCTACCAAATAAATGCAGTTAGTACATTAAGAACTTCCATAGATAATGAGTCAACAAAAAAATATAATATCACGAGCATAAAATCAAAGATGAATAATTATTCATGGTTTATTGTTGAAAGTTATCTTTCTGCTTTAAATGTTACGCCAATAATCTATTACAAAAAGCATGGAATATTTTCGGATTTATCCAACGGACTCTATGATCTACTTATATCACCACGATTAGTCATTCACACATCTACGAATTACAGTCAGAGTTATCCATACATATATTTACCTATCGTAATAATAACTCACAAAAGTCAATTCCTGACACCCCTGGAAAAAATTAGGTCTTTCTATGATCCCTACGTTGTGATATCAACCTTTGCTGCATTATTGACTTTATTGACAGCTTTAATGATTCATAAATACCAATCTTTCATGTCAGCATTCCTTGATATCATTCGTATTATGGTACAGAATAGTATTTTGCAGCCTTTAAAAAAGTTTTCTATAAAGATTCACTATTTTGGAGTGGTCTGGCTTATGCTAATCATTTATGCAACAATTGAAGGTAATATGGCTGCATTTTTAACCAGACCTGGTCGGAATAATATTGAAACAATACAACATTTAATAGACATGGAATATAAAATTTACATTTATGAACATTTGCTAGAACCGTTTGTTAAATTGAAAGCTTTATCGCGTGAAAAAAATGTTGTCATTCAGAAATCTCCAAATTGCTTTGATGAAGTTGTTAACGATTCTCGTTCTGCTTGTATCACATTTGGATTGAATGTCATCCAGCCAGCATGGCAACATGACTTACACATGTCTCAGCCAATCTATCATGTTTATTTGAATTACATTGGAAATCGTGACTTTTTTTTGATGACAAAAATTGATTTTGTTTTATCACGTTTTATGGATCTTGGTATTTTGGATTACTGTTATCAACGGTATTATGGAAACTTAAAACAAAAAATGGAAGATCAAGAAGCTTGGGAAACTGAATTTAATACACGACCAATTGAAATGATGGATATAAATTTTGCATTCGTATTTTATTTTATTTGTATTCTCTGTTCTTTCATTGTTTTTCTATTTGAAATTACTTTTCCGAAGAAATTTTATGCTACGATAAATCACAAACAGTTATTTAAATAAAAAAAGTTTTATGTTATTTATGATGAACAGAGTTATCAAATGCAACCGTGAAGAAAAAAATTTTAACAAACAAAAAGAATTTCTGCAACAAAATAATAAAAATATTGAAAGTGTCATTTTTTTTTTTAGTCTTGTTAATGTGTTTGTATTCCATAAAAAAGAGTAATATTATCACTCGTTACAGACAAACTAGTTCACTTGCAGTTGATAATGTCTCCTTATATACACTTTTATTATTCAAAGAATAATGTAAAAGTATCCGATATAATACGATACTGGATCTTGAAAATGAATTGGATATGAAGCCTAAAAGTTAGAGTAGTTAAAATAAAGTTCAATAAAACTCGAGAGAATGATGGAAAGACTTTGAAATCCATGAAACTCAAGGTAAATAATTTTCTTTATGTACATCCGCTTGTAAAGTCGCGTCAGAATCCTCTATGAAGAATATTGATTCGCTTATTTCTGAATGTTCTATTTGCGGGAGGATAAATAAAGGCCCTTGAAATTCAAAGTCGAATTAAAAAATTTTTTTTGAATAATTTACAAGGCACGAGAGTTTTTAAGAGTTAATTGAGCTTGAATATATCATCTTGAGAGTGGTGGATGACACAGTTAGAAAACACGATGCTTTGGAAGTAACTTTTATATACAACTTTTAAGTGTCACATTGATGAAAATAAAAAACTCTAACATAGTAGAAAGTAGAGAAGCAGACTGTTATAACATATCGATGGCATAGTGGCGTGTTCCTTACATGAGGGAGCCGAAATGTCTTCAATTTTACCGATAACGTAACGCCGACGTGTGATGAACGACAGCAGATGCACTTTAAGAGACCTTAAGAGGGCTTAAAGATGTTTTGAAAACGTGCCGAAATTACGCTAAAATGAAAATAACATTACGATAGATCTCTTGAAAATTTTATGAAAACTTAAATGGTTTTCCGGTTTTCGAAAGGGCGTGCCACCAAATGATCCTTCCATATATCCGGAGAATCACCGTCACAGCTGTATTATATTATTTATCGGAATATCCTGACTCCTTTTTAGATGTTTTCTCTCAGACACGCTTTCTTATATAACCCAGCATTTTTCAATTTCCAAGTTGAACACCGTTACTGGATAAAGAGAGATGTTTTAAGTAAAATTTATTGATCGGATAGACATTAATCTTTACTTATTTAACGCCTGTCATTTTATTTTTACTCAGGATATTATTTATTTCCTGTCTCAACCCATTAGCTAACATTTTGACAAGTAATATTTTTCCACAATTATCAGTTAAAATCTTTTTTTCTTCTTATTTAATTATTCTCTTGGAGAAAAAAATGTTTCTAATTTTCAACAATGCTCTTTTCTTTTTTTAGAATGTGAGAATTTAAAAATAAAATTAATAATGAATAAATTTGTAGTTGAAAAAGTTTACAATAATTTTGAAGATAATTAATTAACAGCGAAAAGAGAGTTCATTTATTTAAACAGTAAATTGAATTTATTTTTATAAATTTTAGATTTATTTTGTCATTTATAGCAGACTATTGCTTTTCTAATAATTGTTTAAGTTTAATCATAATATTTATGTGCATCTATTTATTAATTCCGACCCTTTGGAATGAAATCAACGTCTTTATCAGTAAATGTCAACTCCCAATTCACAGCTAACACTAATCTAATTTCCATTCACAAAAACATTAACGCTCAGTCTAAAATTATCAGAATATTGATTTCCTTAAACACATGTCACTCATTTATTCACTAATTTAATAATTTTTCTAGAAAAGTTTAAAATTAAATTATCTCGCTTTAAGTGGATTATAACAAAAAAGATTTATAAAAATCCACCAAATTCATCTCCAGGCTTTTTTAAGTACTCTTTTTATATCCCTAGAATGGTGGAGAATAAAAAATGTTGAAAAAGATTAAACGAAGATTTCATCGGCAGTTAAGGATCTAAATGACGGAAATAACATTTCCGACATTCATAAAGCGTTCGAAAGTACTGGAGCAATTTTATCAATAAAATTAATATTGACTTTAAAAAGAAAATGAGTCTTACTGCAGTTTAGTCAATAAAATTGTCTGTTAAGGTTAGTAAAATATATCCCTTGAGCTGGGTCAAATATTTGATATATATCATTGGAGAGGCGGAACCAGCCAAGGATTAAATGAAAAAGAAAACACTGTTAATACTGGTACTTCCGGTTACATGGTATATCTAGTATCTTATTTAGACCGAAGTATTACCAAATTACTGTTGACTTTGTTGTAATTATATTTAACGATATTTTATCTTAATTATCTGGAACGAAGTCTCTAAACGACGTGGCAAATTCACCGAAACGAAGACGTTGATGTCGATTTCTTGGATGTCATTCGTAAGCCATCCACCGGTTGTCTAAACAGCTATAAAAGCAATCTGCCGTAGAACGTAAAACTACAAAGACCAGCGAAATGCTTTGACAAATTGTTCCTCACTATTTTATCAATTTTAACTCTTAATTTGGCGAATGGTCGTGAAGACATTCGTTTTCTAGCTTTCAACACATCTCTGTTGGTATTTTTATACAAAAATTATTTATTTTATGTTTGATAAAATAATAATAAAAATTTTATTCATCATATTTTCATTTTTATGCTATTTTTGATGAGCAAAGAGAAATGAATACAAAAAATATCATATAATTTATCTAACTTTTTCTCACTTAAAGTTACGCACCAAGTATTTTTTTCAATCTCCTTCAATTTTTATCGCCATGCATTATAAGTTATATTTCCAGCAAAGTGTCGACTTGTAGCTGACATCTTCGAAGAGCTCGAGTGTTAAGGCATTTATGGATATCATTAATAACTTTTTGTCAGATGCTTCATGAAATTTTCCTTGCACTTGACTCCATTAATATTTCGAACTACTTGGCTGACAAGTCTAGTTAATTATTGTTTGATTGATGGTTTTTCTTAAATACATGAAATATTAAAAATTTTTAATTCATCTTTAAAAACTCCTCAATATTTAATTATCTACTCCATTAAGAATAAAACAAAGTTTTTCTCATAAATATCAGAATTTTATTTATTATTTATATTAATAATTGCAACTATTTATAATAAACAATTGAGCATTTTCATGAATAATTTTGAAATATTTTAACGATACATATGAATAAATTTATCAATAATTATTTGATTCATTAATAAGAATAATAATGATTAACAATTAAAACTAATTTTATAATAATAATAATTATAAACTAATTAAATATTTATTTATTAATTCATAACGACTACTAAATAATCATATTTTTTCTTTTTAATCTTTGGCGTCTATTTTGGTAAACAAAGATAAACTAATTAATTATCTCATGAGTACGAATCATATTAAATAATTACATTACATTATATTAAAAAGAATAATATTCATCTGGTCACAAAATAAAATGATACAAAATTACCTATCCATCATGATTTTCATTCTAAAAAATTTTTCATCATCTTAATGATTGTTAAAAGTAATACTGAACATATCCTAATTATTCGATGGATAATTATTATTATTTGCTTCTCCACTTATACTCTGGACAATCATATTGAGACAATCAAGACTACTCCCAGTGTTTTGGTTCGCTGAAGCCTCTGTTGGTTCGAAACCTGAAACAAGGAAGCAAGAGAAATGCTGATTAGTCTATGCACAGTACAATTTTAGAGATAACAGAATAGAATAAGTATCAAGTAATAGGATGAAAATAGGTAGGAAAATTGAAAGTCAATCATATTCAATATTGACAATGAAAGCAATAACTTCATTAAACGTCAATTTTCCTGCCATAACTAGAGGGTAAGAGCTTCTTTAATTGACAAGATCAACATATTTCGAAAAATGATGCTGACAAATGCACTAAGTGAAATGAAATTTCATTTTAATAGAATAAAAATTAATTGACTTTGACAGTTTCTCAAACAGTAAAAAGTGGATGCAAAAAATTTTAGAATACGGGAGATTGGAAAGGGTGGCAATTAGTTCACGGTAAATTTAATCGGCATCATTGAAGTCTTGGACAAAGGATTATTGAATAGACCGGAAGGTCGTAGGGGCCATTTGCAACTCACAGAAGCGCTTTGGAATGGGTGCGAGAAATTGACTTCGACTCTCCCTATTCCCTGCAGTATAATTACATCAGTTAATTACTCAACTTCTACGAATCCAGACATCATTTTCTTGGGACAAATGTATACATATACTCATGTGTGAATTAAGGCGACATTAGTGGATATAAATAAAAAAATATTTCACTTAAGAAATACAAGACAATGGCGAAAGAGACGAGAAAAGGATACAACACAGATGAGAGACATGAGGACATGATGAATCGAGAGTCGTAGTAGACTGCAACAAGGTAGAATATGAAAAGTGCTTGTTCAGCCGGGGTTCATGGCTGCCAAGAATAACGACATCAAAGCTTTCTCTTTCTTACTGTATATGACCAAACGTCTCATGAAACTCATACACTATCCCTGAACTTTCAGAAAAAAATACTACAAATAATGAAAAAAAGTTCTCTTCAAGAGCTCCGGATATTCTTTTGCATTTGCAAATGGTTCAAGGTAAAAGCTATTAAGTGAATATTTTAGTTTAATTTATTGAAAGAACTATTTGTTTCACAGGAAATTAAAATTTTTTTTATTCTCTTTATTGCATTTTTTAATTAAATATTTTCCACTTAAGTCATATAAATAATTCAATGGTTCATCAATATTGTTTGAAAGTTTTAAATACTTTTATTTTCAAGGTAAAAACTTGCCTTTTTTATATAAAAAAAATTAGTAACTAATTGATATTGATAAAAATAATTCATTAAAAAGTCTTTAAAAGATCTGAATTCTACTTTAAATGGAAAGTAATAAGAAAACGAATGTTTTTGATGTTCAATTTTTAAAAAGTAAAATATAAAAAAACGAAATTGGATTTCAATCAAAACTTCTATCTCAGCAATTCTAAAACTATTTTCGAGTAAAGTTTCACATTTTTGCACTGTAAAACTGTTACAATTATTGCCAAGAAAATGAGATAATTCGTATTTGTTCGAAAACTACAACTGCTGTTAGAAGACACTTGTACGAAGAGGAACAATATATGCTATGACAGTTGGGTGCAGTGATGTTAAAAACAAAAAAGTAGAAATAGAGAAGAAGCAAGAAGAGGTCGGGGTACAAAAGGAAGTAATTGAAAGAGAAAAGAAAAGACAAGACGTGAGTTGGTGGATAAGTGTCTGTCAGAATCAGAGAAGATGAAGACGCAAGAGAAGTGTTAAAGAATAAGAAAGGGGACTCCCATCGTCCACAATCATCATCGTCGACCAATTATCGGAGGGCTGGCACAAATGTCATCGTCATAAGCCAACTTACAGACCGCCAAGTGTCGTTCCTCATGAGCCGCTGTCTTCATATGACGTCCGAAACATTTAGCATTTATGTGCTGCAATGTAATACAGAACACTTAATATTAACGACCTCCTCGTTTTTCTTGTAAATAATACTTATAGAAGGCGCACCAGAGGCTTTGATCGATTGTTTTTTTTTTTTTTATTAATTGTTGATGCCAGCAAACACAAGAAAGATATTCGATTCTATAACTGACCTACAACTTGGATCGAGATATTCTAAGTTAACTTGATACTTTATACTGCATCTTGAAAAGATATAGAAATATTGGAAGAGAGACGTGTTGACAGATGCCAGTATTTAGCTACCAAGAGCAGGTGGCTATTCTCTCAACGACTCTTTATAAAACACTGAGACGCATATGTACCAACTTGTATCACCACACTTTTTTATTTTTTTTGTTTTATACTATTAAAAATTGTCTTTTGACTTGGAAATCATTTTTTCAATTTTTTTATTTCTATTTATGATTTTGGAGTAAATTGAACAAACTGAGTATACTAAAAAAGCAATGTTCCTAAATCAAGATTTCATTTTTAATAATGATTATACAGTGAAGGGTCTTGTGATGTCAATTTGATTATGATTTAGAAATATTTATTGTTTAATTTCTTTTTTAATTAAATTTAGTTTAAAGAATCGAAATGCTTTAGAAGAGTTATGGTAGGCATAAATGACTTTGATCCTGAAATACTGATTCAGTTGTTGGAGAATAATCATTTTTATGAATTATAAAAGTTATGATAGCTGAAATTATCAATATAAGCAGGTGTCCTGGTAATTTGCATCATAAAATAGCCTTGGGAATGTCGACAGAAAATTTTAAACCTATAGATTTCATGATTTATTTATCTGAAAATATTTTTTTATTATAATAATTTTATTTTAAGTATTAAAATATTTTATTAGAGCATTAAAATTCCGTAATTCAGTTGATAAATTGAATGATTGAGATGAAATATATCTCTTAACTGATGAAAATTTTAATTTCATTGAATTTCCTGTGAGAATGTGGAGAAAATTAGTATTCTGTAATTTGTATGAGAGGCCTTGGGAAAAGTTTATACTCAGAAAATGTCATTTGTAGGAATCTACGGGTGTATTCAGTGTAACCGCATGAAAGCTCGATAAGCCCAGCTCTTACGGTGAATCAGCTTAACTGTGCTGGTATCTTTGCTTAAAAATCTTATAAATCTTTCAATATCCGTTTTATGATCTTCAACAGATATATGTATATTTTTTCATAGAATTATTTGTTCGTATTAAATAAGATTTGAAAAAGTAGAATAAAATATAAAAAATAACATGAAAAAATGTATTTTTAGAAGTCTATAAATAATTATTAATAACTATTAACAGATACGTATTTAGCTTTAGAGATTTGGTTTGTTTTTAATAGGACATTACTAAGGTCTTAGAAAACCTTCAAATAAATATATACCTCGGAGAATATTATTTACTAAAAATAAAGTTTTTAAAAATATCATTTCCTATTTCATAAACAAATTCATTTGGCTCTTTTTTAATTGAATGAAAGTGTTTGTTTTATGTTTGAATAATTTTATCAAATTATTTAGTTCTTTCATGAGATTGAGAGTACTTTAATAATTAAAATGAGACACATTAATGATATTTAGATAAAATAAAATGAAGAGTTATCAAAAAAATTTGTGAATGAATTTTATTCCGACAGATTTATTATGAATTACAATTGTGAATATTTTATTCTGAAGTTCCAGATGATGACTTGGTTTCATAATTCTTTCATTGTTGTTAGATAAAGTAATGGAAGAGTTTGTTACCTGCCAGATGATTTAATTAAAATTTTCCATTAAATCAAAAAGAAAAGAAAAATTGAGAAAAAATTATTCGAATGAGAAGAAAGTTTGTCAATAGCTGAACTTGAATTTTTCATTCAAATAAATGAAATTCACTTCTTGAGAATAAAGTTTTTTATTTGTTCCTTTGTTCTATGGACTTTAACGATATCTTTGTGGTGTAGGAAAATTTCAATTATAGTGCAGTAGCCAGGAAATGTGATGTGCTTAGTGGAATGCTGAGAAGACATAAAAGCAGAGGTTTGCAAGCTGGGTAAGTATTTATTCCTCTGTTATTTTTTCCGCTACAAACTACCCTTTCTTGCTCAGTCAGGTCTTTCAAGAACAACTAGAATCACGTAATATGCAAACAAGTAGAAAGAATACTAAAAAAAAAATTTAGTCTTGTTTCTATAATTTATTCGTCAATTTTAATTCCAACGAACCATAAAAATTTATGGAGAAGAGAAAGTAAATACTTTACTTTTTGTATAAAAAAAACTCTTTTACATTATTCTGTTCAACTACTGATACTCAATGCTTTTTATATTTGTGTTTTTCAGATTAGAGCAAATTAAATTCGATATCGGAACAAAGCCAAATTATTTCACTTCCAAAAATCTTGGTTGATTAATAAAAAAATCAATAAAAACTCTAGTAAGCTTCAGTTCACTTCAGCAAACGAACTAATTTTTTAGCTTTTTTTTTTTTTTAAATGTCTGATTTGATTAATGCTTAAATATTTTAGACAAAATATTCTTTGAAATAAAAGTATGATTCATTTAATCAAAATAATCTAATAATAAAAAGTGTTATTAATTGAATTACATTTAAAATGCCTCGAATAATAAATATTTTATGAAACGACTTTTTTCCAAAAGAATGAGGTGACAATTAAAATCTCTCTTAAAAATTGAAAAAAAAATATTCCAACGTCTTATTTAACTTCTACATGATCTACTTTCTATGTACTTTAACACTATTCCCTCGAGCATTTCGCTACTCACTTTTATTTTCATCAAATTAATTGTCTTACCTATAAATTCTAGATCATTAAACTTTATAAAGTGTAATTATTCAGTCTTATTTGATTTTTTGTGCTGTAAAACTCCAGAGACCAACGTGGAAGACAAAAGTCGTTTAAGTATAATTTAAGTTAGCTCAAGTTGTTTCCACATCACTTGTACTTGGCAGACTTTAAACCTACGAAGATTTCATCTAATCAGCGCGATTAATCGTCCGTTTTGCTCGAATCCATCGTCATAATATTAACTAACGTCAACTGCAAAAATAACTAGTCGAATTTCATCATAGGGACAGCTAATATATATGAGATATTTATTTGAAAACTTAATCGACGAGGCTATGAATAGTCACCTGTATAAAAAAATTTCGTTCTCTACATGTTCCCCAGTGGAAAAGATCTCCGACATACCCCTCGGGGGAATATGGGGAACGTTTGCGGAACAAATTTTTTTTTCTATTTTTCATTTCTACTCCAAACGTTTTTTAAATCAGTTTTCTGCTAATAACTCAGGATCTATAAGGCTTACATAAACAATGAGCATATCAATAGATTCGTAAAAACAAGATCCTTCTATTGCACTAGCTGAAATTATGATTGAAACATAATTTATGCAAAAAATTTTGCAAAGTTCTCGTTATACCCCATTTTTGGAGTGAAATAATTAATTTTTAATATGTTTGACCTAATTTCGCATTTCTAGGCATTGAGACGAAGAGAATGAGTGGTCGATCATCAAAATCGTACAACTTTGATTTTTCGACGCAAAAAAATGGCAAGTGGTACCCCTTTCCATTTTTTTTGGCCAAAAAATAAAAGTTCTTCGAATTTGACGATCGACCACTCATTCTCTTCGTCTTAATGCCTAAAAATGCGAAATCGCGTCACAGCTTAGAAAAATCCACGTTAACACCCTCGAAACGGGGTAAGACTGGATACAAATTACTGAACATCATCTCCTTGACTTTCAACTCCTATAACTCTTGAACGGACGGTCCAATAACGTTTTTCAAGGACGATTTAGAAACTTCAGAATCTGTACTATCCAACTACATCTAGAGATTTATTGAAAAAAAATTATTTCACCCTTAAAATCGAAGAATTATAAAAAAAGTCACATATTTTTTGGGAGTTTGCCAATTATTTTTGCAATTTTAACGGTGAAAAAATGATTTGAAATATTTTTTATGAATATATATCTTTAGCTTAGATTCTAAAGTTTCTAAAACCTCCCTGAAAACTATTATTGGACGGTCCGTTCACGAGTTATAGAGGTCGAAAGTCGAAAAAGGGTAAAAAAATCACCTACTCTGATTGTTCAGACCTCTATAACTCGTGAACAGAAGGTCTAATAATAGTTTTCAGGGAGGTTTTAGAAACTTTAGAATCTAAGCTAAAGATATATATCCATGAAAAATATTTCAAATCATTTTTTCACCGTTAAAATTGCAAAAATAATTGGCAAACTCCTAAAAAACGTGTGACTTTTTTTATATTTCTTCGATTTTAAGAGGGAAATAAATTTTTTGCAATGAATTTGAGTATATAGTTGGATAGTACAGATTCTGAAGTTTTTAAATCGGCCTTGAAAAACGTTATTGGACCGTCCGTTCAAGAGTTATAGGAGTTGAAAGTCAAGGAGATGATGTTCAGTAATTTTTATCCAGTCTTACCCCGTTTTGAGGATGTTAAAATAAACTTTCTCAAATTGTGCATCGATTTCGCATTTCTAGGCATTAAGACGAAGAGAATGAGTGGTCGATCATCAAAATCGCACAACTTTGATTTTTCGGCCAAAAAAAATGGAAAGGGGTACCACTTGCCATTTTTTTGCGTCGAAAAATCAAAGTTGTACGATTTTGATGATCGACCACTCATTCTCTTCGTCTTAATGCCTAGAAATGCGAAATCGCGTCACAGCTTAGAAAAATCCACGTTAACACCCTCGAAACGGGGTAAGACTGGATACAAATTACTGAACATCATCTCCTTGACTTTCAACTCCTATAACTCTTGAACGGACGGTCCAATAACGTTTTTCAAGGCCGATTTAAAAACTTCAGAATCTGTACTATCCAACTATATACTCAAATTCATTGCAAAAAATTTATTTCCCTCTTAAAATCGAAGAAATATAAAAAAAGTCACACGTTTTTTAGGAGTTTGCCAATTATTTTTGCAATTTTAACGGTGAAAAAATGATTTGAAATATTTTTCATGGATATATATCTTTAGCTTAGATTCTAAAGTTTCTAAAACCTCCCTGAAAACTATTATTAGACCTTCTGTTCACGAGTTATAGAGGTCTGAACAATCAGAGTAGGTGATTTTTTTACCCTTTTTCGACTTTCGACCTCTATAACTCGTGAACAGAAGGTCTAATAATGGTTTTCAGGGAGGTTTTAGAAACTTTGGAATCTAAGCTAAAGATATATATTCATGAAAAATATTTCAAATCATTTTTTCACCGTTAAAATTGCAAATATAATTGGCAAACTCCCAAAAAACGTGCGACTTTTTTTATAATTCTTCGATTTTAAGGGTGAAATAATTTTTTTTCAATAAATCTCTAGATGTAGTTGGATAGTACAGATTCTGAAGTTTCTAAATCGTCCTTGAAAAACGTTATTGGACCGTCCGTTCAAGAGTTATAGGAGTTGAAAGTCAAGGAGATGATGTTCAGTAATTTGTATCCAGTCTTACCCCGTTTCGAGGGTGTTAACGTGGATTTTTCTAAGCTGTGACGCGATTTCGCATTTTTAGGCATTAAGACGAAGAGAATGAGTGGTCGATCGTCAAATTCGAAGAACTTTTATTTTTTGGCCAAAAAAAATGGAAAGGGGTACCACTTGCCATTTTTTTGCGTCGAAAAATCAAAGTTGTACGATTTTGATGATCGACCACTCATTCTCTTTGTCTTGATGCGTAGAAGTGCGAAATCGATGCACAATTTGAGAAAGTTTATTTTAACATCCTCAAAACGGGGTAAGACTGGATATAAATTACTGAACATCATCTCTTTGACTTTAAACCCTTGTAACTCATGAAGGGACAGTCGGATAACGTTTTTCATGGCCGATTTAGAAACTTTAGAATCTGTACTATCCAACTACATCTATAGATTTATTGAAAAAAAATTATTTCATCCTCAAAATCGAAGAAATATAAAAAAAGTCACACGTTTTTTAGGAGTTTGCCAATTATTTTTGCAATTTTAACGGTGGAAATTAATTTTTTTAAAGTTTTTCATAGATATGAGTGTTTAGCTTTGACTTTGAAGATTCTAAATATCTCTGTACGATCATTATTAGATAATTCGTATAAGAGTTATGAAGGTGCAAAGTCGAAGTAAGGGTCAAACATCATCTACTTTTTGATTTTCGATCATTATAACTTGTGAAAAAATCATTAAAGGATCATTTTTAAGAGGCATTTGGGAACTTCAGAGTCTAAGATAAACATCCGATGCAAAAAAAAAATTTTGTTCCCCAACCGTTCCCTGTAGTCCCACGACGGGTACGTCGGGGAACAACCCCACTGGGGAACATGCAGGAAACGTTCGGGGGACGAAATTTTTTTCATACGGGCCATATTCTTCACTAACATACTGTCAATAAATATTAAGTGCACTTAAACTTATAATTGCATTGCTATATTTTAACCATTACATTTATTATGAATTATCTTGTTCCTTGTTTCTATGCACCTTCATCCTTCATCCCTTGCTCTAGATGTGACATAGCAATTCATCGTCATGATAAACGCTCATTTCACGGCCTAATTTAAATGGTGCTACGCATTAACTTTTTACCTTATTCTCGAAACAAGCTATAGCTTACTAATTACACCCTTGTAGTTTGAACGCTATTTTATTTATTAGAATGATAGCAACATAATGTCTTAATTTTATCAATTTTAAATGATGCAGTAAGAAATAGAAATGGAAATAGTAACGTAGCAAGTTTCATCAATAGATAAATGATTACTTAAAAAACGCATAACTATCAGTTATAAAGTTTCTATACCATTTGCAATTTAGTTTTTCGTCGTTTTCTGAACATTTATTTTCTGTTAATCGAAATTTATTTTTAGCTCTGCCATTTTTAGTTTTATTTAACTTCTTATCAATTTAACCTTTTAGATGATCAAAGAAAGAATACTTAACCTTATCGTCTAATAAAGGACACTGTAAATTTTAGTATCTTATTTTAAAACATTAAAATCGTTTTAATGTTTTAAAATAAGGCACTAAAATTTATGGTGGGAGAAGATAGGATTATGGTTTCTAAACAAAAAGTAACCCATTAAAAAGTAGGATTATGGATCACTTTTTGTTTTTACTCAATTACATTATACTCTGTAAAATTATCGCTCACAAAATAAACGAATGGACCATTCTAAAAACCGAACCATAATCCTACCTTCTCCTCTATTATAATCTTTATAAAACTAAATTTAAACTTGATGTGATTATGTATTTGAATACTCCTAACATTTTTTTATTATAGATGTTTATTAATAGAAAAAAAAATGGATGGAATATTTTGTTTATTTTTAACTTGGTTACTCTAAGAATAATTAAATAGTAAAACCAACTATACATAATGTAATGATAAATAAAATTTATCTTTATTTATTGAGATATTCGAATTTCAGTATTCTGATATTGAATTAAAATTCGATATTAATATTGAAAACATTGCTAAAGTATGGAAATTAAATCCCATTTAAAGTCTTTGTTATTGAAATATTCGTTATTTGATACTTATTTGAATAACGAATTGACTGTGAATTTTTTATTATCAACAATTTCCATAAATCTATCAACAATCATTTACGTGTGTTGTTTATTACATGATTACGATTGTAACGGATTAATTTCCATGATTCGAAAGCCGATGGGATTACGTGACATAATAAAAGAACTCATGAAGTCATTTTTTCATAAAGAGATAAAGAGCAGTGAACAAATTCATTTAGTAAATTAATTCTTCACATATTTATGCTAATGTGGTAAATGGAAAAAAGGATAAAAAAATATTAAAGAGTAGCTTAAAATGATTAAAACATCACTTCTTAATTAATATTTAACAATGAGTATAGTCATATGCAAACTGTTACAAGGTTCCTTGTTCTCTTTGCAGATCAACATTTTCGCTTGAATTAAGATAGCTTAATTACATTTTCATCTTCAAAGAGTTACCCCGCGACTAATTTACACTTGGGCACACTAACTAAAAGAGAGAGAGAGAGAGAGGGTGAGAGTGAAAGAGGAAAGCGTTGACAGGAAAGGATACAACGTCACGTTTATTCCCTACTCATTAGTTAGAAATGTACGCATTCGTACACTGTAGAACTTTAAATTACGTTACCAGTTACTTCGAATGGAAATTTAACTTTTACATTTGGCCTGATTAACTTTTATTCAGACTATTTTAAACTTATTATCATAATAACGTTATTAATTACTAAGAATCTGTTAAATATCTGATAAATATCTCTAGATAAAAAAATGATGTGCTAAAGAAAAATAAATTGCTGACATCAATTAAATATTTCATTGGTGTAGATGATTGTATTCATAAGTGCAGAATTTTTTTGTTTACTTATTTTTAATGAGAAGAAAACAATAACAAGTTTAAAATGAATTCTTTAAATAAATTCTTGATTAACTAAATCAAGAAAGAAAATGTGAAGACAAATTTTTAAAAATATTTCTTCATGTTTAAACACAAAAAAAAATTTTTTTTAAATCATCTAAATGAGGAATGATTCAAACAATTTTTTTTACGAAAGCTAAATCAAGTGATATAATTATTGAACCTTGAATAATATATATATAAGTAACTAGCGTTATTATTTTTATTGTTTATGGATTTATTTTTAAAAGTATGTAGAGATTCTCCCAAGGTATAGATCTTGGCTGAGACATTTAGAACTGTTGCAATACGTCATGCTAATGCTCTGTGACAATATATGGCACTTCGAGTGTGGCTTTCAAATGTCATCAACATTAAGGACCTCCCTTGACTCTCATTAAATTGATAAAATTTTTTAAAAACCTATTCTAATAAAATTTATATTGATTGTAATGTCAGAATATGAAGCCTAATTTGTTATTTATGAATTTTTCGTCCTTAAATTTATTTATGAGGATTATAAGCATAGTAAATGAGGAAACCATTTTCAAATTTCGCAAAGGAGTTGAGACGAAACGGTTGAGCATTAATTAAAATAATCAGCATCCACACACGGCATGAGACACGCTTCGGTAAATTGCTTGGCACCATGGCTCGGTTTTACTGATATACAGCCATTACATTTGCACTGGAAAGTCTATAACTTGACTTTCTTACTTGAAAATAAAAAAGAAAAATAATAAAGTTTGAGTACAGCTCAAAGGTTAGATGAGATACACGAGAGGGACACCAAAAACGCTGTCTTCTTGCAGTTAAATTATGCTCTACGCTTGCCAATAGCCAAGTGTTCATTAACGTTAATTAATCCTGAGAGTATTTATAGAAATAAGAGTTCATAACATTGGTATTTTGTTTTGCTTTCTGTAAGTAGTAATTTACCTTTGAATAACAATTGCCTTTGTTACTAATTGTACTATTATTCTAAGTCACTAATATTTTATCATAACTACAACTTGTGATCAACAACTCCAACTATTTTAATAACAAATTCACATTATATTATTTTACATAAATACATATTTTATTAAGACATCTTCATATTATTACAATTTTTTTATCATACTCAAATACCTCAATAATAATTACTTTTTTTTCAAGAATAAAACTATGATTGTATTTAAATATTACTCCATTCTGGCTTACTCGACATTTCAATTGTCGTTATTCATTTGGAAATAATTTATTTAAAATAAATTATTTTAGTAAATTTACTGAATAATTTCAAAGCTTTCTGTCCAATTATGTCCAAGTAATTTTTCAATAAAAACACTATTGAAATATTACCAACTACTAGTAGTGCAATGTAGAAGTATATAAAAATAACTACACATCATCAGTTGAATGTAAAGTTTAGTTATTGTAAATCCATGTTTTCTTACATTTCAGAAAACCCACACATAAACATCATTCGCGACAAGTGAGAAGGACACTTTAGAGACACGAGGGTACACATATCGAATGGCAATGCAAACGTTGCAATGAATGTTCCCGCGTGCTGTTGGATTTGGCTCTGATCCACGAGTTATATTATCGTGCCGACAACTACACAAGAGAGACGAGAATCCTCGTGTACTTTTCCCACTCCCTTGTTCATCTTCACTGTTGAGTTTAAAGCGGCCGCGAGTACTTCACTACTATACACTAGTGCGCAAACGAGGCTTGTTTTGGAACAGATCCACGATCACTGGACTGATACCCGCCTTTACCCTGTCCACCATCACGGCCACTTTCTACTTTTTTGTTTTCTGGCAATCATATTACCACCCACGTGCATCATCAACAAATGTATGATTCTCAGTAACATTCATCTTGTGGTGTATAATTGAAGGTTCTGGGTTATTTAGAGCTTGATAATAGAAAAGTTCACTTCTCTAGTCATCAGTAGGCTTTTATAAACATGGAAGTCATTTAGATCTTGAGGTCTACATCTTAGATACTTTGCTATGAATAATTTTGACCCTTTCATCTTTTCTTTTTACCTTCATTTATTTCGTTTATTATAAAACATAATTATTCTTATCAGCACTTTAGTTGGAGGCATGCTGTGAAATGATTAAAAGATTTTTTTCATTCTATCGTGATGGATTTGATGTGAATTTATATTAAGTTTCTCAAAAGCACAATCATAAACTCTTTTAGAAACCATAAGAATTTTTTTTTAATAATTATTATATAACTTTTCTCTTTATCGTTTATTTTTTCCAAGTGAAAAGTTAAAAATGATTGTGGTTGAAAAATAAGAACTTTCCAAAGATTGCTAACGTAATCTGTTTTGTGATCTAATGTAGTTTACCAAGTGCTGCAATACTTGTAATTTCTTAGCTGAAATTTAGGGCGTTCTTGTTGCTGGATTTTTCCTTAATGTTGGAATTTATTGTACTGTTCAAAGATTTTATATTAAGAATCAGTAAATAACGTAAATAAATGAGACAATAATAACACATTTAGGTTAAACTTTCATTAATAATCATTTATTTCTAGTTATTTTTGACTCAATGAAGTAATGGAACTTTTTTGACAACAAAATATTCCAATAAATCAAATAGCCTAAAAGCGAATGCTAAATAAACCTAACGATGAAAGTGTGCCAAGCTATAAATTTATTTAACAAATAAATCTACTAAAGATGTTCAATTTTTTTTATTACATCAAAATGTAATACAAATTACATAATCGTCCACTCGATGAATCAGAATAAAATTAACTAATTTACGATCTATCGTTGCTGATGTTTCCTAATAATAAACTTTTATTACCAATTAATTATTTATCCTTCATTTTTATTTGCTCAAAAAAAATAAATATGCCACTAAAAATGTGTTTAAATAAAAACTCTTTGAGAAAAGAAGTAATAAGTGAAAATAATAATTCAGAACACAATGTCTGACGATAAATATTGTATATAAACCATCAATAATGCGAAACTTTGGTAATTTTAACAGATTAATGAGAGCTTTTAACTTCTGCGTTATGAGTTAATATGTGAGTTAGGTGTAAGTAACAAAGGAGAGAGGTTGTTAACCATAGTTTAACGGCTGTGTAATTCAAAGAGTGTAAGGTGACTTTATTTACTGTAGCCGTAACTTTCCCAAGGCTGTGTAAATATACGAAAATTAGTTTTCTAGAGTTGTAAATACTGGAAATTAGTCCCTGTGGTTAGTATTATTAAGTTCTATCACATCTTAGACTATGCCACCTCTATTTATCACACATCTATAAATTTCGTAAATGCATTGAGTATGTTAGAGTTGGTTATACTATTTATTTAGCTTTGTTGCCATCCTCTTTACATTTTGCTTTCAAATTTCCTCCTCTCTCTGATGGTGTTTTTAAGTTTAATGGATATAAAAGTGTAATTTATTAACACTCAACGAATTGCTCACTCGTTATCGTGCAATAATTCGATCGACATTGTTTACAAGAGCGAGAAATTGCTTGTTTTATTCTATTTTTGAAGTGATCAATTTTTCTATCTTCAATATCAGTTATATGCATTTATTACATGAAATTAAATTCAATGTAATCAAATAATTTATCAGTTATTCATTAAACCAATCAATAAATAAACAATTCCTACACTTACTAAAATAATGAAAGAATTAATCAAATAATGGGGAGAGTTAGAGCATGGATTAAGAAAATGATTTCAGAGCTTTTAAGGAAGAACCTTGAAGATAATCAATTGGCCATCAATAAATATTTACTAAGATGGACAATAAATAGTGATTATTATTGATCATGATAAATAATAAGCTTTAGGTCGATATTGACCAATGTCAAAGGAGTAGTTTAATTATGTTCTTTTATATCAGTTTATGAGATACTAAGGGTATGTTATATATGACGTTGGTTAACGTAGCGTGAAGCAATAATCCGACGGCTTTCTTAGATGATATCTTCTCTCCTTCCCACACTTTTAATCGCTCTTTTTATTTGTTTCTTTTGACTATCATTTTTGTCGGAATTTCTAGATTTTGATCATGACGGTTATATTTAACTTTTAGTCATGTAATATCTTTTTCATTCATTATACTGAGGTAATTGATTTTTCTTGGTCTTTTTTTATTTTTATCTACATCTCACCAGAATATATTTAAGCTTTTTAATGCTCCAACCATATTTCTTTATTAATACTTGAGTAAAAAATTATTTTCATTTAAATTTATCATTTTTTATTGTTGAATTAATTAAATTATTCCGAGATATGTTTAATTGAGAAATTTTTTTAATTACCTGGTGAATATTTATGAGTTTAATTTATCAATGTTTTGGAATGATAATAACAATATGAAGCACAGGAAACAAGGAATAAAATAAAATAATGAAGTTTATGATTTTTCACTGCCAAGTTGGGGAAATCAGGCCAAAAACTCCCTAGTGCTGGGTTATATTACGAATAATTATTTATCCAATGGTATATACTTTGCTAACCATGTGGTTAAAAAGCTTGCATATTTCCCTTGTTGATGTAACGTTGAAGAAAAAAAATGTAAGATAGAGAGTTGTAAAATATTGTTATGAATAACTTTACTCTCAAGAGATTACAATTAATTTATCAGTTTTCATGTTAAACTTGCAAGAGTTGAAATGATAGAAAAAAAAAATTTATAAATGAAAATAAATGCAGATAAATTACTGACATGAGGAGCCGTTTTGTTTTTAAGGTGGATTATCCAGAGTACATATATTTCTCATTGGGGAGAGGAGAAAAGAGAGAGGACCGAGTAGAACTCACGGGTGGGCTATCTATAGACGGATGAGTGTAACCAAATAGGAACTGAGTGCCACTCGGGGGTGACAAAACTCATTAATACCGATCTGCTTAATGCTCCGTCTCATGTCCAGCATTAATCTACTTAAAAATACTCTACAATGTAACAGGAAAGAAAATATTTTAACAGAATGTCTTTTTGAATCAATGAATTAAGCTCTAAACAAATTTATACATTATTTTTACTCATTCTTGGATAAATATACTACAATCTATAATGAAATGTCACGTTTTTAGATTTATAACCACACATTAACGATGTAAAATTAATTGTTTTTTTTTTTTTAAATTAAAGAAATGTTTATTTTAAATTGAACAGATTTTTAAGTATGTAAAATATAGGAAAATATAAAGATGTGAAATTTATTTCCAATAGTCTCAGTTGGTTTGACATTCGTTATAGCTTTTTCTCTTTAACGTTCCGCCCAATGCATCGTTGCATATTAAACTGCAAGCTAACATATTGTAATTTTGATATCCATAAAATCTAGAGAGCTCAAGCTTATCTACTAACGAATGGCTTTATTTATTATGCACAAAGGTCCAAACACAATTTCACTAAAATAAGATTTACCTCAATAAAATTAAAATCAAACCATGTGACATTTGAAGTGTGAAATATTCAAAACCATAAGGAAATTTTTCAATTATTTCTACATTGCATATCACTGATTCTTTATGAAATTTTTTTCCTTTCAATTAAAACATATTTTCCAATTTAGTAAACTTTACGGGACAATAGACCTTCCACTTGATTGCTAGCACAAGTGAACTGTAATGAGTATCGTCTGAGTATCTTACGAAACTGACTGAACAGTTTAATTGATTGGTCTTGTATTTAATGAAAGCACAAAGCTAAAACCACTTCAATCGAAGACATGAATAATACGGGTATGTAAAATACAACAGTGGGAAAGTGTCGAGTGCAAAAAACGGTCAGTAACCCTGTACATTACCAACCAGATGCACCAAACTTTTGCTTCTGCTTGCAGTTTTGATAACCAGATGCTCACTATTTTTTCCCACCCTGTCAGTAGACATGAACGAGACCACGTGTAGGATAGTGGCAACTTGGCAAAAAAGAAGACCATGATCCGGGCTCTGGGACAACTGCACGTGGCATGAAATTATTTTACTGATATACTGCAGTAAGTAAAAGACATCATTTTGCAGAGCTTTAACACAAATAGATATCGATTTATTTTTATCTTTTATTATTATTACTAATGATGATGATAACAATAAACATTAAATCTCAAACTATTTAATCCAATTCAATTACCATCAATTCCAGAACTTAATGATGGGTTATTGTCAATTAAACTCTGAATAATTATATTCCAGTCATTAAACATTTTCTTTGAACAAACTTGAAGATTATTGGATCTTAAACTCGGTGACAAACTTGAATCGAAGATGTCTTGGAAGTTTGTGCATTATATTTAATTTCCACTTACCGAAATGTGGTATTAAAGTCAATAATAAGAGGAGATGAGATTCTAATTCAATTAACGAGTCCAATCTCATTGGTTTCACCCTTGAATGTTCGGAATAGACTAATTGAAATCTCAAGAATTTTGCTCTTAGTGGATTTCCGCCTAATATCCACTAATTATTTGATTAATCGTGCTTCATTAAGATGTCAGTAGTGTTTAGGACAGAAGTTACAAACTATTATGGAGAGTTATGATTTTTTTTTTCGTGCTTGAATTGCAAAGAAACCAACTAGAATGGAAGAATATTTAGTTTTATATATTTTTTGAAAAGGTCGTTAAAATCAAAAAATCAAAAAAAAAAGCTCAGTTTTAGAGTCATTAGATGGGAACGTGAGTAAGATGCTGTACAGAAATGAAGAAGACTATGAGGAAGGAAAAAAAAAACGATGAAAAATTTTCCGTAGAAAATTCAGAAGAACGTACGGAACTTTGAGAGGAAAAGGGATGAAGAAGGCCATCATCAATATTCGTCAAGGAGCGATAACAGACGTTGGGAAGTGAAAAAAAAAGTATGGAAGCTTCTTCTATGTAAGTGCAAGAAGCGGGCAAACGTCAATATCAGCTCTGTATATTTTTCTTCATTTTTTTTTTTATCTCCAATTCTATGCTAATGAGAATTAAATAAATATTGAATATTAAATGATGCTTTTACTCACCATTTATCGGCTGAAACCTTGCCAATGGATCGGAGAACTGACGTAGTCTATCTGTCACGTACTGTGTTGATTCACTATTCTGAAAAATTGATGATAAATTTTTTTTATTGATCGAATTATAAATCAATGAGTTTTAATGATTGATCAAGTGAATAAAAAAAATAGCTTCTTACTCAGCAAAAAAATCTTTTACCTTCAATCAAATCGATTAATATATTTTCTTATATTTCTTTATATCAGCAATTAAACTATACAATTAATTAAGAAAGTATCAAGATGTCATGTAAATGATGATTATTATTAAATACTTAGGTAAATCTTAATTAAACTTTTCTCATTAGATTTTTACTTCAGTTACTGAGGATGAGATTAATTATTTTTCTAGTTCATTAATTGCTTCAATTAGTCATCCACAGAAACAGATATAAGTGTGTTGAATAATGACATATGGAATAGATTGTATTTTTGATCGATATGAACAAGAGAAACAGTTCAATTGGACTAATACGAACTCTGGCCTTCTATCGAGTAATTTACTACGACCTGATTATTCCAGAATTGCAATTGCTTCGAAGTAGTCTCTTCGCTAAGCTCTTCTACATTCGATTCCGTCGGTACGTCGTGTGTGGAACATACAGAAAATGGTTAAATTTGTGCAGGATCTGGTATGAATGTAATTTAAATAAACCAAATCCAATAAATTCTCTTTGTGGTTTATTCAATTATTTATCGTTTTACACATTTTTCAATTAATTGAAAAAAAAATTCCAATTCACTGTTCTGTATTTTATTGAAGCTGAATTTATTTTTAATTATTTCGTTAACTATTTGCCGGTGTCATTGGGAGATAATTAATGAAAAAAAATAGAAAAAAAAATAATAGATATCTTGACAATGTAAATTAAACCTTTTTCATTGTCATTCATCTTGAATTGAAGCAATTTAGAACCAGTCAAGTGACACATAGTTTGCCAAGCTATTCACCTTTGTTATCTTTACATGAAAAACATTAATTTCTGTGGTATATAAACTACTTGAAACTCAAAGTCTACTCAAGTTTGTTAAGGGATTCGGTACTTTGTTGAGTTTGAATTCCTAGGACTTGTACTCGTTCTACTACATACACAATTATGGACTATTTATTCGGAAGAGTGACAGTTATTTTAAAGATAAACTCAAGTATATTTTGTGTCCTTGGGTATATCTCTTAATGATTCTGTTTATCGGTGGTTAGCAACTGCAATTTATGTCACTATTAAATAGTCTGCAATCTACCATTTTATAGTCTATCTTCATAAATTGAGAAAATATATTGTGATAACATCAACAAATCAGTCAATAAATTTATGCCAACTTGTTTCCACTGCTAATATTTCTATTTATCTTTTTGACGTTCTATGACTATTCTTATATCATCTTGATGCTTTTCTACTATTCATGTAATTTAATATTAAATTTAAATAATAAGTTTATTTATCAAAAAGAAGATTTGTTCAATTATTTTTCATGAATAATTAATTTCAATTCAATGATGATGGTAATGATGAGGTTGACAGGATGTTTATGAACATTATTTTAATGTAACAATGTAATCAATGTGCATTTAGTCATCATGAAAAGGCGTCAGAATGTCGCGATTTTTTGTTTTCGTTAATTCATGCCTCACGTCCGGCAAACATCATAAACCCAGAAGGATAATGTGTCGACCCCATTAAATGTCTCACTCAATATAAATTATATCTCCTACTCATGGTTGAAGTGTTATGGCTTTCGGATGAAAATTATTTTCAACACTCATAATAATGATCGGTATAGGATATTCAGTTATTATTTTTTCGTATAAATTTTTCATTTTATTTAATTAACTACTTACACTAGTATATAAAAGAAAAAAGAAATGCTATAAATATTAAATCTTGTCTACTATTTTAAAATAAATAATTATTAAGTGCAAAAAAGATCAAAACATGAAATTATAATTTTTTAACATCAGAGTAAAAAATAGATTGTCGAAAGCCTAGAGAGAATGAGAAAAAAACGAATAAAAAGTGTAGGCGAAGGTAATTTTTTATTAAAAAAAAAAAAATATCGTAAATGTGATTTGTTTCTAGAATAACTAAAGTGACCGATAAATCAACAGATCATTGGCCTCGTTGGAGGACTTTAAAAGCTTCGTTAAAATAATAAAAAAATGATTTATATAAGGTATATAAGAAGGTAGAACAAACGGATAGATTTTGTTATTTCTAATTTATATATTATATTTTTTTTATCTCTTTTTTCCCTGATGACTTTAAATACTATTTTTAGTGAATCATCACCATATATGGTATGATTAGAACTCCCTTATGTTATAGTAAAAAAATTTATTATTATTACAAAAAGATACTTTTCAATAAAAATTATTCTATACTATTTTTATCGATTTTGAAAAATTTTTAAAAACATATAAACTTCTTTCTAACTGATTTGCTTGAAGTGCAAAATTTTTAATCAAAGTTTCTCTTCAAGAATGTGTGTAACTTGATCAAATTATTGATTGGAATATGTGAGATATTCTTTTGTAGACACTGCCATCATAAAGTTTACTCTTTATCGACTTTATCGAATAGAAAATTACTCTTTTGATAATAGCATTTTTCAACTCTATTTTCAATTCTTGATTCAATCCTATGTGGTAGCCACGAGATTGCTGCTTCATACTCTTCTATTTCCGTCTGGTGGTTGGAAAAAAGAGTTGTATGAACGAAAACGTTAGGTCGTTGTTGACAAAAAATGAAGTTAGAGAAAAAAAGTCAAAAGACTCTTTCTCATATGTACGTGACGTAACTTAGGACGTGATAAAATTCAGAATTATATTCTGTGACCATCAGTGATCATAATAAAGAGACCGACATACTCCATCTGTTTGATAAAAATTTCCCAATTTTTTAAAATCCTCTATGATTAAAATTATTTCACCTGTGCAACATTATAATATTGTAATAGTCGTATGAAACTCATAAAACGTTCCGCATTTTGATAGATACTGTTTTTTATTTACTTTATTGCTATTCAAATAAATTTTTGGACTTTCATTTTGAATTTGATTGATGAGCTTTTAGGTCGATAAAATGTGTGGAGAGGATTATTAATGATCTTTTGTAAAAAACAACTGAAATTTTCACTGACAAATGGATCCTACATGAATAAAATAAAAATCGATCAAAAATAGATTAAAATTAATATCTTTTCTATAAAAAAATCATATAATTTAATCAACTAAACAATTTTCTATCGATACAACGAGTTGTGTTACATTATTTATTGATAAAAATTTATTATGCTCAATATATGAATAATATTTAAATAATTATCATTAATATAAAACAATAAAAACATTTATATTATTTGTCCACTGGTTATCAAATCTACAGTAAAATCGCGGCAATCTGGAGTACCAGGGTAAAATAGAGTGCTCCAAAAAGTAAAAAAGTACCCCATACAACAAATTTTTTCCTGTCAGCTTTCCATTTATTTTTTAATGTAATTTTTCCTCTAGTTGAGGGCTACAAAAATCTGTTATTAAAAGCATTAAAGTAAACATCATTTGTTAGTGTCGCCATATTGCTCCAATTTCCTCTCAACTTACAGAAAGGAAATAATTTTTTTATTACTGTAATATTTGAAGAAAAATGAAACAATCAACACTTTACCTAAATATCGAGTGATGCGTTTACGCGTTTAAATTTGTAAAAGAGGGGAATTTTAACGATTTTTAATGGACCTCTTGGAAGTACGGCGTGACAGGCACGCGACCGACACGCAAGATCAGATGGGGAATCCTAAAAAGTCTTTTATTTTCTACTTAATTTTATTTATTGTATTTTTCTTTTTCTTGTCACAGTTGGAAAGCTACTCTAAAGCTTTTATCGTAAAGCTCACTGACTTAACGATACTGTGGGTGAGATACTGGCTTTAAATAAGCACAATGTTTGCGCTTGCAGATAGCACGTGGACTCCAGTGTATCGTTGAAGATACTCGACACTCTTTTGAGGTCCACGGGTGATATATGGTCTAAAAACGCCTGAGATCCACAAAGAAAAAGCAAGATAGACTCTACTTCGTCTCCTACTCTCGACCTTATTTCTTTGCCTCCGGCTTGATCATCACCTCCTTGTATTTTCCAGCTTTTGGACTTTTCACCCAATATTTTTCTTAGGAACCTATGCCCATAGAACATGCCAACAGGTCCATTGACACATTACACTTGCTTTATATCTATTTTATTGGCTTCTTTGTCCAAAAATTCGCTCATCAACTTCAGACCAATGTTGGTGTAAACAATAACTGTGCTTTAGGTGATGTAATTACCTGTTGCCACTAATATTTTTCTTTTAAACATTCATCTAGAGCATTGTACATAAGATTTTACATTTAACTAACTTTAATCAAAATTATTTAACAATTATTTATTTTATTAATAAAATAAGAATTATTTAATCATGATCATATTAATTTCTGGAACAATCCAAGTAAATATATAAATTAAGTACATTTAAAAATATATTTTCGATTGCAATGATTAAATTAATGAATTATTAAACAAATTTTATAGTAATACAATTTATCATTTTGATATAAAAATAAATTGTTTTATTTAAATGTATTTTTGTATCAGTCTCTTCCTTATTATAAAAAAAAGAAAATTGATCCATAAAAGTTTTCAAATATTTCATAGACATTTTATTTCCAATAAAAAACGATAATTATTCCACAGTATTCCTTTTTTATCCTGCAAGTTTTTCATTGTTGTTTCAATAAATTTTTTTCGCGGGTTTTCGAGACTTCAACAGGTCCATAGCTACTCCGATCTAATATTTATTTTTCGTCTCTGCATTTGAGATAACTTTTTTCTCACGAAAAGTCAAGAGGGTGCTCGCACAAATTAGAGGAATTTTTCTCCGCGCAGTCGCATCGTGATTTATCGTTTCGCTTGGATCTGTGGCATCGCAAAGTTATATTTAGCGAGTTGAACATTGCTAGCAGACAAGAGTGAAAGAGATAACTATAGTTGACGAGTGTACGTGAAAATAGGAAAGAAAGATACGAAAGGGAAATATATTTCATTGTGTAATCCCCACAGGAAGAATGCCACCGTCGCCCGCCCAGTGCGAAATCACCAAGAGCAAAAGCGTGTGAGCCTTGCGCAAAAATCTTATTTTTCTGATGTTGTTGACTTATTATTTTTTTTCTTTTCTATATACTCAAAACGTTACATTAAATACTTTATAATACATTTGTCATCCTTTGACCACCATAAATTCAACCGTTTTACGTCGAAGGGAAATATTATTTGATAAAATATAGCAGGTAATTTTTTTATTGTTATTTTGTATATGATTTAATAAATGCAGTGCAGTATCATGTTGACAAGCAATACTGACATGTTCAATTTACGTCAAAGCTTGAGGCTATTCATCAAACCATCGTTTATACCACTACCACTTGCGTTGTAAAAAAAATTCAATCAATTTACACAAAATAATAGAATAGTTTACGACTATTGTATTTGTTTTCGTATGATTGATGAGATATCAAACTTTTTAACTTCAATATAAAAAGTATAAAAGTAAAAAATGAGACATCTAAGGACATAAAGAGGAAAAAAAAAATTTTTTCAAGAGAAAGTAACAGAGGTATGTGGTCCACGTGTCTAACACGTGTATTAACTTTGAAAAAAGACATAAGAAAAATTTTTAGAGTCACCAACAACACTGCGGGGGTCAGTATTGAAAGATTAAGTGGATAAAAAAAATGACATAACCAAAAAAAAGGACTCCTGGGAAGTTTTTAAAGATTTTTTTTAGCTATTTTCTCTCAATTCTTCACTTTTTCTTGTTTTTAGATTTATTTTCCAGTAGACTTAAATTAATTTTTTTCTCTGGTTTATTTGCTATCATTAAAGTACGAATATTTATTAGATGAAGACTCAGCTACAGTAATCCCTATATATCCGACGATATAGAGAAAACAGAAAGTATCGTGGGCTTAAGAATCCTCCGAGTGGTATTCTGTTTACATGAACCTGTCGTCCGTGTCGGGTTGTCGGAAACCGACAAATGAATAGATTCATCTCGTGCCGCATTTACTTGAAACTTGCCTCAACTCTTCATTTATTCAGGTGTTTATATCACTTCTTAGTCACTCTAAGTCATGGAATTTGTCGAAAGTGTGAACCATCCGTCAAGATCAAAATAAAAGCCTCCAACTTTTTGATGTGTTATACACAAATTGAAAAATATTAAACGACCGCGAATTCTTCTCTGGTTCTATCATTTATCATTGTTACAAAATTAAGACTGCTAAATATTTTCATAATGATTTATTTACAACAAGTATCTAGAAATGTACACAAATTTTTTTTAATGATAAAAATAGATTTTCATCAATGAAAATAAAAATATGATAAATAATCAAACATTGTTTGGTAATACACAGAAAACCACTTGAATAAATAGTCATGAGAACATAAATTACAAAAAAGTTGAGTTCATTCAAGTTAAATAGTAATCTTTTAAATGATATATTCTTTTTGACAAAAATTTTTCAATTATTTTATATAATCAAAAATTCCGGGGCCAAATAGTTTCAAAAGTTTGTCAAGCTAAATTTCAATCTTGTTATAAAACTAACATACTCATTTATAAAAGACCATCTTCAAAAATGTATCGTTTAAAAAAAATTTACTCTCTCGAGTTTTGATATATTTTAAAAACTTTCTCAAGCGTTTATAAACTACAATTTCATCAAAAGAATTGCTTCCTCTACTGTAAACTATTCAGAAGCTTATTCAAAATATATACACATATATAAATACATCAAAGTGTTTGAAGTATCTCGAGAGAGTTGATTAATACAATAAACGAAGTATTATCGTGATACACTGTCTTGAATTAATTATTAATACAATCACTGACAAAATCATATTCTTGAATCAAGAATGATTGCATTCTGGATCATAATATTTTCAATAAAAGAATAACACATGTACATCATAACACGAACGAAGACAAGATAAGAAAAGAATGGGTCCAGAATGGTGGCAGTATAGAAATACAAATGCCATATATCTATACTGATGTCATTCGTGTTATGTTGTACAAGTATTATTGTTTTATTTAATAATATTATGATCAAAAATGCGATTATTCTTAACCCAACAATGTCTTTTTTCCAGTAAAATTCAAAATTTTATTGAAAGAAATTAGATGTAATTAATAACAAAGTTACTCCAAAGTTTAAGTTTCAGCATTGATCGTTCTCGGTTAGTGCAATAATCGAGTCGTGACGTGCATACAAAAGTCCAAAAGAGAGGATTTTTCTTTTTACAATGAAATATCACTAGAACTTGTTGGTACGAGTGAAACCATTATCGAATATTCTAAAAACGTTTTTAGATTTTTATACTTTTAGATTATAAGCTTATTTCAACTTTGCCTTGAACAGAAATGCTGAGGATTTTTTTTTTCTATTATTTTAGTCACTTGAACATAGCGTAAGCTGAATAAAGCAACGAGAAATTGAATAATGAGTTTACTTACCACATTATCCGCAGAGACGTGGTTTGAGTTACCTCCTGACGACCGATTACCTTGAAGAAGAGCCTCGAGGCTTTCAATATACTCAATGGCGTTTCTCAAAATCTCTACCTTAGGTAATCGCTGGTTTGGATTGTTGCTCGTTCGTCTTTTGAGTACTTCGAAAGCTTCATTCACCTAAATATTAATTACTTGATTATTTATTGAATTAAACAAGCGTCAAGCATATAGACATTAGTATTCAATACATTGACAAATTTCAAGCAGGTAAAATCAATGTCATTGGGACTACTGGAATCTCATCAATTTAAACGGAAATTCAATTAAAACTACCTTTAACAGCAACATACTACACTACTAAACTTTTGATACGATCTAATTAACAAGTTAGATAGTGTACAGTACAATGTCAAAAAGAGTACAGTCGACTAAATTTGTCATTTTATATAGTTTCAGATCTCAGTAAAATTTAACAAAGTTACACTGCCTTTAATCAGAGGAATTAAAAGTATTTTAAACTTATGAGAATTTATTTTGCAATTTTACTTTATTAAATAAACTAAATGAAAGTGTTTATTTACATCAAATTGGTAAATTTATGAATTTAGTATTTGGAGTTATTGATTGGTTCTTTTAAAGATCTTGAAACTTGGATGAATTTTAAAAGTAAGAATAAAATAATTTAACTTTCTCAAATAAAATTCTGTAGAATCCATTTTGTCTGTAAAAATGAAAATGACTTTTATTATGATAAAAATAGTTTGTAAAAACTTTAAATACTTTACTAAAATTATTAAAGTCAGACAGAGCAAATTCATTTCATATCTCTACTAAAGTTAATATTTACCTAAATTTTATGACTTTTTTTATTAAAAAGTATAATAATATTGCTAAAGGATATATTTTTTGAATATAAATATAAGATAACGTTAGAAGAGTAAAATTAGAAAAAAATCAATTTTTTTATGGAAATTTTTTTTGTTATTTTTGTAAAAAGCAATTTTTTAAAGTAAAATAATCGATGAAGATTTGGCCTTCAGAACTCGTCAAATAATTCTCTAGCAGATATTGTCCGTGACGTTTAATTCCCATACGAGAAGTTCTGAGTTCAACCCTTCAGGGTCAGCTGACTTTGTAGTTTGTTTTAATTAAATTGGAATTGACAGCTAGCAGCCTCATGGGTTCAATCAAAGTTGGGCTTTTAACTGTTACTATGGTCTAATCGATCAGCTGTCTGATTTAATTATAAAAAAAATGAAAATTACATTATAACATAATTTGCTGAATCACATTTATGAAATTAAAAAACCTTTTCCACCCTTTTATTATACTCAAAGCCTTAAAAAAATCATCATGAATCAAAGATCAACAAAGATTTGGATAATCCTGAAGTAATAACTACTGAGTAAGCTATTTTTCTCTGAATCTAAAAAAAATAATCCCTAGATCAAATTTTAATTATTGTAAAATCAGGAATCGTGCATAAGAGTTTCTTTAATATCACATTTCATACAAATTGAAAATTCCAATTGAATGCCTAGGCAAATGTTGTTTCTTCCTTCGAAACGAGACATTCTTGACTAAAGCAAACAATCAAGCAGAACTTTAATCTAACAATAACTTCTCTTAGGAATTGAATCTGTTCAAGCCCTTCTCTAGAGTTTTCATCAACAATGGTAAATGAATTTTCAAATATCAAAGGGCACTTCAATAAATACTGAAGTAACTTTCAAATATTAATCGTCAGAGAAGTTGACATTATTCTAAATAAATAAAATATCATCACAAGTAACTTGAAAAAACTTTTGAGATTACTACTCTACAAGTTTGTAGATAAATACTAAATGCTAAACTTTAGATAAGCCACTATGAAAACTACACTAGAAGGATCCAAAAGATCCTGGGAAATGTTCTATTTAGACTATCCTGCTACTGTTTAGATACTTCGATGATACTTTACTTATCAAGTACTATGATAAAGACATTCCAGTATAGTTCTTATCATCAGGTTACATTCAACTGATATTGTTATATTAAGGTTTTGGTGATGAAAAGCATAATCCTATCAAGATAATCTTCAAAATTTCATTAATAATTATTTAGATTTTTTTTTGTTAATAATAGACTGATGTATTTTGTAAATGGTTTTATATAAAGTGCTTTAAATAAATATCAATAATTTTGTCAATGCTGATGTCAATTATTCACAACTAATTATAGAAGAACATTAGATGAATTAAGGCTAGACATTCTATTCTGTTCAGCAAGACAAAGTTAAAATGCTTCTGGTCATTTGGCATACAAAGCTACTTTGCCAGAAAACATCGTGTATGTTATAAGGAACAGGAAATCTTAAAACATCCGAATAATCTCACGAAAATCGACATGAAATTATTGGGTCAACATTCATCTGGCACTTGTCCTGCTTTTCAATTAACTTAGCTGATCAATTAAAAACCTATGATTGGCTAGTGCTCTATTCTGGACGAATGATCATCACTATTTAAGGACTATCCCAGGTTGATATGTAACAAGGCCTATTGAAAGCAGAATGAAACGAAGTGAATATATTGTTTCTAAATATGGCATTCATGCAGAAGTTATGAAATTTAATAATACTAGCTTGAAATTTTGAAAAAAAAACTATTATTAAATGGACTAAAAAGTAATAAAATTTTTTAATACATCTGACTTTTGAGAAAATTCATCTTTGTCCATGAAAATAACAAAAAATTTTAATCTTTGAAATTGTATTTATTATTATAAAGTAGAAAAAGTATTACTAACCTTTCTAAGACGTCTTCGTTCACGTAATGTGGCAGCTTTTCTTCTGTCAACGGTGACAGTTTTTTTCTTGCAAGCTTTACAAGCCCACAAAAGACACCTTCGAGTTCCATGTGGCGAACTGGTATCCAAAACGTGTGGATGAGGAACATGTTCAACACCTTCACTTTCATTAGTCTCATCGCCATCCGCAGATGCTGACTCTGGATCTGCTGACGCGTCGGCTGATACCACTGACGATGCATCATCTGAGTCTGGGATGTAACGGAATTGTGATCTAAAAAATTATGAATTAATTGTTTTATATTTGATATTCTAATTTATTTTATGTCTCATTACTAAATAATTTTAGGAAATTAATTTAGACTATAAGTCATGAAATAATTAATTAATTTATTAATAAATTGCCTACGTAGTTTGTAGCTATGTTAAACTAATGAGATAAGTAGATAGATAAATGCAAGGACTATGTTTTATATATGTATCAAGTGAAAACGTTTTAAAGGCCAATAAAGTAATCGTCACTTCTTGACGTTGGACATCAACTTCATCCCCACTTTGTGAGACTTTCAATCCTACTTCTGCTACCGTCCCGATAAATGTGTCAACCCTATGCTACTAAGGCCAAGAAAAAGACATGTGTAGCTTCCTTATTTCTTTCTTATTACTTTACTTGATAGAATGAATTTTTTGCCAACTAAATAAATTTTTGAAATGCTCTATTCATTACGTCTACTGTCTTAGCAGTTTAAATATTAAACTTAGCTTCTTTTGAGTATAATATTGTTGGAAATTATTCATTATTATTCTGAAACCTTATTTGACGTAATAGAGAACAAGGACCAAATTAGTAAATAAATTTAAAAGAAAAAAATCCAATTATTCTTTAGCCAAGTCTTTTTTTTCATTATTTCTTAACTTTTTCTTATTAAAAAAATTTAAATAGTATAATAGTTATGTCTGTTAGATGATAATAAAATTTTAAATTTGAAATAGTTGAAATTAAAAATCCATATAGTGAATTTTGGCTATGTTAAAATTATTAATGAACTATCAAAAGTTTAAATGAAATAAAAATTGAGCAAACCTGATAAGATTATCATGTCGATAGTGGCCAGAAGTAATACTCTCTGGTGAAGTTACACTATCAACACTTCGAGTTCTTGATGGATGTTCATCCCTTTCCGATACATAGCTCTGCAAATATCCACTATCGGTGTTGCTATAAAAATGCCGATGACGATGTGGATGATAACTTTCGTATGATGGTCTAGCTTCGTAGGGATAAACTCCTACGTCTGTCATCAGGGTCATCATTTCACTTATAAATATATAGATATCAATAAAAAGGCTTTAAAAAAATTATCTTTACTTCTAATAAAAAACACTAGATTCTTTCTAATCAACTTATTCAACACAGCACATTTTTTAAGGCACTGTCCAAGACACTAGTTTATCACCTATTATCTGTTTACTTTACACTTGTTGAATTAATTAGTTAACCATTGATTGAAAATAAGAACAACTGTAAACATAAGTAATATTTAAAATATAATTGTTAAAAGTTGTAAGTAGTGTTAATTTTAGTGTAAAAAATAATGATAAAAATGAAAAAAATAAATTAAAATGTCACTAGATTTTATACGCATGTGTTTTAAGTCCGACGTCAGAGATCAGAGTGAAAAGTTAGTAAGCATCTTAGGGTAATATCTCCGTCTGATGGCACATGGTCTCTTTCTCACATCTCAAACTCTCTTCTCCCTCTCAAAAGATGTCTTGGCACCCCAGACCACGGAGACATGCGTTTGGATATTTACGTGTTACATGTGTCACAGTCACAGCCCAGTCTTGACTATTTTTAAAATTCCCGGCCAATTGCAATACGAGAAAATGTCTTCGGACCCATGATAAACTCCGCCTACTACCTTGTCATAGATGCATGAGTTTGGCAAAATTTCCTACATGGGTTGGGTCTTTTATCATTAATTAGCACTACCTACTCTTTTACTGATTCACTTTCAAACGTTTCTCAGCTCACTAACTCCACTCAATGGAGCTAACAGTCGAACTAAACTACTTGCATTCACCTCTCTGAGGTTTCATTACTAATTGCATGACATTTTCAATGAAAATTTGTCAAATAATGTTTAAAAATAAATTAGCATTAACATTAGAATTTTTTGCACTTATTTATTTTGTTTTATTGAATTTATTAATGTAAAGTCCTAGTAGAAGTAATTTTTTTTTTTTGTGTAGAGAAAAAAGTTTTCCTCTCCCTGTTCATGATAATAAATTCCATAAATGTAAATACAACGTCAATTGGGAAGGTGTACACCACAGATTCGGGGAATTAGAATGGTCTATTGAGCGTCGAATAAAATCTAAAATTATCTTGGCAACAATCCAAAAGACAAGAGACGGGAAACTCAGCTTGGAGATGTACATTGCTAATGGTTATCGTCACACGCCAATCATTAGGAAATTAATGTTTATTTTTTCTGATAATTTTTCGGAATCTTACATTTTTTTATTTAATTTTTTTTTTTTAAGAAAATAATTCGATTTAATTAATCTATTTGATTATACCAGATTTTCAAATGAAATCTTACAATTAGCTGACCCAATATCGAGTTTTAGAATTATATTCGAATGTTTTTTAATAAATAAGGAATTATTTCTTTTTTATATCTATGATTGACATTTTTTTCTTCTGAAAAAGCAATTTTCGTTGAATAAATTCAGTCTCATAAGAATGTCAAAGAAAAAAGTGGATAAATTTGAATAAAAAAAAAACCATAAATAAATTTAGTTTGAAAATCGAGTTTTTTTCTCAATTTTATAGCTTGTATGTCATGTGATTGTTCTCGTTGAACTGACACCTTGGGGGTTGTATACAGTAGCGTTGACGATGCTAAAAAGGTTGAACGGTGAACGATAAATTCGTTGCATTTTATACCCTCGTGAAAAAAACGAAAGATACACTCTGGTAATTTGAATTAGATACTTAATGATGTTTTTTTATATTCACAGACTGTGTACACGTAAAACTTTTAATGCATTTTTTATCACTTGAGTATGTACTAGAAATCATCATGTTTTTCCTCTATTTTTTTCAAGAGTCAGGATATGTCTTTATTCACATTCACATCTTTTTTACATCTATTTCGCTTCTAGTATTAATTCAAATCACAACTCTCACTACGAGTTTATTCCATTTCAAAACTTTATCTAATAAAAGTTCAAAATCATAAATAGACGCAATATATTATAAATATCATTATAGTATAATATTATCATTAAATAATTTGAATTAGCATCATTTATTATAATCGTAATTAAATAAGATTGTAAACCTAAAAAGGTATGACAATTAACATGTGAATAAATAATATTTAAAAAAAAAAAATAATGTATTTTACATATGCTCAATCTGTCACTACAATTAAATTTATTTACTAAATACAAATTTAGCAAACTAAATATTTATTTATATTTCAAGCAACAAGTCAATTATTTATTGATATTTATGTTTCTTGTAATTTGATCAGTTTATTTATTTTTTTTTTTCATTATTATAATTTAATTAACACTAATTATTTAAATAAACTGAACACCCTTTTAGTTGTGTTTATTTGAATTGTTCATTAATCTTTTAATTGAAAAACTAATCGTCATCTTCTTTATACATACAAATAAAAGCTTTCTTTCATTTATCGAAAAATTTTTCTGGCTTCAATTCAATTATTTCATGGCTTTTTTGAACGCTAATCCCTACTATAATCTCATAATAAAAACTCAAAAGAGAATCAACGTTAATATGAAACTATTGTTGAAGAGAAAACAATTTTAATAGGAATTTAGTTACATGGAAGTATTGATTACGTTTATAGCAACTAAAACAAGAGATTATGCGGCCACTTTTCGCACTTGCCAATTCTAGAGTACTTTGACTGTGGTTAATCTACTTACGCTCACATGAGCATATACCAACCACGAGTATCCAAACGATTCACCCGTAAATTTCTCCATCCCTTTACTTCGAATATGCATTTTACATCTTCTCTGATTCAACAATGTTTTTGCACATACATATGAGTTAACAACACATATTCGAATCTCGTTATCATTCGCATTCATCAATAATTCACCCTGTCAGACATCGATTTAACCTCTCTTCTGCTATCTCTCTTTCACATCACTTTACAAATGACTGTTAAACTATTTGAAGATTTTTTTTCTTCAATTTACTTATTTTGAAAAATCAAGTTTATTGATTTTCCTTAAGAGTACTTTTTTTTTGTTATAAATTAATTATAAATTCAATCAACAAAAGAAGAAAAGAAAACTTTGAAATTTCTTATAATTTAGTTTGGTATCGTAAAGGTAGAAAGTTAAATTAATAAAGTTGAAAAATTTCAACAGTAAATCCATTAAAGTGATAGCATTGAACTGACAAGTTTCTTTGAAGTAAAATAACAGCACCAAAAGATCCGTTTGTCAGCTTTAGTGGAATTTAAGAAGTATAAATCCTTAAAAAATTCGCAAAGATAGAGGAGAATACATATAAAGAGTGAAATAGAAGAAATGTTGGTCGACAGTTACGCATGAACAAATGCAAGACAGAAAAGAACAATTTTTCAGAGTTATTGGGAATATCGAGATACATTGGCTTTTAAAACTGGGTCGAGCGTTAAATTTTATCCGAAGCATAAAACACTCGAGTCTTTTTGACTCCTCTTGTTATGTCAATTCAAAATAAATTCTACAACAAACAATTCATTATACTTTACTAAATCAGCGTCGAAATAATATTTCAATATCACGGGTACATTTTGCTGGAATTTTTTAAATAAATAAAAGGTTGAATAAAAATTGGATTGAGACGGGGGAAATAAATTAAATGGATTTACATCAATTTAATACTATTAAATAAATCTGACAGTAGTTTTATCGTTTATAGTAAGAAAGGATCTTTCAGTTTGATAGGAAGGAATGGGTGGAACTTTGTTATTTTAGAAAAAAGAAAAAAATTTTATTTTATTATACCCTTGAATTGCATGAAAGATTAAAATAAAGTATATAAAAAAGTAGAACTCTTTTATCTAATGGTTTTTCCGAGTATTATACTACTACGAAAAAAATTTTAAATAAAAGAAGAGTATATTTTTCTGAAAAGTCATCTCATCTTTTTAACTTTACAAAATGTCAAAGAGTAAATATTTCAAATGATACGAGAGCTGATTCTAAAAATGAAATTAAATGTATTTTATATGACATACTATAGATAACTAGTTAAATATAAATTTTTTTTTAATAAAATTAATATTAACCGCAGTATTCTGAGGAGTTATTAAATGATATAACATTTCTAGCATAAAAAAAAATTCAATTGATTTTATTATAGAAAAATATTCTGTAGAATTAAATTGTGTTTATGTTTTTGAATCTCTGCAATTTTAATATAAAAATAAAAATTCTAAATCATCCTATTATTTTTTTATATTTAAGAAGAAAAGTTTATGAAAATATTTGTGCTATTATAAATTTTTAAAATAGTTGATGAAAAGGAAATGGTTATTAGAAAAAGCCCCATAAGATGAAATGAATATGTAATTCCACTAATTAGTGACTCATTAAGGCTTCTTATTTGCATCGCACGTGTTAAGATGAAGGTACCAATTAACCACCTCGTCTCTATTACCAGCTGTACCGTAATACTCCCATTAGTGATTTTGCTGTGATTATTAACTGTACTATAATGCGAAAGTCAATGAGAGCCAAATATTCGGGATATTGTTAAATTAAATTGTTCTATATATTAAATTATAAAACACTTTAGATTACTTAAATTTAATCCAACCAAAAAAAAAAAACTTTGTATCAAATGACATCAAATAAAAATAATGAAAGTAATTTTGATAATGACTCATCAAGTGATGATTGATGAATTGAAAAGTGTTTAAATCCAAATTTTATTGTATTGCTAAACGATGAACTGATCTCATTCATACACTACTAAAGAGTAACTGATGATTAATTATGAATACATTATATCTAAATGTGATTTCATAGATCCTCAAATGATAGTTACAGTAATATTATTATAATGAATGACATCAATTATTAAATAAGAAATTTTACTTGAATTAGTAACGGTCAAGATAATTCATGTTGATTAAGTTAATCGTTTCATCATTAAGTATTCAAAAATTTGAGAGAAAATTATTTAAAAAAGAATCTAAAAAAATAATTTAATTTTGATATTTTCAATCAAGATATTCGTTGATAGAGAAAATATTTCATAAAAGATATATTAATTGTTAATTTTATTTTTAGAAAATATCAATTATTAAAATATGGATAAAAATCCTTTTTGCATATAAAAAGACTAATATGACATGTTATTACACCAGTTGTTGAATTTTAAAGTGGTGATAAGCAATATTGCAGATAATCCTTGAATACATTACCAAAAAACCAAGAAAAGAAAGATTTCTTTGATAAAAAATGCAGGAGTCTTTGTAGTCGGTGGAAGTTGAAAGCAAGAAGGTGGAGAAGAGATCGAGAGATTTAATTTTTCAGTAAGTAAGTATGGTGCGCTCGCGCACCCCTGATATAAGGACAGAGGATGTTGAGCGTACTGGCGAGGTCGTGGTCGGGCTGCATCAGTACATATATAGTGAGGCATAGCACAGAAACACAAGAGAGTCCAATTTTGCTTTCTCTCTCTGTCTTTTGCACCTCTGTGAAGCTTTCGGCTTTATTCGGATGGTATTCGTGCGTCCTCGCATCAGGAACGCGCGACTCTTGCTAGACCCCGACCTGACGAGGATGGAAAACAGGTCACATGCCCTGTCTTCCTCATTCCCTCATACTTGCCATCTTCCTTCCAGGATTTGGCGAGCGGGAATACCCACCTACATCTGCCAAAGCTGAAAGTTCACGAGGGGCCAATGCCTCGTCCTCTTTTATAGGACCCTTAGTTCCCCCTTATGTTCCATTCTATCTTACTCCATCAACATGACAAGGATCTGGAATACTAGAACTTGAATTCGAGGCTCTTGATCGTACTAGTGAGATCCTACCAAGGATATCAGGAAACGAAAGTTTACCTTTCAAAGTCTTCTAGATTTTTTACTAATCTCAATTCAGTAGATTAATTATACAGATTTTATTTTCTAAGCATACAGGTTACTTTTAATCCCTTCAACGACATTTCACCAACTTACCTTCGGTAGATTCTATTTAATTCCAAGTATTTCATGGAATATTTTTGTTGCTGAGAATAATATAAATTATTAAAACATTCTGATAACTTTTATGACATTTTTTTTTACTCTGAGGTTGTTAAAGAAAATATTTTTATACAAATAATATTCAGAACTATTTTTATTAAAAATGCCACAATTGTTTATTGTGTTAGAAACATTTATTACGATTTCAAACTCTTTCATCTACCGCAATGGTAAAGTGTCTGAACAAAATTCGATAATTCTACTTAAAATTTTTTTTTGATAAATTACGAACCAACTTCAAAGATTTAATTAACGTTCATTTAATAATAGATCATTAAATTCTTTTCAATAGCTAAATACAATTATTTAATCTATAAATTTTTATAAAACAGCAGAACATTATACGAATAAATATAAACATAAATAAATGTTTTTTTTTTTTATTTTCCAGAATAAAAAAAAGAAAAAGAAAATATTATTGCTGTAAAGTGTTGGAATATACACGAACAATTTTACACAAAATAAATTTATCTCTCGATAATATTTCTGACAGAGCATATTTATTATTTTTAAACAAACAACAAATATGTTATTGGATAGGAATGAATCGATTTTACAAACTTTTTTTTCTTCAACAAGTTTTCTTGTGAAGTATTTAAATAATAAATAACTATCATTTCATTACAAAATTCTCTTGTAAATTACAATAAAGTCTTGTTCGCATATTAAAAAAAATATGTCACAAATGTATTAGCACTACATTGCCAATAGATCCATTTCTCTTTGTGCACATTCTTTCCAACTCTAGCAACGTTTATCGAAAATAAATTACAACTCGACAAAATTGATGTTAACTTTGTATAATAAAGAGATGCAAACAATGTGTTGAAGTAGTTGGAATATGTTTGTCTTAAAAGGCTAAATTGAACTGAACTTTCATTAGTGTATGCAGATGAAACGTGCAAGGTTCATACAAGACCTTTTCTATGAGACACAAAGTAGCATAGGAGGTAACGTCTGACTTTAGATGAACCTATCTCCTAGTGTAAAAGAAAGAGTTGTCTCGTTCAATCGATAGGAGTTACGTAATCGAAGGATTTTGAGAACTCCCTTAATCTGACCATTCTTCAAAGTCTCGACCACAATAGAGTACGGTTTTAGCAATGGCCTCAGATACTTTTGTGAGGAATTCAATTGAACGCATTATTGGTTTATTCGGTATAATTATACACGACGCAATATATTCTGTAGTATCGTAGAATAGATATAGAAGATATATGATGTCGAAAGCAATATATTTTCATGCACGTCCATCTATAATTAGCTCGTAATCGCATTACATTATCTGATCTTATGGCAGACAGTGTAATCTAGTTATTTTGATGTAATTTGCAAGATTCATGATATAATAGACACAGTATTGGAGTAATTGGAATTTTTTGATCGAAAAATAATCGTTGATATAGTAGAGTCAATGACAAAGCAATTTACTCTACAGTTACTATTCAAACTTGAAACGAATTTTAATTTTTCGATAATAGTGTTAAAAAAAAGCGAACCATTTAAATCTGTTCTTTTATAATTTTGTTAAATTTTTATGATTGAATTCACTGGCTTTTTTTGAGTATCGGAAAATGTTTAAAATGATTTTGTTGTTCATTCAAATAATAATATAATTGGAAAATAAAAAATTTTAATATAAATTAAGCTATGAAAATTTGTTTTTATTGTCTGATAAAAATAAAAGGAAAATCTTGTGAAAGAAATATTTTTGAATAAAAAATCAATTTACAAAAAGAATTCAAAGTTTTTTTTTTTGTTAATAATTGGATTTAAAATAGAATATTTCTAGGAAATTTGATCGAATATTGAACAAAGAATAGAGATAAATGAAAAGAAAAATTATTTCAACTGATTTTTGGAGCATTTATCAAAGGAAGCATTTCTTTAAAAGTCTTCATTCTATCCAAACAAAAATCTTATTTTCCTTTCGTTGAAATCCACACTCACAAGTGCAGTATTACTGTGGGAGGCTTGAAAATCTGCTGCCTCGAGACTTTCATTTCATCTTCTGAATTTTTAGTCCTTGTACCTTTCGCCTGAGGACTTGGAACGATTTGATATCTTTTATGGTTGAGGATATGAATGACGTCGATAACGCGAACGACATCATGTCTGGTTAACGTAAAATCAACGTAAGAGAAAGTAGAACATAGAGAAGAGGGTGAAAATAAAATAGAAAATAATAAAAACGTGCAGCAAGGTAAATCTTATTGACGCCTCAAGCTATTGAAATGCCTCATTATTGAATATTCGATGGAATAGTGAAAAAAAATAATTCTCAGTCAATTTAAATACCAAATTGAATTTTTAAAAATTGATGCATTAATGACATTAATGTTACAATCCATTCTTATAAGCCCTTAGATCATTCTGTGTTGATAAATGCCAATAATAAAATTTGTAACAGCTACAAATCACTAATCTTTCTTAATAGTTCAAATATAATTTAATAATAATTTTATTTAAGATACATGTGAAAAATGTTTCTAACTTAGCTTCAAAAGCTTAATTGAATTTTCTCTGGTGAAAACAGATATCAAAATCATACCTCACAGGTGTATATTTAATTTTACTCAACTTCTGTATCATTTAGTATTAAATTAATTTCAAAGTACTCTTCATCCAATAATAACAAATATTTTCTAATAATTACCTTCACCATATACACATACAACTAATATTCAATTTCAGTAACAAAAATGTTGCTAAAAATTACTTTTAGCTAACTGATATATTTACTTTGACATTTTTTGATAAATTACACGTTAAATTTATTTTTAAAATCAAATAAACAACCAAAAGGTTTTTTTTAAAAAACTGTAAAGTTTTTAACAAATAACTGAATAAACCAATCAGTTATTTCATACACGGGATGTTTCAAAAAAACATCAATCAAATAAGTCCAAATCGATAAGTGACTTGAAAAGAATTTGTTTATTCATCTCCAGATGAAGTAAAAAAAAATCCACCTCATAAAAGCCCTTATTCCAACATTTGCATTATTTAAGAGGATGAAGAGAGTGTGTCTGACGAATTGTGCCTGGTTCCACTTATATTAGTCAAGCGTATTCTTGGTCTTAAATTACCCCGAACACTAGCCTGATGCTTATTCTAGTTGTACTCTCATATCGTCGCACCCCCAGGGAGATACTTCAAAGGTCATATGCCTCATGATAAACCGAGATGTTTAGTTTCTATATATGTTAAAGCTTAGATACAGCTTAAGAAGTTTACCGATAGTAGCCTAGGGTGGATAACGAGATGTAGGCGAAGCTCTGGCTGACCGAGAAGAAGGCCATGACGAAAAGAGGGGTGAATTGAGAGAAGGGGTGGCAAAGTTGCGGGCTGCTGCGGCTCTGGCGCGACAGTTCTCCCTCGACCGTCGCACCATTTACTTACGTTCCTTGATCTCTTTGCTATTTATACGAATTCGTAAAACTTTCGCACATTATTCTTTTATTTTTTTATCAATTTAATTAAACAGCTAAATATAATAGGAATCAAATGTCCTTATGAAAAGTGAAATTAAAAATTTAAGTGCATTAAAAAGTTTTTTAATCAAAATAATAATAAATTGATTATTAATATTTTTATAAAATAATAAATAAGTGAGTATATTTTTTTGTATTTAGTTCATAAATTATTATTACTGTAAGGGAAATAATAAAATAGAGAATTAGGAGTTTTTAATATTGAAAACAAAGCAAGTGAGTTAATTAGCGTAAGCGAAAGGCGCCCGAAAAGTTTCATCAACCCCGCCCCAAATATTATTCTTACTCTTTCGCTCGGAATTTTTCCTAGCTTCAGCAATTCTAAGCTCAATTTACTTGGAATTAACAAAAGAATATTAAGTTATTTTTTTTTAATAATTAATTTTTTTTTTTTTTTTGGTATTTCTCTTTTTTATGTTGAATTATAAAAGTATAATTTTTACTCTAGAAATTCGTAAATGAACATCCAATTATAAAGCTTTCGTGACTCAAAGAAACATTGAGTCGACAGGTTGAGTGAATTTAAAAAGGACTCTGTATAAAAATAAAGTCAAACGTTTCTTTCTTGTTCATTTGTAATAACTCTCTTTAAATAATTCTTTAATCCTGATAAACTGTTTTTTAATTTATTGAATTATAAATAAATTTAATTAATTTTAATTATTTTATTTATTAATAGATTTATTAAAAAGTATAATAAAAACGAGATTGAGTGATCAAGATTTGTAAAAGTAAGCGATAAGATGCAAATTCCTTAAGGCTATTTATATTTTTTTAAAGGCAAAAAAAAAAAGCTTAATAAAAAAGTAACCCAAAGAGAGCAAAGAAAGAAATGCAACAAAGAGACCACGACCTCTCGTTTAAAATAAGTAGAAAAATTTTATTAGTACTCATAAGAAATGATAAAATGTGATAACAAGCAGAGTAATTAAACCTCAGCACAATTTGTAAAACGCAACGAGGTGAAACACGACTCAGTAGACAATTCTATCTTTTAGCTACGAGAGAAGTGATTAAAGCAAGAAGACAAGAGGAGTATTGCAAACAAAAATATATCTTTGTTAGTATCGTCATAATCATTATAATAATAGTAAAAGACAATAATATGCTAAATAATTATCTCGTATGAGGGTATAATTACTTGCATATATTCATGATCTTAAATAAAAATTTCCATTTTTTGAAAATAAAATAAATAAAAAGAAAGGCAAGTAGTACAAAGAAATTTTAATCAGACGTTTGGAGTTTTTTCGTTTTCAGCCATTAAAAATTAATTTTAATCATCTTAACAATAATTTTTATTCTTATTTCAGTTATTTTTTCAAGCATTTTGAATAAAAGTAGAGCGAAAAAATTTTTGCACATTTTTAAATGAAACGGAGGTTGGGTAGAATGCATTGTAAAATAATATCTGGGACTTATGTGTCTGCTGGATACATTTGCGAGTGATTCAAAGCTGGAAATCGTCACATTTTTGTTGGAGATAATTTACAAACGTGGAGAAGAAAACAAAAATTAGAGAAAAAGTAGTACATCATAGTATTCTTTTACATTACGATAAAACAAGTGTTGTAGTAAATCATAGAAAACAAACGTGGATTGAAGTAGAAAGAAGTAAATTTGGTGGTGACAAGTGTTGATTTAAAAGTGAAATTGGCATGTATTGCCTAAGTGTGGCATGTACGTGTAGTAGTGGTGTTGGAGATAATGACACTAAAGAGAGATGAGATTGGAACTGGGGGACGAAGGGAGAAGAAGAGGATACGAACGAGTTGGAGTGGAACAAAAGCAGAAGAGGTACAGCCATGTCATGGGAGTCTGTTGCGTCCAAGAATTATCTCGGGTTTGTATTAAATTTCATCTTACCTATTAATTAAACTGCTCTTATTACAAGAGTTAACGAATCACTTCAAGATCACTGCAATGTTAAGTGACATTTATTTACACATATCAGTGTATACATAAAGATTTATGCTTTTAACATGATTTTTAAAGGAGATAAGCATTAATAAATTAAACTAGTTGAAATAAATTTTGTAAACTTTTGAAAAATATTTCCGATAACCTACGTAAGCTTAAAATTAAGTTGATTAATTAAAGTAATAAGTCTTGCATTCTTTTATTGACGTCGATAAATTAAGAGCACAGAAAACACTTAAGAAGCAGATAAAGTTTGTTCAAAAATTCAATGAAGAATTATGCAACATTTTTTTTATCAATGAAAAGGACAGAAAAAATTGTTAATTTAATTAAAAAAATTTTTGTTTTAATTGAGTGATATATCATTGAAGAAAAAATTTAAATAAGTTTAAAATCAACTTTAATTAATTTAATTACGAAGTATTACATTGATTCATTGACGTCAGCAATTCGAGAGTATAAAAAATACTTGAAATATATGAAAGTTTCATTAATTCATTAAAATTAATTGTTTAATATTTTTCAGTTGCTTTGAACTTTGCGAAAAATAGCAGTTTACTATTGCAGTTATTCTTTAAAATTAAAAACACAATTAAAAATATTTATTTACATTTTTGCAACATTAAGTAATACAAAGAAATACTTCAAGTTTATTAAACACTTGAATTTGTTCTGAGTACACTCACAGTAAATTTAACGAGCTGTCATATCATAAAAGTCCAGTTTATTCCACGGACAAAAATACTTTAACAAGAGAGATTTTTTTAACGTCATAGTTCAAGGATTATATCCCCTACATCAACGTGATATAAAAATTCACTAATAATAGTAAGAGTGTTCATTTTATGGATGTATTTTTTTGATGAGTTTACTATATGATACTTTAATAGCTATCATTTGTTTCCGCATTCATGAAAAGTATCTAAACAAAAAATACATAATATGATTTATTAGATACTTTCGAGGCTGCAGCAGTCGCATTGCAGAGGCTTGAAAATGACAGAAGAGAAAAGAGGCTCAAAGCGTGATTCCATCCCCGTGTCTAGAATAGCCAATGCTACAAGTTCACAAACTCGGACTCCTGGGCAATCAGCCAACAGTCCTTTATCTTTATCTATACATTCTCTTTGCTCAACCAGAACTAACGTACCACATGGACAAAAAATTTGGATAAAAACTGTTTTAATTTCATAAATATCCTGATTAACTTCCTGATTAGTAATCTTTTTTGTATTATTATATCGTAAACTTTGATGAAAATTTTTTGAAAAACAACAAAGAGTAAAAATTTTACAGCAGATATTGGTTGGTGGTTTTATTGATGAACATTTGGAAAAACTTTAAGGAATCATTATAATTATCTTCAATGGAAAATTATAAGTTAAATCAATAACTATTACTAAAAGAGAAGAATGAATTTTCTCAGATTATTTTATCTATAGAATTATACTTTGAATTTATTCTAAATTTCATAGCAAAAAGTTTATTTTCAGTTAATTTTATTCAATGTTACAAAAGTTCTCTCATATCTGATTATTATGTTGGAACATTTATAAATTTATTATCAAAAATTGATATAAAATATCACAAAATCAACTTTATCTTTATCTAAGAATGGTAATTTCAGCTAGATAATCATAATTATACATTTATCCAAACAAATATCTGGTCCATTGTCAAATACACTCACTTCTCAACAAAAGTTTTAAACATACCAAAGAAGTTGATGAAAATTTCCAGCACAATCGGCTTGAAAAAGGGTAAAGATAATAGGAATAATAAGTGATTATATTGGATGATATACGGTAGTTGTTGGTTGGATTCGAAGAACTAGTCATCCGGAGAATCGGGTCGTGTGAAGCATCCCACATTGTGGCGAGTTGTGATAATTTTGAATGCAAGAGCTTGACGATGGTACTATGCTCCACTATAGGGGAGCGTCAGGCGTGTCAGCAGAATATTCATTGTATTGTAGAGCAGAGTCCCCAAGTTATTCTCTGTCTCCATTCTCCACCCTCATATCTCAGTTGTAGTGTCCTTTCTCCATTGCTCTATACAAATGTCGACATTTCTGAAAGCACCTGTATTGGTTCATGGCCAATAGAATCACATTTAAACAAGTCATTCCTTTCACTCAGAACAACATTGGCACAATAAACAATCCTGATAAACAGTTTTTCCGATATTGTGTAATTTAATCCATGTAATAATAAAAAAAAAAATCCATAAAAGTGAGTAGATTAAATTCTTTCTGATCTTTTAATTATTTTCCAGAGGTTCTGGCAGCCATCAGCTTTCAGCAACGGCCTTGCTTGGGAGTCCAGATGATTCTAGATTTCCTTTGGATGTTTACGAGTTCGCTGAAGAAGATTATCGATATCAAAATGGAAATGGAAGCACTCACTATCAAAATGGACGATCTGGAGCTGGAATATGGGAGTGTCTTATAGGCTGCAGACATCGACTCGATCAGCAATTGGCAAGAAGACGAGTAAGTGAATGAAAATCAATTTAATTTGAATTTTTTATCATTCAAATAAAATTAAATGAAGAAAACAAATAGACTTTTATTAATATAAAAGTGGTGGAAAGTAAAAAATGGTTTTTTCTGATGAAAATAAGGAGATAAAAATGTAGAGAAGAGAATAAGAGGAGGATTTTATGGATAATGTATGATAAGAAAAAGTATAAAATATTGCTAGAGGTGAAAGAAAAGTTGAAAAAAATTAAGTATGACTCGAAAGTAACCGTGAAGGTGCAAATAAAAACTGCAAGGCGTAAAAGAGAAAGGAAACCAACTGTCGACGAGTTAAAAGGTTTGAACAGAGTTGCCAATAGCAGACATCGATGAAATGCTCGATTGGAGCCTATTCTCTGTTATGTACTTTCTTTGCTTTTGAACTACTTCATCTCCTGAGAGAAGTGTAAACAACTCACTATTTCTTTGTTACTGTAGCTTTTGTTATTGTCACAAATACTAATGAAAATGGCTATGAAAAATAATAATGGATGCTATATAATTCAAAGATGATTAACAATTTATGGAGCTGTTTACAACAGTAGTAGACAGAATAATAAAAGCAACATCGTTGAAAAAGTTGGAGAAAAATATTATAATGAAAGATCTGGTTTTTTTTTACGATGAAATTTACTACACGAGAAAAGAATGTCATATTTTTTATTCATGGTAGAACAAAGACCAATTAGAATTTTTTTTTGGTTTCGATTTAGTTTCTGAGGCAGTTAAAAAAATAAGAAGCGTCAGCAAAAAAGAAAATGTACTTAAGTCTTAAGGGAAAGATCGAAGCTATTGTAAATGGTAGTCGTTTTTTTTCCTTTCTTCATTTATCATTTTTATCTATGGCTTGATTTATCGCTAATCGATATATACTTTTTGCTAAATGAATCATCTCCGGCAATTTTTAATAATTAAAAATATCACCAATGCATATATCATTTTCATATCAATTGAAGTCAAATAAAGAATATAATGATATCATTAATTTTTTTCTTTAGTTATTCAATGATAAATGAAGTTGTTTCTACTATCCAGATTCTATATTCATCATTTTACGTGGATTATATGTGGTGAAAAAGATCTGAGGACAATGATAATATTTTTTGTAGGAAAAGTCTCAATATATAGTTAGACAAGGGACTTCGGGGATGACAAGGCTTAAAGAATAAAAGAAAAATGTGAAAAGAAAAAAAAATGTAAGGAAATAAAAGCGATTTCTTCGTAAATAAAATGAAGATTTTTTCCGCAACTTACTTTTATCTGCAACAAAAAAGAAAGTGTAAAAAATTTATTCCAATTCAAAAGTTAAATAGTGACATCCAATTACTTACAGTTTTTTCTCATCATTTTTCATCTTTATTCTCAGTTGAATATAGATTATTAAAACTACACTTGTTGTATTGAAAGTGTAAGAGTATTTATTTATAAAATCATTCAACTTACATGAAAACAATTTTTTAAGTGATGCACATATATTAAAACAATGTAAATTTACAACAAATCGTTGACACTCTTTTCACTTCTATGACATACAATTTTTTATCTCCAACCTATTCAATAATTACAAAAACGATTTCCTCTTCATAATTTTTTTCATTCTCTTGCCACTGATTCTTGTCCATTCAGTAGAATTCAATTGTAGTGTTTCACAAATACAGCTTTTGAAACGTGAAATGTTGAAATTAGCCATTTAAATCCATTTCCATCGCCACCAGCTCCTAATCTTAATTGATAACGATAATAAGATGGTACAATTTAATTACGATGGCATTCGAAAATATTAATATGAAATTCAGGGTTTTGTTTTTCGCCACATTTGATTTGAGTTTGATCATTTATTTGTTCATTAATTCTAAGAAGAAAAAAATTATCATATAGTTGTATTTTTAACAATTTTTTGCAAAAAGTGTTTACAATAACTGCTCAATAAGAAAAATTGCTTCATCTTATTTAAATAAAGATACAAAAGTTTGATGTGCATGTGTTTGTAACTTTTCCCTTAAAATAAGGGTGAAAGTAGTGTAAATGATGTTTATAATTTTTTTTTGGTTGAAAAATAAATTTTTCAATAAAATAAGATAGCTACTTTTTAGAGCAAGGAAAATCTTATACACAAAAAATATAAAGGCGTAAGGTTAATAAAAAAAAAAAAACAAATGAAACAGAGAAAAAAGTCATTGAAAATTGAAGAAACAATTGACAAATGAATATTTTTACTGCTGAACTATGTGAAAGAACATAATAATATTCGAGAGTGATACCTACCTGAGTAAAAGAAAAATATTCCCTTTATTTTAAATTTATTAACATTGAAATAAACGATAAAAAAAACATGTTAAAAAAATGGAGACAACATGACATTGAATTATTTTAATCTTTTTCTCCACCGTAATTTTCTAGCTTTATTTCCGGTACAATACAAATAAAAGGATGCAAAACAACGAACTCAGCGATCGCAAATAGTCTTTTGTAATAATAGTAAACATATATATCTATCTCTACTCATATATCGAAACAATAGTCCTCCAAAAGTCTTTGAAAATATTTATAATTTTTTCAGAATAATATGTTACCATGACATTTTATTGGTGAAAATATTCATGAATTTCATTTCATTACTTTTAAAACACAGAAAATGGTCTATAGCATGATGCTAAAGAATCATCATGTTTACAGAATTAAATATCTATCAAAGATAATACGAATGAATGATTATAGTTTGCCTATTTTAATACGATTAAGTAATTCACATAGATTCAATAGATATCATTTCTACAACTTAATTGAAAATTTGACAAATATCTTCTATAATTAAATTATATTATATAAAAATTACAATAAATTATAGGAACACTAAAATATCAAAAGAGAATAACTTTTTCAATTATGAAATTATTTATTTTTATATTAAAGAACATCTCAGTAACATATTTATATTCTACAAAAATAAATTGATGAAGAATGTAAAATGGTAATTAACAATTTTGAATTTATATTATTTTAAATGTTTTGTCGTCAGCCTTCTCAACAATAATAATAATGATTTTTACAGTCATTAGTTTCTCCTCTTTTTTACAATCAACTGTTGTCCATGCAAAAGAATTAACTTGTGATGTTTCAATAAATACAGGCTTTGAAATACCTTGGAATGTTTGAGAACTATCTTTGAATATTTGAGAACTACCTCCGAATGTTTGAAAAGTGCTTCTAAATCCATCTTTTGAATTGCCAAAGCAAAATGTTTTGTTGCCACTAGAAGGCATAATGCATTTTGATTGACCGAATATCTGATTACGTTGACATTTATAAATATCAATATGAATTTCAGGATTCTGTTCTTCAGCACGTTTGATTTGATTTGGATCATCTGTTAATTCCTTAATTTTTCGAAGTGATTTCAGAAAAATTGCCTTGGTCTGTTCTTTACCAGTATCTACATCTGAGAATCCATCAAATAAGACGTCATTTGAAAACGTATTAGAAACGATACTCTTCTTTTTTTTATCTAGTCCGACATCACAAATGACATTTGTATCAAAGCCAGCTGTGAAGTGAAAACGCCCATCATTTTTGTCCAAATAACCAATTTCGACTTCAATATTATATGTAAGCACTTTGGTTCTAAAATCGTAGTGCAATTCACGTGGTGTTAACAAATTTCCATCGAGGTAAAATTTAAATGTTCGTAGGTGATCCATCATTCTTCAATAATCCTAGTGTAACGCAGAAATAAAAGTTATTGTAGCTGATGAAATCACAAGTTGATTAAATAAAAGTATATATTTAACGTACTGTTTACAATGTTCAAAACCACAGTTATCACTGTTTGTCTATAACTACGAATATCAAACTATTTTTAGTCAATACCTTAGGAAGAAAATTTTACACAAGTCAACGAAAACAGTTGATGTTATGCGTCATAATACGAACAGTTATATACCGGCTTTGGTGTATCAAAACATTCTATACTTTCAACACCACTATGCTTGACAATCGTATGTGTATATTATAGTATGCCCAATTTATTATAGTAAGTGCTCTCTAGACTTTGAATGATTACTTGGTTTGACCAAATAACGTAATTTAATTTCTAAATTATTAAACAAAAAAACTTCATTATTAAAAAATTATACTTTAAATGGTAATAAATTATTTAAATTACTAATTGAATATGTAAAGTAACAAATTTTCTCCATTCATTTTATTTATCTCCGAAATGATTTTTTTCAGGTAAAATAGTCTTTTCTTGAGCTAAAAAAGTCTTTGAAATTGAAGTTCCATTTCTTTGTTGAAAATAAGCTCTCTCAGTATCTTCATTCTTTTTCGCCGTTTCTCAACGTTACTAGCACAGCCTTAAAAAGAAATGTTAAAGTAGAAACGAGCTTTGTAGATAGAGAAAAGTTTAGTTGGAATCCAAAAAAGAAACTGGGCCGCAAGTTGATAAAGCAATCTTGCACCTACACGAAAGGTCGATGAGAAAGACAAAGGGTCGAGGGTAAATATCGACATTAGACATCATCGCGAAGAATGAAAAAAAGACGGAAAGGGAAAATCGACGAACTTGGCCCAGTTGTTTGGGTGGTTGCGTGCTCGACTGTTGGATCGATGTAAATGGTTTTACTTGGAGAGGTCAAAGTAAAGAGATTAATATTCCTCGAAATTGCCCTGAATGCTTATAGCCTATTATCAATTGATTAAAGGTACAATAAAACAGGTTAAATGCATAGATTACACTATCTACAGAACATTAAAATCAAATGAGTCATCAAAAGAAATTGCTGTTTGAATGTTTTTTTCAACAGATTATCAATATTTTCATATGTTTCGTTGTTTAAAGTAAAATGATATATTTAGAGAATGCATATTATTAAAAATTTTTATAAAAATTTGACCGGCCTACTATTGCTGATTAATTCAAGGTTTATTGATAACTGATCATAATCCGTATTGATTTGCGGATGAAGAAATTTATATGAAAATTTAAAAAACTGCATGTTTTATAAAAACTAGTTTTTCAATATTTTTATTAATACTATATTGAAGAATTTTTTTCTAACAAATAAATTGTATTATCTATATTCATTTCTTGCTTTGTATTGGAATCTAAGCTAAACGTGAGCCCCATAAAATTTTTGCTCAAGAATAGGGTGATAGATTGATGGCAATTCATGATAGCTAAACTATCAAGGTGAGATAATTGATGTTGAAACATTAAAATATACTAAAAGCACAGATGCTAGTATTTTAAAAGTGGAGTTCTTTTAAGTATGACCTCATCGAAATAAAAGCAGGAATTCAACCTTGCCAGAGACAATCTTTCATGTCTTTCAGTGATAACTGAATATCTCATTTACTATTCCAGTTAATTACTCAATTCTTCATAAAAAAGAAAAATCCCTAAGTGATTTATATTTCAAGATTACTCTTTAAACTCTTTTTTGTAATTCATATTTTCTCTACTACCCTACTATATTTATGCTATACCTTGTGCTCATGAATTACCTGAGGATAAAGTTCAGGGTTGAATCGATACGACCTTCCTGCCTTACCTCTCAAGCAAACCTTCATCTTTATTCCAATCCTTGCGTGATAATCGGCCACATTGCGTAAGAGTTGAATATTCCACACGTGTTTAATATGATTGGATATAAAGGAAATCAGATAAAACCTTCAATGCTAACTTTCTTTACATTCATTTATTAAATGAGCTGGTAAACATCAGAGAAACTTGACCTATAATAGATTCTACCATGAAGTATGTTATGTATTTACCATTGAAATGTAACCTTGCACTGGAATATGCCATTGTAAGTTTAGATTCCATAGGGTAAGTGTCCCAATTCATGATCTAATAATGCTTAGGTTTGTTGTGAATGTTACCTAGATTAAAATGGAATATTTCTGGTTGATTATTTCAATTTAATAGAAAATGAATACATTTCTGCTTTTATAAATATATACTAACACTGAAATAGTTCAAAGTTTAATTAATTTGCTGATTGGTTGATTCTATTTATAGGATGTTGGAAAGATGTCTTTATGATCGTTAAAATGAAGATAATATTAGAAAATATTAAGGACCCTGAGATATTTATAAAAGAAAAAATAAGAATCAAGGACATTTTGATATTTATAAGTTTGTTGATTTAATTATAAAAATTTATTCAATCATAAAACTGTATTGACTTATAGATTGAAGCATATTAGAGATCATTTGCAACATAGTTGATAGAAAAAAAATATCAACAAGAACTAGGATTTAAAAGTACTTAAACTGTCTCTTCTTTTACTCTTGAAGCAGCTTCTCGAACTTTTTTACTTATAGACGAAGCTCTTAGTCTTTCTCTATGCACTTTCAACAGTATACTTGGTCATTATGTTCATGTTTTACTTACTTCACTGAGTTTAATCTTTTTAGTATTTTAGAATTTCTTCCACTTTGATAACCATTAATTAATTTAATGTAATTAATTTATTCTAATTAAATTAAACTGAGAAGTGGATTTTTTTGAAAAATAATATTCAGTTAATAAAATTTATCAGTATCTTCAGCTGAAGATTTTTCTCCACAAATCTATGTAATTTATCAAGTGTAAAATTGAAGAGTAAGACCGCAGTTGAAAGAACATTTTGAGATCCTTGAAGACTTGTTGGAGTTAATTATATTAGTTTTAGAAAAAGTTACTTTCTAAAACTTAAAAGATTTGATTATTTGCATCAAACGATGTCTAAGATGTTAAGAAATAAAAAGAATTACTAAAAAATTAATTAATTTTTATGTAAATATTATGATTATCATAGAAACATTGCAAAGAGCTTAAAATGTTATGAAATAAGAGAAGGAACAAAAATAATGGATTAGAAAATGAAAAACATTTTAATAAATGCAAGCAATTTACCAGAAAAGAGACACATCAAACTAAAAGCATCCTTGACATATATCTCTAGTAGAATAGACGAAACACTTGCAGAGCAATATACTAGGATATTTAGTTGATATTGTGTAAAACGACAGTTCACTTAAAGGTATTATTATATTCTGTCAATTTTTTTCTTGACTATTCTTTCAATATAGATTAGCTAATACGTGTATACGGTTAATATATACAAAACAGACAAAAAAGCTCTTTATAACAAAATAAATGCATATCGATGATCAATACATTTATTTTTATTTTTGTACATGAATTTTTCTCTCGACTTCTCTTTAAATCATTTTTTATTTACTATTGCATTGTACTATGTTTCAGGTGGAACAAGGTTTAAAATTGTATCGAGCACATAAACAGCAAGCAGCAGTGCGAAAATGGAGGGGTGCATTGAAAAATATCAGACAACGTGAGGACAAATTCACCTTGTTGGGATATCTTTATCAAGCTTACATGGATTGGGGGAAATATAGGTATACAGTAAATAAGTCAACATTTTTAATTTTTTTTTAATTACAGTTGTTCAATCTCTCATCTCTCATATTTTTCTTACGTATATCGTGAAAGTTAACAGATTGCTAAAGTTTTAATTAGGACACTTAATTAGTTTCATATTTTTTTAAATAGTAAAAAAATTGAAAATAGAAAAAAATAAAATTCTATTGGAAAAAATTAAGACTTCAGTATCTATTTTAATAAAGAACAGTCAAACAAATATTTTTAAAAACTGTGATTGATTAATTTTTAAAGCCACAAAATCGATTTAGTTATTTTTATCATCACTATATAATATATTAATGAAAGGATTTAATTTTATCTCACAAAAAGTTTGCTGAACTTTTTTTTTTTTAATTTTGATTCCTCTTTTTAGACACGTTTTCGATATAAGTTTGAAACCGTGCATGTTTGAAGATCATCTTCATATGATAAAGAAACTCTTTTAAACCTCAACTTTATCATCAATTTATCACTTGCTTCACTTAATTTTATTGGATAACAAATACAAAATTTATTTTGTAAAATAAATGTGAAATATCAGACTTTCAAAATTCCACTGCTATTTTTTTATTCTTTACATTTTATACTGAAATTTTTTTTATTCATTTTCAAATTCTGTTGTTTGCAGTTTGATATATTCATGATTCAAATGAATAGCATCGACGAATCGTTTTCATGTAAATCAATTAAAAAATTTCTACCTGAAAAATCTTTTTCTAACAATTCGAAATTATTGAAATTGAAAAAAAGCTGTCGAACATTTTTATTATGAGAAAAATAGACAAAATATAGTTAACATAGTATAAATTTTTCTTCATTTATTCAAATATTCTGTATAAATTTATTTTCAACCTACAGAAACATTTGAAAAAAAAAAACTCAATTGTATTTTGCATTTTATTCCTATTTTATATCTCTACAGTCGTTTTATCAAGCACATCTTTTATATGCATGAATCAATCTATATTTTAAATATAGCCATTTTTGTTATTGTTTAAAGAGTTCTTTTTCACCCTAGGGTTCATAAAAGCAAAACTTCTACGTATCTCACGAATGTGAGATTTCTTTTAGTTGCCTCATAAAATCCTTTAACTTCCAATCTTATGTATATTTTTTTATTACAATAAAAAAAAATCATCAAAAAAGAATTACTATGGGAGTTTTGGATAAAAAATCCTCAAAAAATATCTGGGATATTTTTTTTAAATTGAAAATTTATTGATACGATTCCAACGATTACCTACAACTCATTTCTTTTTTTATCAATACATTTCCATTTTTCTCTTGAATGCCTTCATCTCCATAGTTCTATTTTTTCGAACAGAGTACTTTTAAAACCTTTTTCTTGTATTCAAGTAAACTCGCAGAAATACTTTTGTTGAATACTAGATTGCAACGTTGACGTTGAAGAGCTTCTATAGTATACTAGCAGAGATAGAGAGCTTAAGTATATGAGATGGTATAGAAACCACAAATGCCTATTGGCAAATACCATTGACCAGTACTGACCGATATTGACAAATAGTACATGGCGCAGCACTTACCACCTTCCGGCGTCCTGTTGAATGCCTTGAGATTCCATTCCGAGTGTGCAAACACGCGAAAAGTTTTCAATAACCTACAAACTCTACGAAAAAAAAAGTTCTTTTTTTTCTCCTTTATTATGATTCTATCTCAATTTGTCATCATTTTAGGCTTCATATCCTGTACTTTCTTTCATAGCAATAAAAAATCAAGGTGTCGCGAATTCTTGAAGAGACGGAAATTGGAAAATTTGACATAGTACAGTGATAAAAAATTCCTTCTTTCTACAGAAAAATGAGTTATGAATAATAAAGTTTCTCCGAAAAATGCATAATAAAAATTTTTTTGGTTTCAAATGAAAACATGTTATTGATTAATTTTTTATTAAAGAGAATATTATGAACTAATAATAACGAAATTTAAATAAGGAAATTAATAAAAAAAAATCACGGTATAAAAATTGCAACAACTTGCCCTAGTTTCTATTATATGAGTATACATTGAAGTTATTTACTGTGTTAACAAGTTCTGTTGGGTTTACACTGCCAATAAACTTCTGACAAGTCAACACTCTTGTTTTCGACCTATGATTAATAATTTGATTAATATCACAAGATCACTCGATTTACCACTAAAGAAACCACATATATTTTCTTAGAATTATAATCTAAACAAGAAATAATTAAGCAATAAAATATTATCACACGTACTGGAATTGATCTTTCTGAGAATAACAGTAAATGTTTAGTATTAATTAAATAAAACTTTAACTTATCCTAGGTATAAAGAACAAAAGAAAGGCTTTAAATCAACAATGAAAAGCATATAAATTTATCAGCAAGATATTACAAATTGCGTCATCATAAGTTCTAAGTAAATCCGTTTTGTGGTCTGAGGACACCAAGGACATTATATTCTCTTGAGTGTGCTAATAGCACTGTGGTAATCTAAGCTGAAGTGAGCATTTATCTGCAATTCTGAACACTGTAAAATCTCATGTGACGTTAGGATTCATTAAGGAACAGCCACATGTGCTACGAACAGACACAACAGTCTGACTAGTGAGAACACGAATAATTTATTCATTTTGTCATTACACGAATAGACAGAAAATAGAAGCATTGTGGTATTGCCATTGAATGCTACAATTAAGCTCAATGATAGAATTGCTTTTACTAACACTAAAACTGTTTAAACTCAATGTCAATCCTGTACTTGATTAAATATAAAAGCTCCTAAAATAAATTATTTAAAATAACAGCAACTAAATAATCCTATCAAATATTTATCTTATTGACATTAATAGTTTTTGCGAATCCAATTGTCAACAATTATTGTGAAATGGTCATCGAAAACAATAGTTTGTTGAAGTATTTAACCAGTTAACAATCAAAGCTTTTGAATAGCATAATTGCTTGTACTTGTGGAGATAAATGAAACAAATAAAACTAAAATTAGCTGTAATTATTTGTTTTACAGAGATAGTATAGACTTTGCTCACAGGCAATTGAGTATTTCTGATGACCTAGACTCCCCTAACATGCGAGCTGAAGCTTATTTGAATTTAGCAAGAGCCCACGAGAGACTTGGAGCACTAGAACGAGCATTAGCTTATGCCAGACACAGGTAAACAGTGCTTCAAAACTGTAGCATTTTAATTGCTCACAACGATCACTTGTTACAATAGAATAAATCGTATTTTTTTATGTTAATTAACTCATGAATTAATTGTGAAATAAATTACTGAATTCATGAATGATAAATATTTTTGGAATGTAAACTTGGGTGATGGTGATAATAAATATATTTTCATTTATAATTAAATAATAAATAATCTATTATTTTATGGAATATGTAAGATGTTATTTAACGATATGTTTATTGCAACTATAATTAGTTTTTATTTTTTAAATTAATCTAACTAGTCTGTACAACGAGTGTGACCAATGTGCTACAGCTGGATTAGTTCATTTAACGGTGGGCAGGGTCCACCTTGAATTAGCCGGCTTCTGTAAAGCGCTGGAAGCTTTCCAGAGAGCTCATAAAATTGCTCATTCTATTCAGGATCCATCCCTTGAACTTCAGGTATATATTTAACCCATTTTACATAACTACAATTATCTTTAAAGTCAACCTTATGTACTGCTACTATGATTATAATTATTAAAATGAATACGATCATCATGATGGTTTTTATTATTTCTGTGGTTATTATTGTTATAAACTAAAAATATTTGTAGTTGACAACATACAAAATTACATTTCTTAAATTCACAAATAGTACATATACTCTATTGTCATATCTTTTCGAGTATTAAATTCAACTTCTAGGTATATGTCGGGCTGTCAGAACTGTTTTGCCGTCTTCAGGATGCAGAAAAAAGTGTGAGATATGCGTCAAGAGCATACGATCTCTCCCGAAGTTTACAACTAGGAGATTTGAATTCTAGACATCATCGTGCTGCCTTATTACAAATGGCAACTGCTTTGAGGAAGAAAGGAGAACTTGGTGATGCTCATGACTATTGTTCGGTAAAGTTTATTTGATAACTGATATCATTTGAGACATTGATAAAATAAAATTTCATACCAAATAACTTTATCTTAAATAGTGAAATATATTTGTGTATTGGATAATTTTAATTGAGCATTTGAATATTTTGTAATAAAAAGTGTCCTTGTCTGTTTCTCAGGAAGCAACAAGATTATCTCTAGTTGCAGGAGACCAAGCAAGTTATGCTCGAAGTATACGAATAATGGGAGATATTTACCGAGCAAAATCAGATATTAACGTAAGTTGGTAAAAAATATCCATAAAAGTAACAATAAAACGCTCCGACAATCGAATACATATATCTTACCTAAACCAATTGTAAAGATACAACATAACTGATGAGCTTTTGGTTACTACATTTATCTGACATAAAAGACTATTGGAATACAGTTGGAATTGAAGTTTGATATGTTACAGAAAGCTTTTCGACAGTATGAAAGTGCCATGAAATCTGCTGCAGCGACTGGAGATCGATTGTGTCAAATGGAAGCAATGGATGGTGCTGCTAGATGTTTAGAGGCTTTGAGACTTCAGCATAGAATTTGTGATTGCAGACCTCTAGAGTTCAACACGCGATTGTTAGAAGTGGCCAGTTCAGTTGGCGCAAAGGTAACACAATCTCCCATTGTTTCAAAATATATCAAGGCTATCAATTACCATAAAATCATTAAGTATTGTTTTCAAAGCGTAGTCAATGTTAGTTAAGCTTTTAGATATTTATTAAATGACTTCAGTAATCTTTGTCAACTTTCAAAAGGAAAAGAAATGTTTGGAAAATGTATCTAATGCCTTCAAGCTATTTACAACAAATGTAAAAGTATCGGAAAACGTCTCAATGATATTAAAAAATTATTTGAAAATTTTCAGGATGTTTGCAAAGCATCAAAATATTTGCTTCATAGTTTACGAATTCTTGAGAAAAAATTTGTAATATTTTATGAAAAAATAAAATACCGAGATAGTATAAAAGAGTTAAAAACAAGATGAAAACTCACATTGCTATTGTTTTTTGTTTTGCAAAGTCGGAAAAAGAAGATATATTGTCTTAATGTTTTAGCTCTTGGTAAGAACAGTGCGATGCAGACTATCACGGATCTACGGTTCTCTGGGTGATGAAGAACAAAAAAGTCATCATGAAAGAATAGCTTTAGCCACAGAGGAGGATCTAGAGCTTAGATGTGGTGGATGCAATGAACCTTTTGGCTTAGAAGCTGATACTCTCGAAGCATTACCATGCTCACACATTTTACATGCTCGGTATTTATTATTTAAAATTATATTAATAAATTTATGAAAGAAATTATTAATCTAATTGGATTTTTTTAGATGTGCATATGATATTCTAAAAAGACGTGATAAGAAGAAGAAACGTCTTTGTCCTGATTGTCATAAATCAGTGAGCTCACGTCTTTATCTTCACTGTGACGATTCTCATGAACTGAATCAAAGTTCACTTAGTTTAGCTTCTTTGAAAGCTAGTAGTTTGGTCACTTTGGAAGATTGTCATGCTACAAGCAGTGTTTAAATATTTCCTTAATTATAATATAAACTGAAAATTCATTTTTGTTAGTTGAAATATTCTATAAATTTACTGATGAATTTTTTTATCATCAGAGTATTATTTATTTATTAATTTTAAAAACTTTTACTGATTTTTATATTTAAAAAAATAATTACGTCAATTATTTTTCAAACAAGTTTTTTACCTAATTAAATTTTAAATAATGTAAATGAAAAGTTTTTTAATCATATTCTAACTAGCCCTAACATATTTACATGTATAGAACAAAAAATTAGTAAACACAGGTAAATTTTTAATTGAAGAGATAAATGTAATTGAGTTTTAAACCATTTTTTAAAGAAACGTCCTTAATAACTCATATGAATATTTGAACAAGTAAAAAAATTTTATCGTTACTATTTAAATAAATCATTTTTTAAAAAGATAAAAATCAGTGTCAACGAAAAACTCCTTTACACGAGTAAAAGTTCTGAATTTGTATGTTCAAAAATCTCTAAAGTAACGATATAAACATTATAAATACATGAACAAAAATTTGAAAAATTTAGAAAATTGTTGAACGTCTACTTGTTAAAAATCATAGATTATTACAATAATTGTATAGGCAACAAAGAGCCAAAAGCATGCGGTTCTTTCTAGAACGAAAACTTCTTCATTCCTTTTCTGTAAACTTATTAATATATTTTTAAAGCTATAGTGAAAAAGAAATATTCTTTTTGATCGGTGCTAAGATATAATAAATGAATAAAATATAAAATAAATGGAAATAAAAGAAAAATATAAAATAGATACTCTTATATATTTATGCAAAAAATATGTCTAGCAAAGAATATTTTGAGAAAACATTGATCGATAATTGTTTGTGCACGGATGTATTCTATTATTTTCACACAAGTCATAAGGATTAACTAGTTTCGGAAGAAAATAAGGTCGTAGATATATTTAAAATTTGATTTTCCATAAAATTGAACGATTCTATCAATTGAATGTTCTAAGTTATAAAATAAAAAAATCTTGTGTGCCAAATGAATAAAAAATATGTTGAAATAACCTATCAGGGAATGAACAAATTGTAATTGATGATTAAGAGTCAGATAAAATAATTTTTTATCTTGACAATACAGCGTGTTTATTGAAAAAATCATTTAACCTTTATTATGTTCGGTTGATGGAGATAAAATTGTCTTATCTACGTACTCACTGCCGTAGTTCGTTTTTAACAGCATAAAAATCCTCTCATCTTTTTACATCTCAAAAATATGGGATTCAAATAAAAAATTATAAAAATAACAAATTTAAGAATCAGCATATAATTTATATCAATTCAAATAAGAAACCATCATGATAATCCTGTTCCGAGAATTCATTATAATAAATAATTGGTAACTAATAAAATTTTTTTTGTTAAGTCAATACTTGTAATAATTATCATTCTAAAATTAATAAAAAATAATAAAAGAAAAACAAAAAAAAAATTCATTTCGTTTGTAAAGAGTGTTCATGCTAGTTAGCATTTTAATAAACGCACAATCAGAATGTTGTTAGAAACATACACTGCACACTTGTTCAAAATGAAAATATGCTCACAAAAAAGTTGAATCAATAAGTTTATTGAATTACTTAATTTAATAGAAAACCAAAAAGATCATTAAAAAATTTGAAAAATGTTGTATATTGTTAAATTATAATATTAAATAATAAATCAGAATGCGATGTGGTAGTAATTAAAATAATATCTATGTCCAATTTTGATGTAAAAATGGTGGAGTAAAAGAAGAAAAAGTGCAATGGAATCGTACCTCATTTGAAAATAAATGTTATGGAAGTAATAAAAAAATGATTGTTTTTATGATATTAGAATTAAAGTCAAGGAAAAAATTTAAAAATAAAATGGATGTTTATAATCATTAAATTAGTTTATGAAACTAAAATTAGGTTAAAAAAAAAAAAAAATAAACATAAATCTGCAAACTATAATGCAAAATTTTTATTTGCGACTTTGATTTCAAATTTAATTAATCTGTACATACACCTAGTGATGATACTGCTATTTTATTTACTGGCAGCGTTTAATTTACATTAGTTTACTTATTTTTATATTTCTTTATTCAATTATTAAATTATCATGAATCCTTTTTAACCACTTTTTCCATTAATAATAAAAATGAGTATAGAAGAAGTATACAATCCTTCGACTATTTTTTTTATTTAATGGTGTAGCAAACAAAATATTACCAGACAAATCAATAAAGCCATTCATAATTAATGATAACTTATTAACAGTTGACAAATTATGTGTTGTAATATAAGAATACTTCTAGAAAAATAGATAATCAATTAGTAAATAATAATTAATGAGTTAAAGCAATCATTTCAGTTATAAACGTTATTTAACTGTTAATAAATTCTATTGATTATTATTATTATTATTATTATTATTATTATTATTATTATTATTATTATTATTATTATTATCATGTTATCAAACTTAGATATGTACTGACGATAGAAAATGACAGCAATGACCTGTACTTGAATTTTAAATATTCCATGAGAATAAATAAGTATTTCAACGAACAATTTACTCAACAGGTATATTGGATAAATCTATAAGACATTGTATCGCTTCAATTTTATTTTAATTGATGTTTGTTCATTTATTCAATCATCTTTTTAAATGCATATTACAAATGAAACGTTTTAAATTTATGTTATTAACATTATAAAACGCTCTATTTTATAGTCATGATAATATAGATAAAAATAATAATAATAATAAAATAAAACTCCTTCGAGATGGCCATACTGTTGTATTTTATAACATCTTCTATCACTTAATGACAACAATTATAGTGAAAAAGTGATCAAGTTTTTTTTTTCATTTTTATTTTTCAATCAATAAACTGGTATGTTTAATCATTACTTAATTAATCGTCCATGCCTAACTACCTATTTTTTTAACATATTTCTGATAGGTGTGTTAAGGCAGATAAAATTTTTGTTCATATTAAAATTATTATAATTATAATAGTTATTATGTTTCTTTTTAATGCTTTATTATAGATTCTTATCTCACACGAAGATTTTACGTATACGTGTGCGATTATCATTATACTATTTTATTTATTATACTATGTTATATCAAATGTAATTTTTATTAAAAAAATCATTCTATTTAATTATTTCATTATAACTTCTAATATTTTAATCATTCATTTATTTGTTAAAAAAAATTGAAGCGCTATTCAAATATTTCTGCGCTTTTCATCATTCAGTTTTTTTTTTTTTTTAATATTTTCACATACCTTTATCATTCTTTGTCCGGTTACTTTTTTTAAGAAGAATATAATGTAACCATTTGGACTTTTCTGACGTATTTAACTACTATATTAATCTTTTTTTATAATTATACTTACTACTTAATAACGATAATCATAAAAATAGTAAAATTATTGAAAAAAAAATCATTTAGAGCACAATTTCATCTTTTATCGATTGTAGAGAAAAAATATTTTAATTTTTTCCTATCAAATATTTTCATGTTTTTCTTGAATATTATTATCTTACAATACGATTTATTAGTATGAAATAAATTGATAATTTCATATTCATTATAACCTAATCAAACATAATTCCAATTGAATGAATTCAATGGAAATAATTGAAATATTCATATTTATTAATTTTTAAAGAAAATAATTTATGTTTATTTAACAATTTATTATTTTTCTTCTTCTGAATTAATTTCTTTCCATATTATAATTGATCATCAATCTAAAAATCTTCATTATTTTTTATTTTATTTTCACTTAATATATAAAACAAAAAACTCTTTCCGCATCATCAATATTATACACTTTAATAAATTTCAATCTTGACACTATGTACAAGTGAAATGTACATAAAACAATGTATTAGATAAATTATCATCGAATGATTTGTTTTTCGATACATTATATTTAACAAAACAATCTTTAACTGTCACGATCAAAAAAAATTAAAATATTCAATTAGTTTATTTTCGACAGAGAATATATGTACATGAAATTACTTTATGTCAAAAAAATCTATAAATTGCTAGAATTGATTTCAGAAACAAATAATGTGCGCAGGGCATTATAATTAAACGAAGAATCAAAAATGTTTAAATTATTCAATAATATTCAATGTTGTTATTTGTAAAGGTATTGTACTTCTTCCATACTCTAGAATTTTGTATTTTATTTTTCGCATATATTTTTAATCAATTTATATTAATCGATATAAAAAACAAAAGGTCAACTTTTTTAGTTGTTTTTCAATCGCAATTATTTCTATTTACATCCCTTGGATGGAAGAACGTTCAATGACGAAAAAAAATTTTTTGATGCAAATAAGAACATAAATATTGCGAATATAAATCGAGACGAAAAAAATAAAATAAAATTTACTCACAGGTTATCAGTCTATCGTGATGGATTAGCATCAGTTAATAAAGATTCTATTGGCGCGTACCTTTCGATCGTTAGACCATGAATTCTGTGCAAATGTTCGTTGAGTGTATTAGCCGCGATCGGTTGACACGGTGCAACATTTGGTGGTGTACTACCAATAGTATCAGCAAGAGTTACAACAAATGTTGACCACTCTGATATCAATTTATCGTCTTCCGGATATAAATTTTCCGCTCGTTCTAATAACGAAGAGATTACCGATACGCCAAACTAAAAAGAAGAAATTTATTAATTTTAATTAACTACTTCTGTAAATAATTGAAATGCTCAACTATTAATAAATTATGAAATAATATGAATTAATTATAAAGGTGATATATCATACCTTATTTGTAACAGCAGATGCTAGGCTATTGTTATTTTTATTAGTTTGTGTTGCAGAGTCTAAAAAGGCTTTGGCTAAGCGTAAAACCATAGAAAAGTCATTAACTGTTTCAAGCCATCGATAAAATTCAGGGAAAAATCGAACTAAGAAATTAGCATCTCGACGACAAATAACTGCCAGTCCTCGTATGATTCCTACCCAAATTTCTCCAAGTTGATTTGTATACTCCGTAACGCTGAGAAAAGGTAAAAATCGAAGTAATAAAGTCTTTCCTTTCCGGATACTCAATATGCTAGCTAATTTGTCTTCGCGGAGAAGCTGGAAAATTGAAGTCAACATGATATTAATCAATTCTGGCGCCGTCTTTTTGACTGGTTTATTTTCTGGCTCTTGATCAGGCTGCTGTTGCTGCATTTGCTGAGCTTGTTGTTCAGCTAATTGCGCCAGTGGATTATTAATATCCTCAAGCTTTAATTGTATTGTGAATAAGCGTTCAATTTCTAACAATCTTTGACGAGCCTTTTTCATATCTTTTTGCTGTGACGAATAATTCTGAGTTGGTTCATTACTTGGAACTACATCCATATCAATTATTTTCCTTGGTGCTGTTACGGAGCCACACTGCAATTTTCCTAATGAATTTTCAAATTGCATGGGAGTATAAACCACTTTCGTGAGTATATTTTGCGATTGATCTTTATCTTTCTCACGATATCCATTCTTATTATGAACTTTTTTATCTTTTTGTTTATCCTGATTTTCATTCTTTTTGTTTTGACGTTCACAAAACACTGTATAATAATAATCATCGAAGTAAGGTTGATTAGTGTTATGTTGAAGCATCTGTATGTTTGTCAGCCATTGTTTCTCACGATTACTCATCATTCCAGCATATTCATCATACTCGCTATTATCGTTTAAACCATTGACACCATGATTATGATGATAATGCTTCTGATTGTTTCTGTTATGCCAATGTTGATTACTCTTAAAGAACGGTTGATGATTATTTGATGGCTGTGGATCATTATGGTAAGATCTATTTTGATTTCTCTGGTTATTAGAATGTTGTTGTTGCTGTTGCTGATGTTGTTGTGGTTGTTGTTGAGAATGGGGTAGTAAATGATTTGGATGATTATTATTAAATGGTGTTTGCAAAAATTGAAATTGTTCATGCCGTGTAAATTGAGGTGGTGGTATGTTAGGTCTGGGTGGTTGTGGAAAATTGCCCACAAAATTTCTATGAAGTGCTTGTTGTTGATTTCTATGAGCTAACATAAGGTGTGGAGGCGACAAAGGATACCTTAAAAGATTCGGAGCTTGATTAGGAGCTAAAGGCCGTGAATTTGGCAATATTGGTGGACAAGGTACCACACATGGTGCTCGTGTGCGTATTGGAGCTAACTCAGCCATCATATGTTGGAAATATCCTGGAGGTAAGGTATCCAAATAACTATTGATTTGTCGATGTAATGATTCCGCATGATCTAGCAGTAATTGATCAGTTTGTGGAGCTTGAGTATTTAATACCGATGTTGGTGTCATTGGTTTTTGTAATCCAGGAGGTGGTCTACTAATAAGACCTTTTTCCAGTTCTTCAACTGTACATACATTTTTCAAGGCCACGGATAAAGGAGGTGCTTTCGGAGCTATTGGAAGGTTTGGTGGGCTGTCCCATACGCCTGGACGCGGAACAATCCCTTCCTTCTCATCCAATACCAAGTGAGAAAGACTATCCTTAATATCCACGTCGACACCATTCTTTAAAAAAATTTAATACTTTAGAAAAAGTTAAATTATTTAAAAATAAAAATCAAGATAAAAATAACTACTTTCTGATTGGTGTGGTGAATTGATTGGTTTTGATGTGGTCTTTTAGATTCAGTGATTTGCGCCAATTTCTCATGATCTTGTTCCCAGTCACTTGCTATCGCTTCGGAGCCGAAAGTCTCGTCGTTCAAGGCGTCATATTCTTCTTCTTCAATATCATCTTCATCTAAAGGACAGTCTATGGCATCGTCTAAGCCACTACCCTGTAGAAAAAATTCCAAAAATATTCAATTTATTTGAACTTTGGAGTAATCATCAACATTTAGTAGGATTTTAGGTTATGTTAGGATGCTATGTATCTTGATCATCAGCGCAAAACAGGATGTTAAATATTAGATTTCGTCTCTTTTTACTGATAAAAAATAACAAGCTAATTTTAGATAAGATGATTATTTATAGAATTATTTTTTCTTTCCGTCAGACATTGAATGTGAACTCTTTACCAGTAGAAATGAAAAAATGAGTAGATAAATCAACAAAAACGTGAGTAGTTAGAAGGAAAACAAGCGTACAGATATGCTCGTTGCAAAATCTCTATAATTAGAGCAATTAAAACTATGGAATTTTTAGAATGTACAGAAAAAATAATACTTACTGGTAGAGCAGTATCAAATCCGAAAAAAGAGTCAGCCATTTGTTAAAATAAAATTTACAAAATGTCATGTTCTGACAAAACGTCAAGTCTTCAACAAGACATCAGCTGTCATGGCGGATCTTCCAGAACGGTGTGGAAGGTAATGCGATTGCTGCGCCTCTGTACGATTAAGTGTGAACGTAACGATCGTAGCGCTGCCAGTAATAATTAATGCAACTAACAAATTTAAATTTACTAAATAACTTCACAGAATTTTGATATTACAGAAATTATTATTTCAAGTAATATTAAAAAAAATTATATCCAGGAAGAATAAATTTTTATTTTTAACAAGAGTTAATTACAAACGAATATTAATCAAATCACATATTTATATTTTGATTTACAAATTTTTTAATGTAAGTGAGATTTTAAATTTATTAGTTCATAAAGTTTCAACAATCACCTCCAATTTCTAGAAAAGTACATAATGATATTTGGCATAATTTTTTAATGGTATTTTAAATGTATTCCATATGATTAAAATAAAAAAAAAAAAAAAAGAATACGTATAATTATTAAAAAAAAAAAAAAAACATGTGCAACTTAATGTATTAATCTATGAGTGAGCAATACTTTTGTTTGTTTGATATACAAGAAGATTAAAAAATTTATAACACATTAATTGTATACTAACGGAATATGTTTATCAAGAATAACTTATCGAGATATTGGTTTTAATGTAAGAGTGTTGAATTTAGTTTCCTACTTAAATCTATTTCTCTTTCGTTTTCTCTTTTGAGGTATTACTTTATGATTCACTGTTTCATGAAATATTTTAATGTCGCATGAATCATTGATATACTTATGAATAAAAGAATGGTTAAAAATACGTAGAAAATATAGATTACGCACTGCATGCCATGCAAGCATCTCCATTTTCACGAGAGCATACAAGAACAGGATCTTCTTCTTCTTCTCCAGTAATTGATTGTTTTTGCTGTGATTTATCTGAAGTTTGATTCGATTTGTAGTCTTGCAGCCTTGATTTATCAACAGTGAATTGAAGAGCATTAGCAGCTGGTTTAGTTCTTAGATAATACATTCCAGTCTTTAATCCAAGATCCCAAGCATAAAAATGCATTGAAGTTAGTTTACTTGTTGTTGGTTCAGCCATATGGACATTTAATGATTGAGATTGATCAATAAAAGCAGCTCGATCTGCAGCCATTTTTAAAATAATTTTTTGAGGAATTTCCCATACTGTTTTATAAAGTTCTTTCAACTCTTTAGGAATGCGAGTAATTTCTTGAACTGATCCATTGTGTGCAATCAATTCATTTCTCATATCATCATCCCAAAGATTATTCTTGATTAAATCTTTTAATAAATGTGAATTAACTATTTGAAATTCTCCTGATAATACACGTCTTACATAAACGTTGCTAGTATAAGGTTCAACAGATTCATTATTTCCTAAAATTTGAGCAGTTGAAGCTGTAGGCATTGGTGCAAGAAGAAGAGAATTTCTTACACCATGAATTGAAATTTTATTTTTTAATTCTGACCAATCCCATAGATCGGTAGGAGTTACATTCCACATATCATACTGTAAGATTCCTTCGCTAACTGGACTTCCTTTATAAGTTTCATAAGTACCTTTTTCTTGAGCAATTTCACAACTAGCTTCCAAAGCACCATAGTAAATTGTTTCGAAGATTTGAATATTTAATTTTTGAGCTTCTTCACTTTCAAATGGATAACCCATCAGCAAAAAAGCATCAGCTAAGCCTTGAACTCCAATTCCAATGGGTCTATGCTTGCGGTTTGATTTTTCTGCTTCAGGAAGTGGGTAATGATTTACATCAATAATTCTATCTAAATTTTTTGTAACAATTTTTGTGACATCCTTAAGTTTTTTGAAATTATAAATACGATTAGTGGAATCAACGAAACCATTTACTGCAATTGATGCAAGATTACATACTGCAATCTCATCTGGACTACAATACTGGACAATTTCCGTACAGAGATTGCTGCAATGAATTGTACCTAAATTTTTGTGATTAGACTTACGATTACAATGGTCTTTATATAGCATGTATGGAGTTCCTGTTTCGACTTGAGATTTTAGAATTGCCATCCAAAGCTCTCGAGCTTGGACTTGACGGGTAAATCGTCCTTCCGCTTCATATCTAGTATAAATTTTTTCAAACTCTTCACCCCAGTTATTATAGAGGTCAGGACTCTCATGAGGACACATTAGACTCCATATACCATCTTTCTTTACTCGGTTCATAAAAAGATCTGGAATCCATAGCGCATAAAATAAATCTCTAGCTCGATATTCTTCTTTTCCAGTATTTTTTTTCAAGTCCAAAACGTCAAAGATATCAGCATGCCAGGGTTCTAAATAAATAGCAAAAGCTCCTGGTCTTTTATTTCCTCCTTGATCAACATAACGTGCTGTATTATTATAAACTCGAAGCATTGGAACTAAGCCATTAGAAACTCCATTTGTGGTACTGATTGGAGTATTTCTAGCTCTGATGCAGTGAATGGCTAAGCCAATTCCACCACCAGATTTACTAATAAGTGCACATCTTTTTAAAGTATCGTAAATTCCATCAATACTGTCTTCCGTCATTGTTAGTAAGAAACAACTAAAAATTTTTTATAGTTAATGTTTTAATTGTAGTGCGTAATTTTATATGCTTTAAGTAGTCAATAAAAAAATTATTGTAATCATATGATAAAAATAGGAATTTTACCTGGACATTTGTTGAGAAACTGTACAAGCAGAAAAAAGAGTAGGTGAAGCATGAGTGAAATATTTCAAAGACATGAGGTTATACGTTTCAATAACTTTTTCAATGTTTTCCTCATGAATCGCTACTGCAACTCTCATTAACATATGTTGAGGCCTTTCAACGACCTTGCCATTAATTTTTAACAGATAACTCTTCTCCAATGTTTTAAAACCAAAATAATTATAGTCAAAATCTCTTCCATCATCGATAGCAGAATCCAATGCATCCTTATGTTTTTGAATGATGTCATTATGATATTTGCTAATTATTGGAGTATGTTCATTTGTTACCGGATCGTATATATGATGAAGATCATTCATCACCTCTGGGAAATAAATGGATCAATGAAAAAATATACCTTCATCTATAATTTTTTCTAACAAATAATTACCACTAAAAGCCTTTTTAGTTTCTTTTTGAAGATTTGAAATAACAATTCTGGCAGCTAAAATGGCATAATCAGCATGCTTTGTCGTCATTGTAGCGACAATTTCAGCAGCTAGATTGTCTAACTGAACAGTTGTAACTCCAGTATAAAGGCCACTGATGACTTTAGAAGTAATGGCAGGCTAAAAATAATCAATTTATTAATACCATTATACCTAAAATATCTTTGATAAATGAAAAAATGAATAAATAATATAGACTGTAGCAATTAGACATACAGGATCCACATAATCCATATCCAGGCCATAACAAAGTCTTTCAATTCTTGAGGTAATTTTATCATAATGAACTTCTTCTTTATTACCATCTGAAACAATATATTTAATAAGTGATCAAAGTATTAATTAATCTTCAAAAATTTAATTGTAAGATATATTATAAAAGAAAGATTTTATAAAAAATGCATGCAAGCTTCAGGGTATTCTGAAGAAATAATGAAGGCAATTGGATTTAAAACATTAATAATCAAATTAATATTAATGTTCGATTAATAATAGTAAAATACCGGTATTTTGGTTATCTATGATGATTGATCATCATTCCTGAATGACGAAATAATTCATAAATATCTACTTACCGCGTTTCACAACAAACATTCGTCCTTTCTTCTCTTTGTCCTTCATTATTGCGAAGATTTATGCTGTAAAATTATTAAAATACAATTGTTTGTAGATAAGAATGATAATAATTGAATATATCAAAGTGAAAACTCTCCAGCTAACCAAAGAATGTGAGCTAACGCGTTTTCAGCTTTTTTGGCGGGAGATTGATTGTAATTGTTGACTTCTGGAACTTTTGAGATCTCTTGGAGACTACAACGACGTTAAATATCAGCTGAGGTACTAAAGTTTTGATGACTCAAATGACACAAATCTCTTTAAAAATTATATTTAAATATTTAAATATTTAGATCTCTTGACTCTATGCCATTATAAAGTTCATTTTTTTCTATTAAAAAAGTAAAAATTAAATTATCTATCTATTTAGTTTCTCATTTTAGTTTTCGCTAAAATTTAAAATTAGTTGGTATTTTATTTTAATAGTGGCGCTGAGTGCAAATGTCTGATCAAGCCTGTCTTTTCTACGAATGAGTATAACATAGAAAATGGATGGCTGAGCGTCATGCAGACTTCATTCAAATTTCCAACAATGGTAAGTATAATTCATTGTAATTGTTGGATATTTTTGCAATAATTAATTATGAAATAATGTTGAATAATTATAAATAAAAACATCATCATGCGAGTTCAATAATAATAAAATAACGATAAAAATCTGTTCGGCTATCTTTGATTGCATTTTTGAATTCTATGAGTGATAAATTTTCTTCGTAGTATTATAATATAATCTCAAAAGTATACTAATATGCAAAATAAAGAAAATAATTATTTTTATTTATGACTTCACAATATGAAAGAGAGCTAAAAGTAAACATTAATTCATTTCACGATACGTATTTTTATATCGTCGTTTACATTCATTAGAAGAGTAGGGAGAACGTTGACCAATAAGCACGCAGAATTGAACAGGAACGCTGGAAACACGAGTTCTTGAAGCGGGAAATGAAAACTTGACGCATTCGCTGTTGAGCATTGGAGTAGTCAAGTAGAGTGCTACTCACTACAGTGTGGTAGTGTGTTGGGAGACAAGTGACGATCAATAATATTACGAAAATGAGTTGGTGAATGCCGTATATTCGTTTACGAACATTCTTAGTCACGAAGCCATGCTATCTATTGATTACGAAAGGCTTCAATTTGAACCGGATAATTATGCTAAATGTTTTTACGAATTATTCAAGACTACCGCCGAAAATGAAAGGTATATTATTATCACTGATGTAATTCCTATAACCTCAGAAAGCTGCTTTGTTTACGTGATGTTTCTCCAATCTTTAATTTAATTACATTTAATCTGCTTGATTCTTTTATTTAAAATAATAAACAATTGGGTTTTTGTCAACTGTTTAACAACAATTTCAAGCTTTTTCATTATTTCACTCTTATAAATAAATACCTTGTTTGTTTTTTGTAAACGTTGACACAGGTTTTTGGAATTTTTTATGAAACTTTTTTTTTCAGAGCTAAAAGTGATTGGAAAAAATGCAAAAAATCAAGAATCAATAAAAGGAAGGAAAAGAAAAAGGTATGAATTTTGGAGTATTAACGTTTATATTTGTTTGTGTTTAAACAACACAACAAACGCAAGAGTGATGATAAAAATACAGATAAATTTTATTCATTAATTGTTAGAAGGAAGAAATACTAAAAAAGTGTATTGCATCATTTTAAATGATTAGCATTATGTGAATAAACAAAAAGATCTTGAAGAAAAAATTTCAACTACTTAAACTTTTAATTTACGTTAAAGCACACATATTTATATACTTCAATATATAAAAGGTGTTTTTAGCAAATACATTTTTTAAGATAAAATTATGTAGGCATAATATTTTTATTCCAATCTATGATATACTAAACGAGTTCTTTATTTAAAAAATAGATTATGAATCATAACTTAATGAATATATAATAGTATATCAAGTAATATTATCTCTAGTAATAATTTATTAATTTTATTACTGCTCAGTTTTTTCATTGTAATAAATATTTTTCCACAAAAAAACTATTATTAATTGAATTTTTCTAATTTCAGTTTGAGATAAATGGGGATTTAAGCTACACAGGTCCACCAGAAATCGAATTATCAAGCAATGCATCAGCTTTTGCCGTATTTGCTAGTGTTAGAGATGCCATCCTGGAAAAGAATTCTAGAGTTTCTAATGAAACATTTCGAGCTTCCACTTGTAGCTCGCCACAGCCACCAGAACTTAGTGATACGATTGATACTGATAGCGATGATGAAGACAGGATATCATCGACTCAAACATTACCAAAGATCGTTGGCATTGGGTTGAGAAGTATTTTTACGTTGATGAGAGAGAGTCGAACAATAGAACCGCTTTTATGTACTAAATCCCTGAGTGCCTTGTTGGATGTTCTCCAGGGCCAAATGCCCGAGAGTTTAAAGTCCGAACCTGAAGATGTCATCGATCCTTTATTTGATCTTCTTCTGGATCTTGCCACTTCTCATGGACCGGAATCAACAGTAGCAAATGATGGAAAACATTTGACTGCTGTAGCTTGTGCATGCTTATTGAGTTTAGTTGTTGTTCGTGGAAATACTGGAAGACTTTTAACAGCAATAGCAGCTCTTCTAATGTGTCCTAGAGCTTTAGCAACTCAAAATATTCAAATGCCAGCTGTACTAGCATCTCTTCAACGTAGTGTCGAAGCTGTGTTGTTAGGAAAAGTTTCACGACCTGATTGGATGACATATGGTATCCCGAAAAGTTCAAAAATCTATAAATTTACCCTTGGATTACCCAGTGAAATTCATAATGTTATTTTAAATGGTAAAAGTTTCGTCAGCGATGGGAAATTTTTGTACCTCCACACTAATAGGGGGTTGTTGAAAATCGGTAGTGGTTATGGGGGAACGATTGGGGGACAATTATATGGACACAAACCGGATTTCTTCCCCACCGAAGTTGGATGGCTGGGCTATGCAAGTGTAAGTGAAATATTGATCGATTATTGATTATTGTGAATGATAAAAATATACTTTAAATACATGCAATGACGATTAATAATTATTTATTAACTGAAATATCAATGAATAGGCAGTTTATTCACTTTTCTATTAATAAATAAATTATCGTACTTCATAAAAAATAATTTAAAGAAATCTACAAAAATCAATACACTAATCGAGAATGATTCAATGAAAAAATTGATGATTTTTCTTGAAAATTATTTTAGATACAAATAAAAATAAAATAATCGCTTTCTCAATTTCAAACTAATATTTACATATTTCATTCACAGGGATCTTTATATTTTAAATGTGCTCCTAAGAAGCATTGCGAACTTTTAGAGTTGGATGCAGAAACTTTAACAGTAAGAGGAATTGCAGTTCTTGAAGGTAGAGATTGGCCTTCATCTGTGATGTTTTCCGATGGTATTAATTTGGGCATGATCACAGCTGGGAAAGATGTAACTTGATATTTTATTTTAACTTACAAAAAAAATTAATCAATATTATGTAATTATTACAAAAAATTTTTTTTCAGGATGGTTTTGTTGTACGAACGATAAACACATTAAGTAGTCCAGTTTCTGTAACATCAGAATTACCTTTAAAACTTGCAAGAAAGTGTGTAGATGTATTTGGCTGGGCATCATTTGATGAAGAGCAAGGAGTACATACTTTAAGTCCTGGCTGTGATGATGAAATATTAACAGTGACTGCTGGTAAAGAGTTTTGTGTGTTAAAAACTTCATCTGGAAAATTGCTATACACTGGAAAAGGCAGTTGTTTAGGAATGAAGAATAACACTCGACCAAATCGTTGGCTAGAATTTACGATAAGCAAAGGGCTGAAGATTACCCAAGTAGTCGCGGGTCATGATGGTCAGCATCTTATTCTAGTCTTGGAAGATGGGTCTGCTTTATTTGCGGGAACTGCACGTAGAGGAGAAGACGGTGATAACAATAAAGTCCGTCGAGCTTCAAAGCCAGTAAAACCAAAGAAAATGCTTAGGATTGATGGCCAGTTTATTGTTGATACAGCATGTAATAATGGATCGACAGCACTCGTATCTAAAGAAGGTTTATTGTTAATGTTCGGTAAAGATACGCTTCACAGTGATCCTGCATCGGGGATTGTTAATGATCTCAAAGACGTAGTAGTTCAAAAAGTAGCATTAGGAAAAGCTCATGCAGCTGTGGTGACTAATAAAGGGCATCTATATACTTTTGGAATTAATAACAAAGGACAATGTGGTAGAGATTTTTCTGTTGTTCGTCAACCCAATAAAGAAGTGACAGTAGTAGCTATGGAAACTGGAGCTGGAGAGGATGAACTACTTGTTGCTGAAGAAGGTAAATGTTCATCATTACTGTGAAAAAGTAAAACACTTTCATAGCTGAGTTAATATTCACTCGCAATTGAATATACATGTTTCTGGAATAGAGTGTGAATTATTTTATGAGAATGATAAAATAAAGTTATTAATAAGCACCATTTACTTACTGCGGATATAAATGTAGTGTGGTGTTTAATTTCTCAATTTGCGTATAATACAATTTTGTGATCCTAGAAAGTGGAGAACAAGGTGAAGAATGGGAAGAGGCTCGAGGTATGTGTCCACCAGGTCAGCATCAATGGAGACATCGAACTTGCATGGTCTGCACAGTATGTCGTGAATGCACGGGTTTTGGTATATCTTGTTTAACCAGTATTGTGCCTAATCGGAATCCAAAACGACCTGGCCAGTGAGCATAATTTAAATTGGCCTAAAGTAATTACCAATAGATGTTTTCATTACATTAATTAAATTGTTTTAAACTTAGGGAATGTGGCTGTGGCGTTGGCGACAGTGGTTGTGCCGAGTGTGGTTGCTGTAAAATTTGCGCTCGTGAAAGTTGTGATAATGGTGGTGATATGGCAGTTTTTGGACCATCAGGCGGTGGAGATTTAGGCATGATGAGATTGCACATGTTGTTTGAAGGTAGTCTGAATCTACCAGCCACCTTCAGCGGGCTGGTTCCGTGGTTTTTGCATCATATTTTTTTAAACAGATATTAATGAATGTTTTTTTTGTGAAAATGTTTTTTATTAACAACATTGTCTTTTGATAAATATGTATAATTATTGAACAGCTTGCTAGGGTCTGGTAGGTGATGACGGGTAATAACAGCACTAATTATTTTTTTTTTTCATTTCTAGGACGTTCTGGATCAAACTTTAAAGAGTACCTGAAGAGACGTTTAGAAGAGCGAAAGCAACGCCAGAGAATTAAAGCTGGGCCTAGTGTTGTTCAGTGGTCAGGAATAAAAATAAAGGCTTCTAATAATCCAAGATCTGGTAAATAAAATTATATAAGAAATTGTCCTTACCACGACTGGTTACATTAATTAATTATTCTAATAATAATGTTTTCCTTAGTTGGGCCGAGTGTATTACCCAGAAAAAGTGCGCCAGGAAAAGCTCCATTAGGTGGAGGTCTTGTAGAAGAAGTTGTTGGAAGTAGTGATCCTGAAAAAGGAGAAACAGCACGAATTACAAGTATCCCTCCAGCTAGAGTACCAATTCCTAGTAATAGTCCTGTGATCCAAGTATCCTGTGGACTTCACCATACCGTCGTACTTCTTCAAAACGGTGAAGTTTACAGTTTCGGTAGTAATATTTATGGACAATTAGGTGTGGGTGATTTAATCGCCCATGCGGGTCCTGTTCAAGTAAAAATACCAGCGATAGCTACACAAGTAGCAGCTGGAAGCAATCATACCGTTATATTAACGAATAAAGGCGAAGTTTATACGTTTGGAGCTTATCAGGTTAGTAAATAAAAATTATTTATTATTCATATCAATGTCACAATCATTTATTATGATGCAATAATTATTTATTTAATTCACAGAAAGGTCAATTGGGTATGAACTGGTGGAATGAGTCGAACATGACACAGAGCAGAAAGTTCGAGAGATCTCAACCATGGCATAGTTTTCCTAATATCGTACCGAATATTGGAATTCGCTGGGGAAGACGAGCAACATGGATTGGTGCAGCTGGAGATCAAACGTACATCAAGGTAGATGAAATAAATTCGATCAACTTATCAAAAAGTACAGTGATGGCAAACAAAAACTGCATCATCTTAATTCCTCATTATCTTGAGCATGCGAATACATTCAAGTGTTTAGTGATAAACAAACGTGATGGAAGTTGTACAAGTTTTAATGGCAATGACCAAGTGGATTTTTCTCAGTGTGCAGCGTGTTTAGATTCTCTTTACAATGTGATTTGGACGTTTAACCCGTCAACAAGTGAAATAAGCCCTCATAATATTATTACTACGGAAGCTCGAAGTATACCTAATTTAAGTGCATCAATTTTAAGTCCTGCACTAGCTCTTCCAGTTGTTTCTTCCTGTTTCGTAACGAGAACTCAAGCTGCCATGCATCTTTTAAGTTGTTTAGATACTCTTACTCAAGCACAAAATGAAAAATTATCGGTTATTGAAGAAAATGAATTAAATCAGTCAAATCACGATAAAATTTATAGTCGTGAAGATTTTATGACTGTAAATAGGTTTGAAAATCATGGAGGAGGCTGGGGATACTCAGGTCATTCAATTGAAGCTATCAGATTTAGTGCAGATACAGACATTTTATTGGGTGGTTATGGACTTTTTGGAGGTCGCGGTGAATATATGGCAAAAATAAAACTTTTTGATATTGGAATGGATGGTGGAGATCAAGAGAATGACGGAGAGTTATTGGTGGAAACTGAAGAAATACCTTATGAATGTGAGCCTCGTCAAAAATATTCAATTTTATTTGAAGAGCCAATAGCTTTGCAAGCAAATCGATGGTATGTTGCTTGGGTAAGGGTCAGTGGACCTTCTAGTGATTGTGGATCTGGCGGTCAAGCAATGGTTACATCTGATGACAATGTTGTCTTCTACTTTAAATCTTCAAAGAAGTCTAATAATGGTACTGATGTAAATGCAGGCCAAATACCTCAACTTTTGTATCAAATCATTACCCCAGAGAATCAATCGCCTAACCGGCCAAGAGACCAAGCAGAACCTGTGTATATTTTGCATAGAGAATTCAGCCGCACGGTAACAAAAGACTGTTTTCAATCTTTGATTTCTCTACTTCAATGGAGTTGGAATACTTTGAAAGCTGGATTATCAGAATCAGTCCATCGATTACCGTCCACCTCTCATCACTCTGTTTTGGAGATGGATCACTTGGTTTATATCAGTGAAGCCAGTCTTAGACTTTTAAGAACTTATACTAATGAAATTTATCCGAACCAACCTGGAAAGAAGACTCCTCAAGAATCTGTAAGACTTGCTGAATGTATTGGAGAAGTTCGTGCTCTACTTCGGCAAATTCTTTCGGATTCTGTGCAAACAAGTGCTTCTAAAAGCAAAGGAAAGATTAAAGGAAGTAAAATTGATAGAATAGGAAGTAATAAAATGGTTGAACTTATTCTAGAAGAATGTCATAAGACTTTTGTTGCTTGTTATCATGCATTTTATCCTACTGCCTACTTGAAATGGACATCTCTATGTGAACTATTATCAGAAATTGATAAAGAACAAGGAACATCACCAAAGGATAGATTATTATCAGCAGTTTTAGACTCATTGTGCAGTTCATCAATAAGGTTGCGATGTACTTTTCCAATTCTTAGTAATGTAATGGACAACAGTGATGGTATCAAGACTCAATTAAGTCCTTCCGATAACTCGGGATTGCCAATGATGAAGTCTTCAGAACCTCATCAATATCCTATTTTAGTGGAACAGATGAGCTATAAGTCTCAAGTTGAAAGTACTGGACGTGAAGTTTTAAACTGGTCCTTCCGCGAAGTTCTTGACAGACTTTTGGATCTTATTTTAGTTCCTGTAAAGAAGACTTTATGCCGTGAAAAGAATTACTCACTGCCCAATTTAATTCTTCACTGCTGTTATTTACTTGCTCGGGTAATTGCCGAATTGGCTGCACAGTCTAGTGGAAATGAGGATGAATTGCAAGCCGTCTGCGGTAGATTCATGTACACAACCCCGTCGAGATTCACACGTACCAATCAGACAAGAACGTGGAATACTGGAAATGGTTCTCCTGATGCTATTTGTTTTTCGGTCGATAGACCTGGTATAGTTATCGCAGGAGTGGGGATCTACGGAGGTGTTGGGATGTATAATTATGAGCTTGAGCTTTTAGACGATCAAAATAATACGGGAAACGATCCGTCTCATACACAGAGATGGAGTAGTCTTGATTTCAAACGAGGAACATTTGGTCCTGACGACTGTGTGAACGACATCGTTGAGCTCAAGTTTTCCAAACCCGTAAGCATTAAAGAAAACGTTAAGTATGCTATAAGACTACGCAATCATGGTGGCAGAACGAGCAATGGTGATGGTGGTTTGAGTGTCGTTCGTGGACCAGATGGTACAAACTTTACTTTCACGGCTTGCTCTCTTAGTTTCAATGGCACGACTCAAACACGTGGACAAATACCACACATCTTATATTATTCTAATCCGCAAGACTCTGAAAGCCCTCATACGATCAAAGCCTTAGCTGAAATGCAAGCTCGAAAATGTACACTTACTATGACAACTACTATCATTCATCGGGCTAATGAAATTCTTGCTCTTGCTAGAGAACGAGCAGAAGATATCGTAGCTACTGAAGTTCTGGGTAATGCGACTTTTGTTACGACACTTTTACCTCTTGTGATGGCTCATCTTGGTCCACTTGCTACTTCGGATCCCAAGAGTGCAGTCCAAGTGTTGACGTTGATTCAAGAGATGTTACCTCACGTTGCTGGATTAAATCTTCTTTCTGCAATGGGAATGTCTCAAGTGTCTCAAGACAGTGAGAGTCAGAGTCACTTTGTCCCTCCTGTTACTACGAGTCATCATTATACTTGGCTGGAGAGTGATCACCCTTACAAACCCGCTACTGTTTCTAATTATAAAGTAACATTTCCTGAATCTGTCAAGTGGATGACTATTGAATTTACTCCTGAATGCGGTACCGCACAACCTGAAGATTACCTTCAACTTTACATTCCAAACTTCAGTGGAGCTGGAAAAACTGAAGACAATGCTATTTATTTACCAGTATTACATAAGATGAGTAATATTTCAACACAATGGCCTCAATATGCTATTGTTTTACCAGGCAACGAAGTGATATTTTCTTTAGAGACTGCGTCAGATTATATGAAAGATGATATGTCTGTTACGTATGGATTTAAATGTTTAATCATCGGCTACGATTGGATTTCGTCCGGCAATGGATTAAAAAATTTAGAGATTGAATTGTCGTTTCTTGGTGGTGCTTGTGCAGCTAGTCTGATGAAGAAAAGTCTTATTTTACCTGCTGTTTCAAGTGAGTTATTTTCTCATTTTTACCATGTTTTATAAACAATGGAGTTTTATTCCTTTTTAATTATATTCTGATAAACTTGTAGATATGATATTATGAAAACCTTCATTTTATTCTTGTGAATCAAAATTATGCAGAAAATATGCAAACTTTATCACCGGCAAAGACGTGATTTCGTAATTAAAAATGCAAACAGAGCTTTTTTCTATTCATTTATTAATAAATATTAATTAAAAATTAAGTCTAGAATTATAATTTAGTATTTTGAAAGTCTTCTAATTACATTCAAATCAATATTGTATAAAATTATTGGTTAATAATGCAAAAAGATGTATAATTAGAATTTTTTATTTTTCTTTCCATTACATATTGACTAGAAAAAAAGTTTTTAATTAAATCTGAATAAATCATGTGGAAATTTTTTTAGTGGAAGAAGTAGAAGATAATGTGAAGCTTGCACAGGAAACATCTCGGAAAATATTCTCCACTCATTCTTCATTGTTAAGCAGAGGATTCGCCCTTGCAGCACCTCCAACAGTGACCCAGGCCCTGGATGGTGTGATCCCGTTTAGGTGAGTGTTAATTTTCTTAATGCATGAAAACTTCCACAAGTTGATTATCATGATTAGGTAAATTAGCTAATTAATCTTGAAAAGTTGAAAATTTATCAGAATTTTCGGCGATTAACTATCGCAATGAGACTTTGGGATTTATCTATACAAGTGTGACACTATAACTGTTTGATATTATTAATCATAGTTAGCTGTCGTGTTAAGCTAATCGCGTAACCTCGTGACATAGTCCACAGCAACGTCAAATACAGCCACGGTCACAGCAAGCGATTGTGTCGGCGTAGTTTAATGACGTCGTCGTCTAACCAAATGGTCGACATTAATACTCTCTGAACTCGAACAATTTAGCGATTGCATTTGAGATCAATAACCTCGTTTTAACTTCTCAAAAGATTAAATTCCAATTTTAAATGACTCTTTGGATATTGGAGCCATTTAATTTGATTAGATTTCATATTGAAATTTATAATATCATGAAATCCAATATCAAGATTAATGAAAAATAATAAATGATTAATCGCTATTAGCTGTTGGATTCATCAACAAATCATTGAAAATTAATACACATACAATAGTTTGATGAAAATAGATTTATTCCACTGAATAATTAAACAGTAAACGTTTGATAATACATTCCCAAAGTAATTTATTATTACTTATCATTTATTAAACATCACTCTCTTAACTTATATCTTCGAAAATATCTTGATTCTCTCATAGCTGTGAAATTAATTTCAAACTTAACATCTTAAAGCGAATAAAAAAAAACAATGTTCACATTCAAAATATGATGCATTTAGCGTTTCTAAACTTGACTTATAAAAAGATTTGCGATAAGCGGAGTTTGCCCATTACAAACATCCAAAGTCATCATTATAATTTTAGCTATGACTTCATTGATGAATTGTAAATTCATAAGTTTTTGCATTACAAAAAGCAAGCACTTTTTTTTCATTATAGCAATGAGTTGACAGCTTATTGTTAAACATATCATGACAAATTTTTCTAACAAAAAGAATATATTTTATCAAAATTTTTATTCCACGAAACTATTTTTCCTTTCATCGTACGAATATTGAAAAGAATAAAGAAGTATTATGAATTGAAAATGTAGTAGATCGCTTGAAAATATTCTGAAGAGACTCAAGAGTATTGAAAACCCTCACGTAAGCGTTCATGGTATTTGCTAGGTAATCATTATTGCATTTGCATACTTACTCGGTTGGTAATCGACTCAGTTCGTTCGTTCGTTCGCTTGGACAATTCCTCACGTATCGCGTCGTGTTCGTGCATCCTAGGGGTTCGTAATCTAGATTGAACAAGACACAACGTGTATTACCGTTTAATTAGTGTTCATCTTTATTTAACGGTTGATCAACGTTTTCTTGATGTAAAACAAATTGTACAGTCGACTCAAGTCTTATATCACAGTGTTATAATTAAAAACTAAACGATCTTTGTTATGAAACTCAATCCCTTGTTCTAGACTCGCTAGCTCTCTAACTAGTCTATTAATTAGCTGGGTTATAGTCAATCAACTAATCATATACCGTTTTGTTCATGTTTTTAAGGTCAACAGTAATCTTTGTGTTTAATCGAAATAAATCTAACCAAGTTTGCACCTCAAATATGCTAAATTAATATTTCAACATGTATTCATTATTCAGGAATTCACTCCAACAAAATTATCTAGCAGTCTTTTCAAGTTTTTTTTTTGTTGGTTTATTCAAAAGAGAGATTGATTCATTAATTATTTATTAACTTTTTTTATAATTAAAAATTTTATTTTCATTATAGATTATCTTAAATGGTTCATGATATGCAATTTTTTGGAACATTTTTAGAATATTTTGCAAAGTATTACATTTTCAATCTTCATTGCCTTGACTTTGTTATTTAAATAATTTGATCTATTATTTGTTTATTTTATAATTATAAAAAAAACCTTTAATCTCATTGTTTGTTTCAAACAATTACAATGTTATTTTATTTAAGGTTCACGTATTTTATTTATTTATTTCATATTGTAACACGTTGTGACATGAAAAATTTTAAACATTGTTTCTAAAAAGTTTATTTTATTTTTTACCTCATTTTGAATATTTTTATCTCTGTAAAAGCTTTATTAATTAAATTTCACTTTTTGGTTATTGAGTGAAACTTTACATATCATATGTTAAGGAATTTTTAGCTTCAACATAAATAAATAATTCATTTCTTTTTCGCTTTTTTTTTAACTTTTTTTGTATGTATGTGGCACGATTATGTCGCTCATTTTGAAAGCTTACTTATGTAATGTATTTACACTTTTTTGTTGGACTAATTTTAATTAAGTAACAATTTAGATACATCATAAATAATAAAAATAACAAAATTTAATTTAAATAATCATGAACTTCTGGAAAGTGGGAAAGGAATGATCATTTTTAAATGAATTTCTCATATTTTTGTTCGTATCTTACAAATGTAAAACATTGAAAGCAAATTAAGTGGGTCAATTACTGCCTATTGACTCTATAAAAGTATATTTATATTTATATGTATATATATATATATATGTTTTCTTTCTTCATCAAAAAAAAATTAGAGATTATTATTTCAAGGTTCAGAGAATTATTTCTTACAGTATGAACAGAGCTTTTATTGAAATCGACAACCTCTCTGATATGTAGAGGCTTAAGAATCTTGTACTAAAGGGTAATCACTTAAGTATTTCATTGTTTATGACAGTCTTAAAGCTATCAGTGGGTCATGTCCCCACTTTGTTTCACTTCTCTCACAGTGTTTTATTCCACAATTTCCATCACAATTATCATCACCACTGCTTGAGTTAATTTTTTTATTATTTTTATCTTTTAATGTTTAATCACTTCACAATTTGTAAACACGACACTCGCGCTCTTCAGATCCAAATTCTGGTGGTCGATAATTCCTCGGCCTGGAGCTTGAAGCGCGGGAAGGCTCTCGTTACAATTCTGTAGTGAGTGGTTCTGCTTTCTCAACAATAACATGAAATTCAGTCTCACGATAGAGTCGTCCGTCAGGAACAACCATGGTTATCCTTGAATCTACTGGAGCATTTGAAGTGGATCCATCACGTCCAATAACTCCATTTTTTTTTGATACAACGTCTGGTGCGGTTGTAGGAACACTCATCCAACGCTTTTGTCCATGTCCTCGATGTCTTCGGCAGCACCAAATGATCAAAACGATTGCGATGATCAATAGTAAGAGCAGTCCAATTAGAAGTAGTAGAAATAGCATTGTTGAATTCCCTAAAGTACAGCTTTGTTGTTTAAATTCTCGGAATGTGATGATATTTTTTGTTTCATCTGAACACAAAAATGTTCCCTCTTCAATTGGCTCGAGGGAGTTTGTTTGAAGTAATGTATTTCCAGTGTAAAATTTCGTATAAACATTGCTATAGTTTAGAATGTTGTTTTTCCATGCTGACATATGATCACAGTCGCATGTTTTATTGATAAAAATATTATCTATAACTGGTCGGAAGCTACTACGATCAAACATTACTGAACCTTCTTCAAAATTGTCAAGAGTGTTGTTGGTAAAACTGATTTCTGGAAGTGTAGATCCAAGAGGTGGAAGACGATCATCAGTATCTGCTTTTATTCCCAAAAAAGCTCCCGCTGCTAAATTATTAAATCGATTATTTTTTATCAGAACGGCACCACGAGTGCTAATTTCAAAAGCTTCTTCTTCTAGTGAATCAATGAGGCAGTTTTGTATTGAAACAGTTTTAGGTTTTTTAATGACAAATGCTGATGAACGTATATTTCCCATTATTACTCCATCTAATAGAAAGGTAGTAAATACTTCAAGGTCGTTCATTGTTCGACTTGGTACTTGATTACCAAAATTACCACGAATAATGTGGAGATAGTTGACGTCGAATTTTTTAAATGCTTGCTCTTCTATTAAATCAACTTGACAGTCTTCTAATCTTAGTGTATCAGTGCCTGCTAAATTGGCAAAGGCAAAAGCACTCACTAATCCAATGTGAACGTTTTCGAAACTGATTGAATCAATATCACCCTTGAAAACGAAACTTGGAAGAACGTCAATATTGGCTGAGTGAATTGAAATAATTGCTTTCGATGTTTTCGATGATAATTCAAAGGATTGAGTGAAGAGAGTTAGGTTGGAGATGTTGATAAACTCAATAGACCTTAGACCACTCATCGATGATAGGCTGGAATTCATCAGTATTGCTGATGGGCAGTTTTTAATCGTTATCCGGCTGGTATGTGGACTCAATCGGTGCTCACCCTCCGCTTTTAGGATCAGCTCCTGTACAAGTGAAGTGGATCAGTGTGATTAATTTGAGTGCTATAACGAGGGTCATTATTGGCTAGATAAACGATCTAAGTGTTTGCCAAGAACAATTAGAAGTGTAGTTGATTGATAATTGACACTCGAAAAATACAATTGAGTTGATAATTATTTACTCTATTACCAAACAACTCATCAATTAATATTTCTTGGCTAACGAACATTCAAAAAAATTTATTTCATTCTTTAGAATATTATTTTACTTATCAATTAACAATTTATGATTTTTTCTCAGTAATATGATGTGTAAATGAGATCAACAAATGATAAACAGATAAAATGTTAATTGTTTTAGCAATGAGTCATATGTTGAATGTTTAGACATACGTGATAGGTGTATGGAATATGTTCTAGGAATTATCTTTATCTTAAGTAGTGAGATTTTATGACGGTTTACATGAGTTAAATCGTGACAGAGTCAAATAATATATAAGTAAGAATAGCAATAGCTGGGAATGTAATTGTACCAGTTGTAAGAAGGTGGAAAGTTTATGATTGATGAAAGAGTTACAGAGTAAAGTTTGAAAGTTCGTTCTGCGTTACGTCCTCGGGTAGTTTACATTTTTATTAGCATGGTAGTGTGCTTGGTAAAGGCTTAAGATGGGTGTAGGAGAGGAGAAGAGAAACGAAGAACTGGCAAAGCCTTGAAGGCACGTACACGTCCGGACGGTGCAATAAATTTTCGTGGGTGCTCACGTCGAGAATCTGAATATTATTGCCAGAGTTCTTTCTCTCTATCTTTCTTTTAACCTTACGAAGCCTATGAAAATAGCCTAGATCTTCCTAGCAACTATTTATTTGCAAACGTTTCTGAATTTTACCTTAAAGAAATTCAAATTGAATTCTTTGACAAAAAACTCCATTTACTTTACTTCAAAAATAGGTCAATCATTCTGAAAATTATTTAGTATAATGTTTTATTAAAACAAAAAATACTTTGAAAATATTTAAATGAATATTGAAATTAATTTCTTATCTGAGGAATTAATTATCTTGATTGCTACTGATGTCTTTCGATGCAGCGAATAAAAGTTATCACCGTAAAAGTTTTTTTTCCAGCATAAAACGTATCTTTGTTTGAGAATCGATCAACTGAATGGTAATAAAAATTAATAGAAAGGATTAAAAAAAAAAATGGGAAAAAAATTTTTTATAAACGTTAACGTTAATCACACAAGGGAAATACATAAAGATAAAGAGAAAAATATAGTGGTTCTAATGGTACGACGTACGAATCATCGTTTCCAAGAGTACAGAAATGTTGGAACGAACATGCTTTTACGATCCATAAAAGATTTATGCGAAACAATTTTGCGAGAGCATTGCTTACTCCCTCTTTTCTATTCTTTTGTATTGTTATTATACACTTGTGTATACACCTATATATGTATGTAGTCATAATAGTTTGTCCCATGAAATTGTTTATTTACGACATTTCATTTAAAAACTTGCTTGAAAATAATTTACCTAGACTATATATAAACTGAACATATGAACAAGTGGCTTTTATTAAGGGGGTTTTTATTGCTATAGCTTTTCAAACTAATTTTCACCTCTTGTTTGTATTAATAGATGGGTAGAAAAAAATAAGAGAATAAAAGAACAAGATGAAATGAGAGAAAAATGAGGTACCTATTCGACTTAGAGAACGTATTCCAAGTCACGATCACCCTCGTAGTCGCGACAAATTGGCCGTGCGTGTTGGTGAAACACGAACCGCATTATGCGGAATTCACCGATCGAGCTTTACGAGTTCGCATATATTAAACTTCACTCCCTATATCGACTCGTGCTCTCCCTTCGGCTAAATAAGAAAAAGTTAAAACCAAAGGCAGGTGTTTAATGCTAAAAAAAATATACGTTATTTTTTATTTATTTCACTGAGTTTATTTCCTGTCTAACGTTAAATTAAAAATAAAGAAAAATTAATTGTAAAATGTTCATTGTTTAAATGTCGTTTTTTTTTAGAGATGACATAATAATCTTTTTAATGCCACTTTTACATTTTTAATTACTCCAGTGGGTTATTAAATAAATTGCAATTATAAAAGAACAGTAATTCTTACAAAGCGTTAAAAATAAAGAAGAAAAAATATTTTTTTAATTTAAAAACTTAATTATTATTTAATTAATAATTTTCAAACTAATTTTTTTGGATTTATTTAATGGTAAGATATGATAACAATAAAATATGTAAATGGATAAATAACTGAATTAAAATAATGGAAATAAATAAGTGAAAAAAAAGAAGATTTTTGAAATAAAATAGCTCTTATGTCCTGACAGGTGTTTCGATCACTAAAAACACAACGAATGTCACGTAGTTATGGCTTTATTCCGTCACGGGTGCGGGTTTTATGCTGGTGTTTTACGACGTCACGGAACCACCGAAGACTTTCCACCACCCCCAACATGTCCGTCTCCAACGAAAATAAACGACTTACTCTTAAAATCTACCCTTTATCGTGCTTTCTGTAAGTGAGTATTTCAAAGGGTATTCGTCTTAAAGTCAAATATAATCGTGTCATGATAGCCTTCTTTCTTTACCTACTTTGTATTCGGGCCAGAATGGATTCATTAAAGTCACTATTAGATGCACAATTTACCCCATGTTATTTTTATTATTGTACGGAAAAATAAACTCGTAAACAATAGCAATAAATTTTGATGTTTCTTTGCACTCCCCCTGGCCAAAAGATTTACGTAAACGCAATGTTATTTATGAGAACTTGAGACTTTATAAGGCGGACAGTTTGATGATTTAGTGTAAAGCTCTCGCTTGCCTTGTTAGTTGATATTTTTTTTTTTTAATTTTTTTGGGGTAAAGGGTGAAATTTATTTTCATTGCTTCTATACTTTATCATTCTTTTTCAATTAAATTTTTGTCTAGTTCATCAATTATTGGTAATGAATTTTATTCGAATATTTTTTATATTTCTTTTCGTTTATTTGAGTGACAAGCTACCAAACGAGACAATCGAAATTCGAATTGGCAATCACGTAAAAAAGGAAAATAATAAAAATAAAATGGAAGCAGTGTCGAGGAGAAATTTTTGAGGATGAGAGATCAAATGATAAAATGAGAAAAAATAGGGGGTAGTGAGAATAGTGCAAAAATAATAAAAGCTTCAGGCATATTTCTCTTATGGAGTATATATAAACTAGTTTGAAAAAATCATGCCTGTGGTTGTCAAAAAAATAAAACGAACATACGTGTCAGAAGAAAAAACTGGGTTAAAGCTCTGGCATTTTGTCAGATTCAGGTGCTTTAATTCATCACATTTCCACCATTCATTTAATCCTCTCATTTAATTCATAATTTTTTATTCATTAGCTCTCACTAGTTTTTATCATGATGTGCTAGGGGTGATAGTTATTACTCAGTATTATTATACTGAGATTCAAGTAGGAATAATATAAAATAACAAGTGAGGTAATGTTTTTTTTATTCTTCAACGTACCTCAGATTTGTCCTCGCAATCACAAGTGAGTCTCCCATGATGATCACAAACACAAGGGGATGATTCGCAGATTCCATCGAGGGTGTCTGAGGCAATTGTTCGTGGTATTCCACCCCAGAAAAGACCAAGAATTGCACTACCAAGAAAAAGTCTCGCTGCTCCCATTTTACTTTATCTTTCTTTTCCTCTCAGAACTTTTTCAAGATAGAGAGAAACTCTTGAATTATTTTACATGCATCTAAGATATATCTCTACATTTTTTTAAACATTTAAAAAATCTTTTATTTTGATTATTTCAATTATTCTGCTTATTTGATCGATCATCAAATTTAAGACTAGAAAGTTCGCATTTTTTCTTCCTCAAGAATACGTACGTTGGATCCATTTGTCTAAATGTCAACGTTGTTTTTATTCAAATGTTATAAATTGGAAGCTTCTTTATTTTATATCTGTACATATTTTTTGATATTCTTGTAATCATTTTTTGGTAGATTGTAATAGACTGTGTTGGTTGAGTGGTTTGGTAACTATTTCAAAGTTCAGGCGCATCATAGATCTCTTGTTATTAATGATCCTCATCTACTTTTTCCTCCACGATGAAAAGAAAGTCTGAAATGAATAAAAAATTCAAAAGATTATATAGAAAGTACCTAGTAAGAGGAATAGACTCCTTACTATACTAATTTGTATTCGGAGACTTGCTTGGAGACTCTGAAATGCAACCTCCAACTTCTCAACACGCAAAACTCTTCATACTTGAATCGCGAGAGCACACTCTCGAATTACGTAACTCGTATTTCCATCGAGAGTTTGTTTTATCGTGAACTCACGCCTTCCGTGGAATTTTTAAATTATTCTACGACATTTTTACTAATTTATTACATACAAATTTTCAGGTTAAAGTACTTTATTCTTGTTAAATCTCTTTTTCTATCTTTTCCTTCATTTTATTTGTTATCGTCAACTCTCATGTTTACTAAATTTTGTACACAATTGAATTTTTATTACATTCCTGAATACCTTTATACTTCATTTTTCTTTGTTATTGAATAATAAATTAATTGATAATTAAAACTTTATAAATATTTCACAACTATAATATTTCATTTATAAACATCAAATAACTTATTTATAATAAATGAAAAAAGAGATAAATATTTTCGGTAAAGTTCATCAAAATTTTCTTCATGGTAAAATTAATCCAAATTATGTAAATTAATGATTGAAAATAATACACGAGATTTTTTTAATATCTATTGATTTCTCATTTCCTTAAAATTTTCTACATCTACAAGAAAACTTTACATTAATTTATATATACAATACACTAGGACTAGTCTAAGAAGAGTAAGCGAGAAAGAGAATCTCTGTGTAGCTGTCGAGTAGTGAGGTCGAAGTTCATGGCTCGCCGGAAACTTCAGACCGCGTAATTATTGAAATTTCTCTCAAGCCAAGAAACTTGTTCGTTTCTCTAGGGACGTAAATGGTTACCTCGTGATCTACTCGAGCGATTCTTAGGCTTTTCATTTCAATAGAAGTCACCCTCAAATCGTTAATCACGCGATTTTACACTTCGTCTATACGAACAAAAATTAATTTCAAACTTGAAAAATTGCCGACTCATTTCACACAAAAAGAAATGCAAAAAAATTATAACATGACTTAGCTTTTAATTTTATTTTTGAAACTATTCAATTATTCATTTCTAAAATCTCTTAATATGACAATTGACACCATTTATTAAAATATACTCTATCAAGTTATAAAAAATAATGAAAATTAACTTTTACTTTTTGATTAAATGATTTAATAATGAAATCAATTAGAACATTTTATATTTGTTCTAATTATTATAATGAGTCAATTAAAATTTTTATATCATTTTAATAAAACGATAAATAGTATTCAATTATTTAATTAGAATAAAATTCAATTTAAGCGATCACGTGTGACGAAGTATTGAATTTTTTTATAGACAACTTTTTTAATGTGTTTTATTTTCTGTCTATAATTTTATTCGTAATTAAACGATCACTTTTTTCGTCTTTGTTACGTCCTTTCCGCCTTTAGGCGACGAAAAACAGCACCCATGAGAATGGTAATCGTTATCTCGTCGCACGAGCTGATTAACGCCGTAATGAACGCGCGTTTAAGTGTCTTTATGTTCCGCGCAATCAAGGGATTATACTCTGATCTTATTACCCAGTAATTGTCCTCAATATCTGTCTAACAGAGAGGGGTAAAAATGAGAAAAAGAAATTCTCTGGACACTATTATTAGAGACAATTATTTTTTATTTTACTCGTTTTACACTTTCTTTTTTAATTGAAAAATATTCACCAAAGCTTTGACAAACTTTTTTTTTATATTGGAATATTTTTACAAGAAGGTTAAAAAATGCTTGTCCTCATCAAGAATAATTATTCTCTTGAAGCTTTATGAAGTAAAGCTTATGCAAGTTACAAAAAAATAGATAAAGTCACTAATTTTCGGGACTGTCAGTGATTAAGCATTTCTCTCATGTGATTTACGCGGTCTAATGGATATTCATATATTTAAATTACGAACACGAGACCTGCAAGTTCATCGGATAATTACATTAAATTTATTATGCCGAAAAGTAAATCTCGTTTATTTGTGTCATTATTTTTTTATTTACATCAAGGGCAAAAAAGCAGATAAAGAAAATAAAACATACATAAAAAATGTCATTTTAATGTGATTTCAAAGAATACGACTTTTCGGATCTCTTTTTTTTTATTTCTTCGTTCTTATTCTTTATCTTTCATTCCACGTTATCTTTAAGACTTTTTCCGTAATGGCTTGAACGAAAAGATACTCCTTATGTTACTTCTTCCTCTCTAACATCATTTCTTCTACTTTCTGTTCCTGGAGATAGGGTGAATATGATCAAGATGACTACAACACTTTTTATTTTGTTCAATCGAAAAATGATACTGCTTTTTATTTTTAATTCAGTAACTATTTATTTTTCTTTTCTTTTTTATTCTAAAAAGAATGTCAACATGTATTTTACTGATGATCCACTTCATATACTATCCTTATTTTCCACTTTAACCTCTCCTCTATACCCCTGGTAATCACGACTTTCTAATATCGGATTGAATTACTTATTACTTTTAAGAAATGGAATTATTTCTTAAGAATATCAAGAGGGAAAAAGAGAAAAAAAATTTGAAAAAACGTTTTTTTTTTTGCTTTTTCTTCTTTTTCGAAAAATTTCAAGTAATTTTATATTCATGATAGACGACAGATGATAAAGGAGCTTTTAAATTTTTAAGTAAAGGTGCACTATCGACGTGCCACAGCTGCCGTGTTGAATAATGAGAGTAAGATTACACGAAAAAAAAAAAAGAAAAAGAAAGAGTAAAGGGGATGAGGACAGCTGCAAGACTACATTTCTTCCATTTACTTGTTTCCTCAATGATTCAATTAATCGAATCAAATGAAAAAAAATATTTTTTCCTGTGTTGATAAGTAATGTAACGACACGGAGACTGTTTATTCTATTTGATAAGATTACTCGTTGACTTCTCGGTCATTTATCGATAAGAAGATCTGAAATAGTGTGAATTCCAAACTCACATTTTTTTAAAATTCATTTGAGCACAATTTCATTTATCTATTTATTCTCCAAATGATGTAGTTGTTGAAAAATATTCTGTCACGGAAATTAATATGAAGAAAAAAAAACCACTTTATAACTTGAGTTTTAGATGGAATAAAAAAAAAACCTCGAGTTAACGTTTGCAAACTTGAAGAATTTTGATTGGCATCGCGTGCGTGATGTTTGATACTTTCGAAGGATTTGAAAGAAAAAATGGATAAAATACAACCACCTTAATGTTGGTTGGCCGGCGCGCGGACACAGACTGACGGTCTTTCGAATTCGCGTTGGGTTTGCACCTCGCAGACTGTTATCCCGCGACGCAAGTGCTCTCCCCACTCTTATTATTTTGTCCTCTAGTCATCCCCACTTTCGGCGCATACAGGGACGCAGTCGAATATGTCGGATGCGCCTCGTGCAGTATATGTAGTAGAGTTTAGATGCTATTTATCCCATGTACTATCTGCTTCTATGCTATACCTCTGTGTCTTCCTCCTTTCGCTCTCATTTCTCCGCATTGCATCCATTTGCATCCTCTGTGTGATGAAATTTATCGGGAGCCAACAGGAAAAGGCAAATATTTACATTAATGATTTGTTTGGATTATTTTGAAGTTAAAAAATTTTCATGAGACAGAATGAAAAATTTATTAACTGAGAATGAACTTGAATTGTTTTTAGAATGTTATTGAAAACTTTTATAAAAGTTTAATAGCTTGAAAGAATTTTTTTATTTCTAGAGAAGAATTTTGTTGTTCAATGTCATGATGATGATTGGTGATTTATGATTTTAATTATTACATTATGCTGGTTACAATCATTTGTTTTTTCAAGATCAAATAAACATTAAGATAACAGTATTCAGCTGAAGTTTGTCAAAAAAAAAAACTAATTCAATTGAAGGGCTCTTTGGGAACTTTTTATCATAAATAGTAATTACTTGTAAAGTTTATTAAATTTTTAAACTATATAAACATAAATAATATTATTTGTTACTATTTGTTATATATTATTTATTACTAATCGTGATTTAAAGTTACATCAAAAATACATGAAAAAAATTCATATATTTGTTAAAAATTTCTTTTCATTTAATGACTGTGTGCTTTTCTATTTAAAGTCAGTTGTAAAACAAGACCAATTGTATTCATCTAATGGTATAAAATAATTAGGAAATTTTTGGTTTCATAAAAAAGAGCTTTTTGATTTATAGACGAAAAATTTTAAAACTGAAATTTTTTTTCATCATTGAAGAATTTTGCTAATATCTAGAATATTTATAAATTATGAATAAATGCAAAAAAAATCGTTTTAGAAAGTTTTAACGTCAAAACAAATATATATTTTATGAAAGTTTTATTGATTAGATTGCTGTAAAATTGAAAATAAAAAAAATTGGAGAAAGTTTATAAATAAAAATTTAACTTCAGTGAGTGAAGTGTAGAATAATTGAAGCAATCTCATTTTTTAAAGGCATATTTTCGATAAATTTTTTAGTTCAGAGAGACAAGGAGTTTAATTTTTCCTCTTACTTTTGTGGGCTGAGAGTGAAGGGTAGGCATTAATTAACTTGTGATTAATTACGTGAAAAGACCGATAAAACCTCCACCTTTTGTGAGGGGAAAAAAATGCTCGAGGGTATATTTACCTTGTTTTTATTTTCAATTACTATCATAATATTTGAAAAACACAAGTTACAACTTATATTTTATAACAATAAATATAAGTTAAAATATTATAAAAAATTTATTTGAATAATGCACGAACATATGACAAGGTTTTGTTTAAATAATAAAAAGAAACTTATCGAAAATGTAAAATGACTCAAAAAAAAGAATCTTTGTTGGCTTGAAAAATTTTGTATAATAAAGACAAAGTTTCAAAACAATTTCTTTACTTGAGAAATTAGCAATTTACGTGCTACTTCTGCCAACACGTGACACCCCAAATGTCGGAACTAAGTGCATAGGTAGTATATATATGTACTAAGAGCGTGTCAAGTTACTGATCAAAATCATTTGGAGAATTTTTTTTTTCTGCTAAACCTGCAAATCTCACGCAAACAATCAAGATCATTGATTAACCTTTGCTTTTGCAATTTGAGGTACTTGGGGAAATTACTCTGTCAACTTTACAATTTAATAATTTTTTAACATTCAAATCAACCAAAAAATAATAAATAATTGACGAGAAGCGAGTTTGTAAAGTTAAAATTTTTGTCTTAATTAAAATTGTAATAACAACTGTCAAGTAGAAAAAAAATTAACTCCATATTTAATTAATATAAAATTCATAATTGAATGTATTTATATTTTTAATGAAATTTTTATTTAAAAAAAATAATAATTATTAAACGACATAACAAAACAAAATAAAAATTCTTTGTTGAAAAGTAGCTTTAAATTATTTAATACTAAGACAGCTATTTAAATTAGCATAAATACTAGGTACCATGTCGTTTAAGAAGAGGGTACGTCACGTGATTGTCAACCATGTGACAGTCAACAAGTGACATATGACGTTAAATCGTTGAGCTATTTTATAACTTACTAGTTTGTTAGAAACAGTTATTAAGATTCAAATAAAATTCATAACGACAATAATTACTCTTTATAACCAATTATTAGTAACATCAAAATATTTTTATTAATAACAGTTACTATGGCATGCAGATAATAACATTTTTCAGAATTTTTATATTAAAAATATAAAATTATTCAGAGAATTGTTGTAGTTATGTTACAAAAAGTAATCATAACAATTTTTGCCTTTATTTAAATAAAATAAATTGCTATCTCTCTAGAGTCATGGCATCACTGTAGGTATGTTTTCAGTTTTTATCTGTATATATATATTTGTACCTATATATGCAGTGTGCAAAAAAAACGAGTTAAAATTGGGACAAAATACGTGACAAGTTGAACATCGTTAGAGGTATCAGCGAGTTATAGTAAACATGTGTGAGTTACTTTTTTCGCAATTAGGTCATTAAATATTTTATAGTGATTTTAAAGACCTTGCAATGTAGCAAAAATTTTTTAATACTTGAATGCTCTACTTTTATATTTATATTTATAACGAGTTATTTCATTTTAGGTTGATGTTTTTTAACCTTTAGTTGATTTATAATCTATGGATTTAATTTTTTGTTAATGAAAAGTAATGACTTAAAAATGGTTAACTGCTTCAAATAATTACATAGAGAATAATAAAATGAATTATTAAATATTTTAATAATTCTAAAGGCTTTTTAAAATTACTATAAGATAATTATTCTTCTCATTCTTTAATAACTTGTAGTGCAATTTTATAGAGAAATCGATTTTTTCATTGAGCTTACTAAGAAAAACAATTCTATTTTTCATTATAATTAATTATATTAAACAGAATATTTATGTACTTGGTGTAATGAATTTTCTTGAATTCTTGAAAGTCACGAAACGTGAGAATAAGAGAAATAAAATAAGTCAAAGCCAAATTTAAACTGATTTTTCACATGAAAGATATACATTATAAGTATATCAAGACCCATGTGTACATGTACACTTCATACCGGAAACACGTGACCCAGCAGGACTGTTGGATTCGTATTTCTGCAGCTTCTGGAGTTTCTCCATCCCCATGTTCACTGCTATATTTCTTTACCTTTCTACGTTTTATGCTTTTCTTTCATATTTTTCTTTATTTTTTTTTCACCCTCGCCTACTTTCACCTCTCACTCGGTTTTTACTACTGAGCTTTGTGCTTTTCCGATTCGTCGAGTATAATGGGCCTTGAAGTCCATTGTGAAAGACGCGTCCTTTTACCGTCAAATGTATAATGCAATATAATAGGAAGAATATTTCTTTTTTCCCTTATCTCTTCCGAGTCAATTATGGAAGTTAATGAAATATTTTTATGACATTTCTTTTTTTTTTTTATGTCTATATTTTTTGTAAGACTCTTGTGTTCGTGATTCATTTAACCCAGAAGATAATGTCGGATTGGTTACATGATGAGAATGTACATATAAGAGTTAAGCGATCAACTTTGACAGAATTGTCAAGGATTCTGTTGTCTTTTGCAGGACAAAGCAAGTGTGTAAATATTTATCTACTTATAATCTCTATAACATTTACTTCGACCTACAATCTGTTCGAGGTCTGACCTGTTTTAACTTCAAACACTTGTTAAACTCTAAACATACGATTTAACGTTGTTTTTTTTCTTTGGATACCAAAAAAAAATTGCTGTCAAGTCTATTAAATAAAATTTTTTGTTCCAACTTAAATTTTTTAGCAGTTGAGTTGTATTTTTTAGTTTTTTTTTTCTTCATATTCACTCACTCAAATACTCCAGAGACTAAAGTTCTAACAACCAGGGTAGAATAAATGAAACTTAACAGAACGAAATAAAATTTATGCTAAACTTTTGTAATTAATTTTTATTATTGAGAATGAAGTTTACATTTATTTAAAGCAATAATTTATCAAATTCTTAATTAGTTATGTAACTTTCTAATCGTACATTCTCATAAATTTTAAAGTTCCAAAATAAATGGAGAGTTAAAATAAAACTTTTTAGTGAATAATAATAATAAGAGTTAAGGAATTAAAAATTTAAAAAAAAAATTGTGAAATTTGAGAGAAAAAAATCTAATCCTTAATATTTTTAGAGCATTTTTCCTTCACCTACACTCATTGTCGGATACTCCAGTCTCGTTGGAGTCCAAACAAACGAAGTAAAACAAATAAAATTAAACAAAAAGAGGAGAAAAAAAAAATTCAAAAAGGAAAAAATTCATGGGCTTTGCTTCGGGTTTCACTCGAGGGAACATTTTCTACGCATAAAAATTTTAAATATGACTCACTACCCGTTGGGAAAAAATGTCAGATGTATTTAAGTGTATAACGGATATATGTATATACACACATTGTAGTTTCTATATAAAAGGTAAGAAAAGATCTTGCAATTCTTCCATGTATTTTTATTGTATAAAATATGACACGATGTGAGACATACGAACATTATAATATTTTCTCTTTATTTTCTTCAGTGTCTTAATAAATTTTTCTTCTGATTACCAAGTTATCGTAAAGTTTGGTTGGAAACATTAAAAAGTATCCGGGGTTTATGTGTTTTGCAAAAGTTTTAATGATATTATCACGAAATATACACGTTTACTTTTCTCTTATTTTCTTACTTCAATACTCGTTATATTTAAAGATCAGGCTGCATTAATCCCAGGAGGAAGTATCAAGATTACATTTCCTTGCATTAAAGCCGGAAGTCTCTTTCTCTGGGAATTGAAATCCAGTATATAGTTGGAGACACATAAAGCTTATAAAAACTAGAAATGAGATGGCATGAAAGCTAAAAATTATATAAAAATACTGAAAAAGTCAAATAGAATGAAATAAAGTATACAGATATAAAATATGTTTTAAAATCATTTTTGATAGAGTTATTAAGACATTTTGAGTATTACAAATTATCATTCATATGATTGTACTGATATGCATTTGCAAAAACTGGCTATCATAGGTAGAGTATAGATAAAAATTAGAAAAAATTTATTCCTGTTAGAAAATGTATTGCAGCACTTGGGAAAATTACTGTTCATAGAAAGACTAAAGCAAGATATTTTATAGAAAAATTTAATCAATCGTATTTTATTTAAATAAGATTTCTATTCACTTCAATAGGAAAGAGAATTGGTTTTTATTTAACCCAAGATTGGGTCAAATTGCTAGACTGGTCTAGTGATAAACCGGGAATAGGCTAGCTTTGCTTCCTATTAGAGTGATTGCGAGTTTTTACTTCAAAGTAATCACCTTACTGTAGATCAGTTATTAATTAATAGTTAGAAGTTTTAGGACAGTTCCATCGCAACAGTCTTAGACTAATAAAATGTCTTTATCATGAAAAGTTGATAAATCATGAGACTTTAAAACCTGATAATAAAAGATCTTTGGTCAATGATTCGTCAACTGGGTGTATCCTGCAAGATAGTAATATGTTCCAACAAGAGAGGAATTTTTACAAAGTAAAAGGAACAATTTTACCATCCTGCAAGATTAACTCGTCCAGGTAGCAATTTAAATCCAGTCCTATTTTAGAGTCTTGAGCATGGCCCTCTTAGTTTTTGGGATATATTTCTCAGAAGAGAAAATAAGATTTGGACCATTTAGTAATTATTTATGTAATAAGCAGTATTGAGGTATAGCAGTAATAGATTAGTTGGAGAATGATAATGGATTGTTGGTAAACACTTCAAAAACATTACCGTAACTCGTATGAAGGTATTTTTTTTTTTATTCTCCAATTACCCTGCAGCTATTGTCCAGCTACCCTCCAATAAACTTTGATACATGATAAACCGCTGTCCCCAATACACATTAATACATCATTGTACTTTCTTTTTTGAGCTTCAATTGATTTTCTCATAAATATCATAATTTTAAAATACACTAGTTAATTTTTTATATCTTATTAAAATTAAAAAAAAATTATGATTATAAAGTCATTAAGGAAAAATGCTTAATGGAATAATTAAAGCTTCTAAAGAATAAAAAAAATAATGTCTACCACGTAATTTGCAAACGCACATGCGTTTTTTATTTTTCAAAAGATAAAAGAAAGCTGGTGAGTTGTAGAAACTGTCAAGAGATTTGAAGGCAAAGTAAAAATGAAAAAACGAATAAAAAAAAGTGCTTTCACGCTTTACTCTTATAGCAGCTTTTGCTCCTGCACCTTATACCCATTTCCACGGATTTTCCCTCTTTCCTCTTGTGTCTTGTTTATAAACTACTAGCGTCCCTTCCTTCTTTTGCACTTTCTCGTGTATACTCACACCAAAGAAAAGGTTCCAGTTCTTTTCTTACTAATGCATTACACTCTTTTTATATATAAGTACAAGTGTTGGTATTCAAATAGGAATGTAAGTTTGCAGAAAAAATCATTATCGTAATTCACAAATTTAACAAAAAAACAGTTCACAGAAAATATAAATGATATAGTAGTTGTAATTAACAAATATTTGACTTTTGAAGTTGACTTTTTTTATTAAAAATTTTTTTTGTTTTCATTAGTTAAAAAATTTTGTATATTTTTTTTTCCGAATGTATGTTCACAAAATATGACGGTGAATTGATCTTTCCAGTATTCTTTCATTGCTGTCGCCGTTTTCCGCCCTCATATACTTGTCGTAATGGACATAGGGATATAAAATTGCGAAGCTTTTGATGTTTTCAACATGTCGAGAGTAAATGTATCTACAACAACACAGATGCAAGTGATAGACTATGCAAACATTGCTCTTGCATTTACGTGGTTTAAAATAATCGTGATGATATGAAAAAATATTGACAATATTTAATTTAGTATGATTTCAACACAAGGCTTATAGATATAACCACTTTTATGTATCTTCAATTTCAGAAAAAATATAATTACTTTTAGAAGTATCAAATGAAAAATAATCTTCTTTTGTTTATTCAATTAATTTTTTCTAATTTTTCTCATCTCATTCAATCCCTTTTTAATAAACTTTTACGAAATAGTATTGCTGATAAAGTTCTTCATTGAATTTCTCTAGAGTAACTAAAAAAATAAAATGATTTTTTAAATATAAACTTTAAATTTCATATTGAAGATAAGATACACTTTGTCAACTTTAATGAGAAATAAGTTTGTAATAATTAATAATCTCATTTCTTGTAATTAAAATATTTAATTGATTTTTTTTTCGTTATTACTTGTAAATTTAGTTGAAAGAAGTCAATTGGACGTAAAAAGACGTGCAATATTTTACAGTTGAAAGCAAAATTTCAATGAAAGTGCGTTGATTATATACACAAAAAAGTATGAAAAAGTTTTTAATTGGGGATAGTTAATTAACACAAGTGTAGTTTGAGGACAGTTAATCTCGGACTTTAGCGAGACAAAAAGTTGAGGGCAAAGAAGTGGTATTGGAATCGAACGGAGAATTTATCCGAGAACCAGAGGTCGAAAAGGACTATTACATAGAACTCTGAAGGACGAATCGTCGATGAGTTTCAACTAATTAAAGTTTGTTGCTCGAGGCTTCGTGTGCAATAAATGTAGAAATGTCCTACGGGGACTTACAGTTTATATAAAGAACTTGGCTAGAAAAGAGAAAAAAATAAAACATATTTCATATTTAAAAAAAGCAAAAATAAAGGAAAAAAAAGGTGACAGAATGTGAAAGAAAAATTGAGAAGAATCAAAATATGCACATACACCCTCTAGAAAATGGGTATTGCATTTACAGTTCAATTCAAAACAGTTCAAAGCTGGCTTCAATTCCATTTTTTTGTTTCGATTGTTTGTTTACTCTATTTCCTGTATTCCACACTTAAATATACGTGTCAGTGATTTGATCTCGATGTTTCTATTTATAATATTTAGTTCAAGTTCCCTCTGATTGACCAATTAGGACTTCAATATGAGAAATAATAATAAATCGAAGAAAAAAAAATTTAATCTTATGAGATAGATACGTTCATTTGAAATATATTTATTGAAAATCTGTTTATTTTTAAAAACATATTAATATGGAAAATTATTATTTATTCCAATTTATTATTGAATATTTGTTTTTAGTTTATTAGCAATAAGCTATTTATGAATATTTATAGGTATTTTAATGTCAAATATTGAATCATTAAACAATAAATTGAAATAATTTTATGTTCAATGTTTTATTCTCATAAAATTAATTGCAGTAGCTTGTTTTGAATTTTATTTGGATTTTAGTACTTATTCAAATTTAATTCTTCTTTTTATTATAATTTTTTTACGAAATATTTTTGTCAAAAAACTAAACACTTTCCGTACGTAATTAAACATAGAACAATGAAACATTGCAGCAGCTAAAAGCTTGACACACTTTTCTCTACAAATATATAAAAAAGCGTTTGTTCTTTGATTGAGAAATATGAAAAATCCAATTATGTATCAACTTAATTTTCTTTGGAAAAAAATTTTAATGAATTTTTTTCTCCACCTTGAAGGGCAGTATTCTCTTTTTTGTTATGAAAAATTCAACGTCTCTTCGAATATGAATATTCAATGAATCCCAGAGAAAAATTCGAATAATTCAACGGTACGACGTGGCTTTGCGGTCAAAGAGAGCAGGAATCAAACATTTCTAGATAAGAAAAAAAGATTAGCAAGATATAAAATGAAAGAATTTTATACCAGTTTGCAGTTCATTAATGGCGTCTAACTCAACATCCCAAGTATTCTGGATTTTTTCTATAAAATAAAAAATATAAAAAAAAAAAATAAGGAAAGCATCTTTTCACAGTGGCATTGCCTTAGGGATATCCGGAAACGTCGCGATTTTTTTTATTGTGCTCTTATTTTATTTTTTTTTACTTCGGTCTATTCTCATCTTTTTATACTTTACCACCTCTATTCTAACGCGGTAGATGATCGCGATAACGATGATAACAATACCTGGCGAATAGCATCGACGACAAAGCAACGAAGAGAATTAGAGAGCTTCTTCTTTGCTTTGCAGCTTTGTATTGTGTTAATAATACAACCCTTAGCCGCAAAACGTTGAAATGAAGTAGTATGAGTGAATGTGAAAAGGACAATGGTTTCAAAGCTTCCGGTATAAATATCTTATGAATTTACGAGTTCCACGTGAATGTATGACCATTATAATTCAATTTGTGTATCGTATTATTTATTATGATTATCCCCCCGAAAATTAATTTTTTTTCATTATTATGAGATTTATTGTAATTAAATGATGTTAATGTTTTTGTTTGTTCATTTATTATGTTTGCTTGTAAAATATTTCATGCATGCTCATTGACAATAACAATCTGTAGATATATTATTCAATTTAATTCTTTAGTTTAAATTTTAAATTTGGTATTATTAACAATAAAAATTCCCTCGGTCTATCATATCTATACTTCACCAATACTAAAGTAATGTTAAATATTAATAAAACATTTATAATGTCATCAAAAATTTTTAACACGTATTTCAATTTAAATTGAATGATTAATGTTTTTTGTTGGACCTCATTATAAGTGAAAGAAATAAAAAATGCAAGAAAATGGCTGTTGTATTTTTTAGATTAAATTTAATCACCTATATAGGTGATTAAATACTTTTACTTTAGAATTAATTAAATCATTCATTAATTAAATATTGAATTTTGTGTTATGAATTGTTCTATTCATATTTGTAATGATTTAAAACTGTTATAAGTTTTCATAGAGAAAAGTAATTTTTTCCAATGAACAGTGAGTTGAGATACTGCTGTAAGAGAATAGAAAATCTTTTAGCTAAAATATCTACAAAGAATTTCTAACTAATTTTTACATTGTCTTTTTTTCTGTTCATCAGCCTTGAATGCATGGAAAGCACGCACAAACCGAAGCATTAATCGTTAGTACTGGAAACAATCACGTACTTGTAACTCCTACAGGCTTCGTTGATTGTCCACTAAATGAATCGGAGAGAACACATGTACTTTTATTTTTGCTGTTGCTAACATTGTTATATGGTTCAATTCCTCTTTTATTCTACTGTATCGATTAGACCATGGTTTCTGTGGTTTATGCAAAGACCAACGAATAAAAAAATATATGGAAATGAATTATCGAATTTCCATATAAAATTTAACGATGATTACTGTAGCCTGCAGTGTGATTGATTCTGTTTTCTCTATTATTGAAACCCGTCAATTTAATTTTATATTAAAATCAATCAATTTTCTATTTTATTTGATTACTTTTTTGAAAACATTCATTTTCAATTTTCTTTTTATTTACATCATTGTATAATATCTTATTTTAAATATTATTATAAAATATTTTGAATTATTTCGGCGTGATTTTTTTTTCGGTCAGTATTAAAAGGATATGAACGTATAAAATATTTTTATTAGATTTTGATGAAATTCCAAGACCTTTTTTTATTTTTATCAGCTTTCCTACATCATCGCCATTGTCTCACGTTTATTGCAAGGCATTGGTTACGACTTACAAACAGAGCAAAATTCCATGTCGTTGAGTTATCAATGAAAATCAATAAAAAAATGATAAATTATTTTTAGAAGATAAAATAAAAGGTTGAAAAACGATTTTCACGATTCAAAGAGATTCCAAAGTTGGTTCGATGATCGAGTAACTAATAACGCAGTTCTTGTAGAAACTTTTTTAAAGCTTTATCGTGCTGTCAGAATAGGTTTTCAACCGTTTTTCCTATCCTTTCTTCATCATTATATTTTTTCTTTTCTTTTTTTTTTTTTTATTCTTAAACAAATTTTTCTCAATTCCCATCCTCCTCTGCTATGCCTCCGTGACCGCTTCCGGAGTCGTTGAAAAACATGCTGGAGGAATTACGAGTCGAGAGTCGGATCGATATCGACCCTTTTCCGTTTTTAAATTAAGTTCTTCATGATCCTCATTCTTCTTTGCATTTTATTTGCCAAGATACACAAGGGAAGTATTTAAATATTTTATATGTTGACAGAGAGGAGGGTGAAACCGTCAAAAAAAATAAATAAATTGTACGATTCAAACAAATTTTACTGAAAATATTTTTGTTATTTATTATAATTTTAACAGATTATGTGACCATCGATTCGAGATGATGATTCGAGAATGAAAATCAGCGATCCGTGAACACACGGGTTTCTCTTTCCCTCTAATGAATATTGGAAATTAAAATAGAAGCTTTGGGGCCAGGTACATTCGATCATATTTCGAGTGGTCATTATTTGGCTGGCCAAGTTGCTCTCTACTCTCTCCCCGCTCCCTACTCCTCTTTGACTCACCCTCTGTTGCAGAACGATTTCCAAATCGCTGATCAATCGACCACTCTCGGGGTTGAATACGCTCGATATGACCCACTAGCTGCTCACGAGAGGAAGCTATTGATCGATGATAGGAAATCCCTCGCGAGTGGTTAGTTCGACCTCGGATTACCCCAGTTTGATAGTTACTTCACTTTAGCTATATCTGAAAAATATTTCGATTTAATAGAAATTATTCGTTTGCTTCCTTTTGCCAGTTTCTTTGCCTCCACAAATTAATATCAGACTAAGGTTTATTTGTTTTTTTATCCTTTCTAACTGATAAGCATTGATCTTCAATAACTTCCCTTATTTTTTACTGATTAAATTATTTCAACTCACAAATATAAATCTCTACAGTTTTTTTTTACATAAAATAGCCTTCTATTCTTTCTAAAATTAAATATTATTTCAATCATGTGTTAAAATAAATAATACTTAATGAATTTTTTGGTGAACTAATAATTAATTTCCATTTTAGAGAAATGAATGCTGAATTTAAAACAGAATTAATTTAATTGCGAAAAAATAATCCCTACAATTAACTCTCAATTATTTTTTATAGACATCAAAAGAAGTATTTTTTATTGTAATGAGTAACTCAAACATTCCATGACGATCGATTTTTATTATCAATATTCACCAAAAATTTTAAAAGCTTGTTAAAGTGGTGAATTAGATATCAACACATTTAAACTACGATAAATAACTTTATAAATAAATTAGATTATTTCAAACATGTATAGAGTAAGCAATTAATTTAAATTTTAATGATTTAAAATTCTCTCTTCGATGAATGTTGATTTATAAATTGAACATTTGGTCATTTATTGAACAATATTTGACGCTACCAGTATATTAATATTATGAGATGTCTAATAGCTTGTGGGTCAATCCGATATAATCTATATTTTATAGATAAACCTTTAACTTCATTAAATGTCTTTCAGTTTTCATAAATCGTCAATCAGAAAATTGATATCAATCGCAATCAATTTTCATCAATAAAAACAAATTGCAACACATTTTAAACATTTTGATTTTGCCCTAGATTTTAAGGGTATTTATAGGTTAAAAATAAAATCATGTTAACTTATTGTATTGAAAGTATTCATTGAGTGTATTTTATTTTTTTCTGTTGAATTTCATTGAATTTTCTATAAAAGTCTTCATTGAGATTCTGAATAGCTCTTCAAACAATCGAACACCGTATCAACGACAGTTTGTGTCTCTTGCCTTGCTCGGTAGATTATGCAGTAGAATGCATAAAGTGCATACAAAACGAGTCGCGCGCCTCGTTGCCCGCGAATTCGCGAAATTGCATTCTCGCTGTCAACGTGACGCAGCTTACAGAGGTAGTAAAGAACCTGAAGACATCGCACCCGAACAACCTTTGTGAAGTCTTGTGTATCTAACCAAATGTCCCCTAGGACTTTCTTTCGCACATAACACAAGTTTTCGTAGTTCGTTTATTTTTTTTTTTATTCTTTTCTTTTTTCTTTATATTTTTCTTTGTGTCTCATATGTTATGTTGTATGTATATAGCAATATTCGTCTGCATAACCAACGAGAAAAATATCTTGACAAGAGACGAGTTCTTTGAACGATTGCACAAGAGAATTGAGCCGCTTAAAGAATCTAACCCAGAAGGAAAATATTTTTTTTGTATAAACGGCTTTCTAAATGGCTGAAGATTAGCATTTCAACCAGAAAAGTCTGTTTTTCAAGTGAAATATCTTTATTAGAACATTTATGGAATATTTTTTTATCAATTACTATCTACTGTACGATAATAAAAAAAACAATGGAGATTTGTCGAGCTAAAAAAAAAAGAGAGAGAGCTTTTCAATCTATAAATAAATGGAAACAATTTTTCCAAAGTAAAAAGAAACTGAAGAATTTAATCCTGAAAAGATTGTTTTCTAAACAGCTTCAGCAATAGCAGTATTTCAATGATAAAACTGTGGAATACAGGAGCAAACTAAAAGGGTTTTTAAGGAAATATTTATCTTAGCCAGTTTGGGATACATACAATAAGGAAGGAAGGAACGAAGAACAAGAGCTTAATGCTAATGTGCTTTGCCAGGTGGTTCCATGATGGCTTTTAACCATAGGAGACATAACCTTGCTACTGTTTAATGAATTGCATTGACTAAAACATATATAGAGCATGTCTGAATGATGGTCCTTCAGTTGTTCTATCAACCTGCATTGCTCCAAAGTGATAATGCCTGAATAGAGACAACTGAACGTTCTGATAGATTGTACATCCATGTATTTACTTCTCCGCAGGCGTATTGACTATCTATAATGATTATAGCAACATGAAGAGATAGAGTCAACCATATTTGATGGTGGATCACGTTTAGAGCAGGTAGTTTCAATGAGAGATGGTTAGTAGGTGGTGATCGACAGCCTTAGGGATATTAACGTACCATTACAAAGGACTACGATAGGTTTCATCACCCTTCAAGGCTACCATCATCACCCTGGAGACAGAAGACGTGGTTGGATGTTGTTGCTTGTCACGCTAACATGGTACACCCGGTGTTAGACAATGTCTTCTGTAATTACATGGGCAAAGGGATTTGCTTCATCTTGATGACAATGTTATGCTAGAAAGCAGATGGGTCTGAGATTTCTAGAAAGCAAGATGTGCTGTTGATGCTTACGGGGATGTTTCAAATGTCTTGAGATTTGTCGCTGTTTCTTGCTTAACGTGTTCCAAAGGTCTCAAAGCTTTATCTTAACTACTCTAATTGTAGTTTAAGCTTCTGCTGTTCTCCTGAAGCATCATGTAGATGTGTGATTGTGTATAACATTGTTGTTTTTCTTATGTTTTATAGCTTGAATTAAAGTTGAAATTAAAGTACATGAACTCACGAGAGTTGCAATTATTCTGTTGATTAATTAATAATATGTTGATTGAAGGATAATATTAAATTATTTGAAATGAAATTACTACTGAATATTTGTTGGTGAATAAGAGAGATAAATATTTTCTAAAATTATATTTTAGAGAATTTTTAGAATTATTTGACTTGAAAAATTGTTTACAGAAGTTTAAAAATTGAAGTGTGTTCTCTACAATGTAAAAGAATATTTTAGAATTTGAAACTTTTGGAAAATTTTTTGTTGTCATTAATAGTTGATTCAATTTATTCATTGTTATCTTTAAATGCTGAAAAGTTGATAACAACTAAAGTAACTTGGTCAAAATTTCATAATACATTTTTCAAAGTTGTTTCTATGGAATGCTAAAAATAAAAAAAAAAAAAAAACAATATTTTAACTTCTTAAAACCACTTTATAAAAATTTATTTCAAATTTATTCTAAATTGCACAGTTAAGTTGAAGCCAAGATAATTTGATTAAAATATTCAATGAAAGATTTTAAATCCACAAGATTTCTAAAAACCGGATGTGCTTACGAGTGGAAATGCTTCTAGTGTCTTAAGACTTGCTGTTACTTGCTTCCGAAGGTCTTAGAGCTTTATCTTGAATACTATACTCTAATTGTACTTTACACTGGTGTAGTTCTGAAATGTCTTCATTCATATCCGGATTCTGAATGTTGGTGCTGTTGGGTGTGTGAATTTACCGACTTGGAGCTGAAATTTTACGAATAAAGACTTGTGTTTAGCTCGGGGGAAATGAAGTTGGCTTCGGAAGACATATCTGCATTATAGTGTTTCGAGGTTATAGTTTAATAGTATTAGAATACCTATAGATATATATATATATATATATATATATATATGAATAGTAAGTGCGGTGGGTTGGTGTTACGAGATGATTCAGAAAGTTCTCTGCCTGTAGGGCAGAGACAGGATAGGTTAGAATTGAAGATAGAACACAGAAGTGGAAGGAGAGGAAATGTTGAGGATGAGGGTGCGAGTGAAATTTGCATCTACATGACGCAGTATGTAATGGAATTAAAACGAGGTGGCATTGGTGTAATTAGCTGACTGTAGAGGGTGCAATCGGGACGGACACGCGTGCGTGTAAGTTTCGCAAATGCAAATTTCTCGATGTATTTACCTATGTGCATACCTTCAAGTCGGAATATGCATTCCAATTATTGTGATAAAGCGGACGGCACACAGCTTCAAAGGCTTTTGTATGCCTTAATTTTAACGTTTCATGTTTTTTCAGTAGTTGAGATTTTGAAAATTAAGAAGAAAATAATTATGAAACTCTAAAAAGAATCATGTGCTTTCAATATGTGTTCTTTAGCGGATGCTTTATACTCTTTTCTCATTATTTTTTTTTTATAAATTAAATTAGAGCATAAAATTCCTAAAAAAAAGCTTTAACTGGGTTATCTAATTTAAATGAAAATTTTTGTAATTATGATGAATACTAATTTTGATTAATTTAATTGAATTACGTACAAAGAAAATGATGTCTGTCAAATGTTAGATAAATATGAACTTATATTGATCACCGAAATTCAGGAGTTTCCTGTTTAAGTCTTCATTTATATTCATGAAACCATTTCATATCTATCATTGTTACTTGTACCCAATCTTAATTAAAAGCAATTTACTTATCGAGTTAGAGGAGTAAATGTGCATACTAGCATCGAATATTGACATTAACTTTACGAGTCGAGTGCTCTGTGCGCAACCTTGTGAGCAACTCTAATCACAGGATGTTTACGTGGTCTCTTGAATCGAAACATTTCTTACACCCGTATACTTACACCACTCGTATGTCACTTTCACAATCTACTTTAATTTGTACATGTTGCTAAAGTTTCATTGAATTAACTACTCTACAGAACTAACAAGAAGATCAATAAAAATTAGTTTTGTTTTTATAAATTTCATTTTTTTTTTTACTTCAACTTTAAAAAATTTAATGTAGAAAAGTTTTATTCAATTATTTACGTTAGAAATTTTTCAAACAATTGATTTAAAAAAAATTATTTGCTCTTATAAATCTCGCGTATGAAAGATAAAAAATACGTGCTTCTCGTTTGAAAGATGCACTTTAAATTCAAGAGAATTGAGTTCGATTTGTGGTGGGACAATTGATCGAATGTTGTGAATAAGTTCAAAGGTGTGTGAACTAACGCAGATTCCAAAGGACACAGAGAGAACTTTATGTATCGCGGTTTCTCGTTTGACCAATGACAAAAGAGGGCTTAGATCGTCTCTAAACCTCACAGAGAAATTTTATAGACTCTAGATGAAAGTGAAAGGAAAACGAGAGGGTGAATCGTATTGACTTCCGTAGCGAGAAATTGCCGAAAGTCTCATGTAGTTTGGGGTATTTCTCCCCAAGTTCTTAGCCAAAACGTTTAATCTACGAACCGTTTGATGCTTTTTTCTCTCAATGTAGGGTTCGAATGAAAGAGACTACGGTGTTTTAGGAGAATTGTAGACCGATTGTCAAGTGTGTGAATTGGTTAGGGAATAAATAATCTTGGTGTTTACACTTGTCTGTCTATCTTTCACTGCTGTGAAATAAATAATGGCACCCACATTGCCTAACATTTCGAATTGTATACTGAGAATGTGTGATATAACATGTTTTATGTTTATTTTACTGTATCAGTTTAAATTTTATGTAATTACTTTTGTGATTATTTTATTTTACTTTTTGTTTTTTTTTTGTTAATATATAATTCAAGCTATGGTTTTAATTAACTTGCAAAAATAATCTATTTTGAAAGAATTTCATTCGTTAATTATAAATAACATTCTTTTCTCAATCAATTTAATTAAAAATATTTATTAATGAATAGATTAATTAAAATGTTACCTTAAAATATGAATAATGAATGTAGATCGAAATATTTTGGATAAATTTTTTTTTGAGTTGTAGTATAGGTTATAGTAAAAAATATAAGGATTAAATAAAATCCATAAAGGATGTCCGTAATTAATTAATCAATCTCAAAGCTTGTATTTGATGATGAAAGTATATCCTTTGCAAGTAAGCTCTTGGTTATCCTCGAACAACACTTCCTGCTTCCTCATCGTTTCCAGCCCACATTTTCCAACTAAAATCCTTTGCGGTATCCAACTGTTTTCCGATCAAAGGCCAAGTTCTCTTATGGGGTATTCGTCGAATTAACTTTGACCAGAGAATAGGCAATCAGGATATAGGAAGAAACTATAGCAAGTAGATAAGTGAATGTCTAGACAGGATATGACGATAAGAAAAACATTCATGTTGAGTCAGCAATCTAAATAAAATAAACTTTGATTTTTTTCTTCTCTTTTCATTAAAGTTTTTTTTTTTTAAGGAAAATAAAAGTAGTAATTTAATCAATTTTATGATATTAATTCCGGTCTTTTTACTGAGCAATATTTCACCTTCCGGAAATGAACACTTTTCTCAAAATGAGGGAGAAAATAATTAAAGGCTTCTAGGAAATCCTCCCGGACATGCGATGCCAAGGCAATATCTCGCTTCGCGGGTCTAATTCAAAAATGCGATTACGGTAAAGCGTAGATGGCTGCGTCAGGAAGAAGCCAAGGCCCAGAATGAAGATAAGACAAAGAAAGAAAATTTTGAAATATTTTAATTACATTGAAAAAATGATACTTCCAGATTAAGAATTATTTTATTCTTAAATCATGAAATTCTTAAATAATACTTGTACAACATAACACAAATCATGGCAGGATCATGATCAACATTCTGAATCCATTTTGTTCTTATCTTGTCTTCATTCATGTCATGTTGTACATCTAATGTTGTTTTATTGAAAAAAATACTGTGATCAAAAATGAAAATATTCTTGAATTAAGAATATAATTCTGTCAGTATATTCATAAAAAGAAATATAAAATTCTCAAAACAAAAATTGTATGTACAAAAAAACTTTTAACGCTGATCTCATTAAACAGTAATTTATACATAGGAAAAAACCCGAGGATAGAGACAAGATAGCCTAGCCAATAAAAAAATTCATTGATCTTACTTAAAATATTCTTCGTCTAAGAATTCCTGTTTTTCAGTGTTATGTTTCAGATATCTCTATGATAGCTGTAGTAATTTTAGTAACATAATCATGTGATACACACTTTTTTATTCGCCTCCCATTATCATTCTCATCATTTTCCATCAAGCTTCTTTCCCTCTTTAAAAAAAAACTACAAATTCTCGAATAATTTAAACTAAAAAAAGATTTTTCCACAAACATTTACAAGCTAAAAACTTTCATGTAATTTTATTCCTAATTAAATCTATTTTTAAAATCATAATAAAAGTTTCAAAGCTCCATAATTTCAAATAATTTTTTAATTAATTAACATCAACGATAAAACACTGAACAACCTTTAGTTCCAATTTAACTCGTCAAAGAAGTCTATTGAAAATCATAATATCAATATAACTTCTATTTATGTTGGTACGTAATAAACCATCAAATTATCTGTCAGTAGGACGCCAGAGGCTGCGACTCAGAATGTAGGACATGCCGTTAATCGAATATGTCGCCAAGCGGTAAACTGCATATCCAGATGTATTTACTTCATTTTGGATCTCTATCACATGATAAAATACACTAGTTTATATTATAATGTTAAATATTGCTCAACATCATCTATAAAGTTATTATTCAATCTTTTATAACTTCTTGTCCTATTTGTTACTTTATTGTTATTATTTTTTTACATGAAAAGTATTAACAAAACTCTGGTGTTTTATACTTGTATTTCACGTCTTACAATGTAGTCTATATGTTGAGTAAATTTCCATTTTGCTTTAAGTTTCATCTTACTTCTGAAACTTTTCCTGTTGTGTTACGCATGTTGGGGTAACAGTAACTAACGAAGTAAAACTCTTTGAGGACGTCAAGGATTATTAAGCCTGTATAAGATATACTAAGAACTTGATAACATTCTTGTAATGTTTGCTTTCATTCTTCCATTTTAGTTATTTACAACTGTGCTAATATATTAGCACAATTACCCATTATTCATTGTTGAGAAATTCTACTCACAATGTAGAGATATTTGTGATACAAAATAGAATATCTCTTTTATCTTTATTTACATTTATATACAGAAAATTTTTATGCATCACTGGCAAAATGGTCCTATAGATTAATTTTGTTTTCATATTGAATATCAAAGCAAATACTGTTTGTCAGAATATTATTGGATTTTTTACAATTTAGTTTTTTGAGCATTAAAATGTATTCTATAAAATCATCTCCATTCAGTTGAATAGTAAATACCAATGGTATAATAATTTGATTCTGTAGTTGGAATTTTATTAGCAAAATTTTTTAAATTTTTAGTATCAAGTTTTCTCTTGAATAGTGCACTAAATTACTGATTTATGTTACCTCGAAAACTATAAATCAAATTTTTTGTATATTGATTAAAAAGCTAAATGGAATGACTACAAATAATATCCTGTCTTTTATGAGCCTTTAAATCAAGTAAAGTTGAAGTTGAAAAAATTTTCCAAATAATTTCTTGGGGCCAAATAATAAATTAACTCTAGAATTTCATTGTTGTTCATTTAATGACAATAATTTGCTTTCTTACATCATTTTTTCTCTATAACTTTAAATAAAATTATAGAGAGTGCATAGTTATTTGACTCTATAAAGTCCCCACAGAACAAAGAGTTCTCTGGCTTTCACTGCTGGACTCTGAAGCCACAATCAAATAGAGGGTTACATACACAAGTACGTGACCCATGACTGGTTCGAATGTTCGTGCTAACTTTAACCGATTTCATGCCCACGTGCGTGTCACATCACCTTTATGGTGATAAACGCAAAGGAAACAGGAGGGTAGAATTATGCAAGCTAGATGACATAGATATTGATGTGTAAAGGTGTGCAGGAACTCTGATTACGCTCTTATCGATCTTCTATGTTTTGTCAGGCTTTTATATATGCAATTGTAATCGTATATGTTTGAATTGGTAGACGAAACACTAGAAGAAGTATTTGAGTAAAGGGATTGCTGTTAGAGGGATAAAGTGTACTCCACATATATTTATTTTCTCGTTGATAAAATTGAAAAATTTCTATCCAGAATATTATCCATATCTACTTATCGTTATATTCTTTATTTTATACTAAAATCTTTTTTTAAAAAAAAAAGAAAACAAAAATTCATTTCCATTGTATTCAAATTAAATAAGATTTTTTATATATAAGTTTAATAATTTAAATTTTAATACTTAATCGACTCATTATGCATTTTTAATTAGAAATGGTATTCGATATAATTTATAAATAAAATAAATTTAGATTGAATTTTATGTAACTCGATAATAATTGATGAACATCTAAAGATGTATGTAAATCACTATTTATTTAAATCTAGAGTACATCTATCATTAAAAACTTTTATAAAAATGTTATTTTTATCAGATAATACAGATAAAAAAGCTCGTTATCATTCTTTATTAGGTACAAGTGGATTATCACACTGAATATATTTTTTTACAGAACATTTATGGTGGAATTTTTTTCGATATTTATGCTGAATATTTGAATTATTTTCTGTGATTTTGCTGCTTGTAATGCAGGGATTGTTTCAAGTGGTAATTCAACATGTCCTAGTTTGTTATGTCGAAAGAATAACTTTTGAGATAGTTTCAAGAGACTTATGGGCTTAGAGTGGGAAATAAGGGATTTAATATTAAAGAATTTATGAGTCTCTGAATCATAAACTTTTATTTGCGAATTTTTTAATGTACTTATATAAACAAAAACTGATTTATATTATTTCATTTAATTCTCATTATGAAAATCCACCAACAAAAATACCATCTAATATTTTCACTTAAATACCAAGAAAATTTTTCAAAAGAAATAATAATTAATTTCAGAAACAGCTAATTATTCTAGATTCATTTCACCTACTTTGTTTACTTCATTACCATCAGTTTAACTCAACGTTATTTCATTCCTTCGAGATGAATTTACCAATTTAATCTACGAATACGGGTCTTTATTCTCAGTAAGAAAGCAGTAGAGATGAGTAGAGAAGCTAAGATTCATGAGAATTTTAAAAGAAAAGGTTAGAGAGACAGTAAAAAAGTAAGACTAACTTAAAGGTTGAATCAGGCAATTTAAATGCTACGCAAAGTAATAAAATTGAAGGAGTGAAAAAATTTTAAAAAAGAAATAAAATAAATGAAAAGAAAGTCTCTAATTAAGGACTTTAATTCGAGACTGTAGGTTCACTTATTCATACTAATGACTCGCTTAGTTATAATTAAAGATACCTTTTGATTAACGTTTTAGCAATGATTCAATCCGATTTTAATAAACGATTAGACTATTGTATTGTATTGTAAAATTTGACACAAAGATCTTTTAAATGGAAGAAGATTATTATTTAATAGATAAAAGAAATGATAAATAATAAAAGTGAAAGAAATTGTTATATATTTTTGAACACTCCATCATCTTTCTTTTAACATCTATCTTTACTCTATTATTTTGGTTCACATGATTCCACAGAGAACGTAGTGCTAAATCCGATGGAAGATAAAGTGAAGCAATTTGGAGGTTGGTAATCCCCTCGTAAAGCTCAAGACATCGTCAAGCATTTGAAGTTTCTCTCGTTTATTTTTTTTTTTTTCACGAAAAACCTTCAGGATCTTGTAATGTTTTTCCTTTACTTCTTCATTCTCTTCTTATGCTCTGATTCATTTTTCTCTCCTCGCTCATTTCCCCTCTTCTATTTTAGCTTCATTTTGTCGCTGCAAACAACATCACTATGCTTTTCTCGCTAATTGGACCCTTCCCATTCCTTGTAATAATTAGCTTAAATCCTACAATTAATATGCCCTCTTTTACTTTCATGTTAAGGAATATTGTTTTTCTTCGATTTTTTTCCCTTCTAGTTTACAATTTAAAATCTGAATTTAAAATGTTTTGTTTTTCTTTCATTATTCAAGGCAATATTATTACTATGATTAGTTAACAACACAGAAAATTCTACATCTCAAAAAATGCGGATATAAAGCATGTGTTTGCTTTATACATAAAGGTATGTTGATTCTTAGTATGAGGACAAAAGAAGAAGTTATGAATACATAAGTGCAACATGTTTTTTGTCTCGTTGGCCTCTTTAACTACACTTGGCAACACAACCTGTTCTATTCACCTGAAAGACATGCTAACACGTACGTCGTGTGTGATACTTTCTGTAAAAAAAAGGAAATTGATTTATAGGTGTATTTTTAATCTGATCAATTCTTAATGACGTAATTAATTTTTTTAATTATAAATAATTATCAGCAAAGAGCCATTACAATTTAATCGATGAGATATTTATTAACTGATCTTTAAGCATAATGTGATAAAATAATTTATTGTTTTTTTGTATATTAAAAAATTATTTTGAGTGAGTTTAAAAAAATGACTCTTTAAAAAAAATTTCATCTTCAAGTCTACAGTTAATGTATTTTTTTTATTGAATTTATTTTTATATCTTTATCTAACACTTCTCACCTAACACCCGACTTCCATTTCAACATGAAGAAATGGAGATAGAAAAATAGACGAATAAAAGTGGCTAGGAGTAAGTCCTACTACGATTCTCTAGGAGGGAAATCGGATAAATGCACTTCTTTTGGGGGAGTAAGAAACCAACTTAAACCTCCACGTCTACTCGTTTCTATCGTTCGACTTGTGATGTCAATGGAAGGGGTACTGCTGAAAGTTAAAATGTTTGCCAACGGCGAGATTGAATTCTTAACCTCAGCCTCTAGATCTTTGAGTACTTTTGGGTGGCACACTACAACGGGTCTGTATCTACTTTCATTTCAACACTACTCATCCTTCACATTGATGTTAATCTATCATGTGTCTGACTTTATGATATAACTTTATTTTTATTACTAAAAGAAATATTTTCTCTTCGGTGTAAAGTTGATGTGACATTCAATCTACAATTCAAGACAAGATATTGTACAGGTTTTATTTCATTTCAATAAGAAAATTGTTTTTTAATAAATATGAAACATGTCATAATTTCTATTCTTTTGGCATTTTTGTATTTACTCAGAGCTTATTTATCTATTTATTTTATGATGGATAAAAGAAACTATTGAAGATAAGAAAAAATTTATGTAAAGCTTAGTTAAATCCTTGTTGGAAAAAGCTCGTAAATTTCTAAATGAAAACTTTTGTTTTAACAAGTTAATCAAGTAAAAAACCCTCCACAAAGCTGATAACAATCGACACTTTTATGTTCTTTATGTCATTTTATCCTAATTGAAAATTTCTAATACCAGCGTTTAACTCCAAATTCAGGTCAGAGTTAGTAACTCATAGTGGTCGCGGTTTACCCTTACTACCGTACATCCGAACGTCCTTTAAAGTCTTCTCCTTTCATTCCTCGGTTAGCGAAGGGCAATCTCGTGGCTGGAAACTGACGAGCTTCGGAACTGAATTACGAGGAAGCTAAAATGAGGTGGTGCAATTCAAACTTACGTCCTTTGGCTTTTAGAGAAGTAAAAGCAAACTTTAAATACTCTCTGGAAGTTCTAGAAAAATTTTTATTTTCTCTGTCTATTTATTTGAATTTTTACTTTTTTAATAAATTTTTCAAATTTAATCTCAAAGAAGTTTTTTTCATGTATATATATATATTTTTTTTTTTGTCATAGTTTGGTCAGCTGATGCGTAAGTCGATCCTAAGCTTTGACTGTTGAGCTTAGCTACTCTCTTTACTTTTCACCCCTTTTCCTTTTCTACCCTTAGTATGACGCTTTAATATTTGCACCGCGTATCGTTATGCTGGATTATGGTGGTGCGCACACGGGAAACGATATTACCTCGGACCCCGACACAAAACCTTCTCGTCTCGCTATTCTTCCTTTCCTTACTCTCCTTCCACCCTTGTAGAACTAATATACGAGGCTATTCTCCTCTACTCCGAGATTTCTACACTTTTTTTTTTATCTTTTATGCTTACTTCTCTTTTTTAACGCTTCGACTTTCATATTTTTGATTAAAACGTTGCTTGCACTGGGAAACGAGTTGTGTGTGCAATTATTCAGTTATGTCTTTATAAAAATATTTTACCACAAGAAAATAAATGAATAAATAAATCTAGTTACTTTGATAAATAAAAAAGCTTGCAGAGAATATTTTAAATATATTTATATTTTTTAATGATTAATTTTTTTAAATTTATTTTTATTCAAAAGTTTATTAATAAAAGGTGACGTAGAATTGTAAAGTATTACATAAAATGTGGTTTCATAAAATATATGTATAAAGTATATTTGATAGTGCAGAAAAACGTCTGAGATTTTTCGTTTTATAATATATCCATTCAAAATTATACTTTGAATGAAAAATGTCGTCATATTTTTAAATGTTACACTCGATAAGTAAATTTTTCACAAAATTTCATATTTTTTCCTGTTTATGTTTCGTTCTACACTTTTATCATATTTCTCTGGGCTTCTCATATCGACATCTAACTTCAGAGAATATTGAGCAAATATAAAATATTCTTTTCATCTCCACTTTTCAACAGTGGAAAATTTTATCCTTGTCAGAGAATATGTCAGGATTATTTTTCTCTCGAATTTTCAAATTAAAAACTTGATTTCTATGCTACCTATATCTATATATACGTACATTGACTTATTGATAAGTATTTTTATGGTGGAATATACATATTTCAGTATTATCCAAAGTAGAGAAAGAAATAGTCATACAAATCATTGAAAAGTTTAGCGGGGTTCTAAGTTCATAGCGTCGTAGTTGTTCTGCCGTAAAATTGAAATGATATAGAGAAGTAGAATCGTCGTCTTTCTAGCATCGACCAATCGTTTAAACGTACTTTTCTTCTCTCTAATATTTTTTTTTTGACTTTTTTTTTATTCAATCGAAAGCTTCAAACTTTCTGTCAGATAATTCCTCGTCGTTTGCAGATATCTCTCGATCCTCTTTTTCAATTAATCTTCATGCATTTTCTCAGGTTAATCAATTTTTTCTGACCACCAAACACCTCTTGAATAACTCTTGAAAAGTTATTTCATACACCGACAAAATCATCTTCTTGGACCAATAATTATTTTATTCTTGATCATAATATTAATATTTTAATGATGGCTAATTATTCTTAATTAAGAATAAAATTATTTTTTCAATATAAAAATTAGATTATTAATTAATCCACTTTTCACTATGATTCCGACTTGCTAAAAGCTTCATCAAATCCAGATTCCATTTTTTAGTTTGACTTTACTTTGGACATGAGTGTAAACATCAGATTCAGCTACACAAAAGTTTCTGTCTTGCTCCTAAATACATCTCTATACAGTACATGCTTTTGTGGAAAGTGAGTTTCGAGTCAAGCGATCAAAGTTTAGACGGTGAGTTCGACCAGTCGGAAGCTCTCGATTTATGACCGGAGAACATTACGAGAGGCCGAAAGGGGCTGAGGGAAAAGGGATACTCTGAGTTTCATAGCTTAAACTTTGTGTAAAATAACATATGTAAATGAGGTCAGACATTGTATATCGACAGATTTAACTACGCCAACTTTAAGCCTCTCATCTTCTTCATAGAAAGTCTCTGGTTCATGTACTACCACTCCATCGCTAGGATTGCGAAAATCCTCATGAGTCTGAGGATGTGCAAACAAATTGAGGATACAGAATCCACTTGATGGATTGACTGGTTTCGCTTATTTGCGTCAAGGGTTCCTTCAATTTACATTCAACTCTCAAAGATTGATTTGAATTCTAATGGTTTCAAATGTACGTCGTTTTCCACTTTTTTTTTGTACGATAAACACATGTCATGTGTTTTTTTTTATCTGTTTTCTATTGAAAAATAAAATTATACCATAAACTACTTCATTTCATTATAACATGGAATATAAATAAATACTCTTATAACTTCCACCTTAGATATTCTGATACACTTTTAGGTACTTAATCATGAATATTAATAAAAATGATATAAAAAATATTTTACAACAAAAGAAGATGATCCTAAAGAATCTTGAAGGCATGTATTCAATAATATTTCAGACATAAAATTTATCATGACTAAAAGAATCGGATTTTTTCAATTTTAAAAAATTTATATAACAGTAATGGTTGGTCGTAGCAACTTAAATTTTAGCTTAAAAGGTTCCTCTCAATAAGTTATACTCTGGTCTTTAGTTTTTGCTCTCAGGCTATAGAACTTTATATAAAAAATATGACGAAACCAGATTATAGAGCATAAAGTTATTGAAATAATTTTTTTATACTCAATATTCATGTAATGAATACTGCAAATGTTTTTCAACTAAGTACTTTGCTAAAAGTGTTCTAGAAATAATTATTGTACTGAGAATTTTTATAGCTTTCCTTATAACCCAATTCTTGAGCAGGTACTCGTTAAAAATAACATCATGTAGTCATGTTTTAGGTTAACGTGCTATAAAAAAATATTTTTTATGATACATTTTTCGCGGTATCATTATTTAGATGTAAATAATTCAAGTTTTAATTTAACAACAAAGCTGTCAGTGATTAAATATAATAATAATAAAATAGATTTATCACTTTATTAGAGTTTAAATAATTTAGATAAAATATTGCTTCTGTATTAACAAAAAAAAATAGCAAATCATATCAAGTTTGATACATTGTTTTTTATCAAGTTCTAACGAATAAAACTCAGTTATATTTATTCAAGTGAATAAATCATCTATATACTTATTAAATATTTATTAAATGTATGTTGAGAGTTTTACAGTTTCTGCATGAAAGTAATAGAAAAAATTCGTAATTACATTTGGAAATTTTAATTTCTTTAACTACTTGAGGATGTTTAATCCTTGCGTCATATCTGTGGTCATTTTATTTGCCGTTTGATTGTTCGTTGTATTGATTGGCAGTAAATAGCTTTTATTTGAATTTTATTTCATTTTCAACATGTTTACTAAGGAGCGCAAAGCGCGCCATCGACGTCTAGTTATTTAAATCACAAATGGATTTTTTTTTAACAATTTCAAAAAATCACTTGAGAATCTCTTGATTTCCCCATTTTTGTGGTGACTTTTTTTCTAAAGGTTTAGAAAATGTAATTTCCACAATCGAAGGAATTTAGTACATCGAAGCGTTTGAAACCGATACAATTCGTCCGATAAAACTGCCAAGTGTTTGTCTCTTTCCTTTACTTTTTTTACTTTTATTTTATTTTTCATTCTTTTTGTCGTCTACTTCCGAAGTATTCTCTCTTTTATCCACCTTTATCTCAAACTCTTGAACCGAGTTTTCTACTTCGTCTCTCTCATCTGTCCAGAGTCTCCTTTGCTCTCTCGCTCGAGTAAATCTCAAGTACGCGCACCGTCCTGGATAGGAATAATACCTAGGATTCTACGTTCGTAGTTTGCAGTATCTCCTTCTTGACCGAGCATCAGTTCCTGGCATTTTCTACTTCTTGCATTACCATTTCTTTCTTTTCAAATTATTCCCTCAACTTTTATGGCTTTTTTATAGCTTACGAAAAAAAATTCGAATGCATTTCAAATTACTCCTTAAATAATTTCTGCAGTTAAGATTATTAAAACTTTCTAGATTTAATGCATCATTTTCTGTATTCAATAACATTTATATTTATTTATTATTAAGCCATTTTAATTATTTAGCAACAAAAAATTATTTCAGCTCACATTTTATTTATTCAAAAAATTTTATTAACATTTAGAAATAACCCGAGACAGAATTTAAAATATTTTTTTAACTTCAAAGTCTTCAATTACAACTTTGAAGTTGAACTTCGAATTACAAATATATCATCATACATATAATCTAAGCCCATTTTTGACTTCAATTTTATTGTTTCGTCCACTTTAACAAAGTTGAGGTTGAGAATGGATCTTATAAAATTTATTATGAACCTCAAAAATGCATGATGACATTGATGACCAAAATGAGATTTTTAGATCAGTTTAAGACATCAAAATCTTCAATGAAGTTGATGATTCCCAAAATGGAATTAAATTATAAGCGGTAATTAAAAAATCAAAGGAATTGAAGATTTTGAAGTTGAAACTGAACTTTAAATTTAGTCTCGGGAATAAATATTGAAAGTTTAAAGCTATTTTCCGATCTGTTTGTTCGACAAAATTTATCATCATTCTTATGAATTCCCAATTCGCAATGAAACATGATCATATACAGGCCTGATTGCTTTTGTTTACGATATACCGCAATGTTATTGAAATATTAAATAACAGTTCCGAGCTAACCTTTAGCTACCTTATTACTACCTCAGTACTACTCCATTCATCACTAGCCTATTACTCTCGTAGAAACATACAACAGACCCATTATTGGGCCAGCATTGAGACTGGCACAAAGTCATTATCCAGCTATGGTTCTGAACTCAGCCATGACTGGATGATAGCTTCATTTACTGGCATGCCCTACTAGGGTATCACCATAACGCTACTTGTTACATAAATGATCAATGAATGACCTTGGTTTCATCTTCATTCCTGGGCCTAAATTAATCTCTTAATAAGGGCTACATCCAGTAAGTCGTTTCAAAAATTTAATAGGCCATGTTCAGGACTCCAGAATAGAGCCAGATTCAAATTGCTACCCGGATTGATGTTGCCATAGATTCATTTAAGCATAGTGACTTTGAAATTTTCTTTTAAAGTGTGTATGCATTCATTTACTACTGCAAGAATATTTAAAATTAAGAGACTCAAGATTATTTTTTCACTGCAACTGATATTGATTTATCAGTATAAAAGATTTTCTTATTTATTTGAATCATATTCTAAGTTAATTGTTAATTTAATATTTTTTCCATCTCAAATATTCATCTGCATTGAATAATTAAAAAAAAAACAAAAAAAATAACTCAATTTTATTAAGAAATTTAAAAAATATCGAGAAAAACAGCACAGTTTTTAGAATTTTGATTTTACCCAACACTTGGTGATCTAAATTTACTTGAAATTGGTTAACTTTTGTCACTTTTTTATACTCTCCTTGTCTGCCTTCTAATATTTCTGTCATAATGTTTCTCCAATACTCGAAGGGACAAGATGTCGATTTTCTTCGTCCGTTGCCACCACAACGAGTTTTTTAAGAGTAGCACAGAGCAAAAGAGATGTCGTGCTTCGCTAAAGTTAGATCGGAGAATAAGGGAAAGAAGTAAAAGAAGAAGTAAAGTAACTCTACCGGCTGTTACAAAAGGTTGGCCGCAAGGCAGTCAGTTATTGCTATCGAGAAACGGTTACGATAAGCGAATGGGTAGTTCTCGATGGTACTCTTCATCCGTCGTACTAGTGATAACATAACATTCGGTCAGTAAGAGTAAATGTTGCGGAAGATGAAACAATCTTCAAAGAATAAGAGATATCAATCGAAGCTGTAAATTGCTAAACTTTTTTCATTTGAACCCCAATTTACTGCCACTAAAGATAAGTAAACTAATAAAATTATTAGAAGATATTTATTTTTATCTCCAGAGAAAGGCTGGATAATTTTCTTATTTTCTTTAAATATACTTAGTTCAAAGTATTTATTATCCCCTAGTTTCTCACTTTTTTCATTTAAATATCTGCGATTTCAGACTTATTTGTGGTATAATAGCGATAAATATTGAGTACATAAAGTACTTTATAAAAATATCTATACAAAAGTAAGTTTACGGGAAATTTATTTACTTCTTTAGCTAGATAGAAAGAAGCCAAGTTTCCATGTTATATAGGCTTTTTTTTTTTTCATTTTTAAATTTCCAAGCGATAAAAAAATTTATCCAGTTTTTTTTTTTTGGTTTTAGTTTCTTGTGATATTCTTGGTAAATTTATTCAAGTCTTGTTAGAAACTTTAAATAAATTATCTTGCATAGGTGAAGAAAGACAAAAAAAAAAAAATAAAAAACAATGACAATAAAAATGTGTTTGATTTTTCCAATTTTTATTTCTAAAAAGTCAGAATCAAATGAATTATTCAATTTTCTCAATCTCATTTTCATTTATTCACTTTTACTCCATACAATTTTCATTGTCACTTCTTCATGTAAATGTCCTGGCATAAAAAGTCTCTGATTTCACATGAAGTGAAGAGAAGCATAAAAAATAAAAAAAAATGAATCAAGAGACATATAGTAGGGGTTGAAATTTAATTGCGATGTCAATTCAAAGTCACAGCTGGTGTCGTTATTGCAAAAGTAAATGCGGGTCGAGGCCTGAATATATACTGTTGCGGGGGTGCTCGAGGCTGTGTGTGTTTTACGTTTTCCCTTTGGCTAGAGTTAAATCTAGAGAACGAATAAGACAACATTTGACATTGACGCCGGCAGGTTTCTGTCAACGAATTTTGTTAGTAATTTCTACAGTAAGTTCCAAGGCGAATGTGACGTATTCTTCCAGAAGATCAACTCGACAAAATTGACAAGCATTGAAATAAATTACTAGAATTCTTATGGCTTAGACAATCTCTCTGCTAGAGTTACGATCAAATAAATAAGAAAATGTCCAATTGGGCGGCTTCATAAAATGATAAATTACTTGGGAGCATTAATTAAATTTTGATGGAAAGGTTCTGTTTTTGTTGATGAAATAAGAAATTAAATTCATCAATAAATGGATTAATAAGGAAATATTTATCGACAAGTTATCTAGAAAAACAAAACTAATCAATGATTATGGGGATACAAATAACACACTAATAGATGAGATACCACTTTTCAATTGATTTTAAGAAAAACCGTTAAAAATAATCTAATAAAAAGAGATAAATTGTTCAAATAATTTGCAGCAGGAAAAAATAGTTAAAAAAAAAAATAATGTAAAAGAAAAAACAATGTCCAATTAACTTTTTTATTGGTGCATCGAAAAAAAAGTTTGGTATAAATAAGTGAAAAGAGAGTAGAATGAATTAATTGAGAGGAAATGCTTGTTAAAAAAAACTGCCAGGGACAAGATGATATGACTCTCGATTAACCCGCTTGTCTCAACGGTTAAATTAATGCTTCAATTAAGTTTCGTGACCTAGAATACAAGTATATTCTCTGTGCTACTAAGAGGGTATGGAAGTAGGAAATAAGCAATGCACGAATAATGTGTTACTGTGAACAATTATTCCCTAAACTTATATCTTATAATTCATTGTCTTTATCTCCATTCTCGCCTCTTCTCGTGCTTACTCTCTTCCTCTCTATCTAGACTAAATATCTTGGTAAAATTTACAGGCCAACAACCGCATTACACTTGGCTTATTCGTACAATTAATTTCCTAATAATTAATGTTTTGGTATTAAATTTGATACAACGATATATTTTTTTCCATCAGTTTATTTATCTATGATGAATTGATGAAAATTGAAAAATAAAAATAATTAATGAATTGAAAATAAAACGAAAAGTATACATAAAATATACACTAGTTTGCACAATATAATTCCTCTTTTCACATCCCTCCCTGACTTCACGCCCGTATGCTTTTAATCTCTCGTAATTATTGATTCATGTTAAGTCTAGCGACGCGCAAATATTTGATCGAATACACACTAACTCAATGGTGAATTTATAAAACATTAAAAAAAAATTTACTAAATTTTGAATATTTAACAGTTTAATATTTTTCTATGTTATTATTTTACCTTTTGTCTTTTCGTTGTTTTAGCTGATCATGTCAATAAAAATATATTGTTGAATAAAATAAAGCTCCTTTCAAAAAAATATAAATTCATAAAATGCACATTGTAAATTATTTAATGAATATATGTCAATAAAAATAAAAAATTCGACATTTACTTATCATACTGATATGAAATTAAAATGATAATAATTACAAAAAATTTGGGGTAAAAAAATTAAAAAAATTAAATTATTACCAATGTCAATTACAATTAATTAAGCACTTTAATTTGCTCAACATAACGGATCTTTAATTTGTACTGAATAAATCTATGCTGACATTATTAATTAAATTAATTGATGTATTTTGAATATCATCAAATAATTTTATAAAAGAAAATGTACATCATCAACTTTTTCAGATTAATTTTTGAGTAAGCTTGTTTATATTTATAATTAATTCATATTTTAAATACATTATACCTAAAAAATTATTTAAAATAAAAAAAATTAAAGAAAATAAAAACAATTCAAATAGAGTTGATTAAAACCAAAAATGAAATACATTTTTAATCATCTTAGATCTTCTGATGATTTTAATACCTCGTTTTAAGTATTAACTCGTTCATTATTTCGTACTTGATTCAAGTATCAATCGAGCAAAATCGGTCGTATCAATTTAGGCAAAAAATAAGTTAGAGTTGCAGAAAGAGAGAAAGATATAGATTTTGTTCGTGTTTCCGACTGGCTTAATTAACGTTAACGAACCACACTAGAGGGTGAGAGTAAAAGAGGAGTACATGGGGGCTAGGTAGCGAGAAGGGAATGAAAAAGAGGAAGGAGGTGGGATTCTACAAGCTCGCGTTCGCAGACGCCGCAGAATTTCATTCTCGTCCGACAAACGGGTGAAACCTAGTCCATTTTCTCCCTGCCTTGCTTTTACTCATTTTGTCTTATACTTGTTTGTACACTACCGCTTGGACTCCCTGTTGACTGGCTTTGCTCCATATTTTACAAGAATTTTCTACAATCCCCCGTCGACATGGAAATAAGTACATGGATCATTCTATTTGCCTGTACTGAATATGTATTTATTAGTTATGGTGTTACAACTTCATGATATTCATGTTTCAATTAAGATTCTAAATAAATTGAAAGAAGTATTTTTAGATAATTTAATTTCTATCAGCATTAATTAAGTATTTAAGCGTTTAACAACTTATCCACATTTATTAAATTGATAAAAAATTCTTAATATAAATAAATTTAGGACAATGTTGAGAAATAAATTATAATTAGCTATATTTTTTTCGTATTTATACGAGATGCGACAAAAATGGGATAATAAGAAAGTATTAACGAAATTTAAATTCCTCAAGTGGTCCATTTCTCCCAATATGTATTATTCACCATCTGCTTGAGCCCCTAAATGTTTTACGTGTTCAATACTCACTCCTCTATCTGTATTCCCTGGTAGTTTTGCCAGATGCGAACTCACGAAAGACGTCTTCAAGTATTACATGCGGTAAACAGCCGTACACTTCTGTCACTTGTTTTCCCTTTTATTATTCTTCTCTCTTTCGTTATTTCCTCAGTTTTACATATACATCAAGAAGGGGACTTAGGTTTTAGACACAGAACCCTTTTTATCTCTTGTTTCAATGATTGTTTCTTTGAGATTCCACTGAATGTAAATTTTCTTCGAATAAAATCCACTCTTCCTATGTCCCTAAAAAATATTGTCTCTTTGTTTTTTTTTATTTATTTTATTTCCAATGTCATACTTTTCAGCAATAAAAGTCAATGAAAAATTTTCCTATTCTTTACGGAGTAGTGATTGAGTTTGAAGATCAATAGAGGGTCTAGTAAAATAATTTAGATAGAAAGATAAAGGTTTTTCGAAGACCAAGTAAAGAGAAGTGAGTGACTACCGCCAGTTTGAAGATTTAGGAGGGTAACATCGTTCTCCGTTTAGGTTTTCAGAGATGGGGTAGCTTAACGACCTCGTAAATTACGTCTGTTTCGCGTTGGTCCTTTATTTTTTTCTTTCCACCTTTTCCTTCTCATCCGTTGTGGCCCCGAAGTCTCGTTTGCATTTATTATCGTCCAGCCGTAAAGAGACGACTAATTAATTGACTGCACGTGTATATTTTCTGACTCAAGGCTGAGAAAAGAGTGATGACGAGATGATACATTATTATCTATGGTATCTATTTTTAAAAAAGTTCATCCGTTGCATATTTATTATTGTTACTAAATTCTTTGTAATTAAATTCACTCTTGGGTTGCACGTAGTGAAGAATATCCTACATTGATTCAATGAAGCTTTAATTGTTATTAACACTTTATTAATCATTTTATTCATCCGTATCAGTTCTAATTAATCATGTTGTTCTATTTAATGATAAATTAATTCTGTCTAATACTTCAGTATTGAAAAAAAAAAGAATCCCAATTTAGACTGGGAATATATATATTTTTTTTTTGATAAAGTTTTGATTTTATTATGTATTTATGAATAATTTCCATCAGAAGATTTAATCCTCGAATAAATATATATTATGATTAAAATCAGTATCGGAATAAATAATGATAATTTATCGAGTATTAAGACGAATAGTATGGAATAAATAGATTAAATATCGCACAGATTGTCGTAATAATCTGCCATAAATTTATTTTTGAATGAAGGAAGGTCACAAGTAAAAAAATCCACAGTAACCTAAAAGATTTAGTTTCTGTTTGAGATGAAAAAAAAATTCAATACGCACTTATAAAAATATAATCACTTTGAAACGTGATGGAAATAGATAATTAATATTACCTCATGATCGGGTTAATAAATAAATAAAAATTAAAAAAAAACACATGAATATTAAATAAATTGTAAATTTTTTACGACTTGTAATGTATCAATATTAATTTAGCTAATTGATGAAAACAGTTAAAAAAGTGAGAAAAATTGAGAATCAGGCAGGTCACGTTCGCTTGTGAATTAAAAGGACGTTAATTATCGATAGTACGATGTTTCAATTAGACGAGGCGCAGGAATTAATCATTTCAAGTGCTGAAAAAGAGTGAAGCTATAAAGTATGAACGGAAAAATCTATTTAAACTTTCAGAAGCTCTTTCATCCTCGTATTTTATGATATTAAATCCCTGAGTAATCGAGTCAATTTCATTTTTTATATTATCGAAAGCCACTTTTTTCTCACCCTCGTTCTCTTTTCTTTTTCTTTTTTTTTCATCTTTTATATTTCCCAATAATTTTTTTGCAGTAGAAAATCTTGTCATCAGAATCTTTATAGACGTTGTTACGTGATGAAAAAAAGTGCCATATATTTTTTTTTTTTAAAAAGAAAATCTTAAATAATGGAAATGAACAATCTTATTATACTTTTATCATAGTAAGATTTTTTATGGGAAGAATCTCGAATGACTTTCAAAGAACGTGAGAAGGAATGCGAGTGAATGCCTTGTGACCCCACGTACGTCAACTTATTCTCCTTCTCACTGTTCACTTTACTTCATTACTCGTTTGCTCACATAGTGGTGAATAAACTTTCCGGCCAAAACGATTATTGAGTCAGGTCTGGGTAGCTAATCATTAAAGACACGAAATATCGACATGTTGAGGTCACTTTAACCTTTCGAACATTAGAACATTTGACGTTTCACTTGGAAACTATCCCTGTCACTTTGAATAAATATTCGATAATCTAACACATGCTTCTAACTTTCGAGAATATTGAAAGTATTAACATTTAACTGAACTACTGATTATTATTGACCTTGCTATCAGTTTACTTTTCCACCAAGTTTTCTTACTGTTGCAATATTTTTTTTTTTGTCTAATTCGAAATAGTTTATAAAGAATTGAATTCTTTATTTTAGAAAAGTCTATTTTCTAAAGTTAGAAAACAGATTGATCAATATACTCACCGTTACTTTCAGTTCATGAATATCTTTTTTTCTTTTTTACTTCATCATTCAAAGTTTCGTTCAACATTCGTACGATCCAATACAACTCGTCGAAGGTATAGAGACGGCACTACAGGACGCTTTGATTTCCATCCAATTTCCATGAATTTCTCGTATCGCTGGACTCGAGAGCTTGCAGGACTCGATCTTTGCAAAATTTTCAGACACACCCGTTTTTTTCCGCTTACTCTCAAGCTTTTGTCACGTGTATATACGATTGAATACGAATTTGAATAGGAATTAAATCAAACAAATAAAAATTCTTTTTGATATAAGTCTTTTTAAACCTCGATTTGCACAAATTATATTATCGATTTTTTTACTTTTCAATTAATTTCCTATGAACTCAATCTCCGACTTGATGTCATCCCATCAAAAGGATCTTAATTCCCTCATCAACACGAGAATTCAATTTAAATTTGCAAACAAATTTAACTGGAGCTTTTTTGTGACTTTTTTTTATTAGTAAAACTTGTTTATTCGTATTTAGTTAGCGAAAAATTTCGATTGTTTGCTGATATAAATGCGTGGGATTTACTGCGCGGGCGCGTCACTGGCAATTGCGTAGCCGGCACTGCAGAGCACGCGACTTTTCCTTAGGCACGAACGCTTCTCTGAGTTTTTTTTTCTTTGCCCCCTACTATAAACCGTAACTGAGACTCATCTCTCAGTTCTTTAAGCCTCTTTCACAACAGATCAATGACGATTTAATTTGCTTTTTTTCGCAAAATGTAATTGATAATTACTGACTGTATTATATATACTTGAGTGACCAATTTTAGTCGCAAATAACTTGAAGACATTTTGAAATAAAATAAAAATAAATGGAAATTTGTTGATATGACATTGCGAACTCGGCTTGAAATTTCCACTCGACTGGTCTGGAGAAGTCCGTCGACCCGTTGAGGCAGAAAGAGATGGAGTGAAGGTAGAAAGAGACTTGGTCCGGAACGTTTGAATGGTCGCGGGTGGTTGTGTGTTGGCGCGAAAGAACGAATGGGAATGAAAAAAGAGAATAAGACGGAAAGGTTGGACCAAAAGACTCGGAGGTCGTATGAGCCAAGTGTTCGAGTGCCTTTACTGTAGGTAATTGCTTCAATTCGACCAATCGACAAACCCATATAGACCATAGAGATACGTCAAAACAACTTCAATTTTGTAAAACGAGGAAATGAGATTAAAAAAAAAATATAATGAAAAATAAAAGAGGTGAGAATGTACAGTACAATAAGAAAAGAAAAGAATGGTGACGTAAGCGTGGTAAAGGTTTTTTTTGATCAGTTAATTGCATCTGCACTTGAAATCTCCACCAGATTATATTGAAGATATTTTCGATTATCGAGCAGTAATGAAATTTTTTTCGAAGCATATCTCAAAGAAAAATTCAATTATTCGGTTTAAACTCCTCTTAATGTTGACCAACATTTCAAGTATTTTAGTAAATAATTTTTTTTTGGTAATATGTTTGGTATTTTCATTTATAAATAAAAAAATACATACAGTACTATTTAAAATACATTTAAATATTTATTTTAATTAAATAATATCTACTTTTTAATTACATTTTCTTTATTTTTATGATAAAAAATTAATTATCTGTTGAAATAATTTCATACGATTGGGAAAAAAAAAATTGATTAAATTTACATTTTAAATTTGTTAAGTACTTGACAGTTTTTATTTTATTGTTTTTATTGATTACATTTTATAAAATCTCAGTTCAATTTTATTTTGAAGCACAAAAAATCCTGCCAATCGAAAAGCTGATTTACGACATCGCAGATAAGAATTAGATAATGATTTTTCCAAGGAATCGAAACGTCGAGTAAAAACGACTTTTTCATGTCAAATCCGACTTCAGTTTTTTCACTTTACGACATTGAATTTTGTGACGGCAAACCTGCAAACCCTTAGTCTGTCCTACAGTGATCCAATTTTATTTCTATTATAAAATTGTATTCTCTTTCATTTTTTTTTTAGTACATTTTTTTTACTTCAACAAAGATCCAATATCCTATGGATTTCCATTTTATTATTTTTTATTTCAGATTCTAAAGAGAATAATCCAAAGAACATCTTTGTTCATTAAAAATGAATTTTTCAATCTCTTGCATGACTTACTCATTCAATACGAATATAATACAAAATTCTCGTGATAAATCTATCACTATATCACAATAATAAGTTTTAAATAAAAAATCGAATAGTTTTAAGAGCAAGATTTGAAACTAAAAGAAAAAATCTTCAGCAGTTGTTTATTGTTTTATCAAGACGTCATTAAGTGTTTCTATCTCTTTTTTTCTTATTTGTATCTAAAAACATTTTTTTTATTCAGAAATTTTTATTACGATAAAGTTACTATACTACATAGAAAAGAAGAAATAAAGTTTTTCAAACGCAGCATCAATAGTTGATACATTCGGTAGACCAAGCGTTTCAAAGGGACTATTAGTTATATTCTATATCCTAGTAGAAGAGCAACGACAATTTTCGTGGTCTGCTGTAAAATTCTGTCACTACTAGACCACCGTATTATCGAGACACTGACATAGGCGTATTTCTATCCATTCTCTCACTATTCGTTCGTCGTAAAATCGAATTACGCGATGCTCAACGCGCCAACGCGAAAACGTCGTTATCCGTGTAGTTATATCGGTAGTGCGTGTCGTGTTCGTTTAAATCGAGTTTGTACTTTTCGTATTTCACATTCGGAGAATTAGAGAAGGGGTTAAAGGGTGAAGAGGGATGATACCGATTGTCAAACTAGTATGTCGCGATTTTTCATTGCTACTCTCTTTCTCTCCCTAGATGGTTTTTTTTTATTTCTCCATTAGTAATCAACAGCTTAATTGACGTTCAATTGTTCAAACTTTTGCCTTTTTTTTTTTTTATTTATGACTGTAGACCACAATAGAATTTTTTTTTCATGCGTAAAAGTGGGTATGAAGCTTGAAGAAAAATTTTTTTTGCACTGGAACAAATGGCATAACACAATTTGAAAAAATAGGGTATCGTGAGATATGAAAAAAGCTTTTTTTTTAAAAAAAATGAACGATGTTTTAATGATTGAAAATTGATAATATTGATGTAAATATATTCTTTGAACAATCAATGATAATAAAAAGAGTTGTAGAAATATATTGCAATTTTACACTGAATTTGGATGCTAAAAGTTCCAAGAGAATTCTTCAAGTGTAGTGCCAGTAGCAGAGTTTAAGCTTAAGCAGAGAAAGGATGAGTAAGACCTTATTGAAACTTTGAAAGTGGCAATAAAGCGTTGATGATGAACGTACCTTAACGACTTACACTTTATTTCTAAATAAAAAATAATAATTGCTTTTAAAATTCTCTCTTTATTCTTCTCTATTTCCATTTTAACACAATATTTGATGTGCCATCAAGATGTTAGAAAAACCAAAAAAGTTGTGACTTATATAAGCTCAAAACTCTTTCAAATGTCTCGAGAGATCATACTCTATATCCTGGTTCTATTCTTGTAGATACAAAACATCTCTCGAGAATTTATAAGTTCTATCTACTCTTCATCTAAAATTTTTTGCCTCTGTCCATGGTATTCTATGGGTTTACAAAGTTCAGTATCTAGTATCCCAAGAGGAAACATGTGAACTCGAAATTCCCGTGTGACATACCACATCTGAAGGCGAGAGTAGAGGAGATTAAATAGGGTAGAGTGAAGAGAGCATGTAAGTGTAAGGACAGAAGCTTTCGATTGGATATTGCAACAAAGTTTTAGAGACTGTTATACGATGCTTTATCAACGTTGTAACGACCTGTCGCCCTTATTGCCTACCGTATCTCTACACTATCTAGAATGCTGACTATGCATTTCTATAATAATAAAACGTTCAGTTATATCTATTCTACACGTGCAACTGCATTCTTCAAATTTAGTAATATCCAGCATGATAATACTCATAAAGTTTTCTAACAATAGCTTGACAAATTGGCTACTTCTTTTATGGTATTATTTAATAACACACAAACTAATTGTAAGTTACTGTTTTATCATTGGTGAAAAAATTTTTATACATCAGGTAAATAATCTCTGAAGTAATTTTCAACATTGAAAAATTTATTTGCGTCATAATTTATTGTGTTGATAATATGTTGGATGAATAAATATCTTCACAGTTTTCATTACAGGTAATTTTTACCATCGCTTCAATTTTTTACGAATTTATAATTTTTGTTTTAATATTGTGCACATGATAGACACATATTTCAATTAGAAACCCATTGCAAATCCAAGAGTTTAGAAATTAAATATTTAAAGTGTTTACAATATTTAAGGCCATAAACAAACAATAGCTGTTTTGTCGACGAATTTTAAACACTTTTTGACGTTTACCAAAATCCTATATTTTGTTTACGGCATTTAACATTGCAGAAGCTTAGCGTGTTAAAAGTGTTTACAAGAATAACACACTTGGATTTGCAGTGTAGATTTCATAATATGAATTCATGCTAATGAACGATATCGTTATGACAATATTGTCTACGATTACAAGCTTATCATTCACTTCAGAAAATCCATTATAGATTGGGCAATAGATACCATTGTAAACGTCGAACAGATTATTATTCCAATAAAACATTTGTTTTATTATACACATGTAAGTTAATTTAAATGTTTTATCATTGTATTCATCAATTGATTATTAAAATAATTGTCCCCTGTACACATTTTATAGCGTGTCAATAATTTTCTGTTTTTTAAAAAATGATTTAAAGTAAACCAATAGGAAAAAATATCACGATAAAATACTTTTGTTTTTTTTTTTTATTTAAATGCATATTTAAAAGTGCAATTCATTAGAAAATAGTTTCTACGTGCTGTGAAAATATTTCTGATGTATCGATAGTGCCGTCACTCAACAATATTGGTCGAGCTTTGACTGCACCTCGAATGTTATGTATCAACGTCGAGGATTCACGTCCTCGTTAGCATACATATTTGCGTACACATCTCTCTGCTTTCCGCTTACCCTTCTCTTCACTTCTCTATTCCAATCCCCTGCAGCTTCCAGTGGGTTTCGCACCCTCTCGAATATGTCGCCCGTCACATCTCGGCAACCAAAACAAGCCGACAACAAGAACCCAGTCTGACATTAGCATCGTTGCAGCTTCACGTGTGGTCATGTATTTGTTGGAATCTATCTTCCTGAACCCAAGATTTACCACGCCTCCATGGCTGACCCAGCTTGACTTGTGCTACTGTAAACCCCCTCATTTACATACCTTTTTATTTGTATTTAAATTACATTATTTTCTTTGTAATCGTAAATTCTATCCTCTACACTAATTTATGTTTTTGATGCTTGGTTAAAACCATTTAAATGAACGATTATGGCTGCATTCATTTATTAAAAGCCATTCCTTTATTCATAATTTGTTTTGTGGCTGATAAATTTAATTTTATTTTCATTTAATAAGTTTGTCTTGTTTGTAATTTTAACAAATGAATTTTTTTTAGTTTAGATTCTTGAGAATTAATTGTAGAGATATTTGACTATTATTGAAGATAAACTATATTTGATCTTTTGATATGACAAAAAACCAATTGACATTTATTGAAAAATATTATTTTTATTTTAAAAAGCGTATTATCACCAAGCGATTTTCCACCTGGTTATATCTTCAACTAGACAGGTAATCCTTCTGTCGTGTGACGGTTAGATCGATCTAAAGCTTTTCCTCACTTACCACAACTACAAAAAAAAATAAAATAAAACTAAGAGAAAAAAAAATTTTAAGTGAAGAAATGAAGGATAGAGGAAAAGTGTAAAAAATAAGACGAAAACGACGAATGAGGTAAAGATGAGAATAACCGATGAAAATAAGAGAGAAAAGTTGTTTCTTTTTACATTTTTCTTTAGCAAGAAAAGATGAAAATGTAGGAGATGATTAATTGCTATCTCGACCAGCTTGTCTTGGATGTTTTGCCAAGCGCACGTTATAATAATTTTCCGCAGTAAAATTGACCAATCGTTGATGATATATATATCGATTAAACATGAACTACTTAAAGTAGGGAAAATTATTTTTTCAAGATAAAAAAAAAAATGATTTAAAACATTTTTTTACTTGAAAAAAAAAATATATATATATATATAAGTACTAAAAAAATGAAAAAATTAAAGTATTAAAATAAAATAAATACATTAAAGTATCTTTCACTCCCTCTTCACTCTAAATCAACTAATTTTCTTCGTCGATTTCCGAGCAATTAGTGTCGGTCTCCGCACAGTGCTACTTCATAGCTATTGGATTCCACGAAGCTCGGTACGATAACTACCCCTACGCTTCACCCCTTACCACCGTGAGCACCGTCGTTCCGTTCATTTGTTATAGCCGGATCTAATTACCAGGATGAAATGACGTTTGGTCCAGAATTACGATACACATCCGTTTATCTCTCTGTATATGTTACGATTAAACCCACCCCCCTTGGACTCCACCAACCTCATAGTCATTACTTTACGCATCAGTGAGCGATGACGTTCAAAAACAATTTGGAAATGATCTAAGCTTAGAAAGAGATACATAAATACCCAGAATATGCAGATTCGTATGTGTAGATATGAAGCAAAGAGGGAGAGAATTACTTCATCCTGTAGCAAACGTGACCTCAAAATCAGTATGTAAATTCGATGAATAATTATTCAGAGTGTCCGTCTCGCGCGAGGGTATACTACGAAAGTTGCGTCATGGCCATTCCCTTTCATCCCTCCTCTCACTCCCTCAGTCTCTCTGTCGGCAAATCTCCCTGATTTAGAGATATCCCGGCGTACAGCGTCGTCGAGGTAGAATGCACCCTCTCACTGTTCTAAACGAGATCAAATATTTATACGTTTGTAGAGCTCGTCTCTCGTAAGGGTGGAACATTTCAGGGGATGAAAATATTCTAGATGGAGGTATATATATGAGCAATTACCTTCATTGTTGGTTTAAACTATATAAAAGTTGAAGAATATTTATTTTCGTTTTTTTTCCATTTAGTGAAAAGTAAACTTTGTTTTTGTTTCTTATTGCAGAAAAATTTTTATTTACTCGTGGATGATTTATTTATTTATTTTTTATTTTATAAAATAAAAGTCAAGACAAATATACGTATACGAGAGAATAGAAAATTGTGAGTAGGTCAAGAACTTACAATCAATAGAAAAGTAGTATACGTTTACTTTATATTAAAGAAGATTTTAATTGAAGATTAAAGAGTAAGCTTGAGAGTAGAGCTTATTAAGTTAAAGAGTTAATTAATTATGTATCAATTTAATTTAATGAGTATCATTAAGAATGATATAAACAATTAATTCCATAAACTTTTTTTCTATTAATATTAAATTTTATAAAATAGTGGTAATAAAAGTACACTAAGAGAAATGAAATAGTTGGATTTACTTTGTAATGTTAATTTTCCGTTTAACATTTCATAGTTGAATCCTTTTATAGTAAGAAATGGACTTTACTATGAGCTCTCAAATGGAAAATTAACATTACGTAGTAAATCCAACTATTTCGATTTTTTTCAGTGTAAAAATGTTTGTAAAAAAGATTAGTAAAAACAACAATAATAATAAAATATTCTTTTACTTATATTAACAATAATAATAACAAATTTAAATCGTATTTGTTACTTTAAACAAACAAGAAGACGGATTATCATATTTTTATTATAAAACAAAACGACTTTCATGATATGATAGTATGTTTAAAAATATTTTTGTTATGTTGACTTTCGTATAATACATTTATGTATGTAGTTTTTTTAAAAAAGGTTATGATCTAAACAAGCATTCTCGTAAAAAAGAAGTCATATAAGAATGAGAGGTCAAGAGCCGTTCTCTCGCTTATAGCAATTCTTAAGGATTTATTTTCTTGTGGTGAAGTAAGGTGCGGTAAAATTCTGGAAAATTCGTGCCACTCGGCAAGACTTTAGAATTATAGAACGGGGGATCCGGAGAACCTCAAGTAAGACAGAGAAAAAAAAAACGAGAATTCACTATGAGTAGGTGGAGCTTTAAAACCGGAAAGTGCTTCTGGTAAATGTCCTTTTCACCCTCATCGCCCCCTTTTCTATCTTAAACTGAACACAAAATTGTTTCCATCCTCTTCGTAGTCTTGTTACCAATCCTCTCTCTTTTTACTATACTTGTAGCCAACCGGTGGATGACAAACGAACCCTTAAAATTCCCTTTTACCCTCTTTTGGACCACAGAAAATGACATTTCGGAGAAATTTAACAGAGTAATTTATTGACAAAATCATCTCTTTTCTCCTCTTGACTTTATTTATGTTCTCATCATATTAATTAATTAATTTTAAATATGATTTATATCTTAATTTTTCATTATTTATTAATAACAAAAAGCTGTTTTTAAACTGAAAAGTAAACAAAGGTTTAAAACAACGAATATTTTAAAAAATATATATTTTTATTTACCGTCATTTTAACATCATAGCCGCAGAAATTAACTACAAAATTTTTAAAAGGTACTTCAGTTAACAAAAGCTTTATATTCCAGTATACTTTTTAAAATATCTTTCACAACAAACATTTTATGTAACTGATGTCAAATAAAATTTTATGAAACACTCAAAAAATTTGGCATTATTTTTTAATTGATTGTAATTAATCAATCAGCTTTTTTCTATTCAAACTATTGAATGTAAAATAATTTAAAAATTCATCTAAAAAGCCAAAATAAATTTAATATCAACTCAAATAATCTTGAAGGTAGAGACATCGTTTATATTGACTTAAAGTTTTGCTGTGAATGCTAGAACTCAATTAAATGCTACTCACTTAAAAAGTCAATGACCTACATTTTTCCGTCCTCATCTCTAATTTTCAAAAAAAGTTTATAAAGCAGCCAAATTTGCCAAAAAAAAAAGCTATTTTAGAATCTAAATTTAAACGCTCGATACATCGATAATTGAACCTTAAACTCGATTCTCTTTTTATCTTTTCATCCCTCCGTGGATTAAAATATGAGATATTTCCTCTCTTAAAGTCACATCTATCTCTCATGAAGTACGATTAATCGAGAGATCAAGAGGTTGGATCTCACCCTGTTAAGTGAGGGATCAGTTTTAGCTTCCAAAACCTCGGATCATCCGTAAGATGCACAGCCAGATCGACTAGATGAAAAGGCAGCGAGGAAACATGAGAGTCGTAAAAAAGAGGTCGAGGGTAACACCATCCTCTTCAAACCCTCATACTGTGTATAAGTCCTTGATGAGGGAGTTGGTGTTGAGGATAGCAGCAAGAAAAAGTCAAGCTCAGTGCTACTGTTTTCTCGGACAACAATACTTGAAGAAGCTCTCCGTCGTGAAGTTTGGAAAGAAATTTTTTCCCCTTTTTCAAGAGAGTCTGCTAGCTAGGGAGATGATAAAAAAAAAGTAAAAGTGAAGGAAATGAAACGCGTAGATAGTTTCTCTTATAACAGCTCTCCAAGCTCGCTCGATAGAAGAAAGAACTTATCTAAGACTTTGAGTAAAAACTATTGGAAAATAACAAAGTGTTTGTTTGTAGACAAGCAAATGTATTTTTTTTTTTTGTTAAAAAAATTATATAAAGTGTTTCGACAACTAAATACACAACAGATTAAAGTGAAGCTTTTTTTTATATTCTATTTAATGCACCGATGATGAATTGTTAAATTTTATTAAGAGAATCCAGCAGTTATGCAAAAATGTACTCTTTTTGTGATAATAAACTTTTCTCTCTGTGAATATCAAAATAGTTTATATTAAACTCAATTGCAATAGGGTTCTGAAACCTTAAAAAAGCTTTGTTCATGAAATTCGTTGAAACCGTAAAAAAATACATATACGAGAAATTGATTAAATTTTTTTGCAGTAAGGTGGTTACATTTCTGTTTATTAAAAAAAGAGGCTTATAATCTGTAGAATTTAAATCAAAATTTTCAATTATTTCAATCAAATACTCTTCATTTATTCACTGATAAAACCAAGTTAAATAAACCTTTAATATTTGAAATTAAATTTTATAGCACTATTCTTTTGATTATTTTTAAACTCCAAAATATTTTTTATTCTTATCGATTCCTCTCTAAAAATCTCAATGAGCTAATAATATTAAACCAAAAATGTCCTTTCAGCTTACGAGAAATATAAAATAAACTCCAATGGGTAGAAGATAATCCAATTCAAAAGTCAAAAACCCATTCGATTAACTCAATACCTGATCGGATATCCCAAACTTCCGGTAAACTCTCAATGTCTTTCCTTGTCTTCTCTCTCTCTCTCTCTCTCTCTCTCCAATGTCTGCACTCGAGATAGGGAGCGAATGAATACGTTACCCACGCGAAGCTCAAGCTTTGTTCGCGTGCCAATCGCAGCCGTTAATTGGCTATGGCCAATAAAGCGCTGATTACCAGTCTCGCAAATCCGACAAGAGCTTGCTCGTGTGCGACACCCTCACGATGCAGAGCAGTACAATTCTACTAGCCATAATGCAGCGTTTACCCTCCAACTATATATCTTCACATTGGAGAATGTCCTCAATATGTATGAGTGACATGTACACGAAGCTTTCATGGTTTCGTCTATAGAGACAGCAGTTGGTACGTGACCACCATCAAAATGGAATCGAACGTGGTCAACCCCTCCAAGTTGACCTTATCCAGTCTAACTCTTCGATTTTCTCCAATGTTCAATGTAAAAAATTCCCTTCATTTCACGTACAATCATCCATGTGTGCAAGCACATATGCTTTGAAGACATTTTTCTTTTCATTTTCCTTTTTATTTATTTTTTTTCCTACTTCTAAAGTTCCTTCAACCTGGTGGCTTTAACTTTATAGTGGTTATCAATTTTTCTTTATCGATTTGTAGTGACCTTTAACCAAGGAAAATCCATTCGTCAAAGTTTTTAGTAAGAGTTACTTAAAAACGTGATTTATTCTTTACGTTTTTAGATAGAGATATGCTATTTAAAAAAAACATTGATTAAATTAACATTGTCTTAGCTTTTCTGCTATAGTGACATTCATTTAAGACTAATCTAATTAATTTAAATGGTAGTGTATAATTATTTTAAGTATATTTAGGAAATAATTCAAGTCACAACGAATTATTTTTTTATTTCTATTTTTATAACGGTCTGTTAAAGAGGATATTTTATTAAACAAAACACAATAAATACAGTTTGCATGAACTTTATCGAGCTATAAAACATTTCGTTATATTTAGTTACCTCTAGTTTGCAGTTTCAACAGAATTGTCAACTATTATAGCTATAGATAGAAGTCAATCCGCTTTATAGTCTCTATAAAACATTAATTCATTATCATTGATAATTTTTTATATGCAGTAGAATAGGAAAATAATTATTTAAATTAGTCAGATTTAATTTGTTGAATTTCGCTCAGGGTTTTTTTTTCTCTTAATATATTTCTTATTATTAAGGAAGTATGTATAGATATATATCATTTAGAAACTAAAGTTTAAGATTACTAATAAGAAGAGTTATATTTCTGTAAGTTAAAATTTATTGATACAGTTTCAAGTCATTCGAGTTCAACTTACTCCTATCGTATGCTTTTTTGTTTCTACAATAAGTCATATAATATTTGTTTTTTTTTTTTAATTAATATTTTCATCCTTTTATTTCAGGTAAGTGAAAAAAAACAAAAATTTCGTAAAAGAAAAGTACTTCAGCGACTCGAGTTGTAACGACTTCCGGTGAGTTGATAAATTATTTTTTCGTAACAAAAGTTATTGCATTTGTGAATTAAATTATTAACCTAAACGAATATAAAATCTACATAATTCTTTTTTTTTGTCTTCATGCAATGAAAATCGTGAATAAGCTCAACAGATATAAAAATATATAACAAAAGCCGAGGAAGGAAGAAGTCTCATGAAAAGTACATTACAGTAATATAAATGCTATTTTTTTCGATGACACTAGAGAAACGATTTCCACAATTATTTCCGCTGTTGTGCAATTCTTCATTTTATATCATCTTAAGGAGAGTTTCTCTCTTCTTTGCTGCAATACAATTTCTAAAGCTTCATTTCACAAGAACATTTCTAAATACTTGTGGAATTTTCGCGGTTTCTCGACTTTTCTGCATTATTATTCTCTTATAATCACATGAATACAACTCTCATCAACATACTGGATATTAATATATAGATTCGTTAAAAATTTTTTCAAAGACTTTTTATTTATTTATTATAAATATCCCAAAAATTTCTGTAAACTACTAATGATATGTTTTATTGATAATATTTATTAATCATAAACAATAGTTTGAAATCAATTTACACAATTTAGCTGGCATTATGCTATCTTTATGTTATTTATTCAATATTATCGTTTTGAGAGTTTATAAAGTCTAGTTTTCAACTTCAAATTATGAATCAATTAATAATTTAATTATTTTCAGTTCAGCTGAAAATTTATTTCAATTTTTCGAGTAAAGTGATTATCCTAAATAACAACAATAATTTTCTATCCGATAAAATTTTCTCTTTAATATATTCACCATAAAATTGAACATTTAATTTATTCACATAATATGACTCAATTTATCGTACTAATGAATATGACATTCTGCTAATAACAATTCAAATTTATACGGAAAAAATTTTTTACCAAATAATATCGTATTTACGATAAAAAAGAGAATGTGTCAAAACTTATATGTCTATTGTCACATAATATATATTTGATACTCAAAGGCAGGGTGTTTCAAATAGTCATAAATTATCTTGAAAAAATGAGATTTCATATATTTGGAGTATTTTATATCTAAATAATTAAAATATGCGATTTTGTGGATCTAAAAATATCCCATAGCTTTGAAAAAAATTAATTCCTTTTTTTTTTGTTTCAATGAATTTAATGAAATGAAAACATCATGGTATACAATATTTTACATGATGTAAAATACTTCAACATAATCAAAAGCTAGACAAAGGTAAATTAAATATAATGAAATAAATTGAAAAATTAAGAAGCAATTTATATAATAACCTATCAATTGCAAAGCAAATTTTTATAATGATAGAAGGCATTGATTGTATAGGTGTGTGGGACGAGTAAGCATAGAAGAGAAAAGCAATCGGCCGTGTATCTTGTGCTGGATGGTCGGGTGTTATTTGCGTTATTTATACGTCCCTGGAGCATCGCGCGCGGGTTATAATCGAGCGTGCCTGCTCGACGGCCGTGATTACACATCGTTATCCTGGTTAAGCCACCGGAAATGACGGGCCGATGGTCGTGTAGCTATAGTCGATCGGTTGGTTCTCCACATGTATGCAAGCAGGAGAAGCATCGTGACTCCCTCGAGAATTTACGCGCCCCGGCATCTCCGGGTTTGGCTGGCCAGCTTGACTGCCTCTCTATGCCTCGATGCTTGGCACGTCGATTCTCTATGGTAGTTGTCGACAGCCTGGATAAACTATGCTACGTCGATTGATCGATTTCACGTGCTCATGCCTGAGAATTATCGCCTTATCACAAGCACAGGTCAACGTTGCAAAAAAAAAATTATATTTTTATTTGTTATTTGTGTATTTTTATCGTCTATATTCTACACTCGCTTTCTATTGTGATATAATCATGCGTGATATAATATATAAGTGAAGTTTATTTTAGATTTAAATCATCAGGAAATATTCATTTTAATTTCTACTAATTCATGATCGGATTATTATTTTATATAACTGGCTTTGCTACAAATTTTTCTTTTCTTTTTTTTACTTAGATTTATCTATCAGTTATTATTAATGTAGTCTTTATTATTATTAATTATTTTTATGATCTTGAAAAATCTACCGAATGATAGTATAAAAAATAAATGCTACATTTCTATATCATTTTAATTTGATCATAAAAATAATAATGATATACACAGTTGAATGAGATACAGAGACTAGTATTATTATTTTAATAAACGTTACAGAGTCATGAATACGGTCATCAGAGAAGAGAGTTACCAAGTATTCAGCAGCGTGTAACTAACATAGAAAAAGTGTTTGGCGATTATTTGAATTTTCCCAGAGTCTAAAGGTCAGATGAGAGTCGGAAGAGAATGAGAAAAAAATTTCAAAAAAGTACATCTCGACTTTAGTCTGCATCTATGGCGATTAATAATCATAATTTTACCATCATCTTTTTTTTTCTCTCATTTTTTATTTCATTTATTCTTCTATTTATTTATTTTTTTCAAACTTTATTTCCTTACTCTCATTGTCCCTTGGGCTACCGTAAGCCGCGATTTTTACCGTATGTTTTTTTCGCTCTACAAAATAATGAATTCCCGCAATAAATCTCAACGTTGTAAAATATCATTGCCAACATATACTCGTGATACAATGCAACATTCATTTGGTCCCCGGGTAGTACAATTTTCCTCCGGGATTTTCCAATGAAACAATGAGAACTATACTGTACAATGTAACTCAATACAATTTTATGATGCAAAAGAGTACATTTAGCGCTACAAATATATTCATGTGAATTAATTAATTTTTGTTTGCTATCCAGTATTTTTAATTCCAATACAAACACACATTACACCAATATTTCAATAATTACATACCTTTTAATCAATGAATTCTATTTTTTAATTAATTAATATCCCATACTCTCCTTTATTAATCTTCTGTTGTTCTGTACAAGAGATTTGTTTGGAAAAATGATTTAGAGACATTGAAATTCTTCCCATACTACGCTATTTTTATTGACTATGAATAATATTTCACAGTTTAAATAATTATTTCATTATAAAAAAATTATTTTCATCATTATGTATCATAAGATATGATGTTTGTCTCATTTATCGTTGAATTCATTACCATTTGGTGAATTAGGTTTGGTTTCTGAATGCTGGTTTCGTCATAGAATTCTTCCATTTCTGCTTTTGCAATTGCTCTGTGATCTTTGAAAGCTGGATGCGTTTCTTCGATATAATCAAACATTTTCTCCACAAAAAAAAAATATGTCTTATTAGAAGTGTCGGTGCTAAATTGAGCCGACATCGGTAACTGAAATTAAATTTTATTGATACACTTTCTTATAAAATTCTTTCTATTTATGATTAATCATAAATTCATTTTAAGTTCATTAAATAATAAAATTCAATTTATACTTACAAGTTGATTATGACAATGTATAGTATACGTACATAATAAAAATATTATTAATCGACAAAACATTTTGATGATTAGTCTTAAACAACTTAATATCAATTTTATTATTACAAACTTTTTAGTTGAGAAATAAAAACTGACGAATTTGACGATATTTTTTTTCTTTTATGCATGCTCTGAGCCATAATTAGAATACTAAATAATAAGACACTTGAATTATATCATTCGTTATATTTAGTTATATAATAGAAATAGATAAAAAAAATTTAATTTCATCGATTGCTCATTATTTTCTATTTATTTAAATATAGAGAAGTATTAATTCTTCCACTTCACAAAGTATAATGACTTAAAAGTGACACCACATGTGTTTATTTAATGTGGCAGACGATTAATCAATTGTTTAAAAAACCAATAATATTCTATCAGCTAGTTAATTTTGACTTTGACGTCAATAGAAATATGATAAATAAAAATATACTTCAATATTCATGATAACTAAGATGAGTTTAATTCATTATTAATTTACAGATACTTATAATGAAATAATTATATATATTGAAGATTAATTTTTCATTTGAATGATACATAAAACAATACATTATACAGATAATTATCATTATTATTAATGTGATTAACTCACTGAGTAAATTCACAACACGATTCAAATAATTCTCAGTGATTCAATATAACTTTGATGGCACACGTGAGAGCATTACCTAGCTACAACGTATAAATTAATTGCCATGATAAATTAACAGAACGAGGAATAACTAAATAATACTTGCTATTGCATAGTGAAATTTTGACTATAGAAATACAAATACCAATAGGATTTATAAATAGAATAAAACTATTCGATATGTATTTTATTATTTGTACATGTCTAATATAACAGTTGATATTTACATCATTTTGATTGTAAACTCCAATCAATTGATTAATGCTATTACTTACCACTGCATCCGAATGTTTCAGATATTTAGTACTTACACTAATGCATTATAAGAGAATTTCAATAAAAATTTCCTGTCAATATTATGTCAGTAGAGAAAGCTTTTATTAGTAGAAATAAAATAATATTGAATTGGACTTTTTTGCACAGTTTATATTGACTAAATCTCTTTCAATAAATTGATATTCATTATTAGAAAATACGATATCCAAATATGATTATGATTGAATTAATTGATGGCAATTTAATCAATTTTGTTTTAAATAACACAAAAATTATAAATTAGAAAATGATTAGTAAATAAATATTATAGTTATTGTAATTTAATATTTTTCATTAACATATTTTGATAATGCAATCGAATCAGATTTAATTTATTAATTTGGTAGATTTTTTATAATTTTTTTTTTATTATTATTTTAATGAAATTAAAATAATTGAATACTTTTGAATTTCTTTCAAGGGCTTATGTTGGAATAAAATAATTATTTTCAACCAATAAAAGCTAATAAAATAAAAGTCGAAAATACTACTTAACAGAGAAAAAGAAGTTGATAAAAAATAACAGAAATAAAAGCAAGAGATACGTAGGAGGGCTCGTTAACTGTTGTCGTACAGCAGGTGCATTATTTTCTTGGTGGCGGAACAGTAAAGCGCAACGGCTGACCCGGAACTTCCGCAACTACTGCTCCAGCCGTTTGACGATATTCCCTTCCTCTTGAAAAACTTGATTCCTCCCTCCATTTCATCTGCTCCAGGTCTGTCGACATCCCGGAGGGCTCCAAAGGTCAACTGCCGTGGAGTCACTCACTGGAATGACTTTAGAGCAGAGTGTCTGAACGTCCGCAATTTCTCTATCCGTTGACTAAGCGGCATCAAGCAGAAAATCTTAGTATCCTACCTGGTTCTCACGAGTTATCCATATCATTCTCTTTTATTTTCGCCTCTAGTTAGTGATTTTTCTCTGCTTATTACACACCACTGTCATCTGTATAATTGGAAGATAGAGAGAAAGCCGATGAAAATCATTCTATTGAACATTCCTGATTTCATCGGCCTCAGTTACGACATAACCAAGGAATTTCTCGATTGGAATACCCTAAATTCCCTCCAAATCGATTCTATGCACTTTCATAGCTTTTATTTAAACTAATATTTTTGGTATTTTTCATTTGCTTTATCACTGTCTCGTTGTCAACTCAACAGTGTCTTTGCTAATTAGTGCACACACTTCATTATTTATTTAAGCATCTTCTCTTCATGAAAGAAATATTTAATTTACTAGAAAATCTATTTACGTCTGAGCTCAACTCCTCTGAAAATTTATTTCTTTTTGAATGGTAAATTTCAAATAGTTCCTATTGTATTGTAATTAATGTTGAATCAGAAAAATAATTGTTTATTGAAATATCTAGAATAAAAAATTACCATTTGTTTTATTCATAATTGTCGTTTAAAGAAATGTAGAATTGAACAAATTTCCATGAAAAAAAGAGAGTAGATTTGAACCTGTCGTTTTTAATTTCCTGGTTTTTGATAAATAATGAATTTATTGTTCGAGTATTCTATAAATTCTTAGTTGTTGCATAATTTTTTTGTCAGTTTTTCCTATGAATATTAAATTTAAATCTTTTGAATTACGTTGACTTTCTCAGTTCTTAACTACTTTCATAGACTTTTATTTTCTTTTTAAACTTAATGTCGACTAAATGTAACAATCAATTATTTCAATACATTGGAAGACCATTTTACAAGAGATTCTAAATAATCTAACGAACAGTTTCAACTTCATTTTACATTTATAATCAAAGAATTAAGTTCCTTAAAAAGAAATCAATATTAAACTTATTTCAACTTTATTATTTATTCAATGTTTCAAAAATCAGAGTGATCTACATTTCATCTGTCTGGAATCTATATTGACATCTTATAAAAAATTTTGTTCACATGGTTATGAAAAATTTAAATAAAAATCAATACTTTACACTAACAGAAAGGAGTGGTATTTATACAATAAAAATCAAATCTGTTGCAAGAACAGAGCTCATGTCTATTCCGATAACATAGTATTACATTTCATGTTGGTTAAAAATATTTTAATGACTTAATTAACAAAAAAACACATTTTCGATCGTGCTAATAGAAACATTTAAATAATTTGATTTTATGTCGCAGTAGTTTTTTTTTCAAAGAAATATTTTAATCATGTTATATTATATATCAATTTCAATATAAATATTTACAGATATTTTTTCTTTCGATGTTTTACAATTTAATCATTACAACTGCAGAATCCATGCAATTTAATAAAAAAAAATAATTCTCATACTTTTTTTTTAAACGTTAATTGAAAATACTAATATTTATATTTGAATAAATTTTTTATTATAAAATAGTTTTTTTTTTTTTTTATAATATAAAAAAGTATTTTCAAAAAGCTGTTTTATATTTACTTATGTCTAGGATATAAATTGAATTATTTTATTCTTCAATCAATTATTTAAACTGTTTTTTCAATGATATCAACCCTGCAGATCATTTGAATAACTGACTGTTACAGATGTAGATTCCGAGTATATGTTGTCTTATCAAGAAATTCTACCAATCGATTGAAACTTTGATGATAGTTACGTACAGCATTATAGGGTCGAATGGAGAAGATAGGAAGGTAGTTGTTACGCAATTAGATCACTTGGAAACAGTTGAAGAGGCCGATGGCAAAATACCTTGCTTTCCAGTGTATTTCAAATACCTCTATCTTCCTCTTCACTATCTGTAGTGATAGGGTATTCCAATCCACGATAGTTTGCTTTATCTCTGTTTCTCGAATAATCAGCTTCTCTTTGTGCTATTAAATACATGCCTGAGGTGCCCTTGATGAGTTTCATGAAAACATTTTATTCACTAACCAGGTCAAACTTATTTAACTATCAATTAACACAGAGGATCATAATGTTTTTATAGAAATATTAAACCTTATATTTATTATAAAAAAAAATTAAATTAGAGTTGCATTACTTGAGTCATTTTTTTGTTATCTTAGAAAAGTTTAGTTGAGATTGCATTGAGGGATTACTTTTTTTATTAAAATTTGTAAAAGTTGTTAAGTAATAATTAAATCAATGGAATAATTTGAATTATTTAATTTTAGCTTTGACAAATTGTTTTGAAATAATTAAAATGAGTATGTTAAACAATAAATCGTTTGGGTAGTAGTAAAAATTACTTAAAAAAATGGAAAAAGAATGACATATGTTGAAATGAGTTATGAATAAGGGGTGTAGATATATTAAAATTTCAGACATCGTCAGTGAATTACTTAAATTTGTTTATTATCAAAATATGGACTGTGTTTGGTAAAATAAGCGAAACGAAGAAAAGAGTACATACATTGCAAGTGACATTCACTACATTTCTTTTTCCGCTCATTCTTTTAGTATTTTCCATATTTTATTCAACCCCTATTCACTTCTTCTCCTGCCATCGTTTTATTTTACGTTAAAAAAAAAATATCGACTTCCGTCGGCCCAAGCAATTGTGCTGTCTTTTTATTTTTATTTTTATTCTTGAATAAGAAAACAAGGGAAAAAGTAAGACTATTCCTCTTGAGAGTCCCATGGAAAATAAGGATCCCACTTGCGATGCCCGCGAATTCTCCCTGTGCGCATTTAGGAAAGTGGGTACGCGAGAGAAAATACGAGTCAGTCGTGTGCAACGAATTTAATGTTTTCCTCTCCTACTGGGTGGCTATTATTTATTTTATCTTTTTCATTTCTATAGATATATTTTGTACATTGATATTTTTATAACATCAATATTTGAACTGATGCATAAATATATTTGTAAAAAAAGAAAATATTGCGATCAAAGAAAAAAATTGTATCGTATAAGGTAAAACAGGAACAAGCAAACGACATTATTTTCTTGACAATACAATAATACTAATCCTACTTCGCTGTAAGGAAAAACACTGTCTATTCACTGTAAATTTTAGTGTCTTATTTTAAAACGATTTTAATGTTTTAAAATCAGACACTGAAATTTACAATGTTATAAGCAAATAAATCTTCATTTATAATAATACTAAATATTTGCAACAAATACATAATAGTTTATACTTGAGAATAATTTTATTCTTGATTATAATATTCTTCAATAAAAATTAAATATTCTTAAATTCAGTATATTTATATATAAAATACACTAGCAATTAATAGTTTCATAGAATATAGAATTATTTGGGATATTGTTATTGTAATATAAGATATTTTCTCTCACAAAACAATAACAAATTTACAACTTATAACGAAAGAAGGCAATATATGAGTAAAATAGTAGCAAGATGAAGGCAGAATAAGACATTAACAGTTTTTTATAGTTTTTGAATGGTTAAATTGCTAATATTATTATTATTACAATTTTTAGAACTGTCTTATCAACATTTGTAAATTATAAAATATTAAGAATGTATTTTTGCTCATTTAAATTAGTTCTATATCTGATTCAAATATTCCACATATAAAAATGAAAAGATCTGGAAATATGGTTTGGAATATTATTTTTAGTGCTATAAAAAGTATATTTATCGCCATAAAATATTTATTATGATCAAGCCTGGATCACTTTCCATCAAAAGATCAAAATTCAAGATAATTTCTTCATACACTTTGTGATACACTTTCATTAGGCTGCAATGATTATTTAATTATTGTCACGAAATAATGAAACTTGACATATTTGCCAATAAAAAAGGCATCAAATGATAGTATCCCCTTAACCCCACGAAATAGGGGTTGATCAAGAGACCATCAGAAGCTTTGAGAGGGAGAATATTCGTGGGACTTATTACGCGAGAGATTGGATTAACTCACAAGAGCTTCTGTTTATCCTAGCTCTCGATGGTTAGTACCACCCTTGAAAGGGAGAATCTCCATGGTCCATGTTGGTAGACTAGTCTGTGTAATTGCTTCAAAGTATGCATTCTCTCTCCTTCATTCCCTCTTTCTCTTATCACCAAAGCATAATGCCGGAAGGACTCTCTTGTGTATATACCCACTTTCAAAACAATTTGAAATTATGGAAAAGGGACCACGTAAGTAAAATATGCGTAAACGAACAGAGGAAATTGTCTCTAGAGTTTATCCAAAAGTTATATTATGATGAAAGTCCTTATTTTTATTAATAATTGAATCTCTCCATTTTCATTCGATTGTAATAGTTTATTTATTTATTGTTATTAAATTTACTTAGATATCTTTATCAGTGTATCATTATTATGCTGCAAGTTTAGTTTACCCAAGACAATAAATACTTAATAATTGTCCTTTTAAATCATTTCTTAGCATTGTAATTGCAATTTTTTATTATTTCCTTATCAGTAAATTTCGCTTTATTCTGAGTCATTTTCCTTTATCCAAATTCATTAACTCGCTTTGAGTTATCATCAGACAGAGATGAAATGAGAAAAAGGAAAAAAGAAAATACTCGTCGCTCACTTGAGAAAATCTTCAACCAGCTATTTTTCCCAGATATCATCGTATTTCTCGAGAAAATGAATTGTTCTATTCTCACGTTATTTTGTTTTTTTTTTTTTTTATTTTTCTTTCTTTCTTTCTATCTACCGAATAAAATGAGAAATTTCTTCAAGACGTGAATTAATTTTCCGGAGCCGTCTACCATATTGTGATCATATTTTTTATATTCATCTTAATTATTACGAATATCAAATAATAACAAAAAAAATTTTGATTGAGTCATTAACTTTTTATAAATTGTGTTCATTTTAAAATAACTTTAAAGTCTTCTTGACATAAATTTATGTCAACAACAAATAATATTTCTAGTATTTCTTGATGATAAAAATGAATTATTTCTCTTTGTGATATAAAGAAAAATTTCAATCACTTGAAGTGATTGTTTTCTGATAAATTTTAATAGTTTTCATTATTATAAGACAATTAAAATGTTCGTATAAGTATGTGATAAAGTTGAACGCTTAGAAAGCATGACGACACCCTTCGTTCGAAAGTAATGGAATTAACGAGTAACGAGGCACTTTTCTCGGTTAGCCTCGTTAACCGATAAGATGCGGCATGGACTTGAGAAGGGCGTATAAAAGTGGTCTTTTCTTTTTGCTTGACTGAATTTTCCTGGGGAAGTAAACATGCGATATCGTCTTTATGCAAAACGTCGTCACGAAACTTTGAACGTTAATGACTCTTGTTTACTCCATTTTTCAACATTATTCACTCATTCACAAACTTTTAAAAATACTACAAAAACATAATCAGAAAAGTTACATAGATGAATTTCAACGCGAATTTTGAGTATAATTAAATAATAAAAGATGTAAAATTTTGTGTAACTTGGAAATGGAAATAGAATTAAAAATCTCGGTCGGTGAAAAGTTGCGTAATAGCTTAGGATTCTCTTATAAAGTTTCTAGTGACAAGGAAGTGACTTTGTTGCGAGTGAGAAACTGAGGTAAAGAAGAGAGTGAGGTATTTTCTGAAAGCGCCACTTGGTCCCTCCACGTCGAGTCATGAAACGCGAAGACCGTAAGTGACGCGAGTCAAGAGTAGACGTCGAGACTGCTCCAAGTGGCAACTTCTACACGACTCTGACGACTAATATCGTTCCCCAAGATCTTTACTCGTTCCCTCGACAAAGTTTCATTAGGTATAAGAGCAAAGTTGTCATACTGATTCTATCCTTAACCCTTTTTATTTGATGTACATCACAAGTGAGTGCACATAAATCCACCATTTATTTTTTATTTCGATATTTTAAATAGATTTAACTCTTTCTTAGTAATTAATTCCGTCGAAGTTCTTCAGACTTTTCGAATCAATTCATTTTTAAGTATCTATGGTTAAAAAATATTTTCAAAGTTGTTATTAAAGCCATCAACTAGAAGATAATGATTATTTTCGGTCGTTTATATGCCAATATATTCCGAGTTTTCATTTTAAAAAAATCCAAGTGTGTGAGAAGTTGATAAAAAACAAAACAGCCATAAAACGTGAGAACATTCAGAGTAAATTGACTTTTTCCACCCCTAGTTTGATAATGTTACGTAACATAAAGGCTGTTTCTCAGGATAAAATGAGGGAAAATACTATATATCCACAGTGTTCATGGAGTTTAGAAGATCCTCGATTGTACACGTTTAGTCGTTTCAAATTCTAGCCTCGAACTGTGGCCTCGTCTGCGTCAATCTCTTCTTTCGTCTTCACACAACGACGTTATTGTGAATCTCAGGCGCGCGGCGAATTTCAAGCGCGCAATTTTGCGGAAAGAAAACGACCACTGATGACATTCCAGGAAGACAAAGAGTCCTTTATTGGATATAAAAATAATTTATATAAAACAATAAATAACAAAAAAAAAATCTATTTTAAGCATCTCTGAAATAATTTTATTTATATTGAAAATTCATATCCCATTTCATGTCAGTACAAAATAATATTTTTCTTGAAGAGTTTGCAATACTAGACGAATAACCTAGCAAATCTCGTGTTATTTCACAGCTGGGATTCTATTCGCTGTCAAGAATTTCAGCAAGAGGATTGTAAAGTGCGAAGGTTTTTCGCTTTACAACTCTTCATCCGTTCTTTCATTCTCCTTCCTTATACATACATATATACCTCCCTACTAACCCTCGACACAAGAGGTGTGATAACGTGTGAGGGATATATCGTTCTCAACAAGCGAATCGCGAAACCCGCAATCGAGGAAGAAATATTTCTCATAGCCTTCCCGCCCTCTTATTCGGTCAGACTACAACCAACTTACAGAGGATCACGCCTGCACCCCTTCCGGAACCTACACCGTAGGCACTCCTATTTTAGATCGATCACTCGAGTTTACATCTTGTAAAGTAAAACACAAATATCCTTTTTTTTATGGATCTAGTCAATTTTATTATGCTTATATTTTTCTCCAGTTTGAGAATCATTTTTTTAACCACTGATAATAAATTAATCTCATAGTTTTTGTTTATCATCATAATAATTATTGGCAGACAATTCGAAATATTTGAAAATCTTGGATACATCTGCTGGAATGTTTAGTACATGCTGATATAGATAAAGGATATGTATTTATTAATTAAATTAATTACTTTAGGAATGTTTCACAATTTATAAAAGTTTTGCTAGATTTATAAATATCCAATAATTCAAATCAACAATTGAATTATAAAAATTGTAATATTCATTTATCTTATAGTATATTTTTTTAAAATGGATCAGTGAATATTTACTATTTGGAGTGATAATAATAGCACTAATTCAAATAGCTTCTCAATAATTTTCATTGATTTACTTTCAGAAAGCATGAAAAATTTTAATTAATTTAAATAAAACGAAAATCTAAAGTGTATTGATTAGTCTGCAAAAATATTTATTCATATATTTTAACAGAAAAAAAATTGGGGCAAGTGTGAATGCCAAAGGAAAGAATGAGAGAAAAAAGTTGGCAAAAAAATGTTAATAAATTTTATATTTGAGAAAAAGACATTCTCTTACATTTGAAGTAGGCTGGATTAAAGCTGCTAAAACAAAATAAAAAATACAAAAGCCGAAGGTAAAAAGGAGTAAGTAATATGATAACAATTATAAACATAAAATGTTTTGAAACCGGTAGAAAGTTTCACAAAGCGGGTCAATTTTTTACAGCGACATAATGACCAAAGCTGTCGGCTTGAAACTGTCCAACTGATTCACTCTCTCAATCCCCTGTGGAGAGTTGACACAGGATGGCCTAATGGAACTTTCCTTCTCTCTCTTCCTCTCACCCTCAACTTCATACACTCCAATGCATGCGAATCTCGTCTGAAATTAATCCTAAATTCACTAGTGAATGTTCATGAAAAGCTGTAATATGCTATACGTTACATGCATGTTAAAGTATTTCATCAAAAATTTCACCACAAAAATCGAAGTTTATGATGTCATATATACATGTAGTAGTACAGTGTGTAAGGAAATGAAGAAAAATATAATCCACCAACAAGATTTTATCCTTTTGAATTTTTAAGTAGTGACATTATACTGAGGAAAATGCTCTAGCTTATCGAGAATGTCTCGTCATTTTTCATGTCTATTTGAAGCTCTAGTACATTGAGTTCCTTCAAGGAGTTAATCGGTTTGAGTGGGAAGTCATGAGATACTTAAGTGCGGCTTTTAAATCGTTCAAAGAATTCGCGATGACTCGACATTAAATAAAATCATAATCATAAAATGCAATCACAGTCAAGAGTTCTAGAGTGTTTATTCTCAACTCATTTCTGATGAACTGCACTAAGAAGTACTGAACTTTGTTCTCTTAAATCAATACTATCTATTTGATACTGTTTTGATAAAACAGTCATTCTACTCAATTTTTGTAATAACCAGTCTTACAATACACAGTCTATATCTACTGAAAACCCTTCATTATCTAATTGCTACAGTAGGGTAGACTATAAAATATTTCTGGAACATTCCTGGCAGGAGATTGGAATACCTGCGATGTATTTTTAATATAAAACTGAAAAAATTTATTGCGAATATTAATTAAAGATTATTAGTGATGAATAATTATTTATTAATTCATTTGTAGAGCTTATTGCACTCATCTCAGCAATTAAGTTGATTTTATAGAGCTCACACGTATTTACAGCGATGTAATTATCATTCATTTGATCTTTTTTAATTAACAGTTTTATTGGCTTATCGAAAGGTCTTCAATTATGTACACTTAAATATAAAATATATAACAGAGTTTGAATTCGATAAATTAATGTAATTACACTTGTTTAAAACAAAATAATCTTTAAAATATTTATTTTTATCACTTAATAAAATTTTTTAGCCAATATCGAATTTATATGCAAAATTAATCAATGATCAGTGATGATAATCCACCAATCTATTTCGGAAATTTATGATGATAATTGGAGTATCAAAATACATAGGTTGAAGTAACGGAAAACATTGTATCATTATTTTCAATAATAGTATAATTATAATTTATTGGGACTTGTTTAGTTTTCTAGGACATTATTAAATACATAAATGAATGCGTGCAAATACTCTCAGTGTAACTCTTTTCCTCCCTTCACTCTAAAAACTGACAAGAGAAATATTTCAAAGTATTTCCATATACTCATACAACACAAATGTATTCTCTCTGCGCTTTTGCTTTTAATCCTGATTCTCACAGTGAGCGACACAACGTTATCCGAATTTGCTGTTGGCGCGATTTAACGACCGCGTTTTGCTTTTCAGTTTTCCTCGGCTCAGTTTCTCCCTCTGAATATATACATGGAGATGCTTTCTCTCATTTTCATCTATTTGGAAGCAAACTTTATCGTACAGTATCATTTGTGAGTAATTTTCTGAAGTATCTTTTTGATTTAGCTGAATAAAAAATTTTTTCTTATACAGATAAAACAAACCATTTATGATACTCGTTTGATGATTCATTAACAACTAGGATGCTCTAATGGTAACACTAATAGGGGCAATCTATTAAGAATTTAAACTTGGAGTTTAATTAATAGACGATCAGCCAAGATAACTCTCTTTATATAATATAAATGAGTTATTAATTAGCCGATTTAACTAAAGATAATTTATTCTCAATTTTTTAAAAAATAAAAATTATTTGAAGCTCATCAATAATAAATTTTAGTTTATCGAATTTAATATTAAAGAATATTTGATTACATTGATAATGCAGACATTTATTGTGAAGCAACATTTATTTTATCAAAATTTTGATGAAAGAAATGTTTATAGAGGATTTGGAATAATATTTAAATCTTCTCGTTAAGTAAAAATAACAAAGAAACCTGATAAAAGAATATGTATTATGATTGTCTGATTTATCAAGAATCACCCTTGTTCATATAGAGACGATTGGATTGAAAATCCCTTTGCAATATTCTGCGTGTAATTAGGGGGATGTCTTTCGTCAAGATACGAGGATAATGAAACGAAAACAGGGCGAGATGTTGCCTGAGGGGGTTGGTTAGGCCAACAGTATTGAGGGTGCAATACAGAGGGTAAAATACAGCATATAACCCTGCTTAAGTTACGCAAGTTTGCTAGTTATATAATATTCTCTCTTTCGGCTACTGCGTTGAGGATTGATTATGTTTATCTTTCATTAGAAACACCGTCAGCTTTCTACTGGTCGCCCTATACCCTCTAAGTACGTGAATTATAAATTTTGTAATTCATTCCTCACCTCATACTATACTGCCAGTTTATTCTAATTTTACTAACAGACATTCACATGTTCTATTATTAATTTTAATTCAATTGAAAACTTTACAGTCGAAAATTTTTAATCACTTGGAATTATTCCATTTGAAACATTACACCTAGCGACGTCTAGTGATTATTCATTTATCGACTGCTGCATTATCAAACGAGTAATCAGCTGATGGCGCCACTAGTATTGAATTTAAACTTGAAAAATGCCTGACAATTTATGGGAGTAATTAAAAAATAATTATCGCAATATTTTAAACATAATCAGATTTTTAATTGAGACTTTGCGACATTTTTATTGTGCAATAAATGTTGGATTATAATTTAAAAAATTGCAGAGTGAAAAATGAGCACATAAATGAGTAAAAGAACGAGGAATTAAACATTTCCGGTCTTTTACTTACACACTTCTTATTAGTGTCTTGTTTCATAAATATTTCTAAGATTCTTTCCCACAGGAGATAAAAATAATAATCATGTCATAACCACAACGAAATTAATTTTATTGGACCATTGAGGTCTTGAAATTCACGATATAATCGACAAATTATCTCACTCTCATCCCTCCTAATTCTCCCCTACCATTTTACACGTGTGTTAAACATGCTTCTCGACATGCTTATCGCATTCCAAACAATGAATCATCTACTGCTCCTCTTTCCCTTTTTCTCCAACGATGGTTTATTATTTCTCATAATAACAATGACTTTAATATCGCTTTCAGTCTGTTCAGGATTAAACAGGAAATGTCTAGGGATTGTTCCGGAAGTATTTGATAGAAAAAAGAGTCTTATGATAAATAAAAAAATAATAAAAAGATTTCTTTCAGAAGATTTCAAAAGTTTTATATTAGTATTTTTTCTCATGAGTGTATTTAAAAAAAAATAAATTTCTCCTATAAAAACCTTTTTTAGAGCATCGACTACGATTTATCGGAATTTTTTTGACATACCTGCAGTTTAAAAATATCTTCTAATCTTCATTCGTCCATTTTCACGGCAAATGCGACCGTTGTGAATATAGCGGGCGTGTTTGGCCCTTCTCTGCAGTTTGTATCTATTAATATCAGTGGGTAAAATTAGTATAGAGTTCAATGGAGAAAGACGAGAGTACAAGACCACCGAATAACATAAAGATATTTGCAGTTATAATCATTCCATCGATTAATATTTTCTAGAAATACATTTTTTTTTATTAAATTTCAAAAATTATCACCCGTTTTCTCTTGGTTGGTAACTACATTTTGTAAATTTATTTTTTTTTAATGTTTGTTCAGGGCATGAATTGGTAATTGTAGTAAAATAAAATAGTGTAGAATACAGAGATGTGTAAAACTAATAAAAATTATTTTTTAGCAACTTTTAAAATTTTTAGCAGTAAACTTTTATAGCAATAGTTAAGTATTTTTATGTGTTTCCATGATATAAAAGTAGTCCAAGGATTCAATCCTCATTTAATCGTTTTTCGAAAAATTTTTATCTCCAACACATGCATCTTTCATTGGTTACATCCTGTTTTATGACTTCGTTTCCCTTGAATCGTTTTTACCACTCAACACATGACTACCAAGCTTTTTCTTTCGTCACGGTCTCTCAATTATTTCTCAAGACATTCAGGGGCATTTAGAAAAAATGCCTTAAGAGCAATGTTGCAGTGCATCCATAGACTTCACCCCTCGTAGATATTACCTGAACCTTCCTGAATTTTCACGGTTTATTACAATCTTATAAATCAATGTCAACACTCAACAGATTCATCTAATGTATTTTATCAACACAGAAATTAAGCCATATGTATTTTGAAGCAGATAACCTCTATCTCTACACATGACTTGTCTCTGAGTTGTGTATTTAGTATCCAAAATCCAGAGTGAAAATTATTTATTTTAGTTAGAAATATTTTCCATCGAGAAAATATAAAATCTAAATAGAAATCGTAACAATGATGCGAAAATAAATGTCAATGCTTGAAAATATAGACAGGTTTTTTTTTTTAAATCAAAAAACTATCATTGAAACGAAAATGAAGAAGACATGGAGATAACAACAAAGAGAATTCGGATCGTTGAGTTGAGAATTGACTTGCCAATCAATATGAGTAGAGCTAGTCTCCATAGACATGAGCACAGCTGGAGAAATCATTCGACTCAACGAATTGGATACTCTAGCTCGTACGTTCACTCGTCCAGTCACGAGATAGGATGATTGGTCGCGTTGATGAAACGTGATGAATCTTTATCTCTTTCTCGTCTCGAACACTTCGGGGTGACGATGATCCCAGGCATCAACTTGTCTACTTCCTGCCGTTATTTTACGCTCTTTTATCTTTTTTCTCTACTATCACAATTATTATATATTTTGTTCTATCTATGCTGCTCTGTCAGCTAATCTATTACATGTAATTTTTCATCATATCAAATACAATAGAATTACTCATAATCATTCCAATAATATTACATAAAAGTAAATGAGATAATAAAAATAATTTCATAGGGATGAAGTAGCAATATGATAAATTAATAAATAATTTTCAAGAATTGATTTTTAAATCGAAAGTTAGAACAGAAATTAATTAAAAGTTAATTGTTTTGTGTAGGTAAATAGTAAAGATTGCATTAAACTGTAGGAAAAATTTTCAAAACTCGGAATACCAGTAAAAGTTGAGTAAATACGACATTTAAAAATCAACAGCTGCGAGGCAAGCCACCTCTTTGCCACTAGACTACATACTACTCCATTTTCTCGCTTCACATTCTTTATGAAATAGCTCCATGCTGGTTACGCCCTAAAATCAAGAATAACTTGTTTTGTATGTTCATTGAGCGTCAGATCATAAAATTTTTTCCAACTTTGATAGTAATATCAATATCATTTATCTACATTTATAAAAAAAATTACTTTTAATAATCAGTGATAAAGAAAAGTTATTAAGGTAGTTCATAAGATGTCTTATCTTCAAAATAAAAAAGAAGCATAAATATTCTTCGATCATAACGCTTTTATGTCTCACGATGCAAATATATATATACATATTTATTATAAAATTTATATCATTTCGTTCGTGAAAAATATAGTTCAAAAGCTTGACTTCGATATCATCGAGCAATTGAAAGAACTGCACTCACACAATCTGATAAAATTTACAATTGTTCATTAAAAAATCTTTTCAATTTTATTCTATGTATAAATTAAACACTCGACATATAATTTATCGAGTCCTTTTGATGCTCTTTATTTAATCAATCACACGTCTCACTTCTCTTTAAAAGTATCTTCCAAATGCATGGTTCATTTATAAAAATATTTTCACTAGAAAAGTTGATCATTTTTGCACATAAAAAAACTGTATTTGATAATAATTGTGAATTTCAAGATAAACACATTTTATCACAGGCAAGCTTGGCACGGATATGATGAACTGACATTTCATGTCCTAGCCAAATTAATAATATTTTCCTGGTCTGGTTTAATCGGAAGAGGTCGATTTGCCATTTTAGCTGGTGTTGATGAGGCTGCTGGCTCTGGAAGCTCGGAATAGAGATGGGTAGTGGCATCAGTTGGATCAGCATATTCACAAAATAATAAATCAACGTGTTGCTTATTCATCTTCCCTAAAATATTTTCTCCAAGACCTTTATAAAATGAATTAGACTTTTTATGACCTGCTCCATCGAACAGTGGAGTCTCTTGGTAAGGTTGTACATCATCTGGATACTTTCTTTCTCGTTTCTCACTAATAAGATGATCATTAACAACATCTGGTGGAAGAGGTTGAGGTGCTCGTCCGGCTGAAGCTGCCAGAATTGGTTGAGAGAGTCGACTCGTGCTAGGAACTGTTTCATCTCCAGGTAATTCAGCATACAGATGGTTTTGATCACTAGTTCTTTGATCTCTTGGCTCAGTATATTCTGCAATAGCAGGTCTAACAATCCTACTTTTTGGTAACAGCTTCTCCAATGAAGGAACTTTAGTTCCCATACTAACGGACGGTTTGACAGTCTGTGTTCTTTTTGTTCTTGGAGCAATCACATCATAAGTATTTTCTTCTTGGAAAGAAAGTCTTCTTTCATTATTATTATTATTATTGTTACAACTCTCTTCAACTTTAATTAGGTCATAAAGATGTTCGATCATGTCTCGTGCTTGGCTATAGTTATCAGGATCATTCAATTTCTCTCTCAACTCTTTCAGGTAATCCTCAGTTAGCTCTTCTGGCAAAGTTTGCGTTGCTTTATTCTCAGTATAAGCAAATCCATCAGCTTCCAACTCATCTTGAGATGTCGTTTCGCCTTCAACATCTAAAATTCGTGTCTCTGGTCTTAAACCTGCATACTCATTTACGCTTAACCTTGAAATAGATCTCGCAGAAGTGGCAGCTGTCATTCCACTGGTTGGAGACAGCCAAGAGCTGGTGAAATTCATCAAGTGACTTGACGATAATTTAGGACAAACACCACGTCTTCGCATATATAGCACTCCAGATGCGATGATAACTGTGATGATAACAAAAACTGCAGCGACACAAAAAATAACGAAATATCTTTTCTCCCTTTCTTGATCTGCATCACCCATTTCTGCATCGAAGAAACTATTCTTTCTTGGATAAGTGTGGGGTCCAACACTCGGAGGACTGACACTTGACGTTGGCTTATCTGATGGTTCTTTGCACGTTACTTCATCATTGTCATTGCAAATTGTGTTGGTAAAGTTTCGAATCTCTAAATAGCCTTGTGGAGCTTTTAAACATTTTTCCAACCATTCTCCAGCAATGCAGTAGCTAGATTTCATCATCCAAGATGCTGAAGAATTCTTTCCGGTGATTTCTCGCATCCAATCTTCCATCAGACAGTCACAGTTTTTTTCAAAATAATTGCTGCCAACACGAGCCACTTTTATGTTAGGATTTTCACTAACTGATGCGAATCTAAGAGATCCTTTTTCTGCATGATTTATGCGATTTCCTCTGAATGAAAATCGAAGATTCGATGTTGTCTGAGCGACTTCTTCTGTTACAATGGCATCTTCTTCAAGACTTACAAAAGAATTATAATCAATAGTAATTTCACTCCATTCTTTCAAGATTATTGAATTTTTCTTAAGACTATGAAACTCGTTATTATTGAAGGCAACTGTTGCTGCGGATATTTCAATTGCATTCGTTTCCATTTCATTGATTCTGAAACAAAACAAAAAAATTATATCGATTTTTCATGTATTTACTCTTTTTTTAACTTTACAGTTGATGAGATTATATGGAAATCAAATGGAAGAAATATTTACCGAGAATACTGAATGGTAAAATTATTAAATCCGGCTTGGAAAGCTCCACTTTTAATAGTTTTTAATCTCACGTCAACAAGCTCAAAATTAGTGATGAGAGTTGCATGCCTGAATGCTCCAGACTCAATTTCGAGAATTGATGCATTGCTGATTTTAACAGTGTGAATCATAATAGCACAAAATGCATCTTTGCGTATTACTTTTGTCCAAACATCATCTAATCGGATCTCATCAGCAGCTGAGGGAAATACTGAACTGGGCAACTCCATTATTTTAACACTCTGGAACTCGATCTATAAATAAAATCATATATTTAATAACATATAATATGTCCTGAAATGATAGAATCAAAGTTATTTGTTTCATTGAAAATATATAAAAAGAAATCAACCTTTGTTGCTGGTCCATGTCGTCCAGATGGAGGTGCATCAAATTGAAAAGCATTACTGGAGAGTTCTAAAGTCGGCACTTCACGAATAGAAAATTTAAGTAGTCGGGAGAATGCGTTGGATTTGATATCAACATGTTTACACCTTGAAATGGAAACTGAGAGAGTTCCTCGTGCATTTTTGAATGCTTGTGACTCCAAGACGACTCGATTACATTCCGATACTTCTAAAAGTGGATTTGGAGCACTGATATTATGAAAAGCTTGCGTTTTCGCGACTACACTGCGAATTCCTGTCACGTGAACTCTTTTTAGTTGAGCTCCGCCTGTAAAAGCGCCTGAGTGGATCCTCAGTTCACGACAGCGGGAGACGGAAACTTCTGAAGCGTCAGCTGGAATTATTCCTTCATGAAGTTCGACATCCTAAAAAAATATTTTGAATTATAATTTATATGCTTGAAAGTTGAAACCGATATTATTTAGTTAAATGATAACTGCAAGTACTTGTTATGCTCCAAAAATGTTTTACTTATTCTATTTTTACTTAACATGAAATTGTAAAAACCAATTGTTTCGATATACTAATGATATTCTCTACTCAATCAATAACTAAATTATTATTTAATAAAATATCTATTAACTCACAATAATATATTCCATGAATATCAATTAATTAGAGTGCTAAATTAAATGACATTCAATTTTTGGAGTAAATTATTTGATTCAGATCGTTCATATATTCATCAATATTAAGTCCATGTCATTATTAACAATTAAATGGAAATAAAAATTGAGTCAATCAAAAAATATTGATAAATATATTTTTTACACTTAATGAACATAGAAAAAAATGACTTGATTTCAATGAACTGAACTCATGATTATATAGAGAAATAATTAATGTCATGTTCCTGAGGAAACAGTGTGTCATGTTTGTATCTGATTGACTCGCAGACGACAGTTATACCTTTTGCAGTAGCTTCCGGTAATGGCGGAGGCCCAACTTTATATTTATACTTTTGCATAAGCGCCAACTAGTCATATACATATCTGAAGTATGTCTCTGTAGTTACAATTATTTTTGAAATTCCATTCAACCAGTAATCATATGCCAATTGAATTTGACAACAATTATAAAATAAAACTTTCAACAGGAATATCAAAACTCTCTAGAGTCACAGCTTGTTGATATAAATATAGATGAAACTATTTTTTTAAGAAACAAAAATTTCGAAAATTTCTAGAGACGATCGTAAAACATTTACGTGAGAATTGAACGTGACCTCAGGGTTTAAAACTTCCTGCCTTTGACAATACGAAGAACATCATATGTACCAAAGTGTTCTGAACTTTCAGGGGAAAGCTAAATAAATTTTTAACTTAAAGCTCATAAGCTTAAGTCGGATAAAAATAAGACAAATAAATGCATAATTTATATTTAATTGTTTTTTAAATGTTACAAGAGGTAGCTAAGTTAGGAATGCATGGAAATGAAGGTCTACTCAGTTGTCTTTTGTGGTTAAAATTGTAACATGAATCTTATGTAAACGTCATATGGCTTATGGATATCTATTTCTTCTTGTTTATCACATATAAAGAGTCACAATATGAATCCACGACTCGATTTTCAACCGTGACAAGTTCGCCTTGAGCCTCGAGACCTGTTAAATTTGAGCCATAAATTTTTTTCATTTACTTAATACTTATCAGAAACGTGAAATGGATATATTTTCAGAGATATTACTTTTTGATGGATTAAATTCACCACCAGTAATAATTTCATTACTCATGGAAATTGAAAAAAAAAAAAAAAACCACAGTAACTTATTCTATCAATTTTTTTTTTTTTTTAACAACAAAAAATGCTGATTTATTAATAAATAATTTTTCTTTGAAATTAATCAGAATAAAAGTATAAATGACTAAGAGTGTAATTTGATTTCTTTCTTTATAGCTTTTCGTACATCTTTCCGAGTCTCTAGAGACTTTAAGACGCGGTGTACTGTGACTCAGGGGGTTGGGGTGGCCCCGAACTATTTCTGCTCTTACTCGCTCTCAGCACAAAGAACATTTTGACTGGTGCAAATGCCTAACTTCATCAGCAAGGGAAAAATACCGTAAGATTTGCGATCGTAAATATTTTCCAAACATCCAGTTGACGAAAATTGAATAAAAAAAATATAAAATAATCAATAAGAAGTAAATCTGTTACAATTTTGAAAATACTGAGTACTGAAATGTAAAGCAAAATAAAATCTGTCAATCGGACAAACATTTGCGTCTTTTAGTTCAATAGAAATGAATGAAATATCTTAGGGTAACAAAAAGACCGTGGGATCGTATTACAAGGTCTGGAAAAGGTTTTCTCCTCTCTTGGGGGCTTCCCTCGTCCCCGTTGTAACTCACAAAGGGGAGATTCTGAGGTCGGAGAACAGTTGGGGGTACGTTCAAGAGTTGAACCAAAGTGTCAGGACACACCTCCTAGTCGACATGGATTGTTAAAAATGTCCAAAATAAAAACAAAAAATTTAATCAAGTGAATCCTTGGTTATGCACTGAAGAAATAAATGAATAAATGAAGTTTGAAGGTAAAGGAGACCGGCCTCGAATTATGCAGGAACTGATCGAAGACCCGACGGTGGATAAATAATTGAGCAGGAAGGTGTGACGTGCATTGAATTGTTAAGACCGATCCCATCGTTTTCACACCAACATCTCTTTTCCTTTTTAATTTACCAGTCACGAATGGAGGCTAGATCTTCCATTTGATAGCTTTCCTTTTAATTAAACCTATTCATGCCTTGTGAATTTACTAACATTTATTTAATTACCGAGTTATTCATAAGTAAATAAACATTTTGTAATTTTTTTTTGCATTAATTATCATACAAATTGATTGCAATTTTTATTTGTCTATTTATTTACTGCCGTCATAAATAAAATTTTCGAATACTGAAGAGTTTTTATCATAAAAAAGCCAACGATTTTATTTGAAAAGAAAAATATTACATTCATAAAAAAAAATTATTTAATTCAAAAATACACTAAAAGTTATTTCATAAATTAAATTTTTTACAATTGTCATTTCATGAAAGCAAAATATGAATTCTATTGGTAATGTGATGAAAATGTCAAATATTGAAATAAGATTAAAATACAATTTTAGCATCATATAATAAAATTTATATAATGAAATTATTTCAATGAAACAAAATTTACTGGAAGAAAAAAAATTGAAATATGATAAAGGGAGTTTATTTAACAAAGGATAAAATAATGAATTTGTGAAATTTAATGAGTTATAATTTTATTATACTCTATTGGAAAGTTATACAAAATGAACATTTTGATTAACAATTCAAAATTAATTAATCTAAAGATTAATAAATACAATTATTATTTTCATAATAAAATATTACTCATCAAAGGTAAAATATTTTTGAAATAAGAGAAAGCTAAAAATAGATATCTAAACAAACTGCAGTGCAATTAACCAAAGATACATTTAGTATTATCTCGATGATTCACTACTCCAAAAATGTTACGGATAGTTAGAGTATATTGACCAACAAACATAAGCAAGCGTCAAAATCAACATGAGTTTAGAGTCTAGACTAGAAACATAATAGGTTTCATGGTCAATGAACAAAAAAAAACAATTATTCACAGTCTGAAGAACATTAGGGAAGATTCTTTAGGAATGACATCTTTACACATACTTTTCAAAGACTTCGGAACATCAAATAAACAGCAGTACTCTAAAATGTAAATTTAAACTTTATTATAATGCGTTGAAAATCGTAAATAATTAAATAAAATGAGCTGTCTCTTTTCGCTGATTAGCAAAGAGCATAACGAGGTTGCTGAACACCGGAAGTTGATAGAAGAAATGTCGTGCACATATACTGGAGGTCGACGATGAAATTATTCTTCATCTCTCTCTTTTTTCTCGTCATTTATGTGTCTACTCTTATTCTCTTATTCGCTTTAGTACATGAACCCCGGCGGGTCAGGACGTGCTTGCAATAATTCGGTTAATTGGAATACACAGCAGTAAGAGAGATGGTGTGCAATTCTCTCGGCAGCATACCGCGTGTTACGTGCACTTTCGGTTAGACGATTAGCGATTATTACTCATAATTTATCTAACAACATTTTTAAATTATTATGTAATTGCTATTCTATTCACTGTTTTAAATAATTCATTTTTTAAAATTTAAAACAACGTTTTATCTAAGTAAGACAATGATTAATTAATTCTACTTGTTATGAATTATAAATTAATGTTGATAAAATTAATAAAACTGAAATGATCGAAATAAAAAATTGTAATAAATCATAATTTGCTTATTAAAATAAAATGAATTATTTTAAGAACAAGGTCATTATGGTCTATTTGATTAGATGCGTGGGTATTAATAGAGATATAACATATATTGATTTTATGAATAGTAAGAAAACAAAATGGTACACTTTTAAAATTTATCTCAGTATAATTATAGTTAATGAAGAAAATAATATATTTAGTTGCTGAATGGACAAAAAATATAATGACTAAAGTATTCTGAGTGAGCATGACTAATTTCCTGAACGAGTTTATGTACAGGTCATGGAATAGTATTGGTGTTGATGTAGTACATAGTAGACAAGAAGGAACTGCGAGTATTCACGCGCATACATATCTTACAAAACCGATCTTTGCATTACACGTACGATGCGAATGGCCTCGATCAGTCGATAGACTTGAATGTTGCGACATTTCCTTTGAGTTTAAAAAATACTTATGTCAACGAAAAATCATTTATGGTAACATTAATATGTCACTATCTGACTTTTATGGAATGAGAAAAGAAGTTTGAGATAAAAATATTTAAATGACCATCAAAAACATGAGATTCAAAACAAGATTAGGTATCTAAATTGTGTAATGAGAATAGACTGTTTTTTATTTAGACAGTTAATCAATTTTTATGTTCGAAGAAAAGTGAAGGAAAATTTTTTTTAAAAACAATCGTGAGTTGGATTACAAAATTTTCCTTGAAAAAAAAGAATGGTTGGACTGGAAAAAAGGAGGTTGGAAAGTATTCAAAAGCTTTGAAGTCTATAAAAAAAGACTCTTAAGGGTAGTAGTAACGAATCGAGTGTTTGTGACGAGAAACAGAAAAATTGACAGTATAGAGTCTGTAAAACGAGTCTGGAGTGGATGATTCTATCAGCATTGCTGCACTGCAGGAAGTAGCGTTACATACCTACTATACGCCCCTCATTGGACACTGAGGACTGTTCGATAGAAGAACCTATACTAGTAGTTTACTATTTGAAAACACACTTGCTACCACCCAGTAAGCTATGTAGTCTTGGAATAATAATAACAGTGAGAAAATACTATCGAATATTATTGTTATTATTGAAAGAAAACATTCCTCTCATCTGGAATTTCATTCTCGAAAGAGTTTTGATGGTGTACAGAATCTCCATGCCCGCATCAAGACTATCTTTTAGACACAAATGATGCTTGGAGCTCGTTGAAAGAAACTATTGTTGATAAATTACATTTAAATAGCTAAGGCGTCTTTCATTCATACAGTTTTTAATCATTTCTAATTTATATTTTTATTGCAACAATGACTGACAAATTTTCAATATATTTAATAGAAAAAATATAATTGTTATAATTTTACAAAATGACTAGAGAAAATATGGATATTATTCATGAATTTTCTTTTATTTTTTTCTTGTAACAAATTTAAAAAAAAAAAACAAAATTCTATTTCTCGTTGATTGACTCTATTTGTAAAATAAACGAGAAATTATTTTATTTAAATTTTATTTTAAATTGATGAAAAACAAGAGCCCAAAGAGAGTATAAAAATCCAATTATGTTGTTGGAAAAATAGTTGAAAAAGAAATACTTTATATTCAATGTTTACTAAAAGAATTTCTATTTTTTACTGAAGAAAATATTTTTATCTAATTAAAACTCAATAATTGATTTTAAAAAAAATACTTTTTTTTAGAATCACTATTATTTTTTTGGAGTATAAATAAGTTGAAACGAAAAAAATGGACATTCAACAGTTTGAAGAAAAAATTTTAAAGTCATTATAAAAAGAAAGTCTAACGATATTTTTATAAGTATAGATGGTAAATAGAAAGAAAAATTAGTACAATAAATATCAACCGTGCAAAGCATGACAATGCTCCCTTCCTCTCCACCAATTCTCCCATGGTCTAGTGGCCCCTTCAGCCGGAAGTGCCGTTGAACGGAAGCCGACTAGGTTTGGCCCTTGAGTGTATGAGAACAAATTTTGTGGTTCCTTAAGCTCTTATAAACCCCCATAGATACTTCATCAGTCTACCACAATTTTTTCTATTCCTCCTTATGTTAATATGAATTAAAAGCTGATTATAAATATATTTACACCTTTGTTCAATGCCACTAAGTTTTAATAGACTACTACCTGAATCACTTCCTGCGAGGCATAATTACTTTAATCGTTTGTCATTTATGGAATTGTATTGTCACCTTAGAACTCATAGGAATAATATGTATTTTCTCAACTTAAACAAACCAACAAAAGTTTTTTTCAATATTATTTTTATTTGTATGCTTTAATTACATCAACCTAAGTAATAATTAGGGTCGAAAAAGAGAATTATCATTAATTGGATTTATTTCAGCAATTTAACTTCATTTCAAATAAAGAAAACTCCAACTATAGCTTATAAAAAATAATGAAAGTTTAATTGCTCTGTTTAAATTAATTCAAAAGTTGTCAAGATTTTTTTTGGAGTAAAAATTGAAAAAATTAATTGAAATAATGAATAATCAGATTTATCAAGTTGATTAGTTTTATATGACGACCATGAAAGTGAAAGAAAATCAACTGTTGCATCATCAATATATGTAGGAGCTTAGCAACCACATTGAATAGTATGTTTCAATAAAAAATTTCAATGAATGAATTAAAACAAGTAATTATTACATAAAATATCAAGAAAGTATCCATCAATGATTAACAATTGGTCCAGAAATAATTTTCCAAGAAATTAATCAAAAATATTGAAATCTGAAGTTATTAAACAATTAATAAATGAATATTTTTCTCTGCCAACAAATCAAAAGTACGATTAAAGAATTTAGTAGATACATAGAGTGTCACTTGTAGCTTTAAATGGATCTAATGAATATGGTGATAAGTGACGCTGAATCTGATTCGATTAGGAAGTATTTTTATTCTCTATATATATAACACACCCTCTTCTCACATCGTTTAATTTTCTTGTTATTATTATTTATCTTTGATTAAGATCTTTGCAAGCAATAGTGATAGTCATGTGGCAGTAGCCATATATACATATAATACGTCTTTTCTCCAATCAGGTTGTTCAACCAGTTTAGATATGATAAAAGAAAATATGATAACTTAACTCATGGAAGATAAAATTTTTTATTATCCTAGTCTTTGAATCATGCGGACATACACAAATGTTTAATATCCCAACTCAAACATCTGATCTATTTAACAAAAACGTGAATATGTTTGAACACAATAAATTCCATCCAGATACTTGATAAAAATGGATAGAAAAAAGTTGATAAATGGAGTTAAATTATGCATAAGTAAATATTGAATATATCATCTATTGTAAAATTATAATATCAAGTTTCGGACTTCATTCATCTAGTGATATATATTCAGAAACAATTCATGGTAAATAATAACTAACGAAGCGAAACGAGCATCAAGTGGGATGGGTTGTAACAACTGTTTCTCCCTTGCTTCTTAGCATCACAGTGACTCTCCGCAAAGCTGAAAGTCATTAAGTGGGTCGTGGATTAAATTATTATTAACCCTCTTGGAAAAAATAATCAAGTATTACTTCATTCAAAAAACTTTCTTCAGTAGCTAGAGCATGAGAAAAAATTTCCAAACATTTTTCATCCATCATATTTAGCCTCTTTCTCCTGTCTGACAATAATAAAAGGTTGAGCAACTTCGTACAGGTGAATCTGAAGGTGTTTTAATGCTATTACGGTAGTAAAACATATCGAAAACCTGTTTCAGAATATTTCAGGGAACAAGGGAATATCTGTCGGTATCTGAGAAAGTCTAGAATGGACATGGAGATGTGGAAGTTAAGTTTAGAACATGACAAGAACTAAGAGATAAATTACCATGGATACCTTCTGGAAAGAATTTAAAATGCAATTTTTAAATATTCATTCACCTGATAGTCTGAGAAGATACACTTGACGTTAATCCAATGGTGAGCAACGATGGTACAATTGCATCCGGGCATTGCGCAAATGCCCACGGGTGAGGAATCTCCATTTACATGGTTCAGTTGTCCAAGGACTAAGATGGAGCACAATAAAAGCAAGTAAAGATTCACAACACTTGGTGGAAGCTTAAGAACACAAATCACTTTATTCTTCATGATTTTTTGTTGATGTTGGATCAATATATTGATTGCTGGATCATTAGATCTTGGTAGGGTTATCCATTTCCATGATGATTTTGAGGCACATGCTTGAAAAACATTCGTAACACAAAGGAATAAACAATTTATGTAGAAAAGGGAATGAATAAAATATTTATGAGAAATTAAAATTCACTGTTTACGGATTCATCATGATTCGCAGCAGAAATAGCGGCAAGAGCATGAGTTCGCGATATCTCTTCATGGTTTGTGATGTTGAAGAGAAAGAAAAACAAAGCTTCGAGAAACAGAGAGGGAACCAAAAGAACTACACAGGAGAGTTTAAATGAAGGGGACTAAAAAGCCAACTGACGTAGTCGTTACGAAGGTTGCTTTCGAACTGGCGAGAGTAGCATACGATCAAGGGTCCCCCACCTCTTCAAGTTTGCTCCCTCCAAACTGTTTAAGAGATAAAAGAGACGACGATCTCAGAAAACCGTGGCTAAACACAGGCCTTCTGACTTCTCTTTCTTCGAGATACCTACCATGCGATCTAGCTTGAGTGTCGCCTTCGCTCTTGGATTCACAAGTCAACCTTGACCAACTCCTAGGATTGATAAAATCACTACATAATTATTTGTAGCCTTTGTCGCTACTACTTAAACCTAAGGATCACTTTGAATTTTATTAGATTATTAAATTAAATATTTTCTGTACTTAGAACTCAAGTTTTTCAAAGATTTTTATGATATAACGGATTTATCTGGTTTTATGCTAAGTATAGCAGCTAGAAAGCTACTTGAATTATAATTTTCATGAAAGTAAAATCAACTACATGTTCAAAATCTCAAGATTTAAAAGTTTTCAAACTTGGAATTCATTTAGTTTCAAGAACTAGATCAATTCATAGAATGATCTTTAAACTTTCAACCTTTTTATTCAATTTTTCAGTAAAAGCAGATCTTGGTTACATTTTTCAATTTTCAAAATTATACTTGTATTATCATTAATAATTTAACTGATTGATCTTCATGATATCCACACATTATTTTCATATTTATATGTAATTAAAATCCCAAGCCCCTATGATAAACTTGATAGATAATTTTATTTCCAATTAATAATGGCCGGATATTTGATAATTTTGCTTATACATTCAGCATATGGTACCTTAACATATACAATTACTAATCAATTATAAAAATTACAATAATTACTATTTATTTTTCTAATTGAATATTTTTTTCATGTTTTCAATTTAAAATTTTTATACATCAGTCGATAATGAATCTTCGTGCCTTCATAATCTTCAAACAATTATCTGTATTCATAAACTAAAATTAAGCTAATAGTCGAGCGTCCCCCTACTAACATGTAAGGCTATTACTGACAGCAAAATGATTGTTTTCTTGTAAGAAAGGAAGTTCTCTACAATCATAAACTGAGTTCACCAAGATCTCAGTAAATACCAATTAAGGGTATCGAGAAGCTTGGAGAACTTGTTTTTAACAGACTGCTCATCTTTTTCCTGCACATAACTTAAGCCTAGATCCCTGATCGTTTCGATCAGGCCAATGACTCTGTACAGTTCAAAACTCCATCTTAGTCGTTACAACTCGATAACAAAGTTAATTAAATGTTAACAATGCTATGACATGAATAAGTATTTATATAATAGCGTATTTCATTGTATATAAATATTTTTACAGTTGTCATTCGAATGAGAGGCTGTTCTTCAGGGATTTTGTTGTTTGCTCGGCTGGAACGAGCGGAGGAAGATTTGCACGATGGCTTCAACCAGAAAGCTTTGTCGATCCATCTAAATGCGAAGCAATTTATGCTAAAGAAGATATGAAATGCGGCTGGCCTGCAATCGTAACTATTCTCACGAGAGATCAGTATGGAGAAGTGGTTCATGCTCCTGGGCTAAAGGTGAAAGATGAGCTTTTCTTGAAAAATGAGAATTCATTTATTTTGTTTAAATCTTTAATAACCTTCTAACATCATCACTAATTAAATAAATTGCTGAAAGATTTTTTAAATTATATTTCTATGCTTGCATGCACTAAATCACTTGCTTTTAAAGTAATGAATTCAGTCTTCAAACAATTTCATAATAGATGCATTAGTTATTAAAATAATTAAAGAAAAAATGAACCTGTAATTTTGATTTATTTTCTATTCTAGATTGAAGTTAAAGCGGTACCAATTGAGAAGAAAGATATATCTGATGGAGATCAGGGAAGAAAAATACGAAGAATATCTCAATCTGACCCAATGACTTTTGGTGGTCATCCACCTCCTCCTTTAGATGTTCCTTATGAAGTTACAGTTAATAATAAAATGTGCTTTTATGCTATAACAATAATGCATCCTTATCAAAATTACTCTTTTGAAGAGTTAAGATTTATGTCTCCTATCGTTAAGCGATCAAGTGAAAGTATGTTAGTCAGGCCTAACGGTGATGGCAGTTATAGTGCAACCTGGACACCTTCTTCTGTTGGTTGGTACTCTCTGATGATTACGATTGATGGATACAGCATAGAAAATGTAAGAACATTCATCACTCTTATAGAAAATAATATATAATGTGATAGGTTAATCAGTTAATTCTATAAATAAATCAATGACTTGATTGATTATTTAAAAATAATTTGATTTATTTCAAAATGTTTTTTCTTTATTGTAGAATTATAAAGTAGAGATAACAGAACTTCCCCAAGGAATGCATTCGTCAATGTCGAACATTTTGAAAAAACCACAACATCATCAAAACCGACATAGAAGATTCATTGGAAAAGATAGTGCAGGGTTAAGAATTCGATCACATCCTTCACTACAGAGTGAAGAGATTGGAATTGTACCAAACAATGGGACTATTACATTTATTGAAGAGGTAATATTATTATATTACATTTAAATCAATAACTCATGAAATAAAAGAGGTAATTATATTGAATTTCTTCTAACTTTCTAGATTCACAATGACGATGGAGTTTGGTTGAGATTAAATTCAGAAACAATCAAAAATTATTGCAGTACAAATCCTTCAGAAGCTTGGTGTTTAGGATTTAATCAACACCTAGGAAAAAAATTATTAATTCCTCTAGATGACTCGAAGCCTATAGAATCTGGAAGTAAAGAAATACCTTTGAGACAACGAGTTGAAGGAAATGACGAGTAATAAATAAATTCAACTTATTTCTTTTTCAATAAAATTATTTCAATTAACTTATTTATCTAAAGTCATTAAATCCATATAAACATGATGATAGTATGAAAAAAAGTTTTTCAATTGTTACAGAAAAAAGAAACCAACGGCTGCGTTTGGAGATTGGGGTTGGACTGCAGTTAAAGGAGAAAGAACGATGGTAGTAACTAAAACCGGAGCCTCTTGCCATAATATAAGAAGTAGACCAAGCTTAAAAGCTGCTACTGTTGGAATGCTTGCTCTTGGAGACATAGTTACTATTGAAGAATATGTAAGTTATATTAAATTCCTTTATAGGAAACTGTTTAATAATTTTAGTTATTATTAATTAATTTGATGGGTAATTCTAGTGGGTCAACTCAGATGGTACTTGGGTCCGTATTAGTGATGAATCTGCTGCAGAGTATTGCTATAGTGATGGAGAAGCTTGGTCTTTGGCAATTGATAAGAATGGAGTAACTCGCATGAAAGTAAATCATGATGTCGAAATTGAACCACCAGAAAAACGAACTCCTTATACTGTAGAAACTATTAAATCACCTGGAAAAGCTTTTGAATTTTCTACTCCTTCGGGTAGTCATGAAGGATTTGTTTTTACAACTCCCAATTTTTCTGCTGGAATTGGTAGCGGAACTAGTGATCAATATGAAAGTACAAACCCATTTGTTTTCAAGTCTTTCAATCAAGGTTCACCACGTAAGTATTTTCGTTTTATTGAAAAATAATTCAATCTGAAAATACCATGTAAACTTCATATAATTAGTAATTTTTTTTTTTAACTTTCTAGGGAGTGAGAGAATAGTTTCCGAGAAAAGTGAAGTGTCGCCAAAGTATACGAGAACCCATTTGAAAGAGAGCGTGAAAGAAAATGAAAAAGAAGGTGGAAGTAAATTTAGTGTTCTTCAGAAATGGTTAAAGGGTGATGACAAAAATGATAGAAAGACGGTCGGCAGGTAAGAAAATGTTCTCAGTCAATTAAGCAGTTGTCTGTGAAAGAGATAACTTTTCCGATAAAGTAATCGTAAAAAATAGACTAGTGTAATTACAAATATCAACATTAAATATTTTAGAGATTTTACGGAGTTCGTTGGTGTTTCGGTGAAGGAGTTAGTAAAAGCAATTGGTGAAAGCAGAGCAAATGGAAATGGTGTTACACCACCAGAGACTCCTAGAAGATTATCGCGAAGTTCATCACCTAAAAATCCCCAAGGTGGGTCTCCAAGATTTCACAGCAGATCTTCTAGTCCAGTTCCTATACCTGGTACGTAAGGATTCTTTTATTTTTACGATTCACAATCCTCTCCACGACCTCCATTTGTATAATAATTAAATTAATTATCTTAATTTTTCTTATTCTTCGCTTATTTCTAATAATTTCTTTCAGTTTTTGTACAAATTTTATTAATATTTTATTGCTGAATAATTTTATTAGATATAATATTACTAAAAAAAATCAGTTACTTAGAATAATGAATTAAAAAATTAATAATTCAATATAATATGTAGTGTTTTCTTTATAACTGCAAACGTTAATGTTGATCTTAGCTGGACCCAGCCGTCAACCAATTGGTTCTGGTAATTGTCTCTTTCCTCCTGTCGCTAACGTTCCAGGTACTTAATTTGCTGCCTTAAATTATAATGTTTTCTTTCGTTTTTTCGATACATCTAAACCTCCAATTTTTCGTATAATTAATTCTCAATAAACATTCATCACTATTCATTGCTCAGTATCATTTATATTAAGAAATAAGATTAATTTATACTTATATAGTATATTGAAAAATTGTGATATTTTTATGTATCGAAGCATACTAATTGGTTTGCATGATTAATAGATAAAGAATTTCAAGCACTAACAGCCATTTCTCTTACTTTTACACAATATGTAAATATTTTTCTTTACTTGGAATGTATCAAAAGAAATGAGAGAAAATTAGATTATAAAAAAGATCATACATTACATTTTAAACTCCAACATTTAATAAAATCTTATTAGGTGGGAGAAGTTTGATTGAAGGGGGAGAGAGTGCTTGCAGCAGTCCTCTGCATTACGGCTCTCCCCGAAGCGTCGGCCTCTCCCCTTTAGGTAAGATTACAAATAGGAATTAATACTTGACAATTTATTGAACCCGTGGCTTTCATCATACTCTATTATACACAATGTACACATACATGCCTAAGAGCATCATGAATAATGATTATTGAGAGTAGATCCTCTTGTATCTAGACCAACCGCATGATCTATTATCGTTTAATTACCACAGAACATCCCTTATCATACTCATGTTCATCCCTTATAAAGTGTTTAATTAATAATTTAATGTTCTTAATTTGCACGTTAGTATCCTTCCTTTTTCCTTAAAAAGTATCCAATTTTATCCGGTTTTTTCTAATTCAGTATAAAAAAAGTTTATTCACTTCATTAAATTATTCACTTTTAAAAATATTAAACGTTGACTAACGAAAAAAATAATGAATGAATGATGAATATTTTCATTACATGAAAAATTAAAAAAATAGCTATTTAAATACTTTACGTATTTGAAAATGTTAAATAATAGAGATAATTGAAAGAATAATATTTAATTTTCTCATAATAGAGAAAATAAATGAATTAATGTTCTTATGTTATAAAGTTTCAGGAGCAATGATGGATAGTGGAACATCTCATCGACGAGGATCAACTCAAAGTGACACAAGTGCCTTAGTTAGTAGCTTAACACGCGACCCATCTCAATCACCGAGTGGTATCAGTAGTACAGCAAACACTCGAGATATATCACCAAGCCCCAGCTGTAGTAGTCTACAGATGCGGTCAGAAGGCAGCATAACTAGTCCACCAGAAACACCACGAAGAGACCGAGAAGAACTTCTCGACACTCCGAAAAAGTTATCTGCTGTTCAAACTCAAACTAGTCCTGAAAGCATGACAACAGCTATGAAAGGACATTTCAGTATCGGCTCCTCAGGGACAAAAGACGAGAGACAATCTCCAAAAGTAACTCGTAGAAATCATACAAAAGCTGTAAAAATTCGAACTAAACGTGCAATATCACCAGCAAATACTCAAACATTAAGTCCTTCAAGAACATTAAATCTCTCTAAAGAAAAAGTAAAAGAAGCTATCAGTCCATCTGTTGCTGAATGTTTACGGGCAGTCTTTGCAGCATTTTTATGGCATGAAGGCATTGTTCACGATGCTATGGCATGTGCTAGCTTCTTGAAATTCCATCCAAATCTTCCTAAAAATGGTGCATTGGTAGTCACGAGACAACCTATTGTCCATTCCAATGATAAACAAAAAGAAGAAATGACGAAAGAACAACGAGCACGCCAAAGGCATTCAGTAGAAGTAACAAATGCGGGTAATTATTTGCATATTCAACCTAGTACTTTGGAAGCTTTGACGAGATCAGCGGCAGAAGCCAATGCAAATCGAAATCGTAAGAAGCAGGATTCTTCAATAAAAGAGGAGATAAATGGGAAACTTATGTCTTTACCAGAAACTCATACAGTTGCAATCCTCCCACCTGCATTAAAAAGTTTGGTATTCTTGTGGGAAGAAGTAAGTAGCAATTGTCTTCAAGCGATTGAACAACAGACTATTCTTCCCAGTCCTATTTCCCACTTCCACTTGTTGAAAACACCCAAAAAGTCAAACTTTGAGAAAGAAGTTGAAGAAATTAATGATTCAATAGACGTTAAAGATAAAGATGAAAAGACCAGTGATAAAGAAAATGATAAAAGAGTGCACAGAAGAAAAAAAGAATTTAATAGACTAGTAAGTAAACTCACATCGACAGAAACTACTAGAGAATTGGAGACAATGTGCGAGCTTTGTGGCCAAATGTTTCCTCATCCAATTATTTACCACATGAAAATGATTCATCCTGGCTGTGGATGGCATTCTGGAGGCATGGGCTACAATAATGTCGGAAATTATTGCTCGGGATGGGCTGGAAATTGTGGAGATAGCGATTTTGGTGGTACCTGTTGGTATTTAATGTGTGATGCATGCAGAGATAATTACTTAAAAACATTGCGGTTTAAAAGTAGTAACAGAAAAATTGTTGGCAGTGTTTCTAGAAGAAGAGGAGTTAAACCTTTACTATCTCCTATTAATAGTCCTAATGGTAATGATTCTCATATAACAATAAAAAATAATGCAATGTTTTTACTAGATTTATCCAGTGCTGCTGGAGTAAGTATTCCTAAACAACAAAGAAGGCCATCACAAACGCTATCATCAGTGGCAGAGAATCATAGTCCACCAGAAACGATAGGACCATTTCCACCAACTGGACCTTTTCAATGTCTACAAGCGCTGGGTGTTCATTATTCCCAAAGCCATGAAGAGAGATACTATGAAGAAACTCTGAGACGCCAGAATGGTCAACAGAGCTATTTTAATGGCAATAAATTTAATGTCACCAACGGAAGACCATTATCCGAATGTCATATGAGTGATAGTGATGGAGATGGAGGAAAAATAAGAGGAGTTAGTACCTTTCACAGATCTGTATCGATGTCAACTGCACCCTGGGCGAAAAATAGTAATGATGGAAGAGTAGTAATGATGAGAAAAAGAAATAATAGTAGTAGTGAAATGAATTCCGAAGCTGGATCATCACTTCTTTGTTATCCTTCAGCAGCTCTTCAAAAATTAGTACCATCTATGGATCAGTCTGCTATTGTTTCTTCAAATCAGGATGAACTTTGTTCCAATGATCGTATAGAAATTTTAACAAGACCTGTAATGCTTTTCGTTTTACAACAACATAATCTTCAACATCTTCAGTTAGCTATGAGACAAGCTTTGAGAAGAGCAGCTTGTAGAGTTTATGCAATGCAAGCCTTTAATTGGCTTTTAAGGAGTGTAACTCAACCTTTAGGTCTTCATGATCTTCTTTGGTGGTTTATGGCTTTTTTGACTCCAGCAACGGTCGAAACTGTTGCTGGAGATGAAGATATTCGAGATCGAAAAGAAGATCTTGATATGAGTGGCTTATATGAACATCCTTTGAGTGATTTAACGATTGCTGGAGAGGCTATTAATCCTCTTCCGTTGGCTTTTCATACACTTCTTCAAACTATCGCTGATTTAATGCTCTTACCACCACCTGGGTCTCCACTACAGCAAGCAGCCGTTCAATGCTGGGGAATTAAATTTACTTCAGCAGATCACATGTTTCTCCATCGAAGTCATGTGTTCAGTAATATTAGTAAAATATTATCTCGTTCGGAAGAAGAAGAAGACGTTACAATGAGCATGCATGAAAGTCATCAATCTACATATTCACAACAAATTACAGCTAGTATTGAAGCTTTGAAAGATTTAACTCCTGGTATTGAAATTAAAGCGTCTAGTAGACAAGCTATGATTGGACACTTGACAGATAGTTCAACAGAAACTTTCTGGGAGTCTGGCGATGAAGACCGGAATAAAACGAAGACAATTGTTATTGTTTGCGGAGCTCGATCATTTCCAAGAATGATTTATGTTCATATCGACAATTGTCGTGATTTAACTCATAAAGTATCAAGTGTTACTTTTCAATCTGGTGTAAATGTTGATGAAATGGTGAAACTAAGAACAGTAGAAATTGAAAATAGGTCAGCAGGTTGGGTTAATTGTCCAGTCATTGATAGTAGGCACATAATTATTGGTTTAGAATTCAAAGGACCTGACAATTCACTTCGAGTTCGTCAGATTCGCATACTTGGTGAAATCGAAGGCGAGTCCTTGAAGATTGGGAAGCAACTGAGTACTGCGACAATTCAGAAGAAGAACTGTGAAGCAGAAACTTTGAAAGTTTTCCGTTTAATCACGTCGCAAGTTTTTGGAAAGTTAATCCAAGGAGAGAAAGCACAGCAGCAGTTACAAAGAGAGAACGCCGAAACGAGTAATAATGAACTCGAAGATAGTAATGACCTTAGAGAGCACATGGTTGGAATTTTATTTAGTAGAAGTAAATTATCGCATTTACAAAAGCAAGTTTGTGCTCACATAGTTCAAGCAATTAGAAAAGAGACAATACGACTACGAGAGGAATGGGAAGCTTCTCTATTGTCTCCAACGCCCGCAAATAGTGTGCTAAGTGACTCTAGTGATCTTCCGAAGGCTTCAGATACTTATTGCTTCGAAATGCTGTCAATGGTTTTAGCCTTAAGTGGCAGTTCAGTTGGTAGAAATTATCTTTCTTCTCAGTACGGCTTAATTAAAGACATTTTAAGTCTTCTACACACAGGATCAGCTCGAGTTCAACGTCAAGTAACTTCACTTCTCCGAAGAATTTTACCAGAAATAAAACCAGAAAACTTAGCAAACGTACTTGGCCTTGAAAAATTACCTCCATCGGATTTCAGTATTGTAGCAACAGCAAACGGTTACTCACAATTATCTAGTTTCAATGAAAATGCCACAGGAATTTTAGACGTATTTTTAAGCTGTATAGCAAAAACTCTAGTAGTCCAAGTTAAGATAAAAGGAAAAGAAAATAACGGGAAAGCTCTTCAAACAGTTTCGTTGGGAGTCAGTATCGACCCGAAGAATTTTGCTGGGTCAAGATGGTGTCTAAAAGGTCATATGAATAGAAAACTAGCTGAAGTAATTATTCAGCTATTAAAAGACATGGGTTCTGGAAAATTATCGGAAACTTGGGCTGCAGTAACGAAAGCTGCGATAGCTGAGAACATTCTTAATCTCACTAGATTAGATGAGAAACGTCGAGAGCCTACTGAGTGTCTTAAAACTTCTACATTATGGTTAGCATTAGCTTCTCTATGTGTTCTTGATTCTGACCATGTGGAAAGGTTATCTTCTGGACAGTGGAATGCGATGGATGGACAACCACCTCCACCGAGACCTACCTGTAGTAATCATGATGACGATGAAACGACTGCAATCATTCAGTGCAATGTCTGCGGTAATTTATGTGCTGATTGTGATCGTGTATTACATCTTCATCGAAGAACAAGAATTCATGTAAGACAGGTATGTAAAGAGGAAGAAGAAGCAATCAGAGTAGATCTTCATGAAAGTTGTGGACGAACTAAACTTTTCTGGGTGCTTTTACTCGCTGATAGTCAAACTTTGAAAGCTCTAGTAGAATTTCGCGATGGTGCAACGAGAAAACCAACTGTTGGTACATCCGGAGTCTGCAGATTTTGCGGAACTACTGATAACACCGGGCTTCTAGCTATTGGAAATGTTTGTTCAGATCATGATTGTCAAGAACATGCTAAAAATGCCTGCAGCAAAATTCACAATTGTGGACATATCTGCGGAGGAGTAAGGAATGAAAAGACATGCTTACCTTGTCTACACAGATGCACGCCAGGAAATGATTTAAAACAGGACGCTGATGACATGTGTATGATTTGTTTTACTGAAGCATTATCATGTGCTCCAGCAATTCAGCTACAATGTGGACATGTGTTTCACCTTCATTGCTGTAGAAATGTATTATCAAAAAGATGGGTTGGACCTAGAATTACTTTTGGCTTTTCCTTGTGTCCAATTTGCAAGCTTCCGATAGAACATTTGACCTTGGAAGAACATTTGATGAGTATTCAAGATCTGTATGCTGATGTAAAGAGAAAAGCTTTGATGCGGTTGGAATATGAAGGTTTACACAAGTGAGTTATCATTTTATTATAACTGATTTTTTCAAATCATATATATTTGCATTATTACAATATACTAAAACAGTTATTTTATAAATATTTTTTTTTGTTTCATCAGAGCTGAAGCAGTTATTACACCAGGTGGTCGTTATTACAAAGACCCAGCTGCATATGCGATGGACCGTTATGCATATTACGTTTGTTATAAATGCCAAAAGGCCTATTATGGTGGTGAAGCGCGATGTGACGTCCAACTTGGTGGAGAATCATTTGATCCCACTGAGTTGGTTTGTGGTGCTTGCAGCGACGTGGCAAGGGCTCAGATGTGTCCCAAGCATGGAACTGACTTTCTCGAGTATAAATGTCGATACTGTTGCTCGACAGCAGTCTTTTTCTGCTTTGGTACTACTCACTTCTGTAACCCCTGCCACGACGACTTTCAAAGAGTTACCAATATACCAAAGAATGAACTTCCTTCATGTCCTGCAGGTGATTTGTATTTCTTATATTCATTCAAATTCACTGATGAATAAATTTTACATATTATTATATTTTTTATTATGTTCATGAATTTAATTTTTTTAATATTTCCAGGACCACGAGCGAAACAATTGGAAGGTGAAGAGTGTCCTTTACACGTGAAACATCCACCTACTGGTGAAGAATTCGCTCTGGGCTGTGGAATTTGTCGGAACGCACACACCTTCTAAAAAGGAATTCCTACCAGAGACGATTTTTATTCTACAAAATATATAAAATTTAAAAATAACTCAAAGATTTTACTGTGACCATTACGATAATGAACAAAGAATTGCGATAGAATTGAGATGCGTTATGATATTACTGATAAATATATAGAAATTAAATAAAAATAATTAATCTAAGTGATAGATTAAGATTGAGTGTTAGCAATGACCACGAGTGTATTTTTGTTTGAAGTTTAAAATTGAGAATAAATCTTGTAATGAATGTAATGTTAGATGCGTCATTTTTAATTGACAGTAGAATGATTTGAGTGAATGTAATGATTAATTATTTATATAAAAATTATTATTAATAATATCAATAATGAGATCAGTGTCTGTGTATAAATTGCTGTTTTTTAACAAAAAGAAAAACCAAAAAAATGCAGTTTTTCTTTGAAATGAGAAAATAAAAGAATAATTGTATCATGTCTGTATGTATAATTATTGAAATGAACTAATTACGATTTATTGATTATGGTATAATAATGAAAGACCATTTATTTAACAAAGGACTTACGCAAGTTTAACTATGGCCATAAAAGCTGACTAGATTTATTATATATAATTTATGAATGTGATTATACTTTTCAAGACTTTCAAGCCACACAAATGCAAGTGAATGGGAGAATCTTTTAGCATTTAGTTATATGAATTTTTTTTTCATACTTTTTCATATAAATTATAAGAACTTATAAAACGCTTAATCGAATTATTGTTTATGATTGTTATTATCATAAAACAATGTACTGCATTAGAAGAACTGCTATAATTTTTTTTTGAAGGATATTAGCAAGATTGACAAATAACAACTTTAAGTTCTTATTGTCGTCTTAAATATAATTTGACATTTGAAAAGTTCATTATCCTGTCAGCGAGTTATATTGCAATCATCATTGAACAAATAAATTAAACGATTATTTATTTGTAAGTAATCTATTAGAATGTAATTAATTCATATATTAAAATGAATGCAATATTTTATTTGTAATTTTTCGATTCACCGCTTATGTTGTTTCAATGATTAAATAATTGAATTTATAAATTATAAAAAAAATGGTTTTAATTATTTCATATACACTTTATTTATTTAGAAATGAAAATATTTATTTAAGTCTTCCCTATCCACGAAAGAATTTTTGATTTAATAAACGAATTTTAATTTTGAAAAGCAATTAATACTTTCTCACGAAAACATTTTTAAATCAAATAGTACTTTCCCGCAATAAAAGGTAGCGCAGCGAAACAGCGACTGTAGTGCTCCAGTGATTTTTTTGGAAACTTCCAAGCAAAGCGTGTGTGGTTGTGTGTTTCGAACTTGACGTTTTTTTTCTTCAATCAGCGGTAAGTAGCTTTTATTTACGTAGTGTTTAACAAATGTTACATCATTATCATGTTTACAATACTACTAAACTATCAGTAAACGCTTTTTTATTCAAGCATCTCATTGCCGTTTGATTCTGCAGCTCATCTAAATAATCCTAACCGCCATACATTTATGAGTTTTACAACCCTCCTGTCATCTATTTATTGTTATCATTTATTTCACTTCATTAACTCCTATTCTTCCCCTAATTGAGTTTATTTCGAGTGTATCTTTGAATATTTATCGACAAATATTTCCTTACGGACATATTCACCAAAAAAATAACCTCAACTTTATGCTCCACCGTCCAGGGTTAATTTTTTTTCTATAAAAATATCTCTCGACAAGATTTCCTACATACTATTTTATTTTTAATCCATAATAACATTTTTTTTTAGAGAGTACTTTCATTGGACTTTCATCTATCGTGTTTTGATATTATTTATTAATAACTACAGCATCAATGGTGGGTTAGAAAACTTGATTATTGACATAAATAATCAATAAATTTGAAAAATTTTGACATTGAAATAATCTTTGATTATTAGTGAATTTTCTTTGATTTTGGAACAACTTTTTATTCTTATTTTAACAAAATTCTTTGCATTCCTATTAACAGTAATTGAATTAGTTCTGATAATGAAGTTAATTGGCTCAAGCTTTTATTCATGATTCTAAAAATAATTGTTGTTTTCATCAAAATATTCTTTAATTATATTTACATTCATCAACAAATACTCTAATGATAAATCAACAATTTTTCTGTGATGAATTCAGGGTAATCACGTTTTTCTTTTGATGTGATCATCTTACATAAATTGATGCAATTGTCATAAAATATAAATTAGTTTAATGATAAAAAAAATTGGACAATGTGTATCAAATTGTTCGTTGATTAATCTAAAATGAAGATAAATTGAAAATTATTCCATCAATTTGTATGAAATGTTAATTGATTATAATTGAATTTATTATCAATTGATGATTATTAATTTTCCATAAGAAAACAAATGAAAAAAAAACAATCATAGGACATGGAAGAATGCCATACCGTTATTTAACTGAACAAATATTCTACACACGATCAAGTTTCATGATTAATAATTCAATATTGCAAGTCTTCAGTCACACTAGTCTGAGTTTTTGTGTGGTACAGAATGAGACCGGTTGATCAGCAAAAAAAATTGTCACCCAACTAGTATCCTCTTCGCCGTTGTCTTTCAGTTAACTTTGGTCCACTCAGTACAGTACTAAACTGGTTTCCTACATAACATGTGTAAAACATACTATTTAATTCCATAAAGAAGTAAATATTATGCTAATTTCAATTTTGCTTACAAAAGAATTACAATCTGCTACATAAAAGCATCATTAATATATAATAACATCATTCGTTTCGAGGTCTTCATTTGACCTGCCATTTCATCCCTATTCAAAGTAAATATAGAGCACTAAATGCAATGTAATGATACAAGTACAGATGCATCAGACTGGCGAGACAGATGGAGCCGGCTGTTGTTCATCGACTACTTGATCTTCATTTCATCTTAAATTACTCCAAAACGGTAGACAAGTGAAAGAACCTGTTTTCGGTCGAAAGATCATCTTCATACCGTTACTTTTTTCACGCTCGAAATTTGAACTCACTCTCAGTGAGTATGAACTTACAATTTATTTTATTTAATGATTATTGCTGACAATAATCATCATTTATTGACTCAATTATTCCTTGAATCTAATTGTTATGTCGTTTAATAGCTCATCAAAAAATTTTTCTTCAATATTGATTACTCATTATGAGCTTGTCACAATATTTTTACTTATTAAATTTTTTTAATTATTTTATTTATGAAAAAAAGCTATCATCTCTCATCAGCTGAATTTATATCTGACTAGAATACATTTAAATTATGCCTTTTACTGGTGATCTTTTCATTATGTAAGCAAGTTATGATGATGATGAGTAGCTTTTTAACTCAGGTTACTTGATTACACATTCTCTTTCTTATCGTTATTAAATATTGCTAGAAAACTCTAAATATAATATCACTTTTGCAACATTAAGATGAGTTAGCCTCTATTATTCCCATAAAATGTTAGCTGACAAGCTGCATTAAAATTCTTCAAATGTATCCAGTTATATCTCATATTAAATTTACAGCAAAAGAGTTACATTTGGTCTCACATCGTTGGCATGTAGCACATGAGTAAATTCGAGTCTAAGACTTCTTCATCTTCTTCTTCCTCTTATTTTGTTGGTAATTAAATGTCTCATTTGTGCACAGTTATCATTAATTCTTCTCTTTATCTCAAATAATATATAACACTTGATCTTTTCTAATTAATTAAAGGCTCTCTTTAACTCCGCCTTTATCTAAATACTATTATTGCTTATCAAATAATTTGATGACAAGGTTTTTTTTACAAAATTTTAAATATAAATTTTATTATTAATTAAATTTTTTTAATGTGGTATTAATAAAAGAAATTCATTATTCATGTAAATTATTTAATTCAATTAACTTTTACAAGCAGAAATTAATTATCTCTACTTTTACTATTGAAATTAACATTTGAATAATTAATAAATTAATTAATAAAAATTTTATCAGACAGAAATGGCTTTTTAAAGATGATAATCAACAAAAAAATAATCTTCCTTTTTAGCATACTTTTTTTTCGTGAGCTTTTTACTGTAATCTCAGTTATATTAATTGAATAATTTTAAAAAACTCCGACGAGTTGATACTAAAGCGTTTGTATATAAAAATTATGATGATGGTAGTATATATTTAAATAAACACTAGAGTGTTACATCGCATTTAGACTGTGACTTTTATAACGCGAATCATATTATGAAAGGTTGCCGAAGTATTTAAGGGGAGAATGAAGTAAAGGAAGGACCAAGTCCACGCGAGCGTCCACCATGCATGAAAGAGATTAACGACCTTTTAATTGCCAACGCTCAGAGTCTCCTATCCACTATACTATCGTCCCTTGGTTTCATTTTTATTTATTTATTTTCTGAGATCAATCATCTGATGCGCACTTTTGATGCTGCTATAAATTTCTGTCTTTCTAGTTTAATTAAACATTCAATCAACTTTATTTTTATTAAAAAAAAAATTTCATAATATTGTTTCTCTTGTCCGGAACTCTTTCATTCAATGAATGAATTTATTATTGTTGAGTTTATTCGATAATTATCCGTGTAATAATTTTCACCGTCATAATCATTAATAATTTTATGATGCTAATTTACTGATGTCATTTGGAATGAACTCATAACCATTTTCAGAATTGTTTTATTATGAAAATTATAATTCATTATCAAATTTTATATGCAATTTTTTTTCTAACTATTTTTTACATTTATGGATTTTTTTATTACTTTTCAAGTCTAATCTCTAATCCATTTTTTTATTAAGAGTATTTATTTTCATTTAACTTAATTTTAATTTTTATTCAATTTTCATGTAATTCTTCTGCCGTTGGCTAAACTTTTTTAAAACTATTCATTCTCATATTTAAACTATGCAGTTAAAATTTTTTTTCAACTTTAGATTTTTTAATACTTTTAAATAAAAAAATTCTCTATTTCTATTTTAATCAAACTATTCTGGAAAAAAAAATCATATCCAATTACTTTGTTCGTATTTTTGAGTCAAAAAATGTAGTCATATATGTTTTACCTTCCATCAATTTCATTTTGAAAAATTGAAAAAAATTCAATATTGAGGAATTTTATTGAATTAAAATTCAATTACAAGCACATGTATAGCCCGGAAATTGAAAGTCCGAACAATTTCGAGTTAGACTGATGAATTCAAGTTGAGTACAGAGATGGAGAAATTGCTAGCAATAGTATAATTTTACACAAGTTATATAAATAAAGTAGTAAGAATAATCATGTCGTACTGTGTGGAATGGGCAGTCGTGTAGATTTTATTGGCTTTTATTTTATTTAACTGCAACATCGAGCACGTTGTGAATCCCTCTTATATGTCGGGTAGATATAGAAGAGACAGGATGAAGAAGAAAAAGCTAAGGTAGAAAGAAGCTCCTCTTCTCCACCACTTCACCGCTTAGCTCTTGAGTTTTGCAAGGTGAACGCGCCGTATGTGTCTGCACATTCAAGCCTCAGTTTCATTCGTAGCTCCTTGTACTCCAGACCGCGAGTGCAATTGCAATTTGTCAATAAATTATGACTAAATATTTTTTATAATCATTCAAGTCAATTAAAAAGCTTTCAAACATTTAAGTGAAAATTTTTTCATCAATTGGAAAATTGTTTCAAGTTTTTTCTGTTGAATTTTTATACTAAAGAGATTTAAAGTGCAAAGAATGTCTAAAGGAACATCTGTGTGATTTATCAAGCCTTCATCAACTTGAGTTTAATGACAACAATCATTTTTTAAGAATCGATACAATTCAATCAATGATTTGAGTAGGGGTTTTAAACATAAGATATGGGATTTAATTTACATCAGGATGGTTGTTGTAACGTCATCAGAAGTTGCAGTTGTTGAGGACTTCTCAAAGGATACTCTTGGGAGGTAAGAAGAGAAACTTATCTAAAAGTCTGTCACATAAATTGACACTAGAAAAATTCATTCTTGTCGGGTTTGTTATGAAAAACACTGGATCATCATGACGGAGATTGTCTGTAGGTACTTACTTTCAGGTCGGAGAAATCCGTCTTCAGGGTATGTCTTATGGTATTATATTAATGAATAGTGTGTAGGAAGAATCAGTAATATTGATGATGGAATGGGCCTACTTGAGTCCATTTACTCTTTCATCATATTGCAAATCGAATGCAACACGTTTTCAATTTAATCAATGCTTTATAAAACAGGAATTTAGATTTTTTTAAATTTTTTACTTAAGTACTAGTTTGGTTGATAAATAAGTGATCGATGTATCGATTTGAAACTCGACTTTATTATGTGCATTTATTTATTGATAGTTGATAATAATTATTTATAATAGAAACACAATTTGTCATGGTTGAAAAATGCTTTCGATGTTCTTTTTACAAATTATCACTTTTATTTGGATGTATAAATTTGGAGTAACTGTAATTTTTTGTATTAATTTTCATTTAATTAATTAAAGATTGATTGTTGAGTCTCTAAATACAGTAACTAAAGATGATGATAAAAAAATTAAAATTCTAGAGTATTCAAACAAAACTGTATTTTTTAAAGAAATATTTTTATTTTCAATAGTAATAATAATAATTCGTTATCTGAATAAATTATTAAAATTATTATAATCTAAACTAGATAAATATAAGTAAAGATGTACATACAGTCAATTACGAAAGTCCTCTAGGCCGGAACGAACGTTGCACCAGGAGCTAAAATATCTCAGCGTGTCGGTTCTCATATAAGCTTACTATGCCCCAGATTTAATTTTTCGTCAATTTTATAGTCCATTTACGTTCTATAACGTTTTTTTAACGAAAATTTCTGGACCTTTACTTTTTTTCCAATCAATTTATTTTGTTGGTTTTACTTAAATTTATTATCTTGAAAAACAACTAAATAAATTAATCAATGAATTAGAAAATTTATTACAAAAACTTACTGTAATTATTTACTTCAAGTGCAAATGTATAGAACTATAAGGGTTATAAAAATTGATTTTACAAAGTGTATGTAATGGTGAGGATGAACAAGTTCATGAACAGGTTACAACTTTGCTGGACCAGTCCTTACTTTACACTCTCCATTACTGTATATATATTTTCTGTCTTTCTTAACCCAAGAATTAGTAAACATTGACATATGTGCAAACTTGGAAGAAGTTATCTGTTTACTTGAATCAGTTATTTTAAATGAATTCAAATAGCTAGCATATTTTAAATATTAATATTATCAATTAAATTTTTTATTTTCTTTATAATTAATTTTTTTTAGAAAATTGTTCTCGTGAGGTCATTTTTTATTATCAATTAGAAAATATGTTATTTACGGTTTTTATTGATAAATATAAATTAATAGGATTATAATATGCCCATAAAAGTAAATTAGAGATATATTTATAATTATTGATAATGTGAAAGCATAATTTCACTTAATTTTACAAACAACTCCAATAAGTAAAATTAGGTCATTATTAATTTTTTGTCGCGTGAAAATTATTTCTACTCAATTGAATAAAATAGAAAAATATATTATTAAGGAATAAAAAATTTTTTTACAAGATATTTTTTTAAAATACATTACTCTCATGGTTTATGCATTTCTAGAAAGATTCACAACCGTTTCGAAATCTCACGTGAGTCTAAACGAGAGTCCGTTACCACAATCTCATACGTAAGGTCTTGGTGAATGTCAGGGTCTTTGTCATTGTCATTTATACTGAGTTGTGGCACGCGAAAAATAATTTATTGAAGATTTTTCAAACTAAAATCAAGTCATGGTCACATTAGAGATAATGTATCATAACAAGATAAATTAGATATTAAAGGAGGTCTAGAAAAGCGTAAAAAATGTGAAAAATGTATCTCTAATGATAGACAATAAGTCATTGTAAACTTTTTATCAACTCAGTGTGAATAGAGAGATGAGATTAAAAAATCGATCATCCTTGTGAGCTCGAGTTGCGTCACGCGAATTTTGGGGAGGTTCGATGCCCATCCAGCGCCGCGACGCTTTTCAGAAGACGAGAGTTAACGTAAGAGAAAGAGAGATCGGTCAGTATACCGCGTGAGTGCGGTGTGAGCACGTGTTTCCGGTTGTGGTTCAGTCATCTTCTTTTTTTATCAACTCCAGCTATTTCATTTATTTTCCTTCTACTCGGCTAATGGTGATTTAGTGAATTTCGTTTATTAGTTTTTTCGGTCGTGAATGTTGGAATTTAAGAAGCACAAAAATTTCCGGAATAAGAATCGGTAAAAGTGAAAATATTATTCATTTAACATTTTTGTGTTTATTTATAACAAAAACATTTTTTAAAACACCATTCTAATCGAAAAATTACAAGGATGAAGTTTCTCAAATAATTTTATAACATTTGTCGATCATTATCTTTTTATTCACCAAGTATTTCTTTAGAAATATTTATATGAAATACAAAAGTGTTCATATTTATTAAAAGAGATATATATATATTTTTTTAGTTTAATTAAATAAATTAACTGAAAAGCCCTTGAATAAAAAATAGTCCTTTATGCTTTTCCTCTTAACACTTAATTTTATTTGATATAATTTTTCTTAATGACTTTTTTAAGCTTCTTGAACTAATTTTTGAAATGTTGTGACTTATTAACTATATAAATGTCAGTGCATAATGTAATGGATGTAACATAATATGTTAAAAAGAAAAAAATGCGTGTTTTTTTTAATTAAAAGCGTTCGATGCCGTGACGGAATAAAGAAAAATGAATGAAAATCACCGTTATAATCAACTTTATCATTAAAACTTGTCTGTTCGTATTATTTTCTCATTAAACACATTATTATTACTAAAATAAAATTTATTTGAGGAGTTTCTTTAATTTCTATTTCCGGTGCACTTTTTTGCAGATTCATTCATAAAATATTTTTATAATGTATTTTAAATGGAAGTGATGAGCAGTATAAAGTAGAAATATAAGAATAAAATACTCGTTGATGCATAGTAATGAAAAATTTCAGCGTGTTTAATCTCTCTTTAATCTTTAACCCTCCAGCTCATACTTCATGTCTGGGCTTGCTCTAGCATATGAGGAATCGAAGTACACTTTGGTTGAATAATAATGACACCCATTGTAGCACCCAGTTTACTATCCGACAAATTAAACTGTCCGCAAGGAGAAAAAAAAAATATCCTTAGACAATCATGAATCATTTCTCCCTCGCAATAAATAAAAATAAAAAAAAGAAAGGCTCACAATTCTTAGGGATTTTTTTCTGGAATAATTCCTTGGGGTTTAAGGTAAAGAAAAATTGTACTTCTTAACAGTCTACCCTTTGTTCAATTTTTTTCATAGCTTTACTCATCTCTATCATAAACTTTGAACAACGAAAAAAATATTTACTGCTTTAATATAACATGAATAATGTCTGGCAGCTTTATGGAATATTATTTGTCTATTGTCATCTTCAAACCTTTTTTATAAATATTATTTTTGCTATCAATATGTCATATTATCAGAAAATAATACTTCTATTTGAATTTATTAATTAGTAAATTCATCATTCTTTTTACTCTATTCATTTATTAATTGAATAACAAGCAACTCACAAATTTCATCTGCTCCTAGTGAATGTTTTAATTAATTACTGATGTTGAATGCTTGTTTTTTAAAAGCTATCTAGAAAATAGGTGGACATGTTCCCATAGAAAATGTTAACAAATGTATACTATGGTTTCAAGAAAATGTTTAAAAAATAAAAATAGATGGTAGAAGTTTCCCATTTGCTTGAGCAAACTAGGAGTCGAATAGCGAATGTTTCACTAGCTTTCTTCCCTCAAGGGTCAAAGGTGCGACGCTTCAATGGGACCATTAGAAGTATGTAATGGATCTCTTTCGTGAATCTACGATCATGAAAAAAATTGTATCATTTTATGGAAAATGTTTAAAAGCATGTGGGAATTTTTTCCACAAATTTTTTTTTACTTTTTTTTTACTCCATAAATTGAATTTTATCTCTCAGGCGTACAATGTATTAGAGGCTGCGGTAAATGAGTAGAAAATTGTTGGAGAATTGAGGAAATGTGAGGAGATTTTTATAAGATACGCATCGTAGAATCTGTTTATCCTACAGGCAATCCTATTTTCTTATTTTTCCAATATCAAAAATTGAAAAATCTTGAAATGATTTTGTTGTAACCTGGAGGCTATCCCATGCTCCATAAATCATATTAAATATAACTTACGACAGCTTTTCATCACGTGAAGTAATTTTAGTTTTAAATTAATTAAAATCATCTATCATTAACTAACCCTTTTTTCCTCTTCAAAATTGTCCCTTGTCTTATTAAATCCGAGGGATTTATTCGGTTCATTTAATCTCAAAGATAAATTACTGACAATCGAATTATTCTCAAAGTTTAGTTGACTGGTTGTTAACACCAGTATTTCATTTCACCCAGAAATACCAAGTTTTATCGACGTATCAATTCTCAGCACGTAATTTGCCCAATTCTTTAATGGGATTGTTTCTAACTACTTTTTCTTATTTTTAGTTTAGTTAAAAATGATATAAACAATTAGAAATATTTATTAATAATTTGATTATTATTACAAGTTATATAAATGATTTAGGTCATTATTTATCATTCATTGCACTAATTATCACCAGTGGACGGAATTCGATAAGGATTTTAATGACATTACATCATCAATAACAAATATAGAACGAACAAAACATAGAAATAGATCAACTTAATTACAATATGTGAACGTATTTGCACATTGGAATGTAGATGACAATAATAACACAACATAACATAAACAATAAATTGATGAGGTATAAAACAAGTAATAAACTATTTTAATAGAAATATAAAAAATACTAAACTCATTAGTAATAACTTCTATTACTTTTAAATCAATTATATTCTTAGGCTACAAATAATTGGATTACTTCTACGATTGATAATAATTAGTTCCAAAATTATTCCAGTTTGGAACATATCCTGTAGTTGATAAACCTGATGGTTGCCATGAAGCTGATTCTTTGCTAACTGTATTTGTGGCAGTGTTATATGAATTATCATGATTATAAGAAGAAAAACGAAATGTTGGTGATGGCAATACGTTAATTGAAGGATAGTTTTTGTAAGAATTATAGAAGTCGTTAGCAGCTTTCGATTGATAATTAGATTCTGCTGGAATCTTAGAGGTCTGTAAATTTATTGAATCCATTTGGGGAACATAACGACTTTGAGGACTTACTCCAACTTCAAATACTTGTGGTTGATTGTAATCAATTCTTTCATTGAAGAAAGGATATTGAATGTTTGTGATAGGTCTGTCATTGCCTTTAGCTTTAGATGATATTACATAATCCTACAAAAGAACATTTCTCTTAATTTACTTTCAAAGTTTTAATAAAAGGATTACTTTAATACATTGCTTTGCCATTTACCTTATGAGTAGAGTGTTGATGAATTGATTGTGATTTTACTTCTTCTGAAATATCTTTTGTAGGTTTATCTGTATAATATTCAACGTAACTGACTTCTTTCTCATTTCTTTGAGAATTGTCTTGCGAAAAATTCCCATTTTCATACGAAAATTGTGAATTTATTTGACTATCAATCTTTGAAAAATTTTGAGGATTTTTCTTCATGATTTCTATCTTGCCATGTGTTTTCGTATTATTGGAAATGTATAAATTATCTGGAATATTCACCATTTCAACAGGATGATGCTGTTCATAAAGTGATGATTGTGATTTATATATTTGAAGTGGAGAGCCTACAATATCATCATCAACTTTTTTATCTGAAATAATGAATAATAAAATTAATCAAGAACTTAAAATTTTTTTTATAAATATCTTCTGTGTTGACCTACTAAATTCTGGAGTATTCAATTCAAGTTGAGATAAATCTATGGTCGAGTTCGTGGCCATTTCGTGATGTTGCGAATCATATGTTTGTTGGTTGACCCTAGAATCGAGTCCGGAATCCACAGGGTTAGACCAGGACCCTTGTTGTTGGGCCTGCATAAAAATAACTATTGACACCTCACTACTAATCTTTATTCATATTCTAGTGTTTATTTATCTTAGATATTGATACAAAATAAATTCAACTCACATTTTGAAGATCTCGCAGTCTAATAATTTGATAGCCTTGAGATTGAAGGATCGGAAGAGATCTGTAAGGCCGTAAGTTATTGGGATAAAATGGATAATAGGGAACACTTGGACTTGGATAGATTGAAGGCATAGCTTGCTGAGGTAATTGTGCAGAGTTACTTTGAGAAAGTCCACTTATATGTGCACTTAATTTCTGCTGGAGTTCTCTATTTCGTTGAAGTTCAGCATTTAAGTCACGTGGTTGAAATTGATTTGGAGCAGTTGTAAAACTTGGTGATGGTCCAGGTATTCCAGGTTGTCCAAATGATTGGTATGGTCTATAATTCATCATCCAAGGATATGGCCATGATAGAGATGACATAGGTTGCAAATTATAGGGCATTTGTCCGAATTGGCCATAATGAGGCTGATGATAGGGTTGATAAGGTTGAAAACCCGGTTGATAGTAATTTGGCTGTATATTTGGAGATGAATGTCTGAATTGTGACGGTTGATCGAAGCCTGGTTGAAGAGCAATGTCACCAAATGTTGATGATATTAGCAGCCAAGTTGTCAATATACAAAACTAATGAAAAATTTTTATAATAAAAATCCATAGAAATAAATCAAGAGAAAGATTTTTAATAAAAAATAATAATAATTAAAAGTAGTAAAGAGAGAGTGAAAAAATTATCGCCTTACCAATGAATGAAATGCGATCTCCATAACGTCCAGCTAATCTTGTCGAAGCTCAATGCAAGACTGAGCTCGTGCCACTTTTGAGTCCGATAAATTCAGTATTAAAATTGCTGACTAAAAGTTTCAAGTTTCGCTTGTGCTTTTATCGCTATTCAATTCTTTGAATTTTTATTATTTCTCAATCAATTATAACCCATATATTATTTTACTCGTACGTAAAACAAGTACTAAAGTAAGTGGGAATAATAAATAAATAGTTATTCTTCCACCTTGAATAAAAACGAGAAGTCTTGAGAGAGTTTCAAGTACGATTTAGACTTTTAGAGAGATCCATCAGGAGGCTTTTGATGCCGGTTAGCTTCTCAAAGGCCAGACATCCCCCAGACCGTAAATCCCAGTGGAATAAAAAGCAGCATTAACGCATTCATTCGAAACTTTTTAAGTTTTTTCTAGATTCTACACTCTTATTTTCTCTATCTTCATTTTATTCTTTATTCCGATATTTTTCTTTCTTTCATCCATCTCTCATTACCTAAAATCACCGCTGTGTTCTTCTTTTCCTTCTACCTTCTCTACTTCCTTATTATATTCTATGCATTCGTAAGCACTTTCTGCTTGTCAGCAAGTGCAGTAACCTTAGAATGCTATACCAAATTTCATATTAATTCCTGTTTTAAGTTTGCAGTATTTCGTAATAATATTATTAGCTATTCATTTAATTAAATTTTGCTATAGTCATTTTCTGATAACAATAGAATCATCTGTCACTAAATTTCATTTTTATTATCATTGAAAATTCATTAATTATTTAAATATTTAATCAAAATTTTTTTTTCCAATTCAAAATAATAATAAATATAATATGAAATTAATAAAATTAAGCTGGAATTATTTAGCATAATAATACGTAAAAATTTATTTTTAAAAAATAAAAGCTGAATTAAAGTTTTTTTCTCCATCATCTAAAAATAAAGTAGACTTGAATGTTTGAATAATGCATAATCTAGACACATAATACTTGATTTCAGATTGCGGATTCGGTACGTGATGCCGGCGGCGCACCTGACGCTGCGTGAGGAGGACGTGGTGCGACTGACCCTAGAATTTCTTCATGGTCGCGACCTTCACATAACGCAGCTCTCACTTGAGCGCGAAACAGGCGTGATAAATGGTCAGTACAGTGACGACGTACTCTTCTTACGTCAGTTGATCCTTGATGGACAGTGGGACGATGTCTTGGAGTTCATTCAGCCTCTTGAAGCATTGCCTGACTTCGACATGAGAAAGTTCACATATTCTATTCTACGTCACAAATATGTAGAACTACTTTGTATTAAGTCTGAAGCCAATGTTATAGCTGGAACTAACGGCAGTGTTGATAATGCTGTGGAGGAGGTTGTCAAAGTCTTAAGTGATCTAGAGAAAGTTGCGCCATCGAAAGAGGAATACAGCAGCCTTTGTCTTCTGCTCACATTACCAAGACTTACAGATCATCTTCAGTACAAAGATTGGAATCCAAGTAATGCTAGAGTTCAATGTTTCAAAGAAGTCCATCCTTTGGTAGAAAAATTTTTACCAGGAGATAGGAAAGTAGACCCAAATCATCCGATTACGACTGCAAAAAATGATAGACTTATTCAATTAATTATCAAGGGCATTTTATACGAGTCTTGTGTTAATTATTGTCAAGCCAAGGCAACTGGATCTAAGGATAGTGAACAGGTTTGTTGTTGTTCTTATTAACTACATACAAATAATACTTTCAATTAAAGTAAATAATTAGATATTTTTAACAACTTCGTCTTTATCAATTTTTAATTGGTAAAGAAACAAATGCTCCTTAATTACATAAGAGTATTAGTTAAAACTAACGAAAGAAGTAAAAGTAATCTAATTATAACATTGTTAAAAATTTTAATTGGCAAAAGAAATATTCTCAAAAATTTTTTTTTTTTTTAGGTGGAGATGAGTTTCTCAAGACTATTAGATGGCTCAGTAGGATTTAGCGACTCGGATCTTAGTTTATTGTCTTGGCTGCAGAGTATTCCTCCTGAGACGTTTGCGGTGCCTTTTGCTCAGCGGACATTAAATGTAGATGTAGAGAGGTTGGAAAGACCATCCTTGGAGACTTCTTGGACTGAACACATGCTAATAACGCCAATAAAACCAAAGACCTTCCCACACAGTGCAATGCCATTTACGCGTCCGCGATCAGCAGCTGATATGATGTCTAGAAGTCTTGTACCAGCTCTAGAAGCTGGTCTTGGACCTAGAAGTCCTGGTCCAAAACATACCGCTCTTCCTTCTGCTGCTTTAATGGCTCTTTCTACTGGTGATATTAATAATATGTCACGATCATCCTTCGCTAGCTTTCATTTAACTGGATTTAAGAATAATAAAGTTATGAATACTAGTGTTGATAGATTATTTGAGAATGAAGGAGACGTTTTTCTTAGCTCTAGTTATGCTGAATTTCAACAACTACCATCAATTCAAGAGACAATCGCTAATGCCAATACAAATCAGCCAAAAGTACCACCAAGAACTCGAGGACAATCTCAAAGTCCAGATGGTGATTATTTTTTTAGTTTATTTAAGATATTTATTGTATGAGAAACAGTTTGAATATTTGAGTGACACATAATTGTTTATTTTAGGAAGTAAAATAACTCCATCAACAGCTTCGACACCAGAGAGACGAGCTCCAGGTCGTGAATCACCCGCATTATCAACCGCAAGAAGTTCACGAAGAGATTCCTTAGCAGAAAAACCTACCGGTATAGCGGCAAAAATACCTGAACCCACAGCGATACCTACGCGTGGAGCTATCACTGGTGATCATCTCGATCAAAGTTACAACGGTGATTTATTTAAAGAATATCAAAAACAAAAACAAAGACTTCAAGAGACTATACAACAAAAAGAAAGGGAGAGAGATGAGCTTGTGCGTCAGCTTTCTGCCCCTATTTCTGCTCAAATGGTGGACAACAGACTTCAGAATGAAAGGTAAAAATTTATTTTCAACTCACACAAATTTTTTTTATTCTATAGGAATATTTTTTCACCAACTTGAAAACTTGAATCGTTGACAAATCAATATGAATCCATGAACCAGGAATCATTCTCAAGCTCTTGTAGACAAGCTACAACAAAATTCTATTATTAATTTCTGAATATTTGGATACTTTTTTTTTAAATAATATTTTTTTCATGTTAATTACTCCACGATGTTATAGATTTTCTTGGAATTATAGTAAATGATTTAACACTAGCTATGAAAAGTGCTGTTTTGCATATAATTAGAAAGGATTTAAGGAAATTTTGTGTAGAAATCAGCTAGAAAGAGTTTTTCATATTAAATTACAATTTTTTGTCATCAATTAAAACTGTAAATCCAATGCATAAAGTGAAAAATACATGAGTTGAATATCTTCTTTTTCTTTCATGTATATATGCTAAATATTTAGAAAAAGTTACAGTAATAAAATACTTTAAGCTCCTTAGTTCGTTAAAAGAAAATGCAAGAGACGTCATAAACTCAGGTTTTTTATCTTTCGTAATGGTGTTAAAACAAGAAAAAAAGTGTAGATATTAATTATTTTATATATCATCATGTAACATAATTCAGTTGTTTATTCTAATGAATGTAATTGATTTATGTTTGATTATCTAAAATAAGTTGTTAAGAAATAATTGATAGAACGTGCTGTTGAATAGTTGGAGATACGGTAAATTACGACAATGAGTTGAGCAGAAAAATTGATTATCTCCTTTGAAATTTTAAATTTAGTATTTGACAGACGAATGTGCTTTATGTTTTTCTTGAGGGCTAACTTGTTATGGTTTTAAATCCCCTTGACGAACCAGAATAGCACCGTTGAGTCTAGACATAAGCGTGGCGCCGATTGGGAATTCAAAAGGAAATAAAAAAGCTGTGAAATAATGAAAGGAAAATTATTTCCGTCACCGGATGTATGCTAAAACTCATTTAAAAAAAGTATCCGCGATGTTTTACTGAAAAATTTTATTAATATCAACCTCATATACACATCATATGAAAAAAAATTCAGATAATTTAATAAGGAAATCAGTCAATAAAACTCTTGATTTATTTGATACTCCATTACTTTGATTACTCGATAGACAACTGGACTATAATAAAAGTTAAATAAATAAAAGAATTTGAAAGTGAAAATCCTGACGCGTGCGCTCGTTAATGTCGTGTAACGAGCTAAAATTACCTTGGCATGAAATGTCAAGTGCAATGCTTATCTTCTAGGGCTAAGAGGTTTGCAATATAGTTAAAGGAATGGTGAGCAGTAAAATAAGTAACTTACTTCGACTTCATCGACTGCTTACTCTTCATCTTTTTCTTTTATCTCTGCTTCCTTATCGTTTTTCACCTCTTCCCTTCTTATTTTATTCATTCCTTCCATTCAATATCATTTTTCTTCACCAACTGAAGCGAGCATTGAACGATAACGTCTCGAGGACGATCGTAACATTAATATTCAAGTAGTCACAGCTTCTTGAATGATTTGCGGCCAATGACTCTATTCCAATCCATCAGATCAGTTTCTTACAGTTATTTCTTTTACAAACAAAAAATCGAGTTCAATTTCACTTTCAAACTATTTTTTGCCTCAGGTCAATCAACACTTTTTTTATCATTAGATTATTAATTATACCGTGATAATTAAGTTTTATATTTTTTTCGGCAAACTAATTAATCTCAATTTTTACTTTAAAACATTAAAAAAATGTTAAGTCAGGTGAAAGTCATTGTTTCAGAGGTGTTTGAGGTGACACAAGATTATAAGTGTGGTGAATTTTCCTAAATATTTAGCAATTTAATCCAAACGAAAGTCGAATTGATGTGTCATCAGCAATTTATACAAACGGAAACCGGAAACACGGGTGAAGTCGCACAGCTATATGAATAAAATAAAATCACGTCACAGCTATTCACTGATATATTCTCCTATTGTCCCTTTGCACAAGACACACGCGATTGTGTCCTCGAATTGAGGAAGACGTAAACTAAAGGCCAGCAAAATTATCATCACCGTCATCAATATTTAATTTCAATTTAAATCACATCTTCATATTTTATTTCAAATCCTCTTCTTATTAATCATGTATTCTAGATGATTCGTAATTGAGTCCACCTACATGTTTCATCATAACGCACATTAATTAGTACACGATGGCATTTGTCATTGGATATAAACTCAACAAACGAATCATTGTTTACATAAAACATGTTTCATACACTTATACCCATGATCTCTTGTAAAATATTCATCACGCACTGAGACTTATCATGAAAACCATCTGTATAAATAAAAGGTAACTCCTGAAAGTTCTAGATTAGAAAGTATTCCGAAGATTTCATTGAGCGCGAGATGAAGTCGAAGTAATAGAATTGTTCATCAAGGTATCAGTATAATAAAGTATGTATTTAAGCAAATGAATATAAAACACATGTGATTTAGCTGGTGTTGTATCGTAAAATGAGGAATAACAGCCGTTAGTTCTTATAACACGACAGATGTTGGATGTTTTCCTGGTCTAGCATTTCAGGAACTCACTACTTTTACCATCCTTTTCTTAGTCGTTGTTTAAAAAATCTGTTTCACCGTGTTTTGGAATCATTTATCCAACTGTCATAGTTTCATTCCCATGTCATTTGTACATTTATTCGTTCCAGTTGAAACCCTTTTTCACGTTCTAAATTACTTTTTGTTTATCATTTTTTGAAGTTATTCAGATTTTTTTTACCCATTTTTTTGTTTATTTTTTTTATTATTTCGTTTTGTTTATTTTTGTTTATTTTTTTTATTATTTTCGTCGGAAAAATTGTTGACAGCAGAATTATTATAAGACTTAGTCAACGTTTTCTAAAAACTATTATCTTTTCCAAGATAAAAAACTATTTATATTTTAAAACAGTTATTAAATTTATAGCTTATCATTAAGTTGATGGTTTTTGAATTAGCATTAGAATAACTAATTAATTCAAGAAAAACAATTTTTTAATGATTTTTTAATAACTCAATCAACCAAAAATAATTTAATAATTATTCTATTTATGGTTATCATCTTTTTAATTAAGATCAATTAATCAATAAAATCTAACAAAAAATAACATTATATAAAACATTCTTAAGTGAAACATTGAACATTCATATACTCTAGACTCTAATTGAAACTTTTTCTTTTCTTATTTAATAAAATTTTTACTTAAAAAAAAAAATTGATCATGTTCTCACAGCATCGATAAATATGTCTGAAATATTATTTTATAACGTTGAAAATGATGTCTGATATAAAATGCGAGTGTAATGAAAGCTGTGCACTGATGGAGGCGTTGGCTATAAGAGATATAGTTTTGTTACGTTGTTTGAGGGAACGAATGAGTGAGAGCCTGGCTCACTCACTACACCAGCTATTGAAGCCGACTCTGTACTCTGCGTTGAGCTTCCCCAGAGGTGGTAGTGTCGTCACCAGTATCTCTTCTTCAATAAGATTACAACTTGTGCGTCTTGCAGTCGACACGCAGTCTATTGCAAAATTACGAATGTGCTTGTTACTCAACGCTTTAATTATCAGTGATTTTAATTTTATTTATACCACTTGTTGCATTTGTTTATCAATATTTACATTATTCATGTGCTCTCAATCAGCAAAAAGAACTTGGAAAAGTTGACAATCAGTGAAGAAAAGCTATCAATATATTTTTTTTATTATCAATAATTAATTATTTATTTTTTTATCAAAGGTTTCTTTGAAATTAGTGAGACTTTAGTTAATGACATTCAGTGACATGTAATCATTTTGTGATGAAAAAACTAAAATTGAATAAATAGTGAAGATCATTTTTTTTATTGACAGTTGAACTTTAAGTGAACTTTATTATATTTATTATTAATTTATTATTAACAAAACTTTAAAGTTATTGCAAAATGATGTATCACAAGCCAACTGTACCAAGATTCCGTATAGCTGAAAGAGTCGTTGTGTCTAATAATCGTCCAGCTAATACTAATAAACTATACGAGCACAGTAGTACATGTAGTTTACGGAATTCTGGTAGTAATTTATCCAGCATCAATCGGTAATTTTACAAATAAAAAAGATAATAAAAAATGAGGATAATAATACATGTAGCATGCACTTGCTTTATTTATGCTAATGATTTGTCATCCATCATAATCTTTAGATTATTCTTCACTAGAAAATCTAATCAATGATTGAATATTCGATATGGATCGTAGAATAAGTTGACTAGAAATTGTAATGTAAAATCATTGTTTTCGAATTTCCAAAAGAAATCTAAACAACAGTTTATTGAATGTTTCTTTTATAATATTGTATTATGAAGTTTATTTCATTCAATGAATTTACATTTGTTTATTGATCAATAGAAAATATGTTGAATGAATAAATATTTACTGAAGAAATTTTATAGGCAGTTTATAAACTTGTATGAAGTTAGAAAAAATTTTATTCGTTGAATAAAGTGAATAAATTTGCAACACTATTTATCTTTTTTACGGATACTTAAAAAAGTTTATTCATTTATTACCTAGTCAAAAGAAGAAAAAAACAGTTTTATTGAGTATACTGAAAGTAATGGAATGCTTTTTTTTTTATTCATAAAATTTCGTTCTCACGATTTCTTTATTTATTATTCTACTAAATAATATACAAAAATTGCTAATAATCATAAGTAATATTTTATTGCTATTTTCTAGTGGAAAACCCCATTTGCCAAGCAAAGGACCATCTCCAGTACACCCTGGAACGCCAAATAGGTCTGGAATCCAATCTCCAAAGCCAATTCTTAATGGATCTGATCCAATGATGTAAGTTACATCATTGTAATTAGTTAATTTAATTATTTCTTCAGAAATTCCTAATTCAAATTTAATTATTTTTTAATTTTAGACGACACAATTCATCAGGCAATGTTTACGATTCGAGAATCCCTGAAGGTCACTATGACACCGTAAAACCTGTTAAGGTAAGATAAAAATTAGAAAAAGAGAATACAATGTTTTTTTTTGGCATTTGAACTTTATTTGTAATTAGTCCAAGTCTCAATCAGTCATTTTAGTCATCATTGATTCTACTTTTAAACCTCAAGGTTTAACTATTAAACTTTGCACCATAAAACTCTAAATTTGCAAGAAAAAAAAATGAGAACAAGACTTAAACAACTGCGACTGACTCATGACGTGAGGCTTATAGAAATGTGTTGTAAAGTCAAAGAGAATAGAGACTGATCATTTCAGTTTAATAAACAAGGACGTTTTAATCGATTTTTCTTGTCTGTAATTATCGATTTTCTCCATCTTAATTGTCATTTATGCACAGATATTTTATCTCTTAAGCTATTAATGACTATAACAGTTAAATATAATCAAGAATTAATTTCAGTGATCAGTTTTATAAAGATATTTTGCAAGTTGAGTTTTAATTACATTTTATTGAATTAAAGATAATTTTTAATAGTGATTAATTTTTTTTTTTTAAAATAAAAAGAAAACAAAAAATAATGGAAACTTCATGGCTGACGATGGCGATTATGATTGATTCGTTCCGGGAATTACGGTTGAAAATTTTTACAAAATGACTTAATGATCTAATGATTTCAATTGATATAATTTAACAATCATTTATTCGCTAATAATTAAAAATAATCGGGCCTTTCTGATGGCTTTTGATACGCCTACTTAACTACACAGGAGTGTCTTAAGTGGCTTTAGTTCCGGTATTTTATTGGGAAAAAATGCATTATACAATTATTGAGATAATACTTCAATATATCTATGTTTCATTTACATTCCAATACTCTGTTTTACTTGACTGACAAAAGCAAATGTTGTTGTCGAGGGAACAAAAAAGTATACTAGGCCTTCTGTACTTTAAATAGTATAAATAAGTAATTCTACGAAGATACTCAACTAAAGATGATTCATAAATGATATGAATATTGTAGCATATCAGAAAAAAATATTCTACAGCTTTCATGAAAGATTACTTTTTTAATCTTTTGTAGTCATAATTGTGTCGTAAGAGGTTGGAATTTGATAATCTGTATACTTTGAATTGTGTCAGGATTTGTGATAGATTAAATGAATCGACAGAATTTTAACTTTTTAAAAGATCATTTGAAGATCACAATAACATTCATTCAAGAAACTAGATTATTCATTGAATAAATTTTCTTTACAAATTTTTAATTAATTTGTTTCGTAAAATTTAAATGAATTTTTTTATTGTAAAACCTTGGCTAAGAATTGAATCTTTTAGTGATGGGAAATTTTTTATTTATATATTTAAAATATTCAACAAATGCTCTTATATAGATAGATAAACATGTAGGTATCAATTGAACGGCTGAAACAATTGTCTCGTAAGATTTTCTCAAGTGCATTGAATAATAATTCATACATGCTCATTCTTCTGCCTTCATTAGTTCCTCATTCATTCAAATGATGCAATCGTGCAATACAGTGATTGCGCTATGTAATTTGTTATTTTCCACACTGCCAAATCGATGCGTTATGTGATGCATCTGAAGGAAGGTAAACCGCGTGGGCAGAACAGAATAAGTACTTCCTAGATCGCGATGTCGTTATCTTAATCCACTTGTATAGGTCTGACGATATGCTTCACCAAATAGATTTATTATTATTATTATTATTTATGACGATGTTCATAACTAATATGTTATTTTTGTCTCATCTTCACAATGCCATGTTAGATATTTTTTCATCCACAAACTCTATCAATTCCAAGTTTTATAAGATTCACATACATCAAGAGAATATTTCTTCAGTGTTTACTAACAAATATTGTTATTAATAGAATGCTTATTTTTAAAAATAATCTTAATAGAGTTCATTATAATATTCAACATAATTTTATCATAAAATCTATATAGATATACAGTAGGTGTAACGCCAGTAGCTGTCATACGTAACTTAATTCACTGTTTATTATGTGGTTTTCTCAAAGTGTCACTTTTTTTTCTCTAAACTAAACAACTGCCACCTTTTCATCAAGGTAAACTGCAATCCGCTTTATAAGATCTCACGTAGGTGTTGTAGAGTTACTGTTCGCGTGTAATCAGATCTCCAGCTGTTTTGTCAACTCTGCATGACAATTAGCCCTGACCTTGCTCCTATACAATAAGTTTTTTAATACTCATAACTTGTACTATTGTTAATTATAAGTTTAAATATCTTACTGTGATATTAATATACATAAATTCCCAAGTTTTCCTTAGCATGAGTTACTCTAAATTACCTACAATTTCATGCTCTGAAAAGAAATCTTGATCAACCAAATCTTTGTGAGAAAATAAATAAGTCATTTTTTTAATAATATACAAAATTACGGTCATTTTCAAAGAGATGAACTATTTTGATATTTTAAAATTAATATTTTTAAACTTTCTCTAATATTTGAAATAATACATTAGCAAAATAAGAAATGTTTTTTTTTTTAAGTTAAAAAACACTTTATTTAATAAATTTAAGTGAAAGATTAAAAATGGATTTAAAAACGTGTTAAGCAGACTCTTTAAAATGAAACTGAATATTCCTTTGTACTGCTGAAATAGTTGGTTCATTGTTATGAAATTTTTTGCCGAGATATCATGATAAATAGAGTGAATGGTTGTTGAAGAGGTTGTAAGACTCATATGATTATCACGAGCAGCATTCCATCGCTCTCTTTCCTTTTTGCATTGACTCAGGAAGCAATACATGTTCTTCTGATGATGGCTCACGTTTTATCCATGCATTTCTCTCGTCATTTCCACGGAGTATGACCCGTTACGTATGTAAGGCATGTCTGGCTCGAAAAGTCGGTCAGACTTTAGCCTCATAAGAGTTTTTGCACGACTGGGAATGGCCTAGAATTTTTTTTATCAAATTAATTATCTTTACGTTAATTAATCTATTTGAAAAAAATAGATATACCAAAATCAATTAATAAATAAATACATGAGAAATATCACAATCATCCGGTATTCATCAAGTCTTTAATATGTGGGTGGAAAAAAATCTCACGACGTAAACAATGACATCAGGACTATTTAAATCGCCAAAAAAAATAATAATAATTCCATGGTGCATAGTCATCAAGAAGTTCAAGGGCATGATGGCAAGAAATATTAACTCATCTTATTGTGTTCTATATTATACTTTTCTGCGATAAAAACCCATAAGTTTGACCTAATATGGAGAAGGCTAAAGCAACTGATCGAGTGGGGATTTACCAGGGACCTCTTTGATTCTACAATTCTCCCTTCTCTTTTTCTCAGTGTTCAGTGGTATCCAGTCAGTCGCGTTAAACCACGTCTTTAATATTAGTCGAGACTTACGTGAGTTTGCAACCGATTAATTGTCATTAGATTTACATTTCTCCTTCTCTTTATCTTCATTCAATGAAGATTAATTATCAGTTTAGTTTAATAGCTCTGGTGTAACTGAAGAAAAATAAATAGTGAAGTGGATTATTGATGGAAAAACATTTTTCATGAAAATAAAAGTTATCTACTTGAATTCTCAAATTGTTTTTAATATAAAGAATGTCATCACTTCATCAACAGGCGGCAATTCGTCGTCTGGAAGCTTTATTTCGAGATGTTAAAATAGAGCAAGATAATCACAATAAAAATCAAGTGATTAGAATCGAACGAAAAATCGATAGATGCTGTGACATTCATGGGAAGCATGCCAAGGAAAACTGCACTAATCGTCGTGGCTCTTTAAATGCTTTATATCCACGAAAGGATTCTCTTAATCGTCGTGATAATTTTAGCTTATCTGGAAATACCTTGGGACGTCGAAGTTCATTAGGATTTTCATCATCATCTCTGAAAAAAGAGATTCATCCATCGTCCTTTCCTAATACATTACGAAGAGATCCTTTAGCAGCATCAACAGGTGCTATTAATCACTTTAAAAAGGATACTTACTCTAGTAGTCCATTTTTAAGACACGAGTCTGTTGGTAGATCTATTGGGTGCTTGAAAAAGGAGACAACAAGCTATAATGCTCCTTTGAGACGTGACTACGTCGCTAAGTCAATGACAAGTCTCCAGAGAACTGGAACACGTCGAGACTCTCTGGAAAGTGCCAATAACAACATCTCTAGTCTCTTTAGTGTTTCATCTAATTCTCCAGGGAGCTTTAAAGCTAACACTGATGATTTTAGCAGTCGAAGTGTCTCCAATGGAAATCTTAAAAGTTGTTTGGCTGGTTCCAATGGCAATTTACGCAGCAATTTAAGTGTTACCCTCAAAAGTGATCCACTTCATGGATCCAATGGGAATTTGAAGAAAGATAAACTCAATTCGTCTATTGGTAATTTCTACAATTACACTAATAGAAGAGGGTCCATTGATAAAAAGAAATTCTCCACTGATTCCTTGGATAATTTAAAGAGGAATTCATGGGACCCGGGTCGCAGAAACTCTTCAGGCTCCTCTGGTGGTTGGGATGATCCTATTTGGGAGGAAGGCTGTAAAAAGGTAAAAAGTAAATTTAATTTCATCATAAGAAGAAGCGGTCAAGTTAAAGGGTCTTAAATTTATAATGAAAAAGATATATGGAAAAAATTCAAAAGAAGAAAAGTTATAAAGTATTATTAAGAAACAATTTTTTTAAAAGTTTCTCTAAAATTTATGAATTCAAGTGATCAATTTTTGAATCAATCGTCCATAAACATCAAGAATTAAAATAATCTTGAGATTGGATTCATTAGTTATTGTATGAAAGAAAAAAAAATTGATAATAATGAACCGGCTTTGATGTTCTTTTGGAACTGGAACACGGTCACTTCTGGTGACTCTGGGTCCTGATGACGTTAATTACGTCATCACTCATACCATGCATGGCAATATCTCGTCGCGGTCTTGATGGCTTAGTCACTAGACGATTACGAAAGCTGCAGTTTTGCTTTCAGATTAATTGACGGCTGATGAATTTTTATTTATCTTTTATTTTAGCTTCTATTTTTGTTTTCTTACATCTAGCATTTAATTCCACCTACACTTGAATTTGTAAATTTTTTCTTCGAAATAATTTAACATTTATAAACTAATTCAAGTATGTTGTTTTTTTGTATAACAAGAGAATTTTAAATTCCTGATTAGACAAATTCAATTTGATGCAGTCACGTTTACTATTAACATTTTATAAACAGATAGTAAGGAATTAATTAATGATCAGCCCACCTACAGAAATTGCTGTATATGGTCTATAGATATTTCTTAATATTTTTTCTTATTAGTAGAGAAGTCATAAATCCCAATGATAAACTGAAAAAAAATATAGTATTATTTTTTTTTTATTCAGTAGGTACTTTCATTTTTTATATAGAGCTTTAATTTATTAATAAAATCAAACAAGATAATTTTTTAAATAAAAATCTGATTTAATCTAGCAATATAGAGTAATTAATGTAATTTTTTCCATAGATGTAGGGATGATATTATCCAGATCTTGAAGAAATTTTCTAATTAATTGTATTTCACTTGTTTGAGGAGACTTGAAGTTCTGAATTAATTCCAGTGAACAAACATTCGTAAAAAAAATCATTCAAACAATAGACTTTCATTTACCTTTTGAGTATTTTTCGCATCAAGTATCATTAAGAATGAATCTAATTCTCTTAAATCTGTCATGACTAGACATGCGTGGGATTCCATGGCAAAAATCTGTGACAAATGAATGTACAAATGTTCATTTCTTTGCGATATTTAAATGAAATTACATTTCTACTTCTTTGTCAACTATTTTATTTTCTTTAGCACTTTTTAATGTCTCCAACTGTCACCGATGCTAATTTTCATAAAAAACACACTCTCACTAAAGTCCACTATCACCTAAGATCAATAGAAAAGATCTCTCTGGAGGTCTAGTGTTGTAGAATATTCATAATGCTTATCTCACGTGCGTAAATAATTGGCTATTCCATACGGGATTTACCGTTAACAAAAATTGAAGCTTATTGACACATAAATGCGAAGTGTAGAGTCAGCGTCCTGATGTAGTTGTTGGTAACAACAACTTCCAGGCTCAGTGATCATTCTGATCTTCAAGTAAACGTTACTATTTCTTAAGTTCTTCTTTGTAAAGTCTTCCATGGCTCTTACGGATCGTTGCTCGACTTTGTGGCTTTCATTTCCGTCTCCAGAAAATTCTCAGGTTTATCACAAGGTAAATACATACTTCCTGCATATTTTCGACGTCAATTTATGCAATTTCTGTTTTTTCAATGTAACAAATTATGTTTCACAATGATTCATTAAATATTTTTGTGCTATTTTTTTTTCTTTTTCCTGGAAATGGTAGTCTAATGGGGAATTTAGTTCAGCTATTTGCCTTCTGAGTCATGCATACAAAAAACTAGATAAAAAGACAGAAAAATAACCGGAAAAAAATTATTATCATCTTGGAATTTAGTTGTTTGTCTTAATGACTATCTATGAGACTCAATTCTATAATTTTTTTTGAATTTCTAGACCACTGTAATTTTTTGCTCATCTGTTTTATGATTGATAATCCTTCAAACTTTATCATTTTCATTACTCTCTAGTCTACATTTTATTATAGTCATTTTTATGATAAATAATTATTGTTATTAAAATAACTTTGTAACTATTTGTCTTAATCGTATAATTGTCAAGAAAATTATGTGAAGATCTTTAACTTTCACTACATTTTTTTGTGTTGTTTGATGAGTTACTTATGCTCTCTTGAGTATATATTTTCTTCAATGAATTTCATTTGTTCAGTACTTTGTTATTACTTCAATTACATACATATCTTATAGAAGTAAGAACACTTTTTTTTATATCAATCTTATATAGACAGAATATTTGATAATCTCGATAGTTTCGTTTTCTTCGCGTTTTCAATTCATGAATAGATAAATCTAAAAGCTGATATACCTTTTTAAATTACAAACTTGGCATTGTTAAAATAAATATACTTAACATCAAAATTCAATGAGAAAAGTTTGCTTGTCAAATAATTTGCAGTTCATACTGAAAGTTTTATTTATTTTTTCCATTATCATATTTTTCTCTATATTGAGTGAAAAACTTTCAGTTCATCCAATCTCTTTGCCAACTCGAAGGTTAATCATCAGAATGATCTTCAATAATTAATTCTTGAACTGAGAATTTTTTCTTATTCAATGAATAATTACATTTTCAATAGAAAAAAAATATTAAGATCCTTTCAACATAAGTTGCAATGAATAAAACAATTTCTCAGGATAAATTTTCAGCAAACCGCTAGTTTAATTGACTGTTAGATATCTTTAACTTCAATATTACAAATTTATTGATAATTAAAAAAGATGACCAATTAAAAATACTTACGGTATGCAAAGTAGAATTTTTCTTTCCTTTATTCCTTCCTACTGCCTGTAAGTTTTTCAACTATTACTTAACAAGTTGACAATAGTTATTAATCCATAAATGGAAATATTCCCAGAGAAGCAGGAAGTAATAAAAAAGCAAAAAATAGAACTGTAAGGTTCGCGTGCTCACCATAGAAATGGAAAGTTGTCTTCTTGTGTAGGAAACATACCGTTATAGTCACTCCAAGTAGTAAAAGTGTTGTAAAAGGCACCAGGCCGAATGTTGTTGTTATACCATCACCCACTCGTTGTTTTGACTTCCTAGAATGATGTCAGACAAGGTAGACGTGTGAGCAATAATATTTTATATTTCATGTTATTCAGTTATATATCTTTCAATCATATAATTACATGACAATACAAAAAAACTATTAAATTTATAAAGTTTTTAGTGAATGACATAATTAAAGATGTGTTTCTATTTAGTTTTATGAATCTTAAAAATTTTTTTTCGTGTGATGACAAATATTTTTATATAATAATGCGTTCAATACAAAATATCGAAAAAGTGATAACATACATGATTTGGAAAAGCCAAGGTGAACATGAGAATGGGGGTGAGGTTAATGCTGATTCTCTTGAATTTCAGGTAAATTGTACACATTTAAGTGTAAATGTTTCATCGTTATTTTTTGCTGTTATGTTTATTGAATTGATTTTCTATTCGTAAATATAGAAAAGTATAAATTATTTTGAGTGTTAAAATCATTATTGTGATTTTATGATAGATTTCTAAAAGACTAAATTAGAGAAAGTAATAAATTTTTATTATTCCAGTCATTGATCATTAATTCTGTGAAGAAACAGTAAAATCACAGTTTTTTGAGAAATGTATTTATTTTAGAAAATACTTTAAAAATTGGTTTTGCCATTTATCTTCAAAATAGCGTATTAGATTTCTAATTTCTAACTTGATTTATAACATCATTAACTCTTCTTCGAATACCATCGAAATCAATTTTAATCTACTTTAAAAATATAATACAATACTAATTAAGTATAATAATCAATTAAATTTACTGATCATTATGTTTTAATTTAGGTCACAGGTTTGAAAAGTCATTTTTATAGTTGTGAAAATGATTGAAGTATTTAAAATCAACCGCGCTGCAATTTTGCTGTCGTTATTATCACTGTCTTTTTTAAAAATGATTAGAAAGAAAACTGAGAGAGCCCGCGCTACAAGGATAATTTTGTTAAAGGAAGTGTCGCCATCTTACCCTGTTTCGATCCGGAGGAACTAAAATGAACCGAACTCGTGATTCTGTCGTAAAACAGGGTAGAAAATTTACAGATAGTACATACACCCACACGCATAAATGCCTGGTTCATACCTTAAGAGTGAATACCGACTGAAATAGATTTTTTTTTAAATAATGGTCTCAATCATACATTTTTAAGACCCAGATCAAATTTAGAATAGTTTATCTAAGTATTAAAATTGCAGAGATTACCAAACTTAATGTGTTTTATAAGTTATGATTATTTTTTTTTTAAATTGGAAAATCAGCAAAATATATGTTGTTTTCGTTTTACTGTTTTCAGAATCAGAAAATACATAAGTAGAAAGAATGATGATAAAAAAATTCCACATGAATCAAAGAAAAAAATCATAATTACCGAACAAAAGATGGCGCTACAGGTGGGATAAATAGCCGAGCAAGTCGAATAAATCTTTTGATAGTAATAAGCAGGGAAAGATAGCGGATAAATGGATACAAGGAAACAGGAGCATGGGAAATCCGCTTAGAATACAGTACTAAAACACTTACTAGTCTATACGCAGTTTAATGTCTCCACGTTGATTAAAAATGAATTGCATCTCTTTTCACTAATTTCAATAGTCGAAGATTATTGTTTAGATACTCATAGTTTCGGCTACCAAGAGTGATAAATCAAATCAAACATTTCAAAAGGCAATGATTTTGCTTTAAAAATAAGATTAAACCCGAAGTCGCCCTAATCTCGGCATAGATCATGCTCCAATCAGAATTTTGAGGAGTAAAATGGACAGCCCGCGCTCTTACGAAGCTACTGATATGCTATACTCCGATTTTCTGCACTAACGGCAGATCCATTGTAATGTGCTTATAATTGCTTTAAACAACTAAACTTCAATCGTTTCAAAATAGTCACAAACTAGCATACATATTCTTAACTATCTAGAGAAGTGGTAAGTCTATTTGCAGATTGATCGGAATTGTCTAATTCCAGTAACGACAACATCGATCAAACATTAGAAAAAGCAGGTATTTTAGTCAAGAATTCGATTTAACCAGAAATTAGGCTAAATTCAGCATAAATGGTGTGCTAATCGTGATTTCGAGGAGTGAATTAGAAAGTTCTCGCTCTCAGGAATCCATTGATATGCTTGTTTTCCACGTACGGCCGACAGAACCGTAGTTATTGCGCTTTAAAAATTTCATGAAACCGGAAGTAGGGCAAAATTTAGCATAAATCGTGTGCTAATCGTAATTTCGAGGAGTGAATTAGAAAGCTCTCGCTCTCAGGAATCCATTGATATGCTTGTTTTCCACGTACGGCCGACAGAACCGTAGTTATTGCGCTTTAAAAATTTCATGAAACCGGAAGTAGGGCAAAATTTAGCATAAATCGTGTGCTAATCGTAATTTCGAGGAGTGAATTAGAAAGCTCTCGCTCTCAGGAATCCATTGATATGCTTGTTTTCCACGTACGGCCGACAGAACCGTAGTTATTGCGCTTTAAAAATTTCATGAAACCGGAAGTAGGGCCAAATTTAGCATAAATCGTGTGCTAATCGTAATTTCGAGGAGTGAATTAGAAAGCTCTCGCTCTCAGGAATCCATTAATATGCTTGTTTTCTATTTTTGCCCTATACATCCCGAGTTATCGGCGAAAAACCAAATTATGCTGCAGCGAATCATAAAAAAACTTTCAAACGCTTATATCTCGAAAACTATGAGAGATACGACATTTTTGACGGGGGTGTACCAATAGGGGGGTATGAAATTATCAGCTTAGGTCCCGATCTTTCGTATGAGCCCTCGATGACCTCCATAAAAAAACATGTTTCGAACATATTCATAAAATCATGTTTTCCAATATTTTTCGAATATCTATGAATCAATGAGACCTCTAGGGTCAACAGCTAGATTTTTGGAATTGTCTCGTCGCGATGTTTCCGATCGTGTCATGATTTTTATGATTTACACATAAAATATGATTTTTTTCTGGGAACCGGGAAGTTTTATCAATATTCTAGTTTAAGGATCAAAACTAAGAGTGGAGACGCCCAGAAACGATGTTTCTGCGCCAATATTGGAAAAAGCCGGTATTTTACTCGAGAATTCGATTTAACCGGAAATGAGGCTAAATTTAGCATAAATCGTGTGCTAATCGTGATTTCGAGGAGTGAATTAGAAAGCTCTCGCTCTCAGGAATCCATTGATATGCTTGTTTTCCACGTACGGCCGACAGAACCGTAGTTATTGCGCTTTAAAAATTTCATGAAACCGGAAGTAGGGCCAAATTTAGCATAAATCGTGTGCTAATCTTGATTTCAAGGAGTGAATTAGAAAGCTCTCGCTCTCAGGAATCCATTGATGTGCTTGTTTTCTATTTTTGCCCTATACATTCTAAGTTATCGGCGAAAAACCAAATTATGCTGCAGCGAATCATAAAAAAACTTTCAAACGCTTATATCTCGAAAACTATGAGAGATACGACATTTTTGACGGGGGTGTACCAATAGGGGGGTATGAAATTATCAGCTTAGGTCCCGATCTTTCGTATGAGCCCTCGATGACCTCCATAAAAAAACATGTTTCGAACATATTCATAAAATCATGTTTTCCAATATTTTTCGAATATCTATGAATCAATGAGACCTCTAGGGTCAACAGCTAGATTTTTGGAATTGTCTCGTCGCGATGTTTCCGATCGTGTCATGATTTTTATGATTTACACATAAAATATGATTTTTTTCTGGGAACCGGGAAGTTTTATCAATATTCTAGTTTAAGGATCAAAACTAAGAGTGGAGACGCCCAGAAACGATGTTTCTGCGCCAATATTGGAAAAAGCCGGTATTTTACTCGAGAATTCGATTTAACCGGAAATGAGGCTAAATTTAGCATAAATCGTGTGCTAATCGTGATTTCGAGGAGTGAATTAGAAAGCTCTCGCTCTCAGGAATCCATTGATATGCTTGTTTTCCACGTACGGCCGACAGAACCGTAGTTATTGCGCTTTAAAAATTTCATGAAACCGGAAGAAGGGCCAAATTTAGCATAAATCGTGTGCTAATCGTGATTTCGAGGAGTGAATTAGAAAGCTCTCGCTCTCAGGAATCCATTGATATGCTTGTTTTCCACGTACGGCCGACAGAACCGTAGTTATTGCGCTTTAAAAATTTCATGAAACCGGAAGTAGGGCCAAATTTAGCATAAATCGTGTGCTAATCGTGATTTCGAGGAGTGAATTAGAAAGCTCTCGCTCTCAGGAATCTATTGATATGCTTGTTTTCCACGTACGGCCGACAGAACCGTAGTTATTGCGCTTTAAAAATTTCATGAAACCGGAAGTAGGGCCAAATTCAGCATAAATCGTGTGCTAATCTTGATTTCAAGGAGTGAATTAGAAAGCTCTCGCTCTCAGGAATCCATTGATATGCTTCTTTTCTATTTTTGCCCTATACATCCCGAGTTATCGGCAAAAAACCAAATTATGCTGCAGCGAATCATAAAAAAACTTTCAAACGCTTATATCTCGAAAACTATGAGAGATACGACATTTTTGACGGGGGTGTACCAATAGGGGGTTATGAAATTATCAGCTTAGGTCCCGATCTTTCGTATGAGCCCTCGATGACCTCCATAAAAAAACATGTTTCGAACATATTCATAAAATCATGTTTTCCAATATTTTTCGAATATCTATGAATCAATGAGACCTCTAGGGTCAACAGCTAGATTTTTGGAATTGTCTCGTCGCGATGTTTCCGATCGTGTCATGATTTTTATGATTTACACATAAAATATGATTTTTTTCTGGGAAACGGGAAGTTTTATCAATATTCTAGTTTAAGGATCAAAACTAAGAGTGGAGACGCCCAGAAACGATATTTCCGCGCCAATATTGGAAAAAGCCGGTATTTTACTCGAGAATTTGATTTAACCGGAAATGAGGCTAAATTCAGCATAAATCATGTGCCAATCGTGATTTCGAGGAGTGAATTAGAAAGCTCTCGCTCTCAAGAATCCATTGATATGCTTGTTTTCCACGTACGGCCGACAGAATCGTAGTTATTGCGCTTTGAAAAATTCATGAAACCGGAAGTGGGGCGAAATTTAGCATAAATCGTGTGCTAATCGTGATTTCGAGGAGTGAATTAGAAAGCTCTCGCTCTCAAGAATCCATTGATATGCTTGTTTTCCACGTACGGCCGACAGAACCGTAGTTATTGCGCTTTAAAAATTTCATGAAACCGGAAGTAGGGCCAAATTTAGCATAAATCGTGTGCTAATCGTGATTTCGAGGAGTGAATTAGAAAGCTCTCGCTCTCAAGAATCCATTGATATGCTTGTTTTCCACGTACGGCCGACAGAACCGTAGTTATTGCGCTTTGAAAAATTCATGAAACCGGAAGTGGGGCCAAATTTAGCATAAATCGTGTGCTAATCGTAATTTCGAGGAGTGAATTAGAAAGCTCTCGCTCTCAAGAATCCATTGATATGCTTGTTTTCCACGTACGGCCGACAGAATCGTAGTTATTGCGCTTTGAAAAATTCATGAAACCGGAAGTGGGGCGAAATTTAGCATAAATCGTGTGCTAATCGTGATTTCGAGGAGTGAATTAGAAAGCTCTCGCTCTCAGGAATCCATTGATGTGCTTGTTTTCTATTTTTGCCCTATACATTCTAAGTTATCGGCGAAAAACCAAATTATGCTGCAGCGGATCATAAAAAAACTTTCAAACGCTTATATCTCGAAAACTATGAGAGATACGACATTTTTGACGGGGGTGTACCAATAGGGGGGTATGAAATTATCAGCTTAGGTCCCGATCTTTCGTATGAGCCCTCGATGACCTCCATAAAAAAACATGTTTCGAACATATTCATAAAATCATGTTTTCCAATATTTCTGGAATATCTCTGAATCAATGAGACCTCTAGGGTCAGCAGCTAGATTTTTGGAATTGTCTCGTCGCGATGTTTCCGATCGTGTCATGATTTTTATGATTTACACATAAAATATGATTTTTTTCTGGGAACCGGAAAGTTTTATCGATATTCTAGTTTGAGGATCAAAACTAAGAGTGGAGACGCCCAGAAACGATATTTCCGCGCCAATATTGGAAAAAGCCGGTATTTTACTCGAGAATTCGATTTAACCGGAAATGAGGCTAAATTCAGCATAAATCGTGTGCTAATCGTGATTTCGAGGAGTGAATTAGAAAGCTCTCGCTCTCAGGAATCCATTGATATGCTTGTTTTCCACGTACGGCCGACAGAACCGTAGTTATTGCGCTTTAAAAATTTCATGAAACCGGAAGTAGGGCCAAATTTAGCATAAATCGTGTGCTAATCGTGATTTCGAGAAGTGAATTAGAAAGCTCTCGCTCTCAAGAATCCATTGATATGCTTGTTTTCCACGTACGGCCGACAGAGCCGTAGTTATTGCGCTTTGAAAAATTCATGAAACCGGAAGTGGGGCCAAATTTAGCATAAATCGTGTGCTAATCGTGATTTCGAGGAGTGAATTAGAAAGCTCTCGCTCTCAGGAATCCATTGATATGCTTGTTTTCCACGTACGGCCGACAGAACCGTAGTTATTGCGCTTTAAAAATTTCATGAAACCGGAAGTAGGGCCAAATTTAGCATAAATCGTGTGCTAATCTTGATTTCAAGGAGTGAATTAGAAAGCTCTCGCTCTCAGGAATCCATTGATATGCTTCTTTTCTATTTTTGCCCTATACATCCCGAGTTATCGGCAAAAAACCAAATTATGCTGCAGCGAATCATAAAAAAACTTTCAAACGCTTATATCTCGAAAACTATGAGAGATACGACATTTTTGACGGGGGTGTACCAATAGGGGGGTATGAAATTATCAGCTTAGGTCCCGATCTTTCGTATGAGCCCTCGATGACCTCCATAAAAAAACATGTTTCGAACATATTCATAAAATCATGTTTTCCAATATTTTTCGAATATCTATGAATCAATGAGACCTCTAGGGTCAACAGCTAGATTTTTGGAATTGTCTCGTCGCGATGTTTCCGATCGTGTCATGATTTTTATGATTTACACATAAAATATGATTTTTTTCTGGGAACCGGAAAGTTTTATCAATATTCTAGTTTAAGGATCAAAACTAAGAGTGGAGACGCCCAGAAACGATGTTTCTGCGCCAATATTGGAAAAAGCCGGTATTTTACTCGAGAATTCGATTTAACCGGAAATGAGGCTAAATTTAGCATAAATCGTGTGCTAATCGTGATTTCGAGGAGTGAATTAGAAAGCTCTCGCTCTTAGGAATCCATTGATATGCTTGTTTTCCACGTACGGCCGACAGAACCGTAGTTATTGCGCTTTGAAAAATTCATGAAACCGGAAGTGGGGCCAAATTTAGCATAAATCGTGTGCTAATCGTGATTTCGAGGAGTGAATTAGAAAGCTCTCGCTCTCAGGAATCCATTGATATGCTTGTTTTCCACGTACGGCCGACAGAACCGTAGTTATTGCGCTTTAAAAATTTCATGAAACCGGAAGTAGGGCCAAATTTAGCATAAATCGTGTGCTAATCGTGATTTCGAGGAGTGAATTAGAAAGCTCTCGCTCTCAAGAATCCATTGATATGCTTGTTTTCCACGTACGGCCGACAGAACCGTAGTTATTGCGCTTTAAAAATTTCATGAAACCGGAAGTAGGGCCAAATTGAGCATAAATCGTGTGCTAATCGTGATTTCGAGGAGTGAATTAGAAAGCTCTCGCTCTCAAGAATCCATTGATATGCTTGTTTTCCACGTACGGCCGACAGAACCGTAGTTATTGCGCTTTAAAAATTTCATGAAACCGGAAGTAGGGCCAAATTGAGCATAAATCGTGTGCTAATCGTAATTTCGAGGAGTGAATTAGAAAGCTCTCGCTCTCAGGAATCCATTGATATGCTTGTTTTCTATTTTTGCCCTATACATCCCAAGTTATCGGCGAAAAACCAAATTATGCTGCAGCGAATCATAAAAAAACTTTCAAACGCTTATATCTCGAAAACTATGAGAGATACGACATTTTTGACGGGGGTGTACCAATAGGGGGGTATGAAATTATCAGCTTAGGTCCCGATCTTTCGTATGAGCCGTCGATGACCTCCATAAAAAAACATGTTTCGAACATATTCATAAAATCATGTTTTCCAATATTTTTTGAATATCTCTGAATCAAAGAGACCTCTAGAGTCAACAGCTAGATTTTTGGAATTGTCTTGTCGCGATGTTTCCGATCCTGTCATGATTTTTACGATTTACACATAAAATATGATTTTTTTCTGGGAACCGGGAAGTTTTATCAATATTCTAGTTTGAGGATCAAAACTACGAGTGGAGACGCCCAGAAACGATATTTCCGCGCCAATATTGGAAAAAGCCGGTATTTTACTCGAGAATTCGATTTAACCGGAAATGAGGCTAAATTCAGCATAAATCGTGTGCTAATCGTGATTTCGAGGAGTGAATTAGAAAGCTCTCGCTCTCAGGAATCCATTGATATGCTTGTTTTCCACGTACGGCCGACAGAACCGTAGTTATTGCGCTTTAAAAATTTCATGAAACCGGAAGTAGGGCCAAATTTAGCATAAATCGTGTGCTAATCGTGATTTCGAGGAGTGAATTAGAAAGCTCTCGCTCTCAGGAATCCATTGATATGCTTGTTTTCCACGTACGGCCCACAGAACCGTAGTTATTGCGCTTTAAAAATTTCATGAAACCGGAAGTAGGGCCAAATTTAGCATAAATCGTGTGCTAATCGTGATTTCGAGGAGTGAATTAGAAAGCTCTCGCTCTCAAGAATCCATTGATATGCTTGTTTTCCACGTACGGCCGACAGAACCGTAGTTATTGCGCTTTGAAAAATTCATGAAACCGGAAGTGGGGCCAAATTTAGCATAAATCGTGTGCTAAGCGTGATTTCGAGGAGTGAATTAGAAAGCTCTCGCTCTCAAGAATCCATTGATATGCTTGTTTTCCACGTACGGCCGACAGAACCGTAGTTATTGCGCTTTAAAAATTTCATGAAACCGGAAGTAGGGCCAAATTTAGCATAAATCGTGTGCTAATCGTGATTTCGAGGAGTGAATTAGAAAGCTCTCGCTCTCAGGAATCCATTGATATGCTTGTTTTCTATTTTTGCCCTATACATCCCGAGTTATCGGCGAAAAACCAAATTATGCTGCAGCGAATCATAAAAAAACTTTCAAACGCTTATATCTCGAAAACTATGAGATATACGACATTTTTGACGGGGGTGTACCAATAGGGGGGTATGAAATTATCAGCTTAGGTCCCGATCTTTCGTATGAGCCGTCGATGACCTCCATAAAAAAACATGTTTCGAACATATTCATAAAATCATGTTTTCCAATCTTTTTTGAATATCTCTGAATCAAAGAGACCTCTAGAGTCAACAGCTAGATTTTTGGAATTATCTCGTTGCGATGTTTCCGATCGTGTCATGATTTTTATGATTTACACATAAAATATGATTTTTTTCTGGGAACCGGGAAGTTTTATCAATTTTCTAGTTTGAGGATCAAAACTAAGAGTGGAGACGCCCAGAAACGATATTTCCGCGCCAATATTGGAAAAAGCCGGTATTTTACTCGAGAATTCGATTTAACCGGAAATGAGGCTAAATTCAGCATAAATCGTGTGCTAATCGTGATTTCGAGGAGTGAATTAGAAAGCTCTCGCTCTCAGGAATCCATTGATATGCTTGTTTTCCACGTACGGCCCACAGAACCGTAGTTATTGCGCTTTAAAAATTTCATGAAACCGGAAGTAGGGCCAAATTTAGCATAAATCGTGTGCTAATCGTGATTTCGAGGAGTGAATTAGAAAGCTCTCGCTCTCAAGAATCCATTGATATGCTTGTTTTCGACGTACGGCCGACAGAACCGTAGTTATTGCGCTTTGAAAAATTCATGAAACCGGAAGTGGGGCCAAATTTAGCATAAATCGTGTGCTAAGCGTGATTTCGAGGAGTGAATTAGAAAGCTCTCGCTCTCAAGAATCCATTGATATGCTTGTTTTCCACGTACGGCCGACAGAACCGTAGTTATTGCGCTTTAAAAATTTCATGAAACCGGAAGTAGGGCCAAATTTAGCATAAATCGTGTGCTAATCGTGATTTCGAGGAGTGAATTAGAAAGCTCTCGCTCTCAAGAATCCATTGATATGCTTGTTTTCGACGTACGGCCGACAGAACCGTAGTTATTGCGCTTTGAAAAATTCATGAAACCGGAAGTGGGGCCAAATTTAGCATAAATCGTGTGCTAAGCGTGATTTCGAGGAGTGAATTAGAAAGCTCTCGCTCTCAAGAATCCATTGATATGCTTGTTTTCCACGTACGGCCGACAGAACCGTAGTTATTGCGCTTTAAAAATTTCATGAAACCGGAAGTAGGGCCAAATTTAGCATAAATCGTGTGCTAATCGTGATTTCGAGGAGTGAATTAGAAAGCTCTCGCTCTCAGGAATCCATTGATATGCTTGTTTTCTATTTTTGCCCTATACATCCCAAGTTATCGGCGAAAAACCAAATTATGCTGCAGCGAATCATAAAAAAACTTTCAAACGCTTATATCTCGAAAACTATGAGAGATACGACATTTTTGACGGGGGTGTACCAATAGGGGGGTATGAAATTATCAGCTTAGGTCCCGATCTTTCGTATGAGCCGTCGATGACCTCCATAAAAAAACATGTTTCGAACATATTCATAAAATCATGTTTTCCAATATTTTTTGAATATCTCTGAATCAAAGAGACCTCTAGAGTCAACAGCTAGATTTTTGGAATTGTCTTGTCGCGATGTTTCCGATCCTGTCATGATTTTTACGATTTACACATAAAATATGATTTTTTTCTGGGAACCGGGAAGTTTTATCAATATTCTAGTTTGAGGATCAAAACTACGAGTGGAGACGCCCAGAAACGATATTTCCGCGCCAATATTGGAAAAAGCCGGTATTTTACTCGAGAATTCGATTTAACCGGAAATGAGGCTAAATTCAGCATAAATCGTGTGCTAATCGTGATTTCGAGGAGTGAATTAGAAAGCTCTCGCTCTCAGGAATCCATTGATATGCTTGTTTTCCACGTACGACCGACAGAACCGTAGTTATTGCGCTTTAAAAATTTCATGAAACCGGAAGTAGGGCCAAATTTAGCATAAATCGTGTGCTAATCGTGATTCCGAGGAGTGAATTAGAAAGCTCTCGCTCTCAGGAATCCATTGATATGCTTGTTTTCCACGTACGGCCCACAGAACCGTAGTTATTGCGCTTTAAAAATTTCATGAAACCGGAAGTAGGGCCAAATTTAGCATAAATCGTGTGCTAATCGTAATTTCGAGGAGTGAATTAGAAAGCTCTCGCTCTCAGGAATCCATTGATATGCTTGTTTTCTATTTTTGCCCTATACATCCCAAGTTATCGGCGAAAAACCAAATTATGCTGCAGCGAATCATAAAAAAACTTTCAAACGCTTATATCTCGAAAACTATGAGAGATACGACATTTTTGACGGGGGTGTACCAATAGGGGGGTATGAAATTATCAGCTTAGGTCCCGATCTTTCGTATGAGCCGTCGATGACCTCCATAAAAAAACATGTTTCGAACATATTCATAAAATCATGTTTTCCAATATTTTTTGAATATCTCTGAATCAAAGAGACCTCTAGAGTCAACAGCTAGATTTTTGGAATTGTCTTGTCGCGATGTTTCCGATCCTGTCATGATTTTTACGATTTACACATAAAATATGATTTTTTTCTGGGAACCGGGAAGTTTTATCAATATTCTAGTTTGAGGATCAAAACTACGAGTGGAGACGCCCAGAAACGATATTTCCGCGCCAATATTGGAAAAAGCCGGTATTTTACTCGAGAATTCGATTTAACCGGAAATGAGGCTAAATTCAGCATAAATCGTGTGCTAATCGTGATTTCGAGGAGTGAATTAGAAAGCTCTCGCTCTCAGGAATCCATTGATATGCTTGTTTTCCACGTACGACCGACAGAACCGTAGTTATTGCGCTTTAAAAATTTCATGAAACCGGAAGTAGGGCCAAATTTAGCATAAATCGTGTGCTAATCGTGATTTCGAGGAGTGAATTAGAAAGCTCTCGCTCTCAGGAATCCATTGATATGCTTGTTTTCCACGTACGGCCCACAGAACCGTAGTTATTGCGCTTTAAAAATTTCATGAAACCGGAAGTAGGGCCAAATTTAGCATAAATCGTGTGCTAATCGTGATTTCGAGGAGTGAATTAGAAAGCTCTCGCTCTCAAGAATCCATTGATATGCTTGTTTTCCACGTACGGCCGACAGAACCGTAGTTATTGCGCTTTGAAAAATTCATGAAATCGGAAGTGGGGCCAAATTTAGCATAAATCGTGTGCTAATCGTGATTTCGAGGAGTGAATTAGAAAGCTCTCGCTCTTAGGAATCCATCGATATGCTTGTTTTCCACGTACGGCCGACAGAACCGTAGTTATTGCGCTTTGAAAAATTCATGAAACCGGAAGTGGGGCCAAATTTAGCATAAATCGTGTGCTAATCGTGATTTCGAGGAGTGAATTAGAAAGCTCTCGCTCTCAGGAATCCATTGATATGCTTGTTTTCCACGTACGACCGACAGAACCGTAGTTATTGCGCTTTAAAAATTTCATGAAACCGGAAGTAGGGCCAAATTTAGCATAAATCGTGTGCTAATCGTGATTCCGAGGAGTGAATTAGAAAGCTCTCGCTCTCAGGAATCCATTGATATGCTTGTTTTCCACGTACGGCCCACAGAACCGTAGTTATTGCGCTTTAAAAATTTCATGAAACCGGAAGTAGGGCCAAATTTAGCATAAATCGTGTGCTAATCGTAATTTCGAGGAGTGAATTAGAAAGCTCTCGCTCTCAGGAATCCATTGATATGCTTGTTTTCTATTTTTGCCCTATACATCCCAAGTTATCGGCGAAAAACCAAATTATGCTGCAGCGAATCATAAAAAAACTTTCAAACGCTTATATCTCGAAAACTATGAGAGATACGACATTTTTGACGGGGGTGTACCAATAGGGGGGTATGAAATTATCAGCTTAGGTCCCGATCTTTCGTATGAGCCGTCGATGACCTCCATAAAAAAACATGTTTCGAACATATTCATAAAATCATGTTTTCCAATATTTTTTGAATATCTCTGAATCAAAGAGACCTCTAGAGTCAACAGCTAGATTTTTGGAATTGTCTTGTCGCGATGTTTCCGATCCTGTCATGATTTTTACGATTTACACATAAAATATGATTTTTTTCTGGGAACCGGGAAGTTTTATCAATATTCTAGTTTGAGGATCAAAACTACGAGTGGAGACGCCCAGAAACGATATTTCCGCGCCAATATTGGAAAAAGCCGGTATTTTACTCGAGAATTCGATTTAACCGGAAATGAGGCTAAATTCAGCATAAATCGTGTGCTAATCGTGATTTCGAGGAGTGAATTAGAAAGCTCTCGCTCTCAGGAATCCATTGATATGCTTGTTTTCCACGTACGACCGACAGAACCGTAGTTATTGCGCTTTAAAAATTTCATGAAACCGGAAGTAGGGCCAAATTTAGCATAAATCGTGTGCTAATCGTGATTTCGAGGAGTGAATTAGAAAGCTCTCGCTCTCAGGAATCCATTGATATGCTTGTTTTCCACGTACGGCCCACAGAACCGTAGTTATTGCGCTTTAAAAATTTCATGAAACCGGAAGTAGGGCCAAATTTAGCATAAATCGTGTGCTAATCGTGATTCCGAGGAGTGAATTAGAAAGCTCTCGCTCTCAGGAATCCATTGATATGCTTGTTTTCCACGTACGGCCCACAGAACCGTAGTTATTGCGCTTTAAAAATTTCATGAAACCGGAAGTAGGGCCAAATTTAGCATAAATCGTGTGCTAATCGTAATTTCGAGGAGTGAATTAGAAAGCTCTCGCTCTCAGGAATCCATTGATATGCTTGTTTTCTATTTTTGCCCTATACATCCCAAGTTATCGGCGAAAAACCAAATTATGCTGCAGCGAATCATAAAAAAACTTTCAAACGCTTATATCTCGAAAACTATGAGAGATACGACATTTTTGACGGGGGTGTACCAATAGGGGGGTATGAAATTATCAGCTTAGGTCCCGATCTTTCGTATGAGCCGTCGATGACCTCCATAAAAAAACATGTTTCGAACATATTCATAAAATCATGTTTTCCAATATTTTTTGAATATCTCTGAATCAAAGAGACCTCTAGAGTCAACAGCTAGATTTTTGGAATTGTCTTGTCGCGATGTTTCCGATCCTGTCATGATTTTTACGATTTACACATAAAATATGATTTTTTTCTGGGAACCGGGAAGTTTTATCAATATTCTAGTTTGAGGATCAAAACTACGAGTGGAGACGCCCAGAAACGATATTTCCGCGCCAATATTGGAAAAAGCCGGTATTTTACTCGAGAATTCGATTTAACCGGAAATGAGGCTAAATTCAGCATAAATCGTGTGCTAATCGTGATTTCGAGGAGTGAATTAGAAAGCTCTCGCTCTCAGGAATCCATTGATATGCTTGTTTTCCACGTACGACCGACAGAACCGTAGTTATTGCGCTTTAAAAATTTCATGAAACCGGAAGTAGGGCCAAATTTAGCATAAATCGTGTGCTAATCGTGATTCCGAGGAGTGAATTAGAAAGCTCTCGCTCTCAGGAATCCATTGATATGCTTGTTTTCCACGTACGGCCCACAGAACCGTAGTTATTGCGCTTTAAAAATTTCATGAAACCGGAAGTAGGGCCAAATTTAGCATAAATCGTGTGCTAATCGTAATTTCGAGGAGTGAATTAGAAAGCTCTCGCTCTCAGGAATCCATTGATATGCTTGTTTTCTATTTTTGCCCTATACATCCCAAGTTATCGGCGAAAAACCAAATTATGCTGCAGCGAATCATAAAAAAACTTTCAAACGCTTATATCTCGAAAACTATGAGAGATACGACATTTTTGACGGGGGTGTACCAATAGGGGGGTATGAAATTATCAGCTTAGGTCCCGATCTTTCGTATGAGCCGTCGATGACCTCCATAAAAAAACATGTTTCGAACATATTCATAAAATCATGTTTTCCAATATTTTTTGAATATCTCTGAATCAAAGAGACCTCTAGAGTCAACAGCTAGATTTTTGGAATTGTCTTGTCGCGATGTTTCCGATCCTGTCATGATTTTTACGATTTACACATAAAATATGATTTTTTTCTGGGAACCGGGAAGTTTTATCAATATTCTAGTTTGAGGATCAAAACTACGAGTGGAGACGCCCAGAAACGATATTTCCGCGCCAATATTGGAAAAAGCCGGTATTTTACTCGAGAATTCGATTTAACCGGAAATGAGGCTAAATTCAGCATAAATCGTGTGCTAATCGTGATTTCGAGGAGTGAATTAGAAAGCTCTCGCTCTCAGGAATCCATTGATATGCTTGTTTTCCACGTACGACCGACAGAACCGTAGTTATTGCGCTTTAAAAATTTCATGAAACCGGAAGTAGGGCCAAATTTAGCATAAATCGTGTGCTAATCGTGATTTCGAGGAGTGAATTAGAAAGCTCTCGCTCTCAAGAATCCATTGATATGCTTGTTTTCCACGTACGGCCGACAGAACCGTAGTTATTGCGCTTTGAAAAATTCATGAAATCGGAAGTGGGGCCAAATTTAGCATAAATCGTGTGCTAATCGTGATTTCGAGGAGTGAATTAGAAAGCTCTCGCTCTTAGGAATCCATCGATATGCTTGTTTTCCACGTACGGCCGACAGAACCGTAGTTATTGCGCTTTGAAAAATTCATGAAACCGGAAGTGGGGCCAAATTTAGCATAAATCGTGTGCTAATCGTGATTTCGAGGAGTGAATTAGAAAGCTCTCGCTCTCAGGAATCCATTGATATGCTTGTTTTCCACGTACGGCCCACAGAACCGTAGTTATTGCGCTTTAAAAATTTCATGAAACCGGAAGTAGGGCCAAATTTAGCATAAATCGTGTGCTAATCGTAATTTCGAGGAGTGAATTAGAAAGCTCTCGCTCTCAGGAATCCATTGATATGCTTGTTTTCCACGTACGGCCGACAGAACCGTAGTTATTGCGCTCTAAAAATTTCATGAAACCGGAAGGAGGGCCAAATTTAGCATAAATCGTGTGCCAATCGTGATTTCAAGGAGTGAATTAGAAAGCTCTTGCTCTCAGGAATCCATTGATATGCTTGTTTTCTATTTTTGCCCTATACATCCCAAGTTATCGGCGAAAAACCAAATTATGCTGCAGCGAATCATAAAAAAACTTTCAAACGCTTATATCTCGAAAACTATGAGAGATACGACATTTTTGACGGGGGTGTACCAATAGGGGGGTATGAAATTATCAGCTTAGGTCCCGATCTTTCGTATGAGCCCTCGATGACCTCCATAAAAAAACCTGTTTCGAACATATTCATAAAATCATGTTTTCCAATATTTTTCGAATATCTATGAATCAATGAGACCTCTAGGGTCAACAGCTAGATTTTTGGAATTGTCTCGTCGCGATGTTTCCGATCGTGTCATGATTTTTATGATTTACACATAAAATATGATTTTTTTCTGGGAACCGGGAAGTTTTATCAATATTCTAGTTTAAGGATCAAAACTAAGAGTGGAGACGCCCAGAAACGATGTTTCTGCGCCAATATTGGAAAAAGCCGGTATTTTACTCGAGAATTCGATTTAACCGGAAATTAGGCTAAATTTAGCATAAATCATGTGCCAATCGTGATTTCGAGGAGTGAATTAGAAAGCTCTCGCTCTCAGGAATTCATTGATATGCTTGTTTTCCACGTACGGCTGACAGATCCGTAGTTATTGCGTTTTAAAAATTTCATGAAACCGGAAGTGGGGCCAAATTTTGCATAAATCGTGTGCTAATCGTAATTTCGAGGAGTGAATTAGCAAGCTCTCGCTCTCAGGAATCCATCAATATGCTTGTTTTCCATGTACGGCCGACAGAATCGCAAAAATCCGGTTCTAATCATAATTTTTGGGAGTGCGTTAGTAAGGTCTTTTTCTCGTGAATCTAATGCCGACCTTTTTTTCATTTTAGGCTATTAGAAAACAAGTTTCCTTACTCTTAAAATTGCAAAAAACCGGATTTTCGCCGTTTTTCAGCGTAAACTATGAGCTTATTTTAATTTTAAGGGCTGCATTAGACAGCTTGTGTTCTCACAAATCCAATGACATGGTCTACACATCCAATGGTCGGTATTTGTTTTAAGTGCTCCAGGCATTTATTAACCCGAGTGTACTATCTGGAAAAATTCTACCATGTTTCACGAACAGAGTTACGATCTCGGTTTATTTTAGTTCCTCAGGGTCGAAACAGGGTAAGATGGCGACACTTTCTTTATCACTATTATCCTTATGGCGTGGGCTCTGTCTGTCTTCTCTCTGTAATGATTTCTTCTGTCGATAACTGAGCATGTTGCTAATGTACCGACTCTTTTTATCGATTGCACGATCAAGTTTTTTTCTCCGTTTAAATATTTTTATCCACTTATAAAGACATCATTGATCGAAGAAAATCATTAAATTTTCTTATATCTATTAATATCAACTATTTTTAAATATTTCTCATACCAAGAAAAATTATTTTTTTGAATAACTCATTAGTAATCAATTAATTCCATTTTTATTATATGCTGCTATTCTGTGTTTAACCCTGATAGATGTTAATTATTGAAAAATTATTCAGCAAGTACAGATTCATCGTTTTCAAAATACTTAAAGTTGAGAAAGAGTACGACGATTCATTTAAATTACAAATGTCACTTTTCCACTATTAATAGTAGATCAGTATTCCATGGAGTATTTAAGCAAACCGCTTATTAAAAAAAAACATTTCTGAATTACTGTTTTAAGGACCGGTTGAAAAATATTCTTGTCATGTTCGTTTTTATTCATGAAAGTCGACCAACAGGACCTGCTTTTGCTATCAATTTTAACTTTTGTTTAACTTTTTTAATGTCTTAAATTGCAACTTTATTTTTTTTTTCATATTTAAATTCTACAGTAGCAATCTTAGAGTACTTTTTGATGTATGTTCAGTCATCTGTAACATCTAATCTATCTGATTATTCCAACTATTTTGATTACATCTAACCACGTAATGATAATAATTAAATAGTGATTACATTAATTACATAGGAATTTAGAAAATTCATCGTATCAACGGAAAGTCTACTTTCGCACATTTATAGATTGATTCCAATATCCGGTCGGAATCATGTAATTTTTATCCTTCTCATGACATCGTTAACTTTCTCTGGAGGGTGGGATATGATGTCTAATTGGATATTTACTAACAACAAACACATCAAAAATCTCTTATTATACACAAAATGACCTATATTTCTTGACATTTCGCAATTAAGATCCGCTTGAATAGATTCGCGAATCAAAATTACATCCTGCAATGATGACAACCAACTAATTTGCGTCCATTAAGGATAAACGATAGAGAAAGTATTATATTCGAATTTTTACTCTCAAAGTAGATCATAAAATGTGATTTAATTTTCGAATTTTCTCTGTTAATCATTGGTGGATAAACAATGTTCATGAGAATATTAAAATATTATTAGATATATCATTCAATAAAAAAATGATCGACCAGCTTGAAGTATTCAGAATTTATTATATGGTTGAGATCTGCAGCTGATAATTAATTTCTCTTGTGTTAATTTTGTATTAAAAGAATCAAGAGTCATTATCTATAAGTTTTTTTCAAATTAATGATTTAGATATTCAAATGAAATGTTTTAATTCCAAGAAACAGAAATATTTTATTTGTAAATATCAATAAATGAAATCTTAGCAAGCATCCTGCGGCTATCAAGAAAATTGTGTCAGGATTTCCTAAGCAAATATGAAATATTTTTCATTCAAATAATTCTACACTGCCACTTAACTGAAACCTATGATTATATCAGAATATATTAATAAATATATTAGTTGTTTCCTATGTTTACTTTTTCCGGAAACGTTGCGAGTCATTTAATTCGAAAAGAGACCCATAGGTTGTCTAATTCAGGACGCGGTACATCATCTTGTAGTGCAGTGAAAGCGGACAATTTCCAGGAAACTTTATAAACACATATGTTCAATGACTTCAGGGGTTTCTGCATAACGTATGCTTGAATAATAATATTAATTGATCCTGATTGGAGGTTTAAAAAATTATGTAAACTGGTAACAATGCAAAAATTACTGAAGAATGAATTGCTTTTATTATTATCATTACCTGATTTGAGCAATTGATGTTGCATTAACTTGCCAAAGGATGTAAACATGTGTAGAAATTGATCAAAACAATGGGTTTGTAAAGGATATTGTGACCAGGATGATATTATGAGTCTGAGGAAAGTATGGAGAGGGAGATTGGAAAGAAGTGGGTCGACTCCTCGTTCAGAGTAGTTAGTCAGTCTTAAGAATTGTGTTCATGCACACTCGTGGTTCGAACTTAGTTCAGAACAGGTGTAACACTTGTTATATTTATTCATTCGTGTTTCATACTCGTGTCAAATAATTCGAATTATTATTTACTGATATTGAAATGAAATTAGCAATTAATTAATTGCTAATTGTTGGATATAATTATTTGAAAGAAAAATTTACTTGACAATGAAAACAAGACAAATTATTTTCATTAAAATCATTAATTAATAAATATTTTTGTTAGTGATAATAATTTGAATGGATAATTAAGGATTTTACATTAGATGTGTTAAGAATAAATTAATTAGAGTGCAGTGAAATCGTGAGAGAAATTGCAAGTGAGGATTAATTCGCTGAATCGTGAAAATAAGATCATAAAAAGCATTGAAAAAAAACAGAAATAAATAAAAAAAATAGAAAAAAAAGTACGTGACTAAGCTGTGTGAAACATCTTCATGGATGACCAGACCTGATAGCCGTATAGAATAAGGAGAGATCGATTGTTGAATTAAATGCATGTTGGAAAGTGGTGAAAATCAATTGAGAAATTTTCGGGACGTGCCACAGATTTTGACGCTCGATTGCGTCTTCCTAAGTTTATATTTGTAGATTCTTTACTACTAGTGTCTTTCATACATTTCTTTTCACTTTTGCTTGATTATCAACACTCAGCCATACCAATTTTTATCGACTTTCACTTTGAAAACCGTTCAGTCTTACAGTCATTAAAGTCAACAAATAGTAAAAAAAAAAAGAAAAGTACTGGATGAACATGGGTGATATGAGAATTCTAGATCCTAGAATGGATCCACGATTTGGATCAGATCCTAAGCATCGTCCTTGGCCAGCAATGTACAGAAATTATCCAGCAACACGTGGACCATCAGTATGTTATCGTCCAGTTCATGTAGATGCTTTGACTCAATGGATGGCTCCTCATATTGCTTCTCATGATTATAACTATGTTCCTACACCAATAAGACCTAAGAAAGGTCGTGATTATTATTATCTAACACCAATGTATCAAAATGCTCTACCACCACCTTCAGCAATGCCCATGCCAGTTGCACCAATGGCTCTAGGACCAAGAATGATGATGATGGAAAAGTCTAGAAGTGCTACCAAAACTTCTTCCTCAAACGGTGCTGGACGAAGTAGTGTTGCTCCTTGCACATGTTCCGTTGGCAGGACCAGGTCTTTGGAGGATGTTAGAAGTGAAGTAGTAGAATGGGAGGAGTATAATGACGAAAATGGGAATAGAGTTAAATCTCACACCAAAAATAGTGGTAAACAGACCAGAAGGTCTATGGAGAACTTGCTAGAAGTTGAAGACTCTTGTGCTACGACTTTCAACAGGCCGGAAAAAATAAATAGCAGTGGAAAACAGCAGGAAGAGAAGAAAGAGTGCACGAGACGAAGAGGAAGTTTTATGGTTCGTTGATAGTTTAGAGTTATTATAATAATTTAGTCATAAGAAGTTAATTTGACGAATTAATTGTTGGAGTAAGAGGGAAACTTCTGTATGTTTTATTAATCTTTTCTCTTGGAGGGGAAAAAATTTTATCAGTCAATTAAATATAAAAAATGGAATAATTATGATGGTATTTATGAATGACAATACATTGAGGGTCAATAGAAAGTAAACTGTCAATGAAATCTTCATTTAAGTTTTTAAGTAAAAAACAAAATTACTTTTATTAACTACTTATTTTCGCCTTTTTTTTTAGGATAATTGGAGTTTTCTTCAAGTTTATATTCATTTTTTACATTTTTACTCTTTCTTTCATTTATTCACTCCAAATAAAAGTAACTTTTTTTATTTTATACTAAATTATTTTACAAAATTTAATACTAAAAAATTATCACATTCCTGGTGATTTTTAATTTTACAATTATCACAGTATTTTAGAAAATTTTAAAAATAGTTGTTTTCATCAATCATTGTCTTTTAAAAAACTTGATCGAAAGTTCCAGAATAATTAATTATAAAATTCTGAGCATTCTAATATGCAGATAACTTTTAAATTACATTCTCCAAATAATTAATAGCTCCATGAAGTTGCAAGAAATTTGAAGTGGCTTACTAGACTTGATATCTAAATGTTAGTTTAAGTATATATGCCTGGATAAACACTTAGAATTATAAGCCAGGTGCTAAAGACGTCATGAAAGTAGTTTAATGTCGTAATCATACATCTATTATATTTTTAGAAATATTAATATGGAATACGTATGAATCCTTTCTTTCCTGGTTAAATGGATGAATGAGTTTAATTACTCACCAATCAATGCGGTAATCAGTCGTAAATCAATAAATAAATAAATAGTAATCTGTTACGAAACTATATGAAATCTATATATGAATGTAATACTTATAAACAAATAACTTTTATTTTTTGTTACACTATCTTATGCTATTTTAAATTATTATATTGCTATTACGGCTATTTGATTTTTTTTCTTTAACTAGATTAGATTGGGCAGTAAATGTAATTTAAATGTCGAGGCCTGATTTAATTAGCTATCAAAAAGTTCACTCACAAGACCAGTTTATTCAGTTTACTCCAACATGCCAACTACTACTTGTCATATTTACCTTATTTTTTTTCTTGTTTTTGTTGGTTATTTTTTTCTACAAAATTACAATAATCTCAGTTTAGCCAAATAAGTCTCGTTATTTTGCATTCATGGTAATGATGGTCACTTATTTCATAACTTTCTTTTTGCAAGCCCACGTAACTGTCCTTTGAACCCTTGAAGAGAGGTAACTGATTACTATGTTACTCAATCTTAAGTAATATTCTCTTTGACAGAAGTAAAATAACTTTCTATTCTACTCAACGGGCTGTTAAAAAAAGTCGTTAAAAAATTCCTAAAAGAAGAGGACTCTTTTGTCATCTAGATGACTTATATTACACTGGGAATATTCGAAAAAATTCCTAGGAAGTATTCAAATAATTATATAATAATATAAAGGAATTTTTTTTTTATATTATTTATACAATAGTCTCTACAAAAAATAATTGCATGTAATTACAATTTTTTGAAATGAGATTAAATAAATTTGTTTACGGAATCCAACTATTATTTTAGTGTTGAAGTAAGTAATTATTAATTGCTACTTGAATTTATTTCTCAATGGTTGTGATACAATTCTTGCTATTATAATACTTATTTTCGGAATAAAAAGTAATCTAGTCACCTTGAATGTACTTGATAAATAAATTAATCATTAGAAAAGTATTCGAAAGGCTACTAAAAAAGGCTGTTTAAATTTTGCAATTTATTTCCTTTTCTTGTAATTAAGTTGTAATAATAAAAAAACACTTTATTAATGAATTTGCATCTAGATAAAACTGTACCACAGATATTTATTAACATTGAATTATTAGTCTTAATTAAAAATAATATTTTTTTTTTTCTACATCTAAACATTTTTCCTAATTTCACCTAATATTTTTTTAACCATCGTTATTGTAAATTTCGATTTCTCTCTCTCTCTCTCTCTCTTTCTCTCTATTATTGATCTTCACAGTTACAAATTTCTATAACATTTCTATTTTATGATGGTTATTTAAATGATCGAAAGTCTATCATTTAGTCAATAATCTACTTCCAATTTTCTAAAAATAAATGAAATATAAATAGTTTCCGTCAAAATGGATCATTAATTTAGAAAATAATTTAAGTAAAAAAAAGAGAAAAATTATATCAGCTAGACTTTTTATGAATTTTTTACCTAAAATTCATTGTTCTGTGGATTATCGAAGAGTCGTGAATTTTTAACGATTCCGGCTCGTTAATTTACACTTAGGAAAGCGTCAAGAATTGCTGAATAACATTAATTCGACCTCATTATCTGTCATAATTCTTAGACACTATTTTAAATGTCAATGTTTTTCCTTGAAAGCTTTTATGACTTCAAAAAACTGTTTGTAATTGTTTCATAACAATTGATAATTATTCTAATTAACTTGAAATAAATTGAGCACACATATATAAACTAGAGTAACAGATATTTTTCACTTTAAAATTCAAACAAAACCTTCAGAAATGATTTAATTAAACAAACTTCTTTGTGAAAGCAACAATACTCGTCTTTAGCAATCATTTATCATTAAATCTTGAAGATAATCGTACGATTAAGCATCAATGCATGAACTTCAATCGTTTCTTAATACAACAGAGAAAATGTTTCCGGTTTAACAGAAAATCTGGGACGAATTGCTTTATCAAATGATTTAATGGTAAATAGCAGAAAATGAGACTATTGCAACTCATCATTTTCAAATAAAAACTAAATTAAAAAAAATTATACTAAATAAAAGCCAATAGAATTTCTTCATGTGATGATCATCGTACTTTCTCATGCGCTTTCGAAAAACCTTCTTTAAGTAAACTAGATAAAAATCAGTGTCTCCGCCTATTTAAAGATGATACTGCATCGCGTGTGCCTTAGAATGCCTCTGAATGAACATGCACTTGACGAAAGGAATCTCGTGAGTACTTTAGTACCGTTAATACCTCGTAGACGATGGAATATTATCTAGATATCTAGAGAATAGTAATATCAATTAATATTATTATGAACCATGAACATTTTAGATATTGTAACATACAGTTTAAAATTGTAATTGATGTTAATATGTGTTTTATATAATTTTTTACAATCTTTCTTTCAACAAAATAGTCGTTCTACATTTTACTTTTGTTTATTATAATTTTATGGTGAAACATAGAAGTAAAATTGCTACAAGATGAATGATCTTTTTTTGAAGAAAATAAATGAAAATTAGAAATAAATGAAAGTAAAAAGAGCAAAAAAAAATATAGCAGTATTTTCATGTCTTAGGTCAGTCAACTTTCTATTCATAACATGATATTAAATCATTAGATGCTACAGAAAATTAAATTCTGACCGTAGATACATATATATGTATTTATATATAAACAGTTATGTGGACTCTAATAAGGCAATACTTTGGTGGGTGTCCAGCCAAGCGTGTGTTTTTCATCATGCATTTAATGCGATTGAAACATGAGTGGTATAATTATAAATTTTGTTATGGAGTATTTGATGATACATTACTTAATTAATGCATTTTAATACTTTCAGTTATATTAATCCATTAGTTTTTGTTATTATTATAATTATTTTTTTAAATTTATTTAATAACTTGTTTTTTTTTTTTTGAATTGCAGCCAGAACCTAGGTCAGATCTTGATTCTACAAATGGAAGTAGTCAGAGCGGAAGACCAAGATTCGTTCCTGTCACAGCTCTCGAAGATGTCCAAGCAGTCAGATGTGCAGAATTTCATCCCCATGGAAAGCTATATGCTGTTGGTTCTAATTCTAAAACACTTAGAATATGTGCTTACCCTAAACTTCATGATGTCAGGTATGCTAATAAATCATTTAGGATACTCAATTAATTCTCAAATACTTTAGATATTTTTTTTTAAATAGAAAAAAAAATTTTTTTAGCTAGATAAAAAATAGTAAATGATTTCATGCTTCAATTAATAATGCGAAGTTTAAAAAGGAAAAATGAAGTAATCCAATTTATTTAAATAAAAGAGAATGTGAATGATAAAATTTTTCAATTTTACATATACTTTTAAAATTATGATATTCTGAAGAATAAAGTAAAATTCAAATGAAACGGAGCGTGAAATCTTAGCTTTAGTGAAGAAAAATCCGTAGTTACTAGGAAATATACATACATTATTGACTTATTACTTTTGATTGGCATATTATAGTTTATTATAATGAGGTAAAGCATTACTCTACATTTCAAAATTATTATTATCATTACATAAAAATATTTACGTTACACTCTGAAAAATATTTTAATTGAAAAAAAAAAAAAATAGTAATTTCTTTTTATGTGAACTTTGAGAGCCTTTTAAGCCGAAAACATAAACTATTAGAATTTAAATTTTTCAAAATTATGCTAATTGTAAGAAAGTAGCCGTTGATGTTTTCAAAATAATGATAAAGAAACGTCTCAATTGAGTTTTCCTATTAATGTGACATGTAATCAAGTAAAAATAATATAAACAAGAATATTGATATGATAATTGATTATAAGTGAAACTAGAATTTTCCAACGCTCTCAGTAAGTGAGAAAATGAACTGCCTAATTAAAATGAACGTTAAGTATTCGACGAGATTGAGAAAGTAGAGTTTTATTCTCTCTGGCACCTTCTATTAATTCTTTAATGTAGCAAATGGAGGTCCAATTCAATTAATGTGTAAATCTTATGAGGTGGGAGAAAAAACTTGAGAACCAGGCGACGAAAGAAAGTGAAGTCTGAGAACTTTGATAGTTCATTTAATGTTTAGAAAATTCTATTTTTATTACTGAACAAATTATTTGGATGTACACATTTTATTTCTATTTTTATTACAGAGAAGATCATCAAACGTATCAACCGACTGTTCTATTCAAAAGAACAAAACACCATAAAGGTTCGATATATTGCCTGGCTTGGACACCTGATGGTCAACTTATGGCTACAGGAAGCAATGATAAAACGGTAAAATTGATGAGATTTAATGCCGATACGTCTAATCTCGAAGGTAAATAGAAATATATTTTTACAAATAAATGTCCTAAATAATATTTTGCTTTTTAAATAAATTTTTTTAATACAAATTGAGCAGTCATTAATTTTTTTTTTTCAATTAGAAGTAAATAAAATTAATTAAGAAGAAAAGAAAAAATTAATTACTAGATATTTGACTCTTAAAAATGAAATTAGTTAATGATTTTCCATATAAAGTCTAAGATATCGTTTATGTAGTTGTCGATTGGATTTTTTTTGATAATTATTTATTTTATAGGTCAAGAAGTCGAATTAACTATGCACGATGGTACTGTAAGAGATTTGTGCTTCCTTGAGGATACTTCGAATAAATCTAGCCTGTTGATAAGTGGTGGTGCTGGTGATTGCAAAATCTACGTAACAGATTGCGCGACAGGAACTCCTTTCCAAGCTCTTAGTGGCCACAGTGGACATGTACTTAGTCTTTATAATTGGGGAGGTGCGATGTTTGTCAGTGGATCACAAGATAAGACAGTGAGATTTTGGGATCTTCGAACGAGAGGATGTGTCAATATGGTTACACCTGCAACAGTTCCAGGAAGCAGGGTAATTAAAACTCGTAATAAATACTTTTGTTACATTTTTTTGCACAACTTTCAAACAATTTAAAAACAAAAACACCTATGCTTTATCACATCAATTTTTTTTTTATTCTTTATAAAATTTCGATTACTTTTACTCAGAAAACTTTTTTACTTCCTAAAACTCTCGTTTCATCAAAACTATTTATCTATAAACTTTATGCTCTATTAATAATTATTCACTCATGTGGATATTTTTATTAAATCGAAATTTTATTCAGAACCAATTTTTATTAGAGCAATTGATAACATTACCTGTCTCAGTAGAATTACATGTTCTTACAGGTTGGTAGTCCAGTAGCTGCAGTTTGTGTGGATCCATCGGGTAGACTTCTCGTGTCTGGACACGAAGATAGCAGTTGTGTATTATTTGATATTCGAGGTGGTAGAACAGTTCAATGTTTCAAACCTCATGCTGCAGATATTAGAAGCATTCGGTTTTCACCATCAGCTTATTATCTATTAACCGGCGGTTACGATAACAAACTTGTTCTAACCGATCTCCAGCGTAAGTATTATATATCACAAAAGTGTTATAATGACTGAATAAATAATTTTCAAAAAAGTTTCATAATCTTAATAACCAAAATGAAATGTTTTAGGTGATCTAACATTACCATTACCAAGTGTTGTAGTTGCTCAGCATCAAGATAAAGTTATTTCTGGCCGCTGGCATCCAACTGAATTTTCGTTTCTCAGCACTTCTGCAGATAAAACAGCTACTCTATGGGCTTTACCGCCAGTTTGAACAAATTGAAATGATTAATATACTCATACGTAATTTTATTTCTTTAATTGCAATAATAATTTGATATTATTTTGCTATGGGACGTAAAATGCTAATCATTACGTTAAATTCGCACAATCAATCAACCATGACCAATAAAAACCAATAAAAACTATTTTTATGTTAATGCTTTAAAACAAGAGATACAAAAAAGATTAACAAATATAAAAAATATAAAAAATGAAAAAAAAAAAATACTCGGAATATTTAACATGATTAATCTATTACAATAATCATCATTATTATAATAAATTGTTGATTAATATATTAAATAATCGAGAGATAAATCGAATCATTAATAAAAATAAGACTGGATTTAAAATCTCAATTCAATTGTCTATAAACAAAATGATGAACAAAAAAAAATTAAACCTTCAATAATGAAGAACAAATTTGTGGTTACGGGTCATTTTCAATTGCAATTTTTTTAATTACACGTAATTATTTAATTTTTGCATTAAAATATTAATGTATATAAATCAGTTGACCTTAAAAAATAATTAAGTCAAAACAAAGATCGTTAATTTTTGTACAGTTAAAAAATTATCTTTCATTCAAAGCTTTTTTTTAATATTATATTATTTTACTTATAATTTTTTAGCGTTATGATTGTTATCTCTTATTAAATACTAAAATATATTAATAGTTGATTTATCAATTGTTTAAAATTTTCTCGGTTGATGAAACAACCATTCATCAGTAAAAGTTTATTCTAAAGATTTATTTACGTGTAATCTATGATATATGATTGACATTAAATACACACTCATAAGTATTATTATATGTATTAATATTTATCATGTGCGATATCATACATTAATATATATCTTTATTTTATTATTAACGATTTAAAATTAGCTCCGAGTAGGAAAAGCGAGGGAAAAAAACAATTAGCTTTTTTTAAAAACTAAAAATAAACAATTATATTACTGAATAATTGAGTATACAAATATGGATTTTAGAATAATCTAAATACGTAAAAAGCTAGTAAAATAAAACTAGAGCTCGTTACAGATTATCTACATGAAAAAAAGTTATTATGAATTAAACATGCAAAAAAAACAATTTGAAGAATTACTTTGTATTGCTAAGATTAAAAAATGCTGTATATTTAATAAATAAGTGCCTCTTGTGGCATCGATTCAGTAACCATTATTCTAAACAATTTTTTTAACTTATATATAATATATTCTAACATTTTGTTTCTGTATAAAAATACGCTGTGCCTCAAGTTCTAATTACTGTAGGCGTTATTTCATACAACATTTTTTGTTTTTTTTTATTGAAATAATTTTTGTACATTTAACCCACTTGTAATATCTTCTAATTTGTAGTTTAACTTACAAAAAACCTAAGCAATGTTATCCTTATTTTAATTTACCAATATTATTTCATATTATAAATTTGTACTTTCTTCTGTAGATACATGACTTTATGCTGTCAGATTTCAAATGATAATTAAATAAAAAATGCATTATTAAAATATTACTGAATTTCGATCAAATATTTCAATTAAATATTCAACTTATTCACCTTCAGATTATAAATAATGATATTCTTAATATTTAAATATCTTACCAATCGAATAAAAAATTTACTTACATTTTTGTTGGTAATAAACACATATCTGAACAATCGATATCTCGACTCCACTTGGATCGATTTACCGCTCTCAGTCGATATACCAATCGATAGAAATAAATTAATTTAAATATTTAAATCACTGAACACACTACATTCTTTTGATGGTAATATTTATACTATAATAAAAATTATCATTTTTAATTTTGTGATAACAATTATTTGATTTGTTTCTTATCTACCTGTAAATACACGAACAATACTTATTCATTGAATAACAATGAACATACAGATTCACATGATATCTGCAATGCGTTATCAGCCGCAAAAGTGAGAGGAACTTTAGCATATCAATGACACATAGATGTTCGGTTGAGCAAAAAGGAAAAAATTATAAGAGTGGGGCTACTTGTTAACATGTCGACTCATCCAGACATTCTGAGACATATTTGCTTCGCAACTTTTTGAAAAATACTTACTTTTATTTCTTTCACAAGTACAAAATATAGGTGATAACAAGTAATTATCAATAGTTTCGCAACAGAACGATACTCCAACTAATAAAAAAAAAAGTTTGTTGTGTAATCTAAAATAATTATATGATTAGTGAACATGTTAAATTAGTTGGTTCAAACACGTATTGTCTACTACGTCGTCATATTATAAAAAAAACAGAGGATCTGAAAATAGCAGTCTAAAAATATCATTATAAACAACATTGTTTCAACAACACAGATTTTAGCAAGTGACTTAATACTTTTTAAAAATGATTAAAAAACTTTTAATTCCGTTCAGTTATTGAAAACAATGTTTATGTGATCAACGAGAGTCTGCAGTGTCTTCATGGTCGTTCTTTAGAAGCATGATTGTAGGTGATGTTAACATTGCAGGCTTCAGATCTCATAAAACATCATGAGCAACAGAATGAACTGAAAAGTCATCATCATAACAATGATGTGAATACTGATAACTTGCATGGCTCTGAGGCTATGCATGATCTTCAAAACTGTATTGATAATAATCTAAATAATAACACAAAGCTGCCATCTTATCAAACGTTCAATTTAGAAGATCCTTCCAGGTTCCCTAGTGATGCAAGTGATATTCATCATGGTCCTGAATTTATTTGCATTGAAGATGATGATGAAGATGAAGAAGAAAATGATGATAATGAAGAAAGTGAAGAAGAAACGAATGATGAAGATGAAGAAGACATTGTAGAGAGTGAAAATGTCATCACACAAATGGGAGGATGGACTAATGGAATGCCAATGAATAAAATTGTTCATGAAACAGTGACTGGTCATGTTCTACCAAGTCTTGATTCTTCAAATTTTGGTGAAATAAATATAAAGAAATCAAAAAATGTGCGTGTTGGTAATACTACTTTATACAAAGGACCGGTTACAATAAAACAGTTCGTATATACGAATTCAAATTCTGCTCAGGAAAACAATGTAAATACTATTGATGGGCGGATATCTGACGTTAATCCGAATGATGTGCCTATTGTTAAAGATGATAATAAGACTCCAATTTTTCCTATTCATCGTGAATACAATAAAGGTAAACCGATTGTTATATTTGTGCTTTTTATTAATTACCATTTGATTTCCGCAGTTCTCATAATTTCTAAATTATTCTTTCAAGACAAATGAAAACAAAGTCAAAATATTCCAAAAATTATCTCAATTTCTCAATTTAATAGCCTTGATGCTAATCATTATCAAAATTAATGTCTTAAAGAGAATGATAACAAGAAAAGTTGGTCAGATAATAAATCTCAGAATAGTATACTTTCAATGATAATCAATAATCGATTTTTGGCTTATTAAATGTTTGATTTAGTCTGATTATTGAATGATTGATTGTACAATTATGTGGTATAAATCAATATTTTTTGTTTCCTCTAATAACTTCAATAAAAAATTTTGTTGGAATTATTCTTCAATAATTTCCAGTAATCTTTAATACTTATCTTATCAAGATTTGAATATTTTGATTAAATTGGTAATAAATTATTTGTATAATATCAACAGTGAGAGAGTGGCTGTGGACTTGGAGATGTGCAGCAATTTTAAGTGTCATGGCGTTAATTTTTATATCAACAGTAGTGGTAGTTTCAGTGTCTTTTTCACAGCGACCGCCATACTCACCTTTACCACCTGCACTTGATCCTGATGGTAATCCTTTATATCATTTGAATAACTTTATTCAACAATAATCATTATTATAATCATTTGTAATCATTCTATTTGAAGATATTCTCTACGATGGAATTAGATTTATTCAAAGGACAGAATGGGGAGCTCAGCCACCAGAAGATGTGTTAGATAAATTAGATATTATTCCAGCCCCATATGTAATTATAAGTCATACAGCTTCAGAAAGCTGTAGTACACAATCGGAATGTGTTCAAAGAGTTAGAGTAGCCCAGATGATGCATATTGAAATAAATAAATGGTCAGATATTGGCTACAATTTTCTTGTAGGTGGAGATGGACAAGTCTATATTGGTCGTGGATGGGATATTACTGGTGCTCATTCATTTGGTTTCAATTCGAAGAGTATTGGAATTAGTTTAATTGGAACATTTAATAAAATTGTTCCACCTCAGCGTCAATTACATGCTTTAGAAAAGTTAATTGAAATGGGAGTAAAAAAAGGAAAGATTGCTGAAAATTATAAACTGTTAGGACATCGTCAAGTATCAGCTACTCTTAGTCCCGGAGACGTACTCTATAATATTCTAATAACTTGGGATCATTGGGCAGAAAAGCCATAGTGATATTTAGATAGATTCACTTGCATTCGGAAATGATCCAACATATTATAAAATTGACATTTTTATTTTTAAAACCTGTTCATTTAATAACACTGCCACATTCGGTGGTCAATTATGCTCTCAGTAGTAAGATTTTTATTAAAATCCACAAATGTAACAAAGTTTATAGTCATTAGAAATTTAATATAAAATTGATCTATTTGAAAATCAATCAGTCGTGATTTACGTTTAAATAAAAATATACTCATTTTTTAAAATAAATAATTATATATGTAAGCAAACAATATATTGGTTTATTTTTATAAAAATTTTTTTTTATTTTTAAAATGTTTTTTCTTTTTTTTTTGTATTACCTATGAGAGAATAGTAAATTTTCAAAAATTTTCGTAAAAAAATAGTAATTTGTATGTTGTACCTTTTATAAATAAAATGTACATAATTAAATGTATTCATTCATTTATGTATCTTTCGTTGTTTTATTAGACTGAACTTCAATTTTTCTTTTCTTTTCAAAATGTTTTATACGATTCTCCAGACTCTCTAAAAATATAACACAACGTTCGGTTATGCATTTCAGTGAAACATTCATTGTATAATAAACAAAAAATATTTATACAAACCGCAGGTGACTCGTTTCATCAGAGGTTGATACACTTTTGATTGTACACCTTGAATTAAACAATCAGCTTGACAATTTAAATCATCGCAATGATTTCTTAAGTTACTTTTGAGATCATTTATCATATGTTCAATCATTGTTGCTCTGTTAAACGATTTTAAAAAATAAAAATATAAATTATTAAAAGTATAATAAAAAATGAATTACTTTATTTTTCATTTACTTTTCTCTTACTTTATAGCATTTAATGTCCAGTCTTCTTGAAGAGTTTTAATAATTGATTCAGTTTCAGTATCATCGTAAATCCATTTTACATCATCATAGTGGCAATAAAATAAATTTAAAGGCAGTTCGTGTGCTAAATTATATTGTGGTTTACGAGGACAAGCCTTAATGTCAAATAAATCAAGAAAAATCTCAGGTGTTTCTTTCTTTTGGCCCACTAACAACAAAATTCCCATTATACAACGAATTTGATGCCATAAAAATGCTTGACTTTTTATTACTAATTGATACATTTGATATCCATTGTCCGTTTCGTTTAAATTCGATAACCAGTCATTTGAACATATAATTTCAGCTTCACTTATCGTTCTTTCAAATGACACAACACCATTAGCTACGTCCATTTTACAAATATTTCTAAAATCATGATAACCTACGAGATAGCTAGCAGCTTGATTCATTGCTTTGATATCTAGATTTCCTCGAGGAAAAAAATATTTGTAAGTTCGAAATTTACAATCGAATCGCGCTGAATAATTAGAATCAACAGGAGCCCAAGCTACACATTTAATGTCTTTAGGAAGAATTCTGTTCAATATTTTACAATATGGTAGTTCTTGAAGAATCTCTTCTTGAGAATCCTGATTATCTTTTAAACTACTTCTAACATCAAGAGAGATCACTTGAGAGAAAGCACTTACACCTTTATCTGTACGACCACAACGATGATAATTCGAAGATTCTCTATTTTCTATTAAACAACTTCGTTTTAATGCTTGAAAAATATAATGCTCTACAGTATTTGTTGTATCTTCTTGTTCAACTAAACCATGATAATTCCATCCTAAATAATAAAACTTTAAAAGAATATGTCTTTTACGGCATCTGAAAATATTTTTATAATAAATTAACTCTTATACTTATTGAAAACATATGTATATATATGTACACATATATATATATATTATCAAAATTCTGTCAAAAGTTTGCTATTTACTTACTGAGAAAAGTCAAACGATTTTCCTGATTTGTTAGGTTCACTACTCTTTACATTAGAAATATTAGATTTCCTAATAATATTTTTCAATTGTAATATATGGGCTTCTGACTGCAACAGCTTTTCAATAAGTTCCTAATAGAAAAAATATGCATTTATTTATGAATGATTAAAAACAATAATAAAAAGTTAACCTTACATTCTTATCTAGAAGCTCCAATTCCTTTCTAGAACTTAAATTTTTATTGGCTTTGGTTTTTTTCACTATCAGATCTTCCATATTTGTGGAACAAATATTTAAAAAATTAACTTAGAAAAATTCAATCCTAATTAACAATTTAAATGTCATACTAAATGAAAATTTCTTCATCTTATCAAATTGTAGATAGAAATATAACTTTGTACGAGTACAGCACTGAGGTTATGTTAAGGGTACTGATGCCTAGTCTATCGTACAGCACTGATGTGAACGCGCGCTTTTTCAAATTTCATTAGAAAAATCTTCATCATCTCCAACATAAGCTTCACCGATGTTACTTTCAAACTTCATTAAATTATAATGGCGTAGTGTAACATTTATATCTTTATGTCTATTAATATTTTGTGCTAATGCTAATTCATTATGTTGAACCATCAAAGTGGTGTTGAGAGAACGAATTATCTTCAGACCTAATGCAGTCGAGGGTTCACTCTGGTTAACATTGGCATATAATTCACGTAGAGTTTTATTGATAGAATCACTTTGAGAAGAAATTAACAAAACTTCATTGTACTCAGAATTATTAATAGTATTATTAATTAAATCATTCAGAGAACAATGTTGATCTAACTTATCACGTTTCATAACAACTTTGATAATCATTGGATATAATAGATCAAATAATTTACCCATCTTTAGAACTTTTATCGATTCTATTCGATGTTTAGCTCTAATAGAGACAGTTTGTTCACGGTCAATCATATGAAGATGTTTGATTCGAAGCTGCAACAGTTCACTTGATCTTAAATTTGTTAGCAAAGTAAGTAGTATAGCTAATCTTGTATCAATAAGACGTTTTGGTTCCATTTCAGTATATTTACCATCTACAAAATCTCTCACATATTTAACAGTATCTATTATCAAACTTTTCATTCCATCTAAAATTTTTTCATCATTTACAGCCAAAGGATTGCTTTGATACCTATCCAAATATTCAATATGTTTAGTAACATTAGGATTTTCTCGTTTAATCGATGCATAAATAGAATTAATGTAAGATGTAGAAAATTCTTTCCCACTTGGAGATGATTTTTGAATATATTTTAAAACTTCTTCAACGTTATTATTTGTTATCTTTGAAACTACTATATTAAGTTGCTTCAATTTCTTTAAATGAGCTTCATGAGTTTTGATTGTTGAAGGTCTGTATGCCAGCTGATCATAATATGGTAAATTAAAATCGTCCTGTTTTGCCATAATAATCAAATAAGAACACTATTGACATTAATGTATCTAATTATACAAGTTATTAAAATAAAATAAATCGTACCAATAAAAATCAAGTGATCAATTTTTCTTTTATTTTGAAAATCATTTCCTATAATTTGGATCATCGAACTGTAAATTTAAGAAAGAAAAATCTAGTTTATTCTAAAGAAATATTATTATAAAGTTGTTGATTTCTTTGCTAATAATTATGGCCAACGAGCTGGAACTAAAGATTCTTGATAGGTTTGTTTTAGATATTTTTTGAACAGACCATTAAATTCCAAAAAAAGAGATCCATTTGTCTTTCGAGCATTGTAATGTAGCAGAATGTCTAAATGACTTTTTGGTAGTTTTATAAAGCCAAGTTGACGTTGATTTTTGGTCTCGAAAGCGCGTCGTGGCTAATGAACGATCCATCTGTGCTGAGTCAGTTACGAAGCACAGGAAACGATGGATAGGGCGCGTGAAGAAGAGAAAGAGGTAGAGGGAATGGAACGAAAGAGGACATTCTGCCTCCGGCAAAGGCGGGTGGCGTCTCGTCTTGCGTCGTTTAATTTTGGAAGACCATACACCCGGAATAGATACGCCCCCTCGTCGGATTCAGCTTCATGTTGCCGGACAAATCTGATCGTTATCTGATGCGAATTAAAAATTCACATCATCATCCCAACTTTTTTCGTATCTCTTATCTCCAACTCCACATTAGCATCAAGACTATTCATTTAATTTTTTGTTCTTTTTTTGTAATTAGATTAGACCGAGTTATTTATTAACTACAATGTAAAAATAACTGTCACTATGATATGATAGTTCATGGTACATTGAAATAGTAAACTATGCGATCAACTCATTTTCCTTTTTAATATTATTCTGTAAGATCTACTTTCAAAGCTGTCTATTAATTAAGTATTTAATTACGTATGAAATTCACAAAAATTGACTTTAATATTTAGATGAAATGTTGCAAAATAAATTCGTCTCTTGAATCAGTTATTTAGATAGTGATTCAATGGTAATATTTATTTCTAACAGCATTTGTCTCTCATTAATCGATTATCAGTGGCTTTGAGGCTATTGATATACGTAATAATCGAAAAAATAATATCCTATGTGATTTCCTCTGAGCAGAATAATATTTATACAAGATTGGTACAAGTGAGCCTGGATTCACGCCAAAAGCCTATACTTTTACACTTTATGTTCTCAAGATGATTTAGTCAAATCACAGAAAAAATCTTTCAGATTATTTTTTTTTTATACTTTTTATTCTATTCATTAAAAATTAAAAAATAATAAGTTCCCGCATTAAATATTTATCGATCATACTCAATGAAAAAAATTTTTAAGGAATTTTTAATGACTTTTACCAAATAAAAGTTGCGTAAATAATTACCTCTATGGATTAATGAAAAATTAATTATTCATTTGAAAATAAAAAATTATTTTCTATTAATAATATTATTATTAAATATTATTGGATATGAAATTGTCTGATAATTTATTTCTGTTTAATAATCAGCATCAGATTAATTCAATATGTGGTATTCGATTGAAAAATAAATAATAACCGAAACATTAAGCTATTCTTGAAGATGCCAAAAAAAAAAGAAGTAAAAGGCGTTGTAATCATGTTCTTTTTATCCGGAAACGGAAAAGTAATAGTAAAGCCTATTAATACTAGTTGAGGAGATATTTCAATGAATCGAAATAAATCGGCGGGGACTAAGCACATCCGTAAGTCCAATGAGATGGAGGAAATATAGAAAACGCAAGGGCGCCTGCGTGCAAGTAAAAAGCTCGACCTCACAACCGCCGACGCCTTCGTGAATGAAGTCGAAGACACAGTCAGTTTGCAGCTGAACGTTCGTCTTTACGTGATTCTTCTTCTCTTCTCATCCTTCAAGATCGATCGTTTTATAACAATCGAAGAATTTATCGTCATCATCAAACACATCTTTAAGTAACTTTGTTTTAATTACACCATGCTAACCTTTTTTAAATTAACTGTTTTATCTGTAATTTTATTTTTGACAAATAAATAACAACTGTTTTTCCAATTGATATGAGAATTAATGAACTTTTGATAACCCAGCAGTTTTTATATTTAATCTTAAAACGATTTGCATGTGAGTTGGAAAATTTTTTTTATTAATCAACTGTATTGGAGTTAAAACATAAATTAATGTTGTCAAAGTGGCTTGAGGTTTTTTCTTCAATTGTAAATATAAGGATAGTAATTACTGGCTTATGTCAAAAATCAAAATGATGTTTTTCGTGAGAGAAAGATAAAGAGCCATCATGAAGTCCAAGAAATGAGCTCGTGCAGATACCGAATAATCGTTGGGGAGTGTAATGACGCGTGGAATTCGCTGATTCCATGTGTCTACTAAGCCAGTCCAAACAAACGATTTGCTGGAAGAGTCAAGCCAGAGCTTGAGTTAAAGAATTAATAAACAATTGATAAAAATATTCTTAAAATAAGATCACCAGATTTCTAATCAAATTAAATGAACTATTTCTTACAACCAAAAATTTGTTCAACAGTAAAAAATGTCATTCTTCTAGCTCATGACTGAATAGATCCTGGAAATTCCAGGTTATTACATGAATGATGATATTATGTAAGTTGTGCTTAAATTTAGCTAACATCCGGGTGAGCTCAGTCGTAAATTAATGTTTTTATTACTTTTTTTTCTTTCACTTCCCTGGATTCTTTATTAATTAAATAAACTGTCTTTGATAAATGTAGATAACATAACGTAAAACGAAATCGTAAATTCAAATAACATTTGCATTATATCACGAAGATTTTCATGTAAAAGCTTGGTCTAATTTTAGTTGTATATATCCTGTGCGTTTTCACGCTACCATAAAATTTACATCAAAAGTGTGTTGAATTTCCAATTTTAACAATAAAAGCTACCAAGTTAAAAAAGCTATTAATGAATAAAAAAAAGAAATGACTTTCTGATTATAATTCTATTTTACTCAAATGGTCATTTCAATATGTTAATATTATTATTATCCGAAGATGTGGAGAGTGTGTTTGTTAATAGCCACGAAGACATCCATAAATTAATTAAATTAGTTATCGTTTGAACAAACCAGGTGGTCTAATTTGTACGTGCTAATGTCTTCGTGGAAACGATATAATACTTACATTTGTAATGCCTTTGAAGCACGAACTAAGCTTAAGAACGAACTATAAATCATGAGGAGATTATTCCACTGCTTAGTTGACTTTTTATGATCATACTTAGAAGAAAATATTAGCTACTATTATATTGACAAGAATGTTTCGCATTTATATTAACTATCAATACTTATTCTACTTATAATAATAGATTACTTAAATAAATAAAAATAAAATTATTATTAATAAATAAAGAAGCAGTTGACTGAGGATTTGTCTTTTTCCGCTTTGCTGCCGCTGAGATTTGAGTTCGCCAGCAAAGGGGAACAGGCCGATCTTCTTCAATTGAACTACTGTTTTCATAAATCAAGTGAAAATACTCAGCTTCGATCAGACATACCATAGAACAGTTGTGAATTATTTAATATAATTGTTTTATCGATACCAATTACTTGGTATTTTAAATCCACTGTAGAGGAGAATGTCATAGTTGTAAACTAATTGAAATCAGGAAGAAGAAGAAGAAGAAAAAAGCTCTATAATAGAAAGTTTTTAAGTCAAATGTATTTTTAGAAGTGTTGGATATAAAAATGATTGGTGTCTTAAAGCCGTGTACGTGAGCTTTCGTACAAACCTATCGTTGTTAGAATTAACGGCCTATTCCCGACTTCGAGGTATTTCCGTCACACGTTAGAGTGTCAGTAGACGCCGTTTCAACCGCCCTCACTCACAAAATACGTCCCTCAACAACGCTACAATAATATGTCTATGCGTGCCGGTGTGGGCTTAAATCAAGCGTTTTCTTGAGTTGTTAGAGAAGAAAAAAAAGATAACAAGCACAAAAGCACTTAGAAGTAATGTTGGTGTGAATAACATCTTCCTGACGATGGCTTTGCTGTTTTTTTCAACATTTTTTATAAAAGCTTACATTTAAAAAATAAGCTCTTAAATTATTTTCTTTTATTTCCTTTGACATACCTTTTGCTGCATCAGTATTTTACTTTAATTTATTACAAACATTGTTTTAATTTAATTAAAAATTATTAGACACTGGAATGTTTACCTTAATTTAAAGCTATACTACTTTTATTTGATAAAAATTATAACAGGAGCTTTTTATTTAAGGAAAAAGAAAAATATAGGCACATTTATGAAGTGATAAGAAGTATGTTTACAAGAAAATAATTTATTTAATTAGTGGGGTTTTCCTTCTGCTGAACAATAATAGACCAAAGCTTTTCAGGAGCAAAGAAACAATGTTGCGAAAATTCACAGTAGTATCTTGCGAATCAAGTTGTCAAGAAATTATGCGGCTGCGCGAATACAAACACTTGGCTCAGCCAGTCATACAATTTAATGCATGATGTTAGGGCGTGACAACACTTGGGTGGATTTCCACAACATTTGATTGGCAATGTTGAATTTCTCTATCCACCTACACTGACATATATATCGTAGTTACAAAATGAGTTATGACACACTAAATTGTACAAAGAAACATTTCAGTAACGGATTTCTACTCAGAAATATGTACCGTGTGATATATATTGTCTTCATCGTCACAATCTAATATTAATGTACAATGATTTATATATATATATTATGACTTATCTATTTGGAAATCATGACTAATGTTCTATCAGATTTTCACTAAGAACTAAGACTCCCTCTGAGATTTAATGAGGCTTTTAAAACTAATTAAACTTTTTTTGATAAATTTTATTACTGAAAAAAGAATGAAAGATATCATTTAAATATAACTTGGAATTATATTCATGTGTCTTTTGATATTCGACGTCATAAATATTAAACTGTAGGCACAGAGCCATATTGCATGGTTCCAAATTTAAATATTTATTTTTTATTATTCAGATATTTTTTTTTATTTATTTAATTTATTTGATTAGTTTTATATCATGAGTCAGTTATATTTTAGTCAATATGACTTCTGGAAGACAGATAGTCAGATTGATATAAAAAATATTGCCATCTATGAGCAAAATGATCAGAGTTTCTTAATAGATATGACTCCTGTAAATTGTACTATGTGCACTTGCTTATTCTTTATCAAAATTTTGAAAAACATACTTGGAATAAATGATATATTGTCAATATTATTTTTCATTCGTTCTGCACAATATTCCGCTTTTTTTATTGCCTTTATAAACTACACTTTTTGTGATTACTTACTACTTTTATTTTTGACAACTACCTAAAAGTGGAGCTCTATTTCCATTCTCCAAAAACTAGAACTTTGATGAGACTAAAATGTTTTTTGAAATTGAATGTTAAGGAAAGTGTTGTATTTTCTTGAGGCTGAATGATCCTTTATTTATACTAAAGCTGCTTAAAAAAATGTATAAATTTAAACTTATTCCATATTGATTATATTATTAAATTAATTTTATATGATTTTGAAACTTTAAGTTGATCGTAATTGACTACATCAATGTTCTATAATTGTAAGATCTTGTAAACTGATGTATTGTAGGTCTAAAAGACTTGATATAAATATATTCCAACAAATCAATTTTAATGAAACATGTATTTACTTGAACTTTAAATACTATTGGAATATTGTTTTTCAGTAACATAACAAATTCTTCAGGATCTATTCGCGGATAATAGAAGAAAGTCTTTAACTATATTGTTAATGTTTCAACACAGAATAGCTGAGAATCTAGTATAATAAGAGGATTAATTGAAGAAATCTGAGAAAATGTGCCCACAGCTCATTTCATACCATTAAATACTGTGATAGGGATTTGTATGACATATTGTAGAATTCAGATCATGCACAATCTCAAATTGTGTAGAGTATTCGAATACTACATGGATTAAAGATTTTAACAACTAAAAATATATTGTGATAATTTATTATATTATTCAAGAAATAAATAGAATGAGAAATTTACGGAAAGATTAACTATCAAACATACATATGCGTTGGAGTGATTGTTTTTTTTTATTTTGTAAGAAGTGAGAATGAAGATGAAGACATCACATCTAGAAATAACAATGTAAAAATAACTTTATAAATGAAGTATAAAATGAAATAACAATGGTTGCAATACAAAGGAGTGTTATAAATGTTTCAAAAAGTTTTTTAATGATTACAACTGAGCTGTGAAAATTAATTGTTAGAACAGTATCATGTAAGATATCACTTGAAATTTTTTATTTAAGACCATTCCATCATTTTATACACAAATAAAATATTTGTTAAGTTCAAAAAGTACATTTTTGGTAAATGAAATTTTTTCTTGATTTTCACAATTAAAGTGAATTTATTATCTTATATTTCTATATTTATTATTAAAATTATTACATTATAACGATTCAAACAGACAAATCAGAATTCATTTAACTTGTGCTTGATTATCATTCAATTCTGTGTGGTACAATAAAGTATATTATCTAATTAAGATTATTAAGTGAAGTATAAATTATAACTTAAACATTTGGCGCGTTTAAGAGGTACAAGATTTACTTATTTAAATCACAAAGATAAACATTTGTTCCTATCTATATTATCACGTTTTTGATTATTCTGTAGATTTTTAATTTTTATTTTATTAATAATTTATAGAATTAATTGGTAAGCTTTTGCTTTATTCTTAATTATTTGCAAACGAAAATAGAATTCATTTTTTGTTTCCTATCTTCATTATTTATATCACAATACATATCAAAATATTAAAAATAATAAATTCAAAAAAAAAAAACGAAATTTTAATAGAATTATAACAATTAGAATTGAAAAAATTATAACAAGAATAATTCATTTACTCTGTACAATATTGACAGTATTATTTAAACGTTAGTTAATAATTTATTAATTTCTCAAAAGGCTAAGTGGCAGTTGTTGACATAAAATGGGTGCGTTGATGATCACGAAGATGATGTCGATGTTTGAAGCGTTTCTCACAATTTGTACATTGAAATCTTGGCCCAACTCCACACTCCAGACGTAGATGTCTTGTTAGATTACATTTGTGAGAATAAGTTCTACCACATTTTGGACATGAGAATAGTACAGAGTCAAGTTCCTTGGATCTGTGCCAAGCTGTAACAAAAAATACTTCCTTTCCGTGAACACAATCGTTTGGTCAGTTTTAGTGATAAATAAAATCTTTTCAATTCCTCTACTCATACTCAATAAATGGAAAGCATTAGCAATACAAAAATGCGTTTAATACGAGCATCTAATGATAATATATAACAATTCATGCTGTATAAATTGAAGTCACTCTGCACATGTTCATAACATTATTTATTGAAAAATTATACAATATTTTTTTCTTTTTATTAATCTCAGCAGTTTCTTCATAACACAAATAATTTCAACAATAAATCTTTGCTTATATCTATATACGTATATAAATTCTGCTTTTATGAAACCATATATTGTTATAAAAATGTTTAGAACATAAATGATTTCTATGTATTCTTCTGTAAATTCAACAAAATAATTATTCTTTATATTTTTTACCCTCCATTAACTCACATCATAAGTTACCCTTAATCCTACATACTTCTTTCCATTGCATAGTAACTATTTATCGCAATTCTTTGGCAATAGAAATTTAGCATAAGTAACAAAAACTAAATAAATTCTGCTTTGAAAAAATATAATATTTCTTATGGCACTGTAATGACTCATTTACATTTAATTATAAATGATGGCAGTGTTTTTTTCCTCTAAATGCAGCTGACTTTTTTTTACAAACAAAAAATTGACTATTTTCAAAAACATAATAGTAAAGGTACAAAAAAATTTAGTAATATAAGTTTTTCATTCTATGAAAATAAATTTGTAAACATTAGCTTAGAATGATAATTAGTTTATCAATTTAACAAAATCAATTTGCAATTGATTGTAAAATAATATATAATAATACATCAACAATTGATCGAGAAAAATTATTAAAATAATTCATTCGAATATTTTCCCAACATTTGATCACTTGCATTGATAGTAAAATATCAACAAATTCATTGAATAAGTAAAAATAAACTTTCTGAAGTTTTTTAAGTAAGTATTAGTACGATTTATTCAAAATAATATAAATAGTTTAATTAGCCATTTTTCAGTCTATAAAGTTTCTTGTGTCCTCTATAAGCATTCAATTCAAGTTCTTTCATGTTTTTGATGAGTACGCATGTGTAGCATAAGATTATGCTTATGTTTAGATTTTTTATGGCACGTAGGACACTCAAACTGTGGCTCAACTCCACATTCAAATCTAATGTGTCGATTGAGAGAGTGAAGGCGAGTATAAGCATTTCCACATTTCGGACAATAATATCCTGCAGAATCCTTTGATCCAATATTAATACAATTGACAGTTGATCCTGAACAAACAGGTCCACGTAATGATTCACCAGCAGGTTCCATTGAATCCCCTAGAGAAGTATCTTGTGCTGATTCTACCGTTGCATCATTTGAATTACATGACTGTGTAGTCTGGTCCATTACTGGTGGAACAAGATTTTCAGTCATCTGCTTCTCAGCCACAAGCCGAAGGTAGAGACTCTGATACTGATAATACCACTCAATAGCTGCTCCCGGTGAGTACGTGCGTTCTATAAAAATAGACAAACAAGATTTTGTCATATAAAAAGAATGATAATCAATGTTGTACCCATTTTACATTTATTTTATTCGTTGATTATTTGTTTAATTGATTCTAGGTTGAATTTAAATCAGCGTTGGACCATTTATTGTTGATTGACATAAACATAAGGACAAACACATTTGGGGCCTATTTTCTCGTACGTTTCAACATTTACCATTCACCAGGAAGCACCACGAATAACTTTATGGGAAAAGGAGAAATTGGTTTTTTTTAACATTGTAATCTAACAATTTGATTTATCCAGTTTTATACTTTTATTAGTAAATGAATTTTTGAATTTTTTTATCAAAATTAGCAATCTTAAAAATTAAAATTCAGTCTTGATAATACATTTGTACTTTTTGTGCTCTTCTAACTCAAATCGCCATAAATACTTCTTGCCACAGTAAATACAGACATAATGAACTGGTTTAATAATAATGCCTGAAATCAAAATAATATAATCATTAGATATTTTTTATAAATATACTTTTTTATATACTGTAAATCATTGTTCTAATTTATCCCGAAATTAAACTCTACACTACTATATTCGTCTTTATAAAAATTTTATATTTAATATGTATGCATTGGTGTTATTAACTTAGCATCAGCTGTTTCTAAGTAATAAAATTTTTAATTTTATTTGTTTACTTAATATTTATTTATATAAATATACATTAATGATTTAAAATCAAATTTAATAATAAATCATGCATAATAAGATAGCGTTTTTTTATAACTAGAATGAATCCATCAAAAAGGTTCTCTCATGTATAGCTCTATGATTACGAAGTTCATATCTGTATTTATATTTCCTATTGCAGAAATTACAACAGTATTTCCTTTCTTTATTTCCACATTCAACTCTTTGATGTCTTCTAAGACTATCAAACCATTTATATCTTTTTCCACAATTATTACAAACATATTGATGAAACTGTGACTTATCTAACGGAGGTGAAACATAAGTCAAATTACTTTCAGAAGTAGCTGGTAGGATGTTATAAGAATTATGTTCAGTAGAATCAGCTTTTTTTTCAAGACTATCCGGATAATTTCGAGGTTCCATAGATACTTCAGGTGTTATATCTGCAGTATTTTTCTCCAGCATCCAAAGTGCATCGTAGAATTCCTTTGATTCTGTAAACATCAATATTACAAAATTGTTAATAAGTAATAAATTAATGGACTTTAAATATAAAATCACTCTTATTTCAATATTTCTCCAAGAATCTAAACAATCTTAATGAACAAATGCATTCCGAAAAATGTATAATTTAGGGTCAATACAAAACATACTCAGTTTGTTTTTATTATAAAATCATTGAATTATTTTATAAAATCTAATGAGCAACGTAATTATTTAATATCATTACATAAATTCTGTCAAATATTAAATTTAACAAATTGATTTTCATCATCAGAAGATGCTGGTTTTAAATTGATTGATTATTTCAGAGCTGTGTTACAATTAAATAAATAATACTGAAATCAATCTAATGAAAATTTGTATAGAAAAGTATATAATTTAATAATGGTTTCGGTAATTCAACTAAGTTTATTTGAAAGAATAGTATCATTTATATTATGATTTTATAAACTGCCTGAATTCACAGGTTAATTTTTGATGTCTCTTCAAAGAATCAAGTCTTCTATAGCTTCTTCCACACAGTTTACACCAATGAGCAGGAGGTTCAGCTTTTTCTATCGTAGCATTTGATGAAATGAAATAACCATGATTTCTCATTTGATGTCTTTTTAAACTATCCATACGTGTATAAGTCCTTTTACATTCACGACATGTAATTGGTTGTAATTTTTGGTCATTATCTGCAGAAATATTTCGCTTTTTATGTTGGAGCTTTTCAAGATCTTTGAAACAGTAATTAACATCTGATGGATATTGCATCGATCCTCTACTATTACATATCGTTTCAGCATCTGGAAAAATAGGGTATGTTTGTTAAAATAGAGTTGGATTTTTTGATTAAAATGGACCAAGGAACAATACTGCACATAAAACATATACAGAAAACTATTTTTGTACATAATATTAATTTCTTATCGTTGTTTTAAAAATTTTCAATGATTTATTGAAAAAATATAATAATTAATTGATATACAATCAAGAAAATTAGTGAATTACTATTTTAATGGTTTAAACTTTGATATAATTCTACAAACAGAAACTCATGATTTTTAATATCTATATAAAAAAAAACACGATACATAAACTCATAAATAAATCAAATTATTTACAATCAGAATAACAGTGTAATTAACAAGTAAAAGAGGTATTTCGTTACATTCTTTTTTCTTTTCGATACTGGAATGTAGTTCTTTAGGTAAAAATTTGATTAGTGAATAAAGGGATTATAAAAACCATCGTATTTTTCAAAAGTAAAAATACTTTATAACGTAATTTTCACTACGTGGCATCGTATTAATGTGTAAATGATAGTAAAGAATAACAGTGAATAACATTCCTATTAAATATAAAATTATACGTAAGTGGTATAATTCCAGTAACGATTAAGTTGTTATAAATTGTTTTTACGAAAATATCAATTATTAATTAGTTTAGACAATATTTTTAAAATATTTCGTCCGACTGATTTAATATATTTTTCAAGAATTCATTTATCGATTGTCTGTCACATTTTTAAACAAGTAATATTATTATATTATATTGTCATATAAACATTTATACCCATAATTTGTCCATAATTTATTAATGGTTAAATATGGTGATGACTTAAATCTTATCTTTGTAAAAAATTATACTGATAAACGACCAAGACATTTATTCATGTGAATTGTTAGTTGGTAATTCCTGAAAAATTTCTTTTCGCATATCACGCATTGCAGCGTTGGCTCACTATGACATTCTAGAATGTGACGTTTCAAGCAGCTTCTTTGGGCATATGTATTCTTGCACCAAACACATACGTATGGTAGATTTGGTCGACATTTTCTACCTCTTCTTTTTCTTACTGGTAGAGTTTCTGAAGATTCCCTTTTTTTTTCTTCCTTGACTTTAGGTCTGAAGCTCCATACTTTTTCAATTTTTATGTCTGAAAACAAAGAAGAAAGATATATTAGTAAAAAAATTATCTGAGTTATTTGTCATTTAAAATAAATTAAATAATAAATATTAATATGAAACTTGAATAAATTGATTAGATATTAAATTAAGCATTAAAAGCTTTCATCATTTATTTATGTATACATGAGAATACATCAATACATTTCATAAACTTTGTACAGTTATAAAAACATGGTTATACATTTTGATATAAAAAACTTAATTAAAAGAACTTGATAGTAAAATACTTTGATAGAAAAGTTAAAAGTCAGAAATAATGAGTAATTTATTTTTTCGTTCTAAGAGCATTAGAATTTCTTTTTTGACATCCGACAATATGAGAAGTTAAGACAAATTTATGTCTAAATCGCCTATCACAAATAGGACACTTTTGTGATGGCATAACGCCACACTCAAGTCGTTTATGCCGACTCAATGAAGTTGCAGCAATATAGGATTTTCCACATCTTGTACACATAAATTTGCGATCTCGATATCGATATTTATCATCTTCATTAATTGGAGTTTTGTAAGCAACTTCTAATAAGTTTGATACATTTGGAGTTGTTTCCACATTTGATGGACGTAACTGCACCTCTATATATTCTGAAATAAGATATTATTATAATTAGTAAGAAAAGAAGTGTAACAATAATATATAGAAAAAGTGATAAAACATTCCAATTTATTTAAGCACATGCTTAAACAATGTCGTCAGTGAAAGTGAGAAAATTAAAATAAGATATAATGCAAGAAAAGTTAAGTTTTTTTTCATGATGAAATGTAATATTGAAGCGATTATAGATCAAATGATACAGAACATTATTTTTATTTAAAATAAATTTATCAAATGACTTTTTTCATATGAGTATTTATTTACTCATATTAAATTTTTTTTTATATACATTGTCAAAAATGGAATTTTCTGTACAAAATAAAGAAATCTTTTCTAATAAAAAAATGAAATCGTTGTGGAATCATTGCTATGACATTCTTTTTGCTCTTCTACAACTTGAAAGATGATGAGTAAGTTTAAACTTGTGGGTGAATTTTTTTCCACAAAAAGCACAACTTTGTCTTGGTTCTACTCCACATTCCAGTCTTAGATGTCTTTTTAATGATGTTATCAGTTGATATCCTTTTCCACATCTATCGCATTTGTGAATAACTGGTTTTCTAGCTGGTGGTTTCAATTTGTCAATATCCTTCACCACAAGTCGAGGTGCTGGAATTAAACAAATAATTTTTTGTTATTTAAAAATTAAATTCAAACATAAAAACCATAAAGCCAACGATATACGTTACATAAATAATTGGATAAGCAATTTGGGGAGTCACCAGAGACATGAAAAATATGTTAGATAAATTAAATTATTTATTAAAAAATTAATTTTTAATTCAATAACACTCATCATTGAATATAACATTAAATCAAACACCAATCCGATGAACAGACATCATGTGATACTGCAACCGATGTTTGTATTTGAATTTTCTTCCACAGACGTAACATACAAATGTCGGCTCTTTGCCACACTCCACACGTATATGAGTCATTAATGAACCTCGCCAGCAATAACTCTTTCCACATTTAGAGCACTTCCAATTTCTTCCTATAGTTTCTGAAAAAAGAAACAAATTTTTTAAATTGCTTTATAAAGTAAAAAAATATCTAGTCAATGCTTTTAACAGTCAATCACCCAGAAACCAATAGTTTTTACAAATGTATTTACAGAAGAATTCACAAAAAATTCAACTCAATACAATTAAGCAAAATATTTTTTATTTATAAAAGTTTGTTTTTAGTTATTTTTACTGTCAATTGTGTTTTATAAAATTCTGCTTTTTGTGCTTAGTGCTTTGTAAATGATTAGCTAAGCAATGTTTATATTTGAATTTTTTATCACAAATAGAACATTGAAAAGTTGGCTCTTTTCCACACTCGACTCGTTGATGAGTCATTAATGAACGACGCCAATAGTATTTTTTTCCACAGGTTGCACAACCCCAATTTTTCTGCAATCCTGAAAAAAATGAAAAATAAAATCTCAATATTTATTGTGCTCTATTGTTCCATCACTAAAAATCTAAGTGCTCTTGAATTTCAAAAACAATGTCAATAAATTACAGCTTGTGAAATGATTTTATTTAATAGACAAAACTACAGTTAAATCATTCAGTTTTTTTTTCAAATGAATTAATAAATAAAATTATGTTAATTGCATATTAAAGTTTTCAACCCATATCACAGGATTGATAAATTCGTACAATTTTTTGAGTCTGGCTGAAAAAAATGATATTGATTTCTGATAAAAAAAAAGTATTATATCAATTTTTCCAAAATTTTCAAGGGGTTATGTGATTTAAGAATGAATAAATTTCGCTAATTTCAAAGCTATGATTCCACATGGAAAGGAAGAGAAGTTACAGCTAATCATGATTGAATGAAACATTTTATTTTTTATGCTCGCTTTGATTAAATTCTTTTATGAAAAACTTACTCATTTTCATAATAATTAAAGTTGTGATCCTTCATTTTTATACTCAAGGAGCATAAAAAGTTTGAAGAACATATATACATATATATTTTAGAATTATAAAATTTTACAATACTTTGATTTTCGTACAATTAATTACGTATATTTTGATAAAATATCAAAACTATAAAGCTCAATAAATCACAACAAATGCTAATAAATATGAAAATTATTATAAAATTAAAAATTGTTTAAAAACAATCGAATCTATTTCTACTGATAGAACCATTCTTTACTGTCTTTATAATCAAAAGATTCATTTAGCATATTTCCTATTTTGTGTCTAGTACTTTTCAAGTGTTTTGTTAGATGATGTTTGTGTTTGAAGCGTTTGCCACATAATTCACATGGAAACTGTGGCTCTTTTCCGCAGATTGTCACATGATTCCACATAGTCTTCTTATTGAGGAACATTTTCCCACACAAACGACAGGGGAAAACAGCATGGGCTACGAATTCTGAAAAAAAAAATTCATCTTTATTCATTCACTTTTAAGTACATTTAATTATAAATTAAAGAATTGATATGTATAACATGCTGAATTAGTGTCAAACTAAAATATTAGTGAATAGATAATTATTCTATGTCTTAAACAATTAGTTTATTAATAATAAAATATTACTTTATCGTTATTCATAATTGTAGAGGTATTCTGTATGATTGAAATCAATAATTTATTTATAAAAGTTTATTTACAAGTGCTAGTATACTAAATAATATCGAATTTTTATTTAAGCCAAACATAAAACAGAAATATTGAATATTTGATTTATTTTTGACGAGAACATACTTAAAAGTTAAATAAAAGTTATGGAGACATCTTGAACGTCAATCTCTTAAGTTGACTACACTTCAAAATACTTGGAGTCGACTTTTTGATGGACGTAAGACATATCTTCATGACTCTAAACAACTTTTCAGATTTGTTCTTGGGAATAATTCCTTCAACCTTAAATAACGTTCACTTTTTTTCTGGTTTTATGTCATGCTACTTATAAGTATGACCAAGTGCAAGTAAAACAAATGTACATCATAATAAAATGTATCATCTATCATAAATTCTTTTCTGGCAGCAAAAAGTTTCTTATAAATTGAACATGTATTGATATATATATATATATATATATATATATATATATGTATTATCCTATTTACATTAAAAAATAATTCTGATATTTTTTATCCATGTTGCACGGAATGGCCTCGTTTTCCACAAAACTTTAAGCTGTGTAAATGTCTTTGAAGATTGCCCTCACGATTAAATTTACGTCCGCAATATTTACAAGGATACGAGGGATCTTTTCCACATTCTCGTCGTTGATGAAACAATAAATGACGCTGCCACTTGTATCTTCTACCACATGAACAGACATAATTTCTTAAACCTTTTCCACGGGTTTTACGTTGAGTTTCTGAAATAATAAATATACACACAAACTATAAATTTATAATCATGAAATATTTTAATCATTATTTATAATCATTTAATATTTACATTAACATTAATTATTTCTATCATCTTTACTTCTAAAATCACCAACTTTACTTCGTACAGATATTAACGTGTCATAAATTTTAACAATTAATTAAAACTTCAATTCATTTTTGTTAATAAATTTATAAAAAATTTTACTCTGATAAATTCAATATAGATAATTTTTCATATAAACGAATGGAATTTCGTTGATATATAAATTTGGAAAAGAAGAATTGTTTATATTTATAAACTATATAAGAGCAAATGTATATCACGAGGACTACATCTATGTTTTCTTTTAAGATGCTCCTTTAAATGATGTTTATGTTTAAATCTTCGTCCACAGAAAGTACAGCCAAATTGTGGCTCAATTCCACATTCTAATCGTCGATGAAACGATAAATGATGCTTCCATTTATATCCTCTACCACAAGTATCACAGATAAAACGTCCTGGATGTTTTCCACGAGCTTGGACTTGAGTTCCTGAAATAGAAAATTGTCACAGAAATAATTAATCATTACGGAATGTTTTTATCGTTATTCACTTTTTTTTTAAGTATTCAGTAGTAGAAAGATTTTTTTAACTCTTACTTTTCAGAATAAGTTACTCTATTCCATGCACCAATAACATATTAAAAAGTTATAAAAGTTTTATATAACTTATATTTATTTTTTTTTCGATAAATATATAATAAACCTGACTAATAAGTATAACAAAAATAATTTGTAGCAAAAATAAATAAATAATTTTCTTGTTTAACGCATCAATTCGAAAAATATCAATTGTCTTTTGTTTGTCAATTTGTTAAATCCAGTTTACATCTTGAAGATTACATTGATGTTTTCTTTTAAGATGTTCCTTTAAATGATGTTTGTGTCTAAACCTTCGTCCACACAGATAGCAGCCAAATTGTGGTTGAATTCCACACTCTAATCGTTGGTGTTGACGTAATGATTCTTTCCATTTATAACTTCGGCCACAATCATCACAGATATGAGGTCGTTCACCTACAAAAAAATTTCATTCGTGTTAGATGAAATATTTATAATTATCCTTTATACCTGTAAAATGATTTCAACATGATTTTGCATGACAGATAAATAAACATTGTAAAAAATATACAATATCAAATCATGTAAGTATTATATATTTATAAATAATTCACATTAACAAAATATTATAAAATATGTGCACAAAAAAACCTTTAATTTTATTTTTCTAATTGTAATCTCATGTTTGTGATAATTGTCCATATTATTTAGATGAAACAATTACGTCGCGTTAAGCATCTCGCATCATGATGGATACTAATTAGATGCTGTCTTAACGCACCAAGACGTCGAACTTTCACATTACAAATAGGACATGTAAATCGTGGTTCAGTTCCACATTGTTCTCTTTTATGCCTCGTTAATGAATGTTTCCAAGAATATTTTTTACCACATCTATCACATATATATCTTCCATAATAGCGTTTATGATAATCACAGGGCTTTGAATATCCTGAAACAAAAAATACAATGGCTTGTAATAATTGTATATAAAAAAATTTTCTGTTTCATTACTGCTTTTTTTAACTCTATCTACAGATTGATATAGTGCAAATTAGTGACATAAAATTGATAAAAATATCTTTTCTCAATTTAGAATTTATTTTTTAGATATATTGTTATTTATATATTAGTAGATATATTAGATATATATACTGTTATTTTTTTATAAAAATTTATTATTATTAAATTTTATTAAATTAATTAAATAATTAAATTTATGTACATCATAATTTTTTGCAAATTACTCCAGCAGGATCTATCCAATTGTGCACATTAATTATGTGCTTTTTTAATATCCACTTATGCCGAATTTTCTGTCCACATATTGGACAACTATGTTGAGGCGCCTTCCCACATTCTTCTCGTTCATGACGTATCAATGATTGCATCCATCTATATTCTTTACCACAATTCCGACAGAAGTGTCTACCTAATCTCTTGTAATAGTCCGAGTTATTGGAATTGACACCTGTAAAAATCCAAATATCAATCAATTTAAATACATTTTTAACAAATCGAACAAAAGTATATTTAATTTACAAAATAATTGTTAAACTAACATTCTCATTTTTCATCAATTCAATATCCACCTCAAAACCTTCAGTACAATCAAATTAAATATTAAATTATTTTAACTTGATTATTACATTAATTTTCGTTAATTGATTCCATGATTTACATAAATTATTTATTGGTAAAGGGAGAAAAGTAAATAACGATTTATATCAAATTCGGCATTTATTGAGTGATCGTCGAAATTTCAAAACATAAAACAAACAATTAATCCACCTTATTAAATTTGTAATTAATTGTTCAAAAATATAGTGTTTAAACTTAAAAAAAAATTGTTGAATAAGATATTTTTATAAAAATATGTATTTTTTATTGATAAACCTCATCGGGTTCGTCTTTTAAATGGCCTATCTTTTTATGAACTGTTGCTAGATGATTAAGAAGTATCCACTTAAGCGTGAATGATGAACCACAAACAGTACATTTGTAACCAGGATGATCCTTTTTTCTTGTATTTCGACGTTTTTTTAACTCAATTGGATCAAGAGCGAGTGGATCCATGATTCTTGGTTTTGGTCTTGACCGACGACGATTTTTGGATTTCTTCTTTTTAGTGGAAAATACTGGCATTTCATGCCATGCCTCGTGATTCCATTTTAAACAGTCTTTACATTGGCACGGTTCCTCCTCCTTGATTGTAATCAGCAAGTCTTTTATGTCTAAAACAATTCAAATATAACATACTTTAATTGATCCTTAGAAGTGATTTTTTTCAATCAATTCAAAGGGTTTTATTCTAAATTAGTAATTTTAGATTTCAAAAAAAAAAAAAAAAAAACATAACATTGTTCTAAATAATAGTATTTTCATACACCAAACTATTATTTGATAATCTAATCAGTTTTTATTTTACTTCGATTATCATAATCAAAATTTTGGGTCTGAAAGTACTGCATGTCTAAAACAGTACAATTAATTAACTTGCATTATTTTGAATTAAAAAGAAATTTTACAGAAAACAGAGAAGACAGCAGGCACGTTTTAACAAAGTCAAAATCACCTGTTTTATGATAAAGCCATGAATTTTTTAGAAGCTGAATCAGTAGTTTCAAACTTAAGAGATATTTTCTTAATTTATTATTAATTTATAAAGTAAGTAAACAATTACTTGAACTAAAATTTTTATTTTCTTTTACATTTTTAATTTTAAATCTAATTTAATCTTATAATACTGTTGTGTTACCTTCAGTATTATTACTTTAATATTATTTAATTAGAATTTATGTAACTTTACCATTATTTGATTGGTAACTAAAATCTATGATAACTTTCCCATAACTACGTTTTACCTGAAACAAAAATAAAAATTATTAGAAAGATTACACTATTGTGTTAACAATAAGTTTCAATTCATTGAAGTTAAGAATAAGTATGTTTATAATTAAATCGCTGATAAATAATAAGAGAAAAATATAATGAAGAATCTTTATGTATATTTTAAAAATATTTTTCATTATTTTATACAATTTATTTTATTTGTAACATTCATTATAAATAAGAAATTGATATTTTTAGTTTTTATTGTAGTTACATCCTTATAACTATTCACGAAGTCTTGTAATATTTTTATTCCATTTACAAGTTATAAGAAAATAATTATGTTCTTCTCAGGCATTTACATGAAATATTTCAGGTGTAAAAGTCTTGGTATAATAATTTATAAAAAATTTTCTACCTGAGTTTGATACTTGATCTACTTGAATAAAATCCATATACTATATTTACATGAGTTTGTTTATACTTCTAGTTATCAAGGATGAATTAAAAATATTTTTACAGTAAATTATATTATTGTCTGTTTTTTATGTAAAATATTCTTGATATTTCTTCGTTTTTAGATCAAATTGAGATTAATAAATTTCAAAATAAATTCAAATGATTAAAGTACACAACCGTGAACTGTCCAAACATGACGTTGAAAATTTGATCGCTGTTTGAAAGCTTTTTGGCAATAGCCACAGATATATTGAGGTAATTTTCCACATTCTTCACGTAAATGGCGATTCAAAGTACTCTTATTAGTGTAAGATCTTGTACACTTATAACAGGGATATGGCTTGGCACCAGGAATTCTTAAAGGATCTTTTTGTCCTCCACGACCTGAAATCAGAAAAAAAATCACTTTATTATCTAGTTCTAATAATAATAATTTCCCTAAGTTACAAGCCACAGTAATACGTACGTATTTAAAGACTTTTCATGCGTAATTTAACCTAAACATCTTTCATTGGAGATGGGAAAAAAATAAATAAATAGAATTTTGTAATTTGAATTTATTAATGATTCCATTTACGATTGCTATTGAATTGTAAGTTTGATTATAACATGGCTATTGATCATTTATTGTTATACTATGGGTAATGTGACTGTTTTTGCAAGGGTAACAGATTTTTAGGGGTAGTGGGCTGTTTGTTTATAATGGATATATCTTCAGGTTGTGCTAAGGTCATCTTCATATAACTTGGTTGAACAGGTGAGCATGGATTGTAGCATTGTGACGTGTAAGATTGGCCTTTTGTTTAAATCCTTTTTCACAGATGCAACAGATGTACTGAGGATCTTTCCCACATTCGTCATGGAGATGCCGTTTGAGACTACCTTTATTCCGATATGCTCTACCACACTTGTAACAGGGAAAAGGTTTCTGCACGTTGAACGTACCACACTGAACATTACCAATTGGATACCGTACCATTCTCGATTGGTTTCCTGGAAACACGAGAAATAGCTTCGATTACAGATTGTAGTCATCAAATCTTCAAAAGATGTTTTTCTTACTGCTACAAAATGTGATCGTGATCTTCGAATGATGATCTTCAAGCTGATCTTCAGTGACTAGATAAATATATTTATAAAAATGAATTTATATCCAACAGAAATAATATATGTACAGAATGAACGTGAATTGATAAAATGTAAAATTCAATAAAAATATGATTTTTCTGATAATAATATAAATGAGTATTTATTGAAGTGTCAAACAGTTGTATTCATATCCCATGAACTCATAAAATTAATAGTAGAAAAAAGTATGTAAACCACTAAAGAATTATTGAATATATTTTTTTTCTTTAAACCTTTTTTTTAAATTTTTTTTTGTTTTGCTTAAAGATATAAATTCGATGAAAAAGTCTTCATTTTTCTCTTTAGACTATCAATATTTAAAAAAATACTTTTGTCATATCCCCACATTAACTTCGATTTTACTCCCCACTTAGTAGGAGTAAAACCCGACGTTTCTTCCTTGCATAGAATGACAAAATTGGACTGTACACATGCCTACACGCATGTTATCCTTTTCTAAAAGGCCAAACGTTTCGCTTTACTGATCTCAAAACTGAAAATAAAATCGGAAATTCCGTGATAATATGACAAAAAAACACTATTCGCAGCCTAAGAATAAACATATAGCACTTCTATTCGTACACGAAAAGAAGAATTGAGTAAAAATTACCCTAAAAAATGATAAAGTTTTTTCTTTTATTATGTAAAAGTTCCTCTCTTTCAGGGCCAATTTTACTATCGTGCATGATTAAATTCAACCTAATACCCGGATTGTCCTGAATTGCAGGGTCATTTTTACTCCATTCTTCTTGCCGTGTAAGATTTTATCCCTTGCTTTTGACTCAGGACAGAATTCTTCTCGCGAAAGAAATACTATATTTTACTCCCTTCTCTCTTAAACGAATTAGTAAATGGTCACTGATTCACAGTGGTTTTCACTAATTCAGTCTAAGAGTCGATACAAAATGTACTATTAAATATCTACTATAATCTAAATCCATGAACATTTAAGTTATGCCGTTGAAAATTGGATTTCTGCTTGAAGCCTTTCTTGCATACGTAGCATATATATTGAGGATTTTTTCCACATTCATAACGTAGATGACGACGAAGGGTATCTTTTCGGGTGTAAGATTTTCCACAGGTATGACATGGGAATGGTCTCCACAAGTATTTCGCTCGCAAATGCTTTGATTTGGTATCGACGTTATCCTCTGAAACCAAACCACAGATCAATATTAATCAAAAACGTATTGGTATTCAAATTTTAATTTCTTTCGATTAAATTACTTTGTTAATTAAAAAAAAAAAAGAAATAAATAACTACAATTTAAACCCACTTTTGATTGGAATTCGTGTATAATTTTTAAAAAATAAGTGTAGGGATAAAAATAAAAATATCATCATTATTATTTCCTATCTAACAAGCATAATGTAATTTGGTACGGAATGCTGTGCAAATTCAATAATATTAATAAATAGACTATTTTTTTCAAGCAAAATAAAGAAGATAATTAACTGACTTGAAGTATATAAACTTAAACCATGCTTGGAAATTGATTATAATTGTAATAAAAATTTCTCTAGACATTTTAAGTTTCTTTATCATCAATAAAAAAATAAAAATAAGTTTCATAAGATACATATGACAAGGTCAAGACATCATTAAATTACCTGTGGTCAACAAATTCTTCAGATTTCTAATATAAATCTTCACTGTCGATTCAAATATCGTCATGACCATTTTCAACATATGATACACAAGTTTGAAATTTAATGATGATACAAAACGAAAGTTAGCGCTTAAAATTATATGGCTGCACGAAGAAAATAAGGCGTTTTAAAAATTAAATATTTGAATAAATAACAACTATGGAAAAAATGGAGAAAAATTATTATAAGCACATAATACGTGATAGCAAAAAATTATCATCGATTATTATTTAATCTTTAATTAAATTCTGTATAATATTGTTAAAAAAAACAATAAATCCTCCATTATCATTGGTGAAATATTTTCATGATGATGCTGGTAGATTCATCTTCAGTACTAAAATGTCCACAACTTTCAAATGGATGAGTACTTAATTTGCAATAATGCAAATCAGTTTCAATTCCAAATAAATTACATGAAATTTAATAATTTGATTGATTAATCAATAATTCATATAAATTCCTTTATATTACGATACGTTTTATCTTCATATTTATTTGGATTTTCATTTGGATAATGTTGAGAATGCTGATTTCGTAAATGTCGTAGAAAGCTACTTCTTTGCTTAAATTTTTTACCACAGTACGCACAATTATTCTGGGGAAGTTTGCCACACTCTTCACGAAGATGTCTTCCTAGAGAAACTTTCCACATATAAGTTTTGCCACACATATTACAAATATATGGCCGTTTTGGATCATGAGGAATATCTTCATTGGGGCTTACCCAAATATTAAGTGGATCGATGTTGGCAACTGAAAAAAAAAATAATTTACGTTAGTATGAAGGAAAGAAACAACATTTATCAAAGATAGTTATCTTTTTATAAAAAATAGTACACTTGTATATTAAGAAAAATAGTAGCTTTAAAAATTGATTATCATCAGAATTTATTCATAACAATTTTTTCCCACATTATGCACAGAAATACTATTAGATGCAATGAAAAGCTCTTCTTGTTTGAGCTAAATATAAAAAAAATTAATGTAAAAATTTTCTACCAATTCGAAGCATTCATTCATATTTAAATTAAGTGTTTTTTTTACATTAATATCAATAAAATGTCACTGATTAATTAATTAATGTATTAAATAGAATTATAAAACAATGTGATGTATAGAGGACACATGTTTCGTCATGTGGTGCTTGTGTTTAAATTTATTTCCACAATAATCGCATGTGAACGGTCGAAGTCTTCCACATTCAAGTTGAAGATGTCTTTTAAGAGTATCTCTTCTCGAGTAGGCTTTACCACACATACTGCATGGGAATTTTCTTGGTCGTGCCCAACCTCTTAAGGTACGTTTCAGGGGATTTTTAAAATCCTTTTGGCCAAAAGTATCTTCGTTAACCCCTGAAAAAAAATATTTGTTTTAATAATTGATCTGATTATTCATATCAACTTCCTCGTCATTGTAAAATGTAAAAAGCTGTAAGAAAATTTATATCAATTAAATCATGCAAAATGAAATGACATATATAATTTAAAAATAAACGTGAAACATCTAAAATTGAATTTTTTTATTGATTAGCATATTAAAATATATCAATATTAGTTTCTTTTATTAAAAAACTCCCTTGTAAGTTAATCAGGCGGTTGAGCATGATTAATTTAATATGAAAAGTGTGGCAAGCTACAGCTGATTCGTAAATGACCTAAATGTGAATGTGGGTCAGAGCCAATAATCCAAGACGTATGAAGTCAGCTTGAAGATTATATTATTTTACTATTAAAAGTCTTAAGTATAAGCTGATGTTTCAAATAATATTATTGACTGAAGAATAATCTTGCTTTGGTGTTAAATTCATTATTTACTTCGTTTACAGTTGCTTTTTAGATAAGAAGATATATCAATGCCTTAGAAAAATCAAAATAACGTTAAAAAAGCCTTTAGAAATATGGATATTATTTTTATTTAACTTTTGGATCCTTCATGCATCTTGTATGTAATAACTAAAACTCTTACTCCAGTTGCATTGGGCATTCATTTTAACAAATTTTACATATAGTAATTTAATAGAGCTTGAATTTGTTTGTCAATTTGTAATTAATATCATTTATTCAATGAGTGAATATTCGTTAAATAAAGAACAATGGATCTTGTGCATATTAAAACATATTATAAGATAAACTAAAATGACATATTCAAAGACAAGTAACATAATCATAACTCATTGGAAATTTAAAAAGTAGGAAGAACCAGTGAAAGAAAAGTATATTGTGATAGGTATTATTAACGATAACTGTAACGTGGACGATAATTCTTCGGAAGAAAACAGTCAGACCGTACATGATTCAACCACGTGCTAGCTTTTTGCGTATGATAACCACAAGAATTACAAATAAACTTTTTCCCACATTCGTTTCGTTGATGACAGTTCAGTGTGAAGAGATACTTAAAACGTCTTCCGCAGTGGCAGACCAAACGATCTGAAACAAAAAAAAATTTTAATATGAGAATAAATCAAATAAAACCTACAATTAATATTTAGATGTTATATCCATAATTTAATTGTTAGATACATGAACACAAACTGGATCTTGGTGGAGGATAAAAAGTTGCAAAAAATTTTATTGCAACTTGTAAGTTTTTTAATCATTCAAATTCACTTTTTTATTTCTTATACTTCCTTGATAACATAATTCTCACTACAATTATATTCACAATCGTAAATGTTTGGCGAAAAAATAAATGACTTAATCATAAACTATTATATAATAATTGGTTGCATATGTAATTTAGATTACAATTGTTGTGGTTCATTAATTGATTATGAATCTAATTTATCAATTAATTAATTCACTTTATCTTCATTTTCCAATAAAATGATTTGCATATATATTTATTATGTAATTATGAAGAACAAGTGTATACGCTCGACTTCCAAATTCATTATTTTAAATACAATTTGACAAGTAACTGTTTGTATTTATTACCAAAGTTCCACAGGAATATTTTCTCAAAAAATTCAAGAACACTTACATGCTAATTATTATCTGGATCACCTTAAATACTAAGTATTTTCCTTTTTTTTTGTCACCATAAAATCAAACATATACATTATATACATATTTCATAAATATGCGAATAATATTCATAATATATTTTTTTTTAATAATATATTTTTTTATTCTCTGTGTACATATTCGTATATATGTGGCTTCAAAATAAACCTATGTAGGCATCTCGTGTCGAGATCAAGAAGGCTGACACGATGACTCGAGTATTGCATAGCTGGCATATTATTTTAAATCATTTTTATTTCTTCATTTTATTTAGATATATTTGCTATTTATTCCATTATTTCTTTATATTTTTTGTTTAGTTATTATTTTAATTTTTAAATTGGCACAAAATTAACGAATTAACACATTTGCTTGCATTGGTGACATTGTTAACAGCAAACCGAGAAAATATGTTACTTTTGTTACACAGATTATGTTTACAACATTTAATACGTCTCACTTCTTATGTATTTTTTATATTTTTTTAATCAGTCTTGTGCTGCTTATTAATCATTTTATTTTTTTAAGCATATTGTATCTTATTATGCATATTTTTCTTGATTCTCTGCAAGTGAATATGGATAAATTATACGCATTTGATTGTTTGTCTGATTTTTTTATAAACATTTTTATCATTTTCGTTACTCTCTTATTGATTATTATTTTTCAGTAACTTGGAAGACACGTTCATAGACGTTTTCGTACTACATTGAGTCGACATGAGGACAGGAAATTGTCAACTATAAGTCAAAATGAGAAGAAAGGAAAGTCTTTGATAAATTTATACTCATTAAAATATTATCAATTGTTGAATATACGAATAATATCGACTCAGCTGTAATACGGGGACTCTTCTGGCAAGTAACTCGTTTTTTTGGCACATAGCAGCATAAAAGACAGAGAAGAGAGTATTAGTGAAATGTTATACTAAAGTATGAACAACTATTTTTGGGTAATTCTGGTTTTTTTTTAGTGAGACGAGATATATAGTAGACATAGTCACAAGTAAACGAAGATTAAGATTAATTGTTAGGTAAATATGTAGAATTTTTTTTATATATATATACATATATTATATATATATATTATTTTTATATATATATTATTTATATATATATATATATATATATATATATATATATGTCTAAAGAAGAAGTAGAGATGGAAGATAAAGGTTTTTTTTGACTAATTTTTATAGCGTATAAATGTAAATATGAGATAAAGATTCAATGATTCTTTGGATATACGATTCGAATCTTACAGATGATGAAGATTCGACTAGATTGAAAATTTCTTTGGTCTTCTATATCGAAGAGAAAGTAGTGTTAATATTATTATTTTATAGTATTTATTAGTACGAAGAATTCTTTTATGAATTTAATTTTTTACTAATTTTCATATCAATAAAACTTACTATTTTTTGTCAAATAAGAGCTATAAGTTTCATTTTATTGATCAAATTCTAAAATGCAGATAATATTTTTATAAAAAATTAGTAATGACTTGAAGTATTTTCTTTATTATTAGTTTGTAATTTAGGCTAGAAAAATGATTAATAAAATTACTATAACAATAATTTAAATAGTACAGATAAATAAAAGTTAGTAAAAAATTAAATTTTTTATTGGAAAAAGTCTCTTCGACTAGGTGGTCAATATTATAGGGAAGTTATATTTGGCAAGATATTTGCTTTCATTTTGAAAAATTCTCATGAATATTTCCATTATTTAGAACACTTTAAACCTGTCATGATGACAAAAAAACTAAAAATTCTAAATTGTATCACTTTTGACTAGCAATTTTCCAGTAACTATTTAAATTGTATTGATAAACTAGCTTTGCTACTTAATAATGAAATTTTCTTATAAGTTAATAAGATCTATATTTTTCGTTGCTTCAGAAAATTTGATTTTACTTAAAACACTTAGCAAGATCATTTGAAATGCGTAAACATTCGTTTTTTTTTTAATTTTTAACACTATAAAATGCCGCTAATTTCGGCCTTAATCAGAAATTTTTTCCTGGTCAATTAATCGCCATTTCAATAAATAGTACTTCGAAATGACTGGATTTTATATTTCGCTCCGAAGGACTTTTTTTTTTAACTCGAGTGGTCCTTCATAATTTGTATAAAAATAATTGGGCGTCAGCAATAATATAGATATCGAGAAGTTTCCTCATCTTAAATCTTTACAAAAAAATTTTCTCTTATAATAATCCCACTTTGAATTCTATAAATTATTACATGTTGTTATCTCTTGTAGGTAATTACTAATATTTTTAATGAAAAAAAAACATATTAATATTCTCGTTGATTTTTGGAAACTTTTGATATCGTTTAATATTCAACAATGTAGATTTTCTTAAAACTACAACTTTTTTTCTTGATTTTTGTTTTTGATCGATAATAATGGCTCTATTATATTATATGGCACCCAACAACCTCTAATCTCTAAATATTTCTCATTAATATTTTTAAATATTATTATTATTATTCTCTTTCTACTAAATATTCTCACAAAAAACTCACTCTAATGAGTGAAAGCTATGTTGCACTGCAATAAATTGATGAAAACGCAAGTATATATGCGTCTTAAAAACTACTGGATCCATATGTCCATCAAAAAGTTATTCAAGTATATTAATTAAACATTGCTTTATGATATATATTTTAAAAAAAAGTCATGAATTCTTCAGCTTTGGTATCTTTGGTGTTTTCGTGATAAAATATTGTCATGGAGTCGCTTTTTTTTTTTGACTCATATGAAATATTTTGTATCGAGCATAGGTACTATCACGTGTCAATAAAAGCATTCTCGTTTTCATATTCAATAATTCATGTCAGTCGTATTCTATTGGTAACCTTTACGATAAAAGGCTATCTAATATTATTCTCTTACAAAAAGTGTATTGTAAATTTTTTTATGATGAAAATAACTAAATAATTAATAGCAAAACTTTGTAATTCAGTATTTAAAAATTAAATTGATTACGAAAAGATGATAAGATCTTTTAGAATGCTATTAATGAAAATGAGAACTTTTTTATATCAGTAAAAAAAAAATTCAAAAAAGTATAAGAAAATTTTACAATAAATGAAACATCATCATAAAAAAATTATTTATACAGTAAATAAAAATCTTGAATAAATTATTATGAATTGTATACAATAATATCTATATAAAACAAATAAAATAAGAAAATTGGAAAAAAGTACGAATTTAGACTCTGAATAAGATTGGGAAGCTTTCTTTGGCACCTGGTATCTATATTGGCAATAAACTGTCAACAGACAGTACTCTAAATCTTTAAAAGAATCAAAAAAATTTAATGATTTCAGGCCTGTTGATTAACAGGAGTTGATTGAGGTTTGGCTAAGACATGGCGATGGTTGATATGGGCCTTAAGATTCCTCTCATACTTGGAGCTGAAGGCGCAATGAGGGCAACTAAAAGAAGGCGCTTTACCACATTCGTAGAGTATATGACGTTTTAGGATGTAAGCATTCTTGTAAGACTTGCCACAACGTGTACAATCGTGTCGCCGATCATGAGCAGAGATGGTCAGAGGTCGATTGTTGTTGCGACCAACATGACGAGCTGGACAATGAAGACGTGCTCGTCTTTGAGGTGCCAATGGTGCAGGTACTTGGCTGCTCGAACCGGCATTGTTACGTCCACTTCGTCGATTTCCCTCTGAACTCCAGCCCAAACTAACGAAAAAGCCTGAAAGAGAAAAAAGTCAGAATAATAGCGTTAGTAAAGTTCTAATAATTATTTCCCATACAAGGATGCTCTAGGAGGTCATTGACCTTAAACTCAAGATTTCGACGGCGCGGGCCATGCCAAACAATCAAGTTTAAAGCTACAACAACGAGCAGATGAAGGGTGAATGTTGAGGATGCTATTTGAGGTATGATTATGAGATGATTATATTTTGTTGCTGTTAACTTATCTTCTCATTATTACCATTTTATACATCTATGAAAGCTTAAGATAATTATTTTTCATATCCCTGGAGCAAACAATGACCTGTAAAAAAAAAAGGTGCTTTTAAGTAATGATAATAAAAATGAGTTTTTTTATAAACCAATTGAAGCATAAGTTTAGAAAAAAAAATCACAAATTTTTGATAATAATTTTTATTTTTCCAATAAGAAAGTTCTCTTCGTTACAAAGTTCTTCTTTTTGTTTTTCTTGAAACATCTTGTTGACTTGTTTGCTGGATTTTTGCCAAACATCCAATTTAATTCTTCTTCGATGACCTGAAAAAAAAAATAATTAGTTAGTATGCGGAAGAGTGAACTCATATCTACCCTCTTTTTGCAAATTATCTTGGCTATTGAATGCATCACAATGAATGAAAAGCTGAAAAAAAGTTTTTTTATTATATGATACTGGCAAACAATGAATGCATAGAAGGACGTTTTGTCTTTCTAGACTTTATTTTGCTCTAATTTGAATACAAGACCTTCTACAAATTGACAAATAAAAAGAGGAATAAATGATCAAAGCACTATGTTCTTGATTTCATTTTGGAATGTTTGAAACAGTAATTGAGACGATATGTTGCCAAATAAATATTATATATATATATATATATATATATATAATATATGTATATGTATACATATGATTGAAGAGACTCTTTAAAAAAATGTATTAAACAATTACAAAAATTGAAGCAAGCGACTGTTTTTGAATATAACGAAGCCAATACATTATTTAAAGCCGTACATTAGTGTACATGTTTTTATCTCATCGAGTAATAAAATACAATATGTTTAATATGTACGTATTTATGTTTGTGTATTTGTGTCTTTTCGCAAAAAGCAAAAAAAATTATCTAGAAAGATTATCAATATTATATCATAGTCGTTAATAATGGTTTTCTAAATAATATTAATCATAAAATGGAGACAAAAAATAATAAATCGTTCGTTGGCAAATACATGGCGAAAGTATTATGATTATGAGTTACTCTTCTTAATATTTTTTTGTTTTTTTCTTTCCTTTTTTTTTTACATATTATATAATTTCTTTTTTTGAGGCGCTGAGCGGAAGTTTCAGTTCAATTTCCGTATTTTTTGTTTTTGTTTGTTATTTTTTTTTTAATCAAATAAACTGTTTCTTGTACTAGGAGTATCGTGCTTACAGTGGAGCATTAAAAAATGTCGTTATGATCACACATTTGAATATATTATGATGATAGTTTACATTTGATATCAATAATTATTATAACGACAATTTTTATGCTCTAATTCCTATATATCACTCGGTTGTCGAGCGTTTACATACTAATTAAAATTGTACTGATAATTAAACAAAAGTAGTAAAATATATAAAGAGAAGAAAAAGATAATAAACAAGAGATGTGTAAAAGAATAACAATAAATAAACTGATGACACATTGCGACAGTGTAGAATAATAATAAAATGAAAAAGTAATGAATCTCATTTTTAAAACTATTATTATAATTACAAAGAAATGCTGTGAAAAAATATAAGTGAGGAAAAATCTTCGAGAATTGACATTGGCAGTATAGCGAGATTACGTTTTTTCATTCAGCATAAATAAATAATTCCTAACAAAAAATATCACTGGTCTTGAGATGTGCACTAGATGTTCATAATGTTCATTAGAAGCAATGATTTTCTCGAATAACAGTTATCAGTCATACATTACAACGTTGGATTGATTTTTACAATTCGGTATCACTCTTCAATAATAATTTTGCTTGCTATAAATAATCGATGTTGCAAATGTTGGAAAAAATTTAAAACTACGAATAAATAGGATTAATTTTAAAGAATTTTTGTTATTTTCAATTCAAGAAAATGGCACAGCCGAACGAGCGAATAACCGAAAACCTGCTCGGCATCTATCGCTGCTTGCGATCAGTCCGGATCTACCGGTATCGCATTGAGATTTATTATTCTAGAAAAAATTGATTACTGTAGTAGAGTAATCAAGAGAACAATGACAAAGGAATTTTTAAATTGCACATACTTAGAATAAATTTTGCGTAGTTTTAAAGTAACAAATGAAGCATCGATTATTTTTTTTTTGTTTTTACAATTTGTTGACAGTTTATAAAATATCTTAAAAATGTAAACTGTTAGTTTGCTTCTTTCAATACTTTTTTATGATACCTAGTGAGTATAATACCTTAAGAAATCCGTTCACAGCTGGATGCACCCAGCGCCTCTTTTTTCAGTTGTTCTCTAGCCTAAATTCTAAATCTTCAAGGCACTTAACACAAGGCTCTCTCGGTTTTCAACCTACATCATAGGATCATCATTCCATAGTTTTTACCATATTTCGGTGTTTCACAATATAATATTTCTTTTTAATTAAATTTTTTTTCTCTTGGATAAGTTGTATCAATACCTAACTGCCTATTTTTTTTATACCTTGTTTTTTTTCCTCACGCAAAAATATCTAGACTATTTTAATTCTAAGGTTTGTTTTATTAATGATATAGTGTATATAGTGTAACTCTCTCTTCGGACACGTGACGCAATGATTTTTTTTTTTTTTGTTAATATTGCATTTCTCTTTTCATCTTGAAAATATTTAAAATCTGAATACATTTAGTTACGAATTAAAACAGAAATATAAAGTGATTTTTTGAATTAAATTAAAAAAATATAATCAACGTGGCGTATGCGGAAATATTATAATTACTAATAATTATGCTTTTATGATTATCCTCATAACTTTTGTTAAATAACTTTTTGTTTTCCTGTTTCCTGCTATTTTAATAATTTTTTTTTTTACAATAATTTATATAGAGCTTTCTAAATTTCACAGAATCTTTTCGCCTGCCATTCTTTTCTTATCATGAATCGCCCATTTTCCAATTAAATATCTCACTTATTTTGGTCACTCTCATATCATTCTACAAATTTTGTTTACACCTTACTAAAAATACCATTCATTTTTTAACAAAAGGCTCACACTGCTCGCAGCCTGGCCGAAAAATACAAAAAGATTTTTATCTAATCATAATATATCTAATGTAAAATGCAATAAATTTTTGTCTTAACGTTCACTTATCAAACATTCCTTACTTCTGATATAATTATCACACCATGTTATACAACTTATAATCGCTCGATTCCAACTTTATCAAAACCAACTCATTTATTCTCTTACTTTCACGTTGGACTGAGATTTTTTTTTATACGCTCCAAAATTTTTTTATTAAAATTTGTTTCGCAATTATTATATCAATAGAGATATATATCATATACAAAAAAATAAAGCACTGTATTTTTTCAAAATACCTGGATGGCATGAATGTTATTATTTTCATGTTCGTGAGCCTTCCTAATATAAATCTCAAATCTCATCATCAATTTAGTTAATGTCCTTTTTTTTTCTTCTAAATTTTTAGTCGTCCCATCTTAATAAAATTTTTAAATTGATTATGAAAAAAAATTTAGCGTCTAAATATCACGATGTAGCGTTGTGTCGTAAAGAAACACAATCAAGTTTTACTACATAATTAATTATAAAAATTATATCTCGAATTAGAAAGAAAAAATTAAAAAAAATAAACAATTGCAGTTTTGAAAGACTTGGCTCTCATACGAACGTCCTAGACTTAATAAAAAGAAAACAGGATAGAAAAAATATCATATAAATCTCCGCATTCCGCCGCCATCATATTCAAAATCCAAAAAGATAGATAAAGATAAAATAGATTTTTTTTATCGCGTTCCGCCTCATGTTATGATTCAAATATTTTTCATATCTTTTCCATTAAGTTCGGTTAGAATTTTTCAAATAATCGTTAACCGACACCTTAAAAACAATAAAATATTCAAAAATGATAGAATTGGGGTTTGTTATCAACGTTCAATAATTATAATATGAGACGACCCGTCGTAATAAAAAAAGAAATAATAAGAAATAATTTTAATGCCTAATATTAAATATACATAATTGAAAAAGAGCCCGATAATATACGCGCAAAAAATAAAAGCCATTGTGAATATTTTATATCACCACCAAAAGGCATAATATTAAGCTACGACGAATCAAATTTTAATATAATAATTAATTAATTAGTTAATACGGCTATACTATATTCATAATATACACCGTATACAATAATCGAATAATTTTTTTTTTTTTTTCATTAACATTTTTTTTTTTTTTGAACACTTTGATCTTAAAAATCGCGTCTTTTCTCACTTTTATCATTGATCATCTGAATCAATGTTATCTTGATACTGGCGATACCGTGATTTTAACTTGTACTCACTAATTTCCAATTATTATTTTAGTCACTAAATATTTAAAAAGGCACATTTAGATAATAATTTTATGTCGACCGTATCCACAAAAGAGGAGAACAAAAATGATCGTTTTTCTTTATTCCATCGTTATCCTCACATCAGGATCAAGCGAGAATGTACGCATTTTGACGTCAGATTCGTCATAAATATAAAGACAAAATATTTTATTGAAATTAATTAATCAATCTTACTAATTATAAAAATTACTAGCAATCAATAGACAATCAAATAATTAAAAAAAAATTGAATGATACCACGGACTATCACTAATTATAATGTAATATATAAGCCGATCTAATAATCCAATATATCCCAATTAGAAATTAAAAAAGTTATTAATAATGATATCAGTTTTAACCGAATTATATAAATATTCACAGTTAGGCAAAAATCCAACGTTTCCATTGAACTAAACATCCTGTTGTCTTTTTAATCGATTTTTAAAATCTTAATCATTAGCAGTGATGTAAAACTAATGTGAAAGACAGTTTGTTCTATACGTTTGTCCAAAAAAATTACGTGGATTAAGAATGTACCGAAAAATGCGATAATTGTAATCAGGAAAAATAATCATTTGAGCTAATAAAAAATAATTTAAAAAATTTCCTCGTTTTTCCAATTATCTAATCAAATACTTATACAAAAAATTTTGAATAAATATAATAATTAATAAATAATTATCTAAACAATTTATCACCTATCTAAGAATTTTAATTTTACATACATAAATTAATTCCCATGATAAATTTTTAATAACTTTTTGAATATACATTTTTCAAAAATGTAATATCTTGTCATCACCAATAAAAATTTTCATGGAAAATATATCCAATGGGAAATCAATTAATGATTAATTTATTTCCTAATTTGTTAAACCGAAATAAATATAAATATATATTTATATATATATAAAAAAATAATTTTTCTTTAAATTTATAGTACACTTTGAACAATTCAACTCACAATTTATCACCAAATTAGTTAATAATTCACTTAGAAAAATTGGTAATTAATTATCTTTATCACTTTTTAGTACGAAATAATATTTTTTTTTTTAGCTCAAAGATTATTTTTTCCACCAATTATCTTCTAACCTCAGTATACCAACGTATGTGTGAAACGGAGAATTGGCACACCAGTAAATAAAAAGACCTGTGATGTCTACCGAGAAATAAAAGAAGAAATCAGTAAAGGAAAGAGAGTAGAATAGAGTGAGAGAAAGAGAGAGAGAGAGGGAGAGAGAGATAAATATGAAGAGAGAATTGAGTATAAAAAATGAACGGAGAATGAATGTACAAGTGAGATGGCTGGTAATGCACTATGTGTAGTTATTGAAAAATGTATTTTAGGTATTTGAACCTATTGACGGAAGAAAAAAGAGAGCGATACATTTGATTGTACCGCAGACTTGTAAATTGTAAAATCTATTCTCTTTATCATTCTCATCTCTCACACGCACGTCCGTTCGGCACAGACTAAAAATATTAACTAAGGCGCATTTATAAAAGTGAATATTTAAATCTTACATATCTATCTAGACCTTAATACCTAAACCTAATAATCTCCAGATTTTCACGACGATTATAAAGTTATTTATTACTTATAACTTGCATTTCATGGCTTCCTGAATTATTCCATGATATTCGTTAAGACTTTTGTATTTTTATTACTTATAGTTAAATCGTCGTCACTTATCAAGGCCTCGTAAGGCAGTATATCTTATATAAACTTATTGTTAATTATTTATATCATTGAATAGTAACTATGCAGAGTCAATTTCTATCACCTATTATTACCATTTTTTTTTCATTTCACTAAATCTATTATTTTTCGAATCAATCAGTTTTAAAAGTTATTCAGCATTCCTTATATCTATAATTGTTTATCATTTTTATTACTACTTAATAACTATTTGTATTTCGTCCCATCTCACTTCACTTTAATATTTCTCCAAAAGAATAACCAGACATTTTTTAAATCATTTTTGTCATTCATCTTTTGCATAGATATTTTTTTAATATATACCAGAGAAGAAAAAATTTATGTGTGACATTTTTTTTTTGTTTTTGTTTTATAACTTGCACTTTTTCTTCCCTGTTCATTTCTAAATATAGTATTCACATATGTGTGTTTATATAATTAAAAAAGCTTTTGATAAGATCACGAATTGTTTTCAATTTGACAAAATACTTTTATGCCAAATAATTGATTAGACAAGGCCACAAATTGTGCTACGTTTTCTTTTTTTTTTTTTTTTTGTTTTTCATTAAGTTAATTTTTTTTTGTACAATTGAGAGCCCTCAACTGTATTTAAATCGCTCATCATGTACTGTAACAAACACTTTGTAAATTCGAGATAATGGAAAGAGAAAAGAAAAAAAAATAATAAAACTATCGTCGCGTTGAAACGCTCTCACTTATGTTTATGAGTATATGTGTTATGCTATTTATCGATTTCTCTCGATTTATAAATATTGTCTACGGTATGGAAAAGGATGACCGTGTCACGCGGTTATTATAACTGCATAGAAATAGAAAAATTCTGTTAATTATTTATTAATATTTTATATTATTTAATAATAATTATTTATGTTTTTTAAACTCACAGAGGGCCCTTGGCAAGATAAATCAAGAGTTAGACGTTGCACTTGTCGCTTATGATCTACATATTTCTACTATACACGATAAAATTCACGTTTATTTGATATAATACTTTGTCACGTCTCAGTTGTGAGGCTTAAGGTTTGATTATAACATTAATTAGTGAGGAATATAAACGTACGTTTCTTAAATTGCAACAATCTACGTACTTGAAAGAATACTCTTGTGTTAAATAAAGTCATTATTGCAAGTGTAACAAATGATTTCACCTACAAGTGTATTTATCAGTCTTATGTTTAATATGTGATGGTACTGAAAATATTTTTTATCACTGCATCAAGGCCTAAAAATGGTTAGTCTATCATTAAAAGTTGTACTTTCTAGTCAAAAGTATTCTAAAAAGTTGATCTGCTCATGTTACAATTAAAAGAACGAGTATGATTACGGTTTGTGCAACGAATACTCTTGAAATCGGGCATAAATAAATTCTTATCACCTGATCGACCTGGTAAAGTGGTATGTATTTCTTGAAAATTCCTATATACTCGTATACGATGTATATATAATTATTTTTAAAAATGAAAATTCATATATAAAAAAAATAAAATATAAAAAGAATTGATTGGACACAGTAAGATCTTAATGGAGTCTTAAAAAACTATCTAGATAATAATATAGATATTTTTATTTATAATAAATATATAGATAAATGCATTGTAGGAATCTGCGGTTATGTTCTGGCAGTCTATGTGGTTGTGAACCTTAAGAATTATTCATTCCAAGGTGTTAACCATTGTGTTAATAATATCTGAGACTTTTCTCATGTCAAAAATCATATATTTCAAATAACAAAATTATATGAAAATATTGGTAGTGTATAAAAAAATATTACTATTATTGATATAGTCGTTGAGTATTTTTATTTATGTAGAAAAATATTTTTAAAAGTATTTAAAACATTGATCTCTGTTAATTAAATTAAAATAAATTGTTATTTATGTAAAAATAAAAAATTGTTATTCACTCTTTATACTTTTCAGGTTTTTCAATATTTTTTATAATTCATTATTTGAAATATATTATTGTTATCATGAGGATTTTAAGTTAAATCATATTTATAAATTATTTTGATGTGACTAAGAATATTTATGGGAAGAAATATTACATGGCGATGTGAAATGAATCAATGGAAAGACGGAATGGACTGTATTATTATGTGAGCATGAAAACCTGCTTCAATCACGATAGTTTTGATCACTTTGTAAACCAGGTCGATTATTTTTTACTTGACTTGAGTTTAGCTATACTCGAAACTTGTTTGATCTTCTTAAACAGTCCGAATAAGCTACACGTGCACGGTCTATCCGTTAAAATATGGAACCAGTGTGACCAGAATGGTTGCTATGGAAGAGCTCCGGACGGTCGTGGTCTCACTTGAAGCTGCCCTTTGACATATACTAGTATTAAATATTTTCTCAACTTTTTTCTCCTTTTTAAAAATCGGCCTAAAAAGTTCTTAGAACTCCTTTGAGGCCGTGAGTATTTTTAAATCTTATCCTTACTGTATCACGTCAATTTCAATAAAATATTTATCTCGATTATATCGAATACTTTCTGATTCAAATAATTAGTATTATATTCTCTTTATATCACTTTAAGAAGAACAAAAGTTGAGAAATAATATAATTTTATCTCAGTGCTGATCAGCATCTGAGTTATCTAACTCTTTTAAAGCTTATTTAGTACGTTTCGAAAAGAATAATTAACATGGGTAGCTTCAAGATGAAAGCTAGACTCGTTTAGTCTCTTATTTGTAAACGGTACATCTCGCGAAATAATTAAAATTAACGGAAATAAGACTCGAATGTTTTGTTGTATATTGTTTAATATCTATAAAAAAATCGAGACGACCTGCTAATCAGCGTCGTACACCAGCGACGTTTTACCTCTCGCACTCTTGGACCTCATCATTTTCTCTTACGATCGACGATCGAAATATTTAACTATAATTATTAATTAAAAAAACTAACTTGACGTCTTTTGTTTTAGCCATGCTCTCATCCTCCTTATTTTGTTTGATGCTAAATATCGCAGGCTCATTTTTTCATATTTTAATATCGATCTTGAAGGACGAGTCAGCAAGCTTATCAATTGCGTATTTTCTTTCTCGCTTTAATACGATTTGTTTCTCTCGATAATTTAATTATCTTGTATGTGTTTGTTTTTAAACCTATCACTTCCCTTTATTTTTGCTCTTTCTCCTCTTCTTTACTTGTTTTTATTCCACAATGATGACGACTCGGAGTGTTGCGAGGAACCGGAAGACCAGCCACCGGCTTTGTCCTCCGGCTATTGCTCTAGACAAGCTCCTGTTTGAAGATCTTCTCTTTGTGCATTCGCTCCATATGACGGGCAATATGCATCTTTTGCTTTGCACGATAGACACAATGCGGACATTGAAACTGTGGCTCCTTGCCACACTCCCACTTTTGATGATTACGTAAGCTGCTCTTCAATTTATAGACACGGCCACAAGCTGGACAATTAAATCCCTCTGGATTTCCGGTTGTACTGCCACTGAAGCCCTTGCCAAGACCTCCACCTGATCGCCACATAATTGATGGAACACTCCAACGTTGCCAAGCTGCTGCCCACTTGAGTCCTGTGATGCTGAGGTCCTCAGCTGGAACACACGGTTCAAGAATTAATTATTTATTCTACTGGAATTATTTATAAGGGATTTTTTATACTTGTTATTGAAAATCCTTGGTTCTATTTTGTTGATAATGAATCAAAAAAGTATTTGAGTATGGAATGAAAATGTGTTACTTTCGTCTTTACAATTTTATGTGATTACAAAAATAAACATTTTCTTTGATTTGATTGTAAGGTTTTAGTTTTGTTTTGAAATAAAGTAAATGAATTGTAAATGAAGTCATTATCTGTCATGAAATTTTTTTTTTTTTTAAATTTGTCAGAAAAACTTTAAGAAAATAACTTTTTTTGATCATTATAATTTAATAACTTTTGAAAGATTTTTATTTGAAGATTCCTGAAAAATTTCGACTTTCGAGGCATTATAAAACTTTTAATGAATTTAGTGAGTATAATGAATATAAAAAAATGATCAATCTCGAAAGTCGAAAATAAAAAAAATTTATTGATAGAAGATTGATGCATCAATGAATCCTTACTCTTGAGCCCCAAGCATCTAGCTATCAGTTTCCTGATTTAAAAAGAGCGAATATCGCGTACTTATGAAAGGAACAGAGCTCATGTGACTCATTAGATTTTTCTATGTAATATTCCATTTAAATTTATCATTAAAAAAAAAAAAACATTGTTGACTGTCTTAATATCTGTTCCTTTCGCTAAAAAAGCGATGAGAATAATTTTTTCATTGGGAATCTATATACAAGATTTTTTTTGAAAAGTTAGTGCGCATGCCAATCCTTCAGTGATGATAGAAAGGAAGGAAAATGATCAAGAGTAGTCTTAATCTTAATTATAAATAAACGAATAAACAATGCATTGAGAATTTTGTTCAGAGTGAGCGATAGCAATACATTTTTCTAATAAATAAGTTAATAAATAATTTATAAGATACTCGTTTGTATTTAAGGGATGCCAGAAATAGTGGCAAGAAAATAGTTAAAATAGAACAAAGATTTGGATCGAATTTCCGAAAGAGAGACAAATATTTTTGTTTCAAATAGAATATTCGAAATTGATAATTGAGAATAATTCTCAACATGATAAATGATCATATTTTTCAACTTAAAATTAGTCTATATGATTAAAATTTGGGAATGGTACTGATTTTATTGTTGACTTTTTAATTTATGTTTATAATGTGTAAACCTAATTTCAATCCAATTCAAAAAATTTCGGAATATGGAATGAAGTTGATAAATTTTGTTATTCTCTGGACTCTTTACAAGTATCATATAATTGTAATTTCCTTCTTTTTGATGTCAAGTCTTTTTGAAGTACGCCCACATTTTTTTTGTCTTCTTTTCTAGTTGTTTGAAGTTAATTCTTCGTTTTCGTGATCTTGTTATGCATACTTGGCCTTTGAATCCACAGCCGTTGACCTAAAAATAAAAAATAGCTTTAGATGGGTTCTAAAATAAATACGTGTTTGAACACAATTTATTGCTGATTTTTTGTAGAATCATTGATCTGTGTAAAATCCATACCAGTATTTTTAAATCAACCTGATTATTGATTACCTGATGTAAAAACTCTCTAATTAAATAAATAAAAATAAATTAAATTATATTTATCACAGGACTTGTATATTAAATAAATAGTAAATTAAAATATCTCAGTGATCACTCATTTAATTATATAAAAATATATAAAAGAAATTGATTATGGTTAATTTTGAATCAAAAACATAAATATTAATTGAAAATTATCCCATAAAAATATTTAAAATATATAAATGTAGAAAAATTAAATAAAATTCAAAACTTCAAGCTCAATAGTAGAAAAATAATTTTAAATTAAGAAAATTCTATCAAAAACACGCATTAATTATTATCAATAATCGGCGTATAAGCAAGCAAGTAATTTTCCATGTTTCCAATTTTTTCATAATGCTGTCGCCTGATGTGTCGAAGCCAATGAGGTTTCCTCTTGCATCTCTGAGGACAGAACGGACATTGAAATAATGGCTCCTTGCCACATTCCCATCGTAAATGGCGCATTAACGAATCCTTCCTCTTATAGCTTCTATCACATTGGGTACAAATAAATGGACGACAGCCACTTTTGCATGCCATGTTGGCATTAGGTATCTTGAGTTGTGCTCCTGAACTTAAAGTGTTGGCATGTTGACTGAGAAAATTGAACCTCTGGAATTTGTTAAAATCTGTAAGCAAAGAGCTTAATTTTAAATAGATTCTCCAATTATTTTCAATTAATCTTGAATCCAACACCACCACCAACGATCTAAATAATCAGTTGACTCTCTAGATCATCGTGCAAAAAATACAAAACTCATCATCAAACAAAAATCAATATTAAATTATCATCATCATCATTATCAAAATCACAAGTCAAGTAGAAAGATTTATAGATCACAATAATCCATGACATGCGTAAATTTTTTCTTTGTGAAAAAATTAATTAGTCAAATTAGAACTGAGATCATCATTATTTTAGAATTGTTTTAAAAACATTATTAAATTAAATTGATCTTTTGTACACTTTCGCACTTATTTATAATAAAAATATGGATTTTTATCGTGGATATCCTTGACAGTTAAACAAATTTCTGTAAATAAAAAATTAAAAGTTAATTACTCATTTTCTCTATGTGAATCAATTAAAAACAGCCTGATAATATTTTATTCACGAAAATTTTGACCGTTAGAAAATACTTTAATCTATTCTATTTAACAATTTTCTTTATTATACAAAATGAACATTATATATTTTTTTTACTTAATATATCAGTGATTCTAAAGTAGTCAAAAAAATATTTATGCTCTTTAAATAATTTTTAATTATCTTAATCTAAAGCTGAAACAATAACAGACGTAAAAAACATAAAAATTAATTATCTGTTGATAAAAAAATCTTATCAAAAATCGACGAAAATAGTTCATTATATTTTGTTCACATAATAATGTGAAAACTTTTAAGATCTCACTGAGGAAGAACGATTGCAGTTTTTAGAATATTTTTTCCATCGGATCATGATGAAATTATGGACTGAGATTGATGCTTGTTTACATGTTTTGCAAGCTTATCACGACGATAAAATTTTTTTTGACATAAAGGGCAAGTATATTTTGGTTCTTCAACATGAAGTTTAATGTGAGCTGTTAAATTATGCTTATAAGTAAATTTTCCATTACAGAAACGGCACTGATATTTTGGAGCTTTGCCACACTCCATTCGAAGGTGTCGTCTTAAACATGAAGATCTCATATAAAAACGATTACAGTTTGGACACTTGAAGGAAGTTTGACCTCTGGCTGTTCTAACTGGTTGAAATGATGATGATGATGACATTGATAAATGAATATTTTCAGATATTCTAGATCTTCTCCATCCAGCTCTACCACTCACAGTATCCATTTCATTTAGAATTCGTCGAGGTCCATGCCATACACCTGAAAAATACATAATATTATGAAATAACTGTTCAAATAAATTACTTGAAATTGCTGCAATTTATATTCAAACACATGATTAAAGATGAAAATATTTCATTAATTAATGCAATGTCAAGAAAATTCTAAGATGAAAAACAATTTATTATTTATAAGCACTATTTTAAATTACTTAAATTATCATTACAAAAATAAAATTATTTTTGTTTTGTTTATGTTCGATAACAAATAATTCACTATCTATATTTATAATAAATGTAATAAAATATTATTGACTATAATCCATTTGAATTATTCTCAAGTTGAGAATATCACGTAGAATTAGGAGGAGGAAAAGGATCACTTTTATTCTCATTTTTGAATGGATGAAGTTGTAAGTGAATACGATAATGTCTGAGTAGACTGTGTTTATGTTTGAATTTAGAATGACACATAATGCACTCAAACTTTGCTTCTTTTCCACACTCTAGCCTCTTGTGCCGTTGAAGAGAAATAAGTCTCCGGTAGTTTCTCCCACAGGCATCACATGGAAATATTTCGTTTATTCCCGATTGTTGCTGCCAAGGAACTGAAAAAAAAATACATTTATTAATTAGATGAGTCCTAAGTAATGATAAAAAATAAATAGGATACTTGGGAAGGTTAAATAAGATATTAATAAATAAATAAACAAATATTTTTTTTTTTTTAGAAAATAACCCGCAACAAAGTGTCTTTCTTTTATTAATAATTAATAATTATTAATAATAATAATATAATTATTATGGTAATATTAATATGAAAAAACGTCAATAACATTCTAAAATTGGTATTATAAACCTTTCCAAAAAAACATTAAATATTGAGGAATGATTAATTGATAAACGTTACCGATTTATTCCTCACTACTTCATACAAAAATATCAGAGAGTCAAAAGTTTAGAGTAAATTAAAAGCGAATTACTGTAAATTCACTTACAATAATATATAATAATAATTAAGTATATAATAGGTACCAAGTTCCAAATTACAAAGTTAATAATTATTATTATAATAATAATAAACATAATAGTAATTATAATCGTAAAGAAAATTATATGAATAATATAATAATAATGATAATGGTGTAAATAAAAATAATTCGGAATAATTAAATCGAACGTAAGTCTAGTTCGCGGAGCATTCCTTACTTAAATAATATTTTCAACATTACAAGAGTTATTTTTTTCATTTTCATAATTACAGAATTAAAGGTAACGCTTTATGACAAAGAAGAAGGAAGAAAAATTAAATAATGAAGTATTTCTATAAACTATATGTGTACATATATTATAAATATGAACAGAGAAGAGCGATAATTCCCATACGATGCTTCGCAGGCACAAAAGTCAATGGCGACTATTCGCTAAATACTGATATAAAAAATACTGACGTCTATTTATCTATTTTTTAAAAATTTTTTTTTGTAAATATTTTATTATTTTTTGTTTAAATATAAAGACGTCTTATTTTCTGGAATCATTGTCTCTACCTGTTGTTTATTGTACGAATTGTGCAAAAATCCCCTGTCCACTCTAAAGTAAAAACTACAAAATCTTTAAGTATTTATATAAAACCATGGTTAAGTATTAACTCATGATTAAGTTTTTATTCATAAAAATAAAAAATGCTCATTCTCTATTTTTTTTTATTTTTTTAAATACATTTTTGTTTGTCTAAAAAATTCTTTATCACGGCTATAATGATCTATTGGTCATTAGTTTATTTTAGCTCAATTAATTATCATTTTATTAAAAATTCTATAGTTAATTAAGGATTCATTCGTTGACATATTACATTTGGGAATGTTTTAATTAAAAATCGGTTTCGACTTTATATAAACAATACTGGAGTGAAACGGTAATTGAACCCAACTATGGAAGCAGACGTTGTATAAAGTTATTTCGTATTCACAATTCCTTAAATATCTTTTATAAAATAAAATTAGTTTTCAATTGGGTTCAGAATTTATGTATTACATAAAATATTTAGAAACGTATATGCTTCCTTGTAAAATTAATTTCAAAAAATAGAGCACCCAATATTATTTTTTTATATTCTAATTTCGTGGAATATTTTTATATATAAAATTAATTAATTAATTAATTAATCAAAGATAATTTCGTGCAACTCAATTTAAGAATTACTTATAATTTCAAAAAAAAAATAACGGTAACAAACCCGTGTAATAAAAATTATAAAAATTTTTTAGCCCTAAACATGTGCTTCTACTGTTCCTACCATTTTTTTAAAAAATAAATTTAATGCTTAAAAAAATTAGAAATACTAAATTGTTATGAAAATAAATGTTTTTTTCTCTGGCTGGAGTATTTTCATGACTGCAAATAATAAAAATCTGAGCATTTTTTCGTTAAATAAACATAAAAAAATAGAAAGAAAAAGCAAAATGAGGTAGGTAAGTTAAGTGAACTGATTAAGAGTACTGTGGTAGCACTTCTAATACCGTCTCGAGTTGTCACGATCGATATTAGAGCCAGAGTAACATTTACTTACTGCATGGACGGTTTAACTGAAGCAAAATTTTCTCTTTACCAAGTAACCACTTAGAATATAATTCAGTTAAAATATTTTACATATTTTTCTTACTTTTTTTTCACATGATAGTACCAGTAAAAGCACTCGTTTTTATTTTTAATCTCGAGAACCTTGAGAGCCTTCATCGTAACCCACTTTCTGATGATGTCTCTTGTAATGTACCGTCAAATTTCCTCGCTGACGTGCTTTGTAAGGACATTCAGGACATTGAAAAGCTGGTGGTTTGCCACCACATTCAACCATTTCATGACGACGCATTGTACTCTTCCATCTATATCCTTTACCACAAAAACGACAACGGAATTTGCGTAGCTGTTCATGAGGTACTCCAACGTATGTAAGGTCACGAGGTTGTGGTAAAACTTCAAAGGAATCAGGAAAGATGACTTCTCGAGTTGATCGTTCACGCTCACGCATTAGTGTTGAATCGCTGAAATTTCCATCTGTCGATCGAGTACTTCGAGTTTCACTCCCTGGGGAACGGTTTTTTTTCGGATGTTTCCTGCTTCCACTGTAGTCCGAACGTAAGAGGGATAGAAGTGCTCCCATTCCTGTAACAACAGCCACCGCAAGAAAGCGAAAGGCGCAAATTAAACAAAAAAGAAAAAAAAATTAATAAAAGAAATTCTTCGAAAAAAAAAATACATAAAATAAATAAATAATAATAAATAAGTAGGGAGGCATTGGGAATAATAAATTATAAACTTAAATAATGATAAATGTAAACACTGAAAAAATGAAATTATTTAGTCAGTGCACATTTGGGTCGTTGGTAAGGCTGATGATAATGCGGTTGATGATAGTTATTTTTGCAAGTAGAATAGTAGATTAAAATTATTTTTTCATATAAAAAACCCATAACCAACCCAACACAAATGAATCAGCCAATAGCCCTGGAAAAAATGTGTAATTCTTATGTGCCCAAGTATCAATTTTGCCAATTTGTGAGAAAGTTGTTGTTGAAGATAGAGAAATAAGGAATGAAAACAGTCAAGTTAATTGAAACAGATAATTTAAACTATTTATATATCTATAAATAAAAGAAATATATTACAAAATATTCTATATTTATATTTATATGTATATATAGATATATTTGTTCTATATATCTGTTTCTTAAATTCTTCTTTTTTTTTACTTTCAGCTTCAACTTATATTTTTTCAGCCCTCAAAAATAACGAAAACAGAATAAATATATTATTTTACAAGTCTCATCGATTATTTCAACCAGTTGAAATGAAATCTGTAAATATTTTCAATGACCGAATTACATGATTTTAATCTTAAACTCACATGTAATATCATTACGACTAGGAATCAATAAGGAATCCAGTCACTCAATTTTCGATATATTTCAATTAATAACTAACGTCATATGTCTATGTAAATTCATAAAAAGGATTTATATACATATTAAACACGATGAATGAGCATGTGTTTGTGTAGGCTGCTCTTTTGCATTCGTTTTTGACAAATAGGACACATAAATGGTCGATATTTGCCGCACTCATATTGTTGATGACGAGTTAAAGAACTTTTATTCAAGTAGCTTCTGTTGCAAGTATCACATGGATAAGGTTTTTTCGTTACCATAACTCTAAAACTCTGCGAACCAAGACCTGAAACAAAATACACAAAATTTTTTAGTAACTGCTCTAATTATCCAAGTATTCGAAATCTATAATAAATTAAATATTAATTAAACTAAATCTTTTAGCAGGTATTAATGTAGATCCTATTTTCATGTTCATCAATAACATGCTCCATTCAATTTTGAATTTTATCTCTTATTATTGATTCACACTCAAAATACAAGTATTAATCATGTTGATTTCTTAGAATTTATAGAATCTTTCAAAAATTTTTCTTTAATACACACTCACATTCACAATACTTATAAATATAAATTAATTCATTTTCCAAGCATTAGATTATTCGAAATTGATAATAATTATTTTTGAACAAATTTTTTCGCATTATTTCACAATTGTATAAAATACACACGTTAATTATATTTCAAGCAATTTATAGATAATTATTATAATTATTCAAACATGTAAAAAAAAGTTATAAAAAATGTTTTAATTGAATACTTATGATCGATAAGTGTTGATGTATGTAGATGTGTCGATTTAATCGATATTGCTGCCATTGATCACATTTTAAGAGAGCCAGAATACCATAAGTTTTAAACAAAAATACTTGCAATTAGTTGATGTGTGTAATAATATAAACAATACATTTTGAAAATTCTAAAAATATTATTATTTATGCTTCGTGAAAATGTGGGTGTTTAGATTGAACTTCCTTTTTGAGCTAAACCGGCAAAAAGGGCAATGAAATTGCGGTGGCTTTCCGCATTCCAGTCTTACATGACGTCGCAATGATGAAGAACTTGAATAAATTTTGTCACATTTCTCACAAACATAGCCAGGATTAATATCTGGCTCACCATACGATCTCCAAGCGGTTCTTCTTCTCCTGCGTCCTGTAAAAAGTAACAAATAGCAAGTCAGTAAAATATTTATACTATTCAAATAAGTATAATTATAAAAATAAAAAAAGAAACAGCTTTACACTAAAATCAGTAGCGAATTTCCTATAGGTATATTAGCTTAAATAATAGTGAAATTTTGAGGATCCTTAGTGAATGAATTGAAATCCATCTCTATACTTAATAATCAGAATAAATAATTTTATTCATGTACAAAAATACTATCGTTTAATAACGACGATTTTTTGTCACCAAATTAAAAAAAAAAATTTTCTATTAATTAATTTAATTTTGAGATTGTAGACGTTATGATGAATTTTTGTTTCGAAGCAGTTTGTATTGAATTTGCTTGATGAATTCTTCCTTTCCTGAACTCACAAGTGTTGGCCAGCACTCGGAACTTTCTCTGACATGCCTATGCAGAGATTTCTTCCATTTATATGCTTTAGAACACGCCAAACATCTATTGATACCTCCTGGAAAAAATTACAAAATCAATCGTCTATTAGTACTATATATTACGTCAATTATCCTGTAGTTAAATCAAAAAATAAGAAAAATCTTTATCAATATGAATGAATTAACTAATGTAAGGTTGGTGTACATGCAAAGTTGAAAATACATATAGTAATGTTTGGAATTTCATAGAATTTATTCAAAGATGATAATCAAAAAAAATGATTGCGAATGTGTTTCAATAAATTACAACGAAGTTTTGCTCGTTTTGGACAATGAGGACATTGATATCGTGGTGGTTGACCACATTCTTCTTTAATATGTCTCATTAAAGATGTTTGCCATGAATAAAATCTTCCACAACGTGTACATTGATATAACTTCTTTGGATGACCAATTGGACGATCTTGTTTTTTATCTGAAAGAGATTTATTAAAAATTGTTAATATCATAATACGAATAATCAACTCTGAACAATTAGATATTATAAAACTACGAAACGATAACAATTTTATCTAAGGTAATACGTTAAGATAAAAATTAGATGAAAAATGATATAGAGAATGTCATTGATCTTAATTAATCTTCATTTTCTGAAAAAATTTATAATAAAATTATATAAACAACATACAATCAATAGAATTATACAAATTATAAGTAGTACTTTTTTAAAAATTTATGAAATATTCATAAAGACTAGATTTTTATTTAATTTAACGTGAATATCTTTTTCTAAATGTTTGTTTGATTTTAGTTCTGCAATCTTGTCCATGTTTTTTCATCAAATGAGTAATTAAATTATGTCGTAATTTAAATACACGTGAACAGTAAACACAAGGAAATGGTTTTTTTCCACATTCTTCACGAATATGTCGTTGAAGTGATTTTTTCCATGTAAATATTTTCGTACATCCACCACAATGATAGTGAAGAGCTGAAACAAAATTAATTTCAAAAGTTAGTAAATTGTTTGAATAAATATTACTCTCACACGTTAATTACACACCAAATGAGTTTATCTATCTCATAATACAGATTCAACCTAATTTCATATTGTTGATAAAAGTATGTTAACTTAAAAGTTAATACTATAGTCTGAATTCTCATTAAATAATTTCTTTGACACTTTATTTATGCACTTACGAAAATACATAAGTTTATAAATGCTAGGTAAAGCAACAAATCTGTGAATATTCAATATACGATTAAATCCTCAAATAAAAAGGAATAGACTGTAATATAGCACTAAGATCACATGAGATCCTTCGAAGCATATTTTTTACATTGAACACAGAGTACACCGAGAAAAAAAATAATTAAAAAATTTATTATCAACCGAATAAATAAAATTTCTTCATCTCTCTAAACTGAAATTCATCAGCATGTATTTACAATAAGCAGTCTCCTATTTCATTCGTACTTATAGTTTGAGAAATTATTTATCTCAATCATAAATACTTTTTTATCATAAATAAATAAATAATAATAATAATAAATTTTTAATACAGTAACGTAATCAAAAATAATTTTGATTTAATAATTTTTCTTCTCAGTGCAGACAAAAATGTATAAACAACAAAAAAAAAATGTAACTCTTCAATAGTTAAAAGTCTTTAAAGAGTCTAAAAATAGTTAAAAACAACCTGAAAATAAAAAAAAAAGTCTGGCACAAAGAAAACTACTTAGTTTAAGGCATTGATTAAAACCGATGGAGCCTGGAGTATTACTACACTTTCAAGTCAGGCTTCAAAGTGTTTATGAGTTCGCTGATGGTATTTTAAAGTGTTGCTCTGCCTGATGAGCATGTAGAATGAATGCCTTGAAAGCTGCAAATGGACAGAGTGTGCACTTGAACTGTGGTGGCTCGCACTTGTGTTTCAGATAGTTGCTCCACATCTTGTAGAATTTGCTGCACTTGAGGCAAGTGTAGCCAAGCATTTGGTCTCCCACATACATCTTACGGTAAGCTGTAATCAAAGAGAACAAATCAATTCATCGATTATTAATTGTTAGTCAATTGATTTCAAATTATTGTCTGAGATGAACAAAAATAGCTAGTTAGATAGTACACGCTTATGGGAGAAAAAAAAAACCAATTTCATTCCTTAAAGTAAAAAAAGCAAATCTTAAAAGCAAATTTTCATTTCTAGAGTAAGCTGCTTAGCTTAGTAATCCATAAGCTCACTTAATTCAATGTTCTTTTAATAAAGAAATAATTTTTTTATTCATTTATTCATTATTCATTCGTTATATAATTACATATTTTTATCATTAAATAGTTTTTTAAAATAACCGTAGGTGACAAGTATTGCTGAATCTTGACCATTAAATCTTCAACAAATCGTCTTGAATAAGCTTGTGAACTACAAACATAATGCAAATTAACTCAAAAATCTACATATTTTTTAATAACATACTTAAATATATGGAATAATTTTATATCAAACAAAACAATGAAAGTCAAAAATTAAAAAGTATAAAGCTGAGAAGTGTTGAATTATTTTTTTTAAATAATATTCAAACAAGAAAATAGAATCATTAAATTTTATGGAGTAACTGTGAATGAGTTTTCTAGAAATTATTTTTAAATAAACGTAATATCCAAAAAGACTGCTATGTTTCGTAAAACATAATAATAGCAAAAAAATTATGTATTAGAAGTTTTATGAAATTTTTCATCAAACTTTTTAGAAGTTGCTGCCTTAAAAGTTACTATAGTCTTGGAGACTTCACGAAGTTTATTATGATATCGAACGTTCAAATCATGTCTTGGAGTGTTGACGTGTCTCATATAGTTTCCCTTATATCCAGTTCTGTAACGACATAAGTCACATGAATATCTTGTTTTAAATCTTTGACCACATTCAATAGCACGATGACGAGACAGGGAAGAAGCCCAGAGATACTTTCTTCCGCAATCCTCACAAGTATATACTCCATTCACTGAGACATACTTATGGTACCGATGGTAACAAGATTGAAATTCATCTCCCTTACGATCTGATCTCTCTAGCTTTTCTACTGAAGAACTTGGACCATGTTCTGTTTCCTCTGCATCAATTTCTTCGGTAGCACTAATAGCATCAAGTTTTTTAATTTTTTTTTCCATCGTCAGTTGATGCTGTCGACATTTTCTTCGATGACGACTAAGAGAAGTAGTCCAAGTGTAAATTTTTCCACACATCTCACATGCATAAATTCCAGGTTTTTTCGGTCGAAAATATTTTTTTTTAATCTTCGTTGGTAGATTATCATTTACATTCTCATTTGTATTTTCACTCATTTGTTCTTCTATAACCTCTATTAATTCTTCTTCTAAAACTTCTTCATCAACATACTCTGGTTCTCCATTTTTTTCCAGTTCATTCATCACTGTTTCTTCGAACTCTGTATCACTTAAATTCCATTTTTCTGAATTATCTTCTTCTAATTCGCCTAGGAAAAGTCCTGAAACAGATTTGTAAAAAGTTGAAATATTTGCTCAAAAACTAAAATACGAGTATTAACAAAGTATTGATAAAATTCAATTAATAAAAAAAAAAAATGATTTGAAATTTGTTAAAAAAAATATCATAAATTATAGTATTTGAAAACTTTTTATTTATTTAACTTTTCCAGATGATTTATCAAGACGAAAAAATACTAGTATTATATAACGAATCAAATCTTTCTTTGTAATTAAATTCAAATACGTAAAATCATTTTCTATTTTTAATAAAATCACATTAAAACATACAAAATATTATAAAACAGTCACAAATTTCGTAAGATAGGATTACGAAACAATTCAAAGCTTAAATGAAATGAAACAATACGATTAATTATTTAATACTCTAGGGCCAGGTGATTTCTTTATTGACTTTTGAGTTATGATTCTTTAATCACAGATATATCACCGACGATTCTATGAAAAGATTTCATGTGTCTCCGTACACAAAATCTATAATTACTGCGGAAATTACAGAGTTCACATCGATACTTGGAAGCTGGAGCTGATTCATGAACATTTTTAATATGTCGCTCCATATTAGCTTTGTAGGTGCTCTTGTATGAGCAAAGATTACAGGAAAATTGAGAACTACGTTGATAGACTTTACAATTTTGCATGTGACGTTTCAACAGATTTTTTAATGGAAATGTTTTCCGACAAAATTTACAACAATATCGTTTAAATGTTGATGTATTTGGTGTAGCCAATGGATCATTCTGAACATTTAATTTTTCTGGATCACTCGGAACTACTGGTGGAATTGTTTGAGGCACATGAATTGTGATTCCAATGAAGTTTGGGTTTTCAGGAAAATCCGAATAATTCCAACTGCTTGTTCCTAAAACAAAAAAAATAGCTCATGAATTTTAGTTCACTTTTCATTGAAAATAGCATTTACATTATGTTTCATCATGGGATAGAAATTTAGTGCTAGAATTTGTTAAATATTCCTGAAAAAATTGGCAATAATACGATATTGATATTAAAAAATATATTTTTTTAAATGGAATATAAATTAGTACAGGATCTATAACAAAGTATTTTTGTAATAGTAATTAATAATAATGAAACTTAGCATCGCCTGCAGAAAACCTCATTCCATTTCGGTGAATAGCAGCGATGTGTCGTCGTAAATTATCATTTCGAGTGAAGCTGTAGTTACAAAAACCGCAAGGAAAAGCGCGATTACCACCACATTCATATTTCATATGTCGTGTCAATGTATAGCGCATCGAATATGTACGACCACACGATGAACAAACAAAACGTGATTGAGTGACACCTGAAACAAGGAAATTATTTTACAAGTTAAAACAATAATTATTTGGTTTTCTAATAACATTCATAAATTTATGATCATCATACCAGTTAATTTTCAAGTTCAATCTTGTTCTTTATATACTTTATTTTAATGAACACAAAAAATATCGCACAGCAAGTTAAATAACTGTGTGATAATACTAAAAAATAAAAATTTAATCATGCCTAGCAGTAAAAAAAACATCTCCGATTAATAAACAATTTAACACACATTATCTCTTTTTTAACTATGAATATATTATTATTAGATTATTAGATAGAATTATTAGATTAAAATAATAGATATAATTAAAATTTTTTATTGGATGACATGAACAATTTTTTTTTTACTCAAAGAGTTTTTAAGAACACTGGAACATTTTTTTAAGCTGAATTGAATAATTATTGAATAAACGATAGGATCTAATAACTTAGTAATAGAGTTATGATGACATTTTGCCTTGTGGTACTTTTAAATTATGAAAATTTCCAATATGTCTGCGTAAGCTGAATTTTTGTCTGTATCGATTAGGACATAGATGACAATGAAAAATTCTATCAGAGCCACATTCAAATCTTCTATGTTTACTTAAGCTGGCCTGATGACGATAAGATTTAGAACAATTAGAGCATGAATATAATTTTCTTGATTTTCGGGGTGAACCTTCACTGCTTGAAGTATGAAGAAAGATTTTTCTTTTCCATGAATGACAATTTTCTATATCTGAAATCACAAAAGTATTTTTTTACATTATTACATGATTCATAAATTATATTTTTGTACTTATTTATGATAGACCAACACAATGTACTAGAGTGATGACAGTACATGAGGAAAAACAGATGTACTATGTAAGAGCTTTTATTAAGATCTTATAAAATACATATCATATAAAGTAAATATATTATTATGAGAAAAACTTTATTGATAGTAGGATCATATAGATTTACACCAAGTTTATGTCGCACATCCTATTAAAGGATTTAGTCACGACTTGTTGATAATATGATCTCAGATAATTTAAATTTTGCAATTGAAAGTATTTAAAGTACTTAGAAATCTTAATATAAAATGGATCACGATGCACAAACATTTGGAAATAATTTTCTTGGAACAGTGAATTTCGGAGGAAAGTAATATTTATGTTTTTCAAAAAGATGTCGGCGTAATTCAATATTCAGAGTGAATTTTGAACAGCAAGTATGGCAGAAAAAATTTCTTTGACCACCGCACTCAAGTTTCAAATGTACCAAAAGAACATTTTTGTCTCCGTAGCATTTACCACATTGAGGGCACTTGTATCCTCTTGAGTCATAACTCATATCATTCAATGGTCTTGATCTTCTTTTGTGAGGAATTTTTTGACTTCGTGCTGCACCAGCTATAAATGATAAATAACTTATTAATAATAATTCACAGAAATTTTTATATTTATAAATCAAAATAAGTTTTGTTCTGACGAAAATTCATTTCTAAAGACAAAAAACAAGACAACAAAAAATGATTATGAACAAGTTTTAAAAATTAGGTTTTTCTAACCATGCATGTTAAATCTCATTAAGTATTTTTGACATCGCATTTCAACTTTAATACTTGTTGAAATTCTCATAATTCCTACCAACAACATTACATATATTTTTGTTTTTGACGTGAATAATTTAAATAAAGACTATAAATACTTTGATATCTTTATGTTTCTTTTATTAGCAAAACTGAAGTATTCAATATAATATTATAGCTATTTTTTTGTTTACTTCATAAACACTTACTTTCCAACAAAGCTTTTAGCCAACAGTCTGATTCGTTGTAGAATGCATGTTTCTTATGTGCCTCTCCAAATTGCTCTTTTGTGCAAATCGTACAGGACAAAATTCGCAATTAAACTGCGGTTCTTTTCCACATTCATAATTAAGGTGTCTCCACAATGAAGTATAAAAGGCATAACAACGACCACACTGTTTACAGACAAATTTTTTCTTCTTTGTGTCTGGTCTTGAAGAATGTGAAGAAGATAGAGCCTCTGCTGAGAACACATTAGTAATTTTTGGAAGTATTGGTACGAAATTGGTAGTTGACTTTAATTTTGGTACTGAATTTCTGTCTGACTTCATTAATGATTTGGTAACTTGAGGTTTTTTTACAATCAGATTATTTCGCTCACATTCTAGTGATTGATGTCGTGTTAGAGATGCTTTTAGAGCAAAAGTACTTCCACAGTTCAAGCACAAGTATTTTCTTGAGCCAAGTCTTCGAACTCTATTTCTTATGAGATAACTATCATCTCCAAAAGTGGTAGAACGAAGTCGTCGAGTATTGAACTCTTTTGATGTTGATGGTAGAGTAGATACAGTCCAATTGGTCGAACTATAAGTACGTTCTGAAACAATAAAGATAAATTATTTTAATGATAAGCTTAATAAATGAAATAAAATATCTTTTAAAAGCTTTCGAGGCAACTCAAAACTTCACATTCTAATTTAATATTTTACAATAGAATGACTAACTGGAAATAATCAATAGGCATTATAGTCAATAAAGGATAAGGTAAACAAGGATATCATTTTTATATTTTATTCATAAACAATCGTATGATACAACAAAAAAAAATATATTTATTTTAAAAATTCACTTATATTTCCCTAAAACACAGAAAATTAAGTAGAGTATTTAAGATTGAGATGATTTTTACGTATTTCTGAAAATAAGAATTATAAAAAAATTTTTATCGAAAAATAAAATTTAAATTGTATATAAATAAAATTCAATTATTGGGTAATTGCACTTGTTTAACTTATTGTGCATTAATAACATGTATCAATATGCTATTAAATTTATTTTAATGACTATTACATACTATAAAGAAAATCTACTAATCAATTTATATGAATATTTTATAATTAATATTAAATATGAAATAAATTTAGAAAATTAAAGATTACTGATTTGGATATGTATTTGAAATACTTGTTCGTGGTTTTATGAACTCATTTTTTCTATGTTTGGTCATATGAATTTCAAGATAAGACTTGTACGTAGCTCTATAAGGACAATATGAACACTGATAGCTGGGTTGTTTTCCACATTCATTCATAACGTGTCGTCTGAGATTCTTCGCTTGGTGATAACGACGGCCACAATCATTACAAAAGTACCATCCCTGGCCTCGCATTCTTCTACGGCTGAATGGTCGATTGGAACGATGTCGGGTTGAATCTGAAATAATTATTTTTTATTGTTAATAAAAATAGCAATAATAGTTTTTTTATAGATACTTATAAAAAATTCTAAAATATAAATACTGTGCAGTTTAGTATGAACTTTCTATATAGACAACATTGTTTGAGTATTTGGCTTTATTTAACTTTATAAAGCTTCAACCATTTTTATTGTGCATATAAATATGAACTTATTATGAATAAATATTTTCGAATTATATACATAGTCGCTGAAAATATTACGTTTGAATATTAGGGAGGTCTCCATGGATACTGATAATATGTCTAGACAAAGCTGCTTTATATTTGCTCTGATGAAGGCAATAAGGGCAATTGAACTGTGGTGATTTTCCACATTCGTACAATATATGACGTGTTAACGATCGTTTGACTTTATAGGTTCTTCCACATTGAGTACATCCAAATGGAGATGACTGGCTGCTCCGATGGTCTGGATATCCTGAAAAATATTAAACATAATATTAGATGAACATAATAGAAATGATTTTTTTAAAAAGTATTTATTAATGTCTTACGTGTACTTGAAAAATCCTTCGAAGTGTAGACAATAAGAAATTGAGAAGTAATAAAACAATAAATATATACATAAATATATAAGGTTGGAAAAAATGTGTTTTGCCAGTCATGTTTAATAAAATTAATTTATTTAGTAACCAACAATAAACTATGTTTATTATCAATATTATTTTTGTGAAAATGATTATTAAAATCATCATAACAGTTTAGCCATTTTTGTCTAAAAAAATACCACAAAGTTATCGTAAAAGCGAACATTCCAATCACGAACAATAAATTTCTGATGTTGATGATGGGTAACTAGCATTGAAATAAAAAAAAATAAGTTTTGATTAATGTCATTTCTGTGGAAATGCATTTAATCATTGTAACTCGTCAAATAATAATCATTTAATGTCTTCATGTGTTTACCATTGAGGTGAGTATTTAAACTTGATCTGTGTTTAGTTTTATAAGGACAAACAGGACATTGAAATTTTGGTTCAACTCCACATTCATGCTTGAGATGTCTTGCCAAACTTGAGTAATAGTTGTAAACTTTATTGCAGTTCTTGCAAGGATAAGTCACCTTAGAGTAGTTGGTAAAGCCAAGCATCTTGTATTCTGTAAACAATAAAACCAAGATACCAAATGATTAGTAATATTTAACAAATCATTCTAATCACTCAACATTATTTTTAATGTTGATCCATACACAATGGTTAGTATTGATTTGTTATTTTGACGTTTATGAAATACAGACAATTACTTTTTTAGATTTATTGTTATCAGGTGAAATGATAAACTTTCTGGAACAGAATTCCAAATTACGTAAACATTAATATTATTATTTTTAGAACACAATCTACTGTTATCAATAATTAAATCAATTTTTATATATTTATCTATCTGACATGTAATAATCAATTATAATTAGTCATATAATTTATTTAATTAATTAATATCAATTTAAGGTTGTTTTTTCTCTTAAAACTACATCCATTGGTACATGTCCATCTTTTGTAAGACTGCAAGTGGAAGACCTCGTTTGATGTAACGTTGTAATGTAGTCCTAGGTACATTATACTTCTTTTCAGCTGATCTTAAAGACATTTTGCCTCGCATCACTGCCTCCATGGCATGTTGTAACATAACGTGATTATGACCTTTGATATATCTCCGTCGACGCCGAATAACTGAAATCATAAAGATATTTATAAAAACCTTTGCTTAAAAAATTAATCATTTCAATAAAGAACAATGAATATTCTAAAAATTTTGGTACAATTTTAAACAGTCAGAAGCTCACAACACAAAATTTAACAGGTTTAAAAACCTTTCTGGAAATCATTATTTATTATGGCTAGAATTAAAATTTTGATGGGCTTTTTTCATTTAATATAAACCATTTTATTGAATGTTAACAGAACTGAGAAAAAGATCTTGATAAAAAATATCAATATTCATCATATGCCCGTATGGAGTCTTTTCACATGAGTTTTGACGTTCCATCGACGGTTGCTTTGATAATTACAAAATGGACATTTTTCAAGCTTTTTTTGAGTTTTGGAAGTTTTACTGGATTCATTTAACAGTTGATCTGGTGACACACCCATCATTACTTCTGGAATTGCACTTGTATATTCCGTCCATGGTAAGCCTGAAACAAATCGTCATTGTGTCAGTTAATTTCTATTTTGCTTCAGTACTTACCGATTAAGAACTAAATAATACAAAATTTTACGGAAATACAATTGTTCATATTTTTATATCAAATTATTATAGAAATTGATAAATTAAAAATAAAATCATGTATAAATAATAATCTAATGTTTTAGGTGTAATTGTAATAACATTCCGTTGATCTATTCACGAGGAAGTATTTCTTCATAACTGAAATCAAACAATAAATCATTAATATCTCTTTGAGTATGAATAGAAAAATTTGAAAAAATAAATACATTATGAAGTGATAAAATAAAAATAATTTTCTGTAAAATGAATGAAACAATAAATATTAGTTACTTGAAATTCTCTCAAATAGCTATTCAAATTTATATACATTAATTTATTAATATTGCGACAATGTTATACAGAGTTTAAGGATGTATTAGAGGTACAATGAACATATCTAGTATTCTAGTAAATAGAAGATGGGTAAAATGTCATCGGACTTACACAAAAATCTATCATGAACAAGAAAATGAATAATTTTTCATATAATTGCACATTTACATATTTATAATTAATACTTCATGTATAAAAGGGAGAAAAAAAATTATTTGTTTTAATAAAATTTTTACAAAAATTAATTGTCCTTTTTTTATAAGGTAAAAGATACAATTGGCCACACAAGTAATATTTGCCACCTTACTCTTACTTAATAAATATAATAAATCTTGTTGTTTCCATGAAAATAGGATGGCCAATGTTAGTCATAAGATCAACAACTGTACCTTGTACCCTACATGCTTTTTTTTAATACTAATTCTTCGTGAATCATTGATTGCACGATTTTGTCAATACTTTGATAAAATTTACAAATGATGTAGATATCTATATGACTTCTACAGTATATTTTATAAGTGATATGATTAGTTCAAGACTTAGAGATGAAAATGTATAAATTCATTAAATATTTTAAAATTATTTGTTAATTACTTATTTATCAATATACATATATTTATGAATTACATCTATCAATAAAGCTATCCATTGTAATTTTGATTTTTCTCCTCATAAATTATTATCAAGTTCAGTAAACAAACATTTTTGATAACAATTTATGAATATAAGAAGTATTATATAATAATAAAAAATTGATTTAGAATTTTTTTGCAGACATATCTGACTTTTTATAAAATAATTCACCAATGTTGTGAACTGAGAGAAGATGTTTCACAAAACTGGCTTCAACTCTTGATCTAAACGGGCAGTATTGGCAGGAAAAATGAGTCTCAGAGGTAGCCAGTCCACATCCACTTTTTAGATGTTTCCTCAAGTTTGAAGCCCACGAATACATTTGACCACAGCTTGGACATACATGGAGACGTGGCCTGACGATCGGAAATAGTCTCGAGTCTGTAAGAAAATTGTCGTTGGCTGTTAGAAAGGAACTAATACAAATTGTCCTTCACCTCAAGTAACAGAGAAAAAATTCAATCCATGAGGTAAAGAACTTGCAACCAAAGGTGCAACTTTTAATATAAAAAAATACTAGCAGCACAGCTAGTTTCTAACATTGAAGCGCATGCCTCACGAATTTTTATATATAAATCAGCCCAATCTAGCATTACCAGTAACTCTTCATTGATGATCTTCACATAATAGCAAATATATCTTCGTAGATGAAATTACTGAAACAAATATAATTCTACCTATCGAATTTTTAAATTAATTTTTTCAATAATATTTTTAATTATTATATTTGTTGTAAAAATGTTTATTTAAAAACTGTACAAATTATTAACGATCATTTATTTAAAACTTTTTTATGTACTTTGTACATATGCCTTTTTAGATTTCCTTTAAAATTGGACATGTAACCACAATCAGAACAAAAAAATGTAGGTGGTTTTCCACAAGCAACTTTTTGATGAAATCGAAGACTTGATATCCAAGAAAAAGTTCTTCCACAATGGCACACGAATGCTCCTCCTAAAATCAAAGATTTATTAACATGATTAATAAATTTATTTTTAATTTAACAAATAAAAACTTTGGTTAATTTTTATTCAACATAAACGGGAAATGAAAAATGTTGAAGGCTTACGTTAGTAAAAAGAGCCACAAATTATTGGACCTTGAAAAATAAAATATTAAAAAGAACAAGGAATTTTTATTTAAAAAAAAAAAAAAAAAGAATCACTTTCAAGAATCATTAAGATGTATTGTCTGGCTTATACAAGTGTCAATTTTAATGACTAATTTAATTTAATTATTATGCATTCGAAGTATATGTTTTTGAAGACTTCTCTTATATTTCGTTTTGTGAGGACAATAAGGACAACACTCGCTAGGATCTTTTCCACATTCAACTTTTAAATGGTTCTTCATGTTTCTTAGCCAACGATAACCCTTTCCACATTTCGGACAATAGTAACAGCCAGGCTTTTTATCAAGACTCATATTTCTTATATCTCCGTATCTCCGTGACATTCTCATTCCATAGCCTCTCACACGAGGTGCATATGGTTCTCCACGAGAGTAATAATTAGCCCAAGCACCTGAAAACAATTAAAGCAATTGATTAGAATCTGATCTCGATATGTTTGAATATTTTACAAAAGTTATATCCTTTCTACCACAGGGGTTCACCATAGAAATGATGGAAAAATAACTTTTATACAATTAATTTTATTCTTTCATATCAAAGAAAAATCGTTAAATACTTTTTATCAACGAAAATATTTGTTCTATGAATAATATTCAATTATTAAATTTTAGAAATTTTATCATAATCTTCCGTTCATTCAAATAAAATGATCACTTTTAAAAATAGTACAATACTATAGGAATGAAAAAAAATTCGGTAATCTGTAGCTAAATTTTACTGGAGAAGACATTTTTCCCAGGATGATTAGTCCGTATATGTTGATAAAGATTTCCTCGTTGTTTTGTTCGATGTATACAATATGGACACTTGAATTGTGGTTCTTTGCCACATTCATGTCTCATATGACGAACGAGGGTGGCTCGATGTTGATATCCTTTGCCACACTGTCCACACCGATAGGGAAATTGTGGGCGTTGTTTAGCCAGCCACATTGATGTCAAATCCTTCATCAGTGGTAACACAGGGAAACCAGGCCGTGGTAGAATACTGGCTTGTTCCGATGCCATCATCAGAGACAGCATATCTGTGAGGAATCCAGACAAAAAGGATCAATGTTATTCCAGTGTATTAATAATCTACTAACAAGAGGGAAGAAGGAATTACTAATTTCACCTGTCATGCTTCTGTATTTATTTTTTAATTTTTCATTCGTTGAGTTTTTTTTTTTGAATTGAAGTCGAGTTAGTCTTTGTAGTTAATCAGCCAATAATGTGGCTTGAAAATGCTTTTTATTAAAAAAAAAATTTGATGCTACAAAATAAATATTTAACGTTATAAATTTTTAGTTAAAATAGATCAAAATATTTGTTTTGCAGGTCATGAATAAAAGAAGCAACGTTTTTAATTTATTAAAAAATTACTCATCAAATATTTATAAACTAAAAAATTATTTTTTTATAATTAATTAATTTTTTGCCATCAATATTTAATTTAAAGCACAAGCAATTGATCTATTTCCTATTAATGTTTAGAGCAATATTCGTTATTTTGGCAGTTATTTAATTTTTCTTTCAATTTACGAATGCCTGAAATTAATTTAAAAAATATATTTTTCAAAAATCAATCCATGATACAGAATTGAGATAAATAGATGTGTAAAATACTAATTTATCATATCATCAATATTTTCCAAGACATTCACTCGTCATTTATTCCATCTAATAATAATTCACAATAACACTCTAATTGAGATCTATAACATAGACATTACGACCCGGATGACATCGTCTGACATGTCGATAGACATGACCTCGTTGTTTCATTTTCACCATACAATAGGGACACTGAACTTTTGGTTCTTGACCACACTCAAATCTGATATGTCTTTTCAAATGCCACGCGTGCATATAGCTTTTAAAACATTGTGAACATATATGTTTTTTTGTTCGTTGCCTTATGTTTCTTCCAGACAGTGGTTCCACATAGGTTTCATCCATCCCTTTATCTGTAAAGTTCACTTCCTCCTTGACTATCACTGAGCACAGATCACTCTCAAAATTTATTGACCTTTGTAAGCCTAAAACAAAAAAATTAAAGAAATATATTAATAAGAAGAATAATTGTTTTAAATTAACTTAAAAAAAATTATTTGCATAATTTAGGTATTGATTTTTTTAAAAGATTAAAAAAGTAAAATTAATTCCAAGTACAAGAGCAAAAAGCATTCACAAATTTTGCAAGGCAAAAATGATGATTTGATATTGTTAAGCAAAGCAGAGGAAAGTTATTGGTAGAAAATAATAAACCAGATCGAAAGTATTTCAATTATTCACGTATGTATGAGCATTATTTATACATATGTATATATGTATAATATATACATATTTTTTTTATTTGCAAAATATTTTCAATGTAAAAAAATGGCCAAACGTTCTTCAGCAAAAACCATTCTCGTACCTGTGCTTGAGATTAAAAGATTTTTTCTTCAAATAAAATCTTGTATTTTTTTCATTGCAGATCACAAATAAGTCTGAAATCTCTAAAACTTCTAACTTTGTAGAAAAAAAAATATATATAGATGTTGTAAAAACTATCTAACTTTATTATTAAAAACAACTTTCTTTGTAAGTTCACTTACGAACTTGCACTTAAAAACTACATAAGAAAGAGAGAAAAAGAGAGTCTGAAAACAAATTAGACAAATTTCACTTGTCTAATTATGAATGTTTTTGTGTCTTTTAAGACTTGAGATCAACGTAAAAAACTTTTTGACCGGTATGTTTTTTCCTGATGTGTACATAAATTTGTGAAGTTTGTTTACTTCGAACATCACAGTAAGGACACTTAAATCTTGGTTCATGACCACACTCATATTTGAAGTGACGATTGCGATTACTTTTAAGGGTAAAACCACGTAGGCACTTAGGACAATAGAAGAGATTTTTAGTTGATAATTGTTGATTTGTTTGTGGGGGTAGTTGTGGTTGTGGTGGTGGTAGTGGTGGTGCAGGACGATATGGGATCTCATAATTGACATCACAGACAGGATCGCCGTAGCTCATGATAGAATCCATCATAAAGAGATCTGAAATAAAAATAAAAAGAAAATTGTTAGTAAAATAAAATTTAACCACACACAAATTAATATTGTTATATTTTTTCCATACTGTACATTTTACTCTTCGATGAAAGCAAAAATTCTTCTTCTAACACCGAAGCTTAGTTTTGTAAGTGTGCAAAAAAAGAACCAAATGCCAATGACAATAAACAAAATTATTTTAATTATTAGAATATTTATCAAACAAGAAAATATAACTACAAATTAACTATAAATTATTTTACCACTTCAAACAAAAACCCATGTTCTAGGATGTTAGTCGCTATTATGCAAAAATAAATTACGCATATTTTTGATGATGCTTCTTCTTGTTACCTTTGATTGAATTATTACAAAATAATTCATTAATTATCCAATTGTAAAATTAATCAGATAAATAATCGTTTAAATAATTAATGAATCATAATAAATATGAGTTAAAAGTTAATAAATATTATACTAAAAGATTGATAAAAATATCATAAAAAGTCATAAGGAATATTAGAAAAAAATTATTTTAATTACATATGATCTCATTTTTGTAGAAATTTATTATTATATTGAAAAATGATGAATAGAATTCTTTTCAATATCCCTACAGATTTCCGATAAACCTGGATGATGAGTTTGCAAGTGTCGTAGAATATGAACTTTTTGATAATTTCTAACACCACAATATGGGCATTCAAATCTTGGCAATTGTCGGCATTGATATCTCAAATGAACCATCAATGATTTTTTCCATTTGTATGATTTTGAACAATTCGGACAATAGAAAATTCTCATATTGCGGTCTGCTATCACAGTAGTCTTCAATTCGTGTGATGGATCATCTGTAACAACAATAAAACCAAATAATAGTTAGTATAAATTTAGCTAAATCATCAAATAAGAAACAGACCAAAATTCATGTAGTTATTTATTACTCATTTATTTACACTCCAATAATTTTGAATGGCAGTTAGTCTCTTTAGTAAATAATTTTACTAAAAGTCTACAGCATTATTTGGTAATATTAAGTAACTATATTTTGAATTTTAGTTAACGTTTAGTATTATGTCGTCGATTTAATTACAGTATATTGAATAAATTCTACATAATTTCTAACAGCAATAGAAAATTATTTTATAATTTTATTCCAAAATAATTTAGTATTGGTAACAATGTCAATACAATAAAAACCATGATTTGGATGAATTTTCCGGATATGAGACCAAGTACTAGTACGTTGTGAAAAGTTGTTATTACAATAAGGACACTGGAAACGTGGAGGAACGCCACATTCGTTTTTATAATGTCTTAACATGTTACTACGATGGTTGTAAGCTCTACCACATTTTGGACACTGATGACGGGCTTCATTGTAACTTGAATGATGGATTCGTCTTCTTCTTCTCCTTGGATAATGTTGAATATGTGGATTCATTGTACATTCTGCAACAAAAATTTATTTACTCATCATCAATGAAAAATATAATAGAACGCTTAATAAATCACACATTTCCAAACAAAAACATATTCCCTTCACCTAGAAAAACGTGCAAGTTTTCGCCAAATATGATTTATCTATCGAATTATACAATAGAACTATAATTTATGAATTGATGATAATTATTTTATTGTTCTAAATTTACAGAATATCGATTATAAAGATCCACTGTAGTTACACTCATAAAAGGATGTCTTGATCGAACATGTCCATAGACAGCACAACGTAATTTTCCACGGTATTCACAGTAAGGACATTTAAATCTTCGGGGCTTTCCACATTCATATTTCTTATGTCTTTTCAAATCTTTTTCGTAAACATAGCTTCTTGAGCATATTTCACAGATAAATTTCTTCTTTTTACGTCTTCCTGGGCGTCCTCTAGTTCTACGTCTTACTGAAAAAATAAATCAAAAACATTTTTTTTGTTAAAAAGTTTTATAATTTAATTTGAACAAAATCTTAATATAAATCAGGAACAAGAAGATCACGTAAATGTTGAGTATTTTAATATTCAGAACATTTTAGATATTTATTATTTCACCATACATATTGATAAAGTTATTCTTTTATATTTATAATTGTATAGAAGATATACTTTTATAGGAATTGTAAGTAATTAATTTTATTTATTTTTTGATTGACGGATAATTAAAGTAGTAAACATATATGGTTATGATGATAAATTTGATAACCACATTGTATCAACATAGTAAAAAGGTAAGCCTCTGTGATTATTTCTAATGTGGTATTCAACACTCGACACATGTCTGTATCGTGAATTACAATATGGACATTGGATACTCAAAGGAGCACCGCAAAAATATTTTAAATGATCCGTAAGTTCTTTCAGATCCGTAAATCCTTTCATACATTGTGGACAATTCAACTGATTAGCAATATTCTTCGAATCTGAAATCAAATTAAATAAAACAATAATTAGAAAAGTAATTGTGTTCATGAATTTGATAGTAATAAACCAAAGAATACTTTGCAAAACCACAACTTCCATTCAATCACTACTAGGGCAAAAAGAAAAAAATTTTAATGCTTAAGTTAAATTCAGACAATTTATTAATAATAATATTGTTAAAAATTAATGTAAATATTAAATAGAATCTTTCAAAATATTCTGTTAGCTACGACTGAAGAACCCGGATGCCAACGTCTAATATGTCTGTACAAGTTTGATATGAAATTATCTTTTTTATGGCAATATGGACACGCGAATTTCGGAGTTTCTCCGCACTTATGGTTTATTAAATACTGCATGGTCCTGAATCCTGACTGGCATTTATTGCAAATGAAGCTAGCAACCATAGTACTATCCACCACACCTCCCCAAGCACAAGCTCCCGAATCTGAAATTATTACAATCAATGAAAAATGATTAGTTCTCAATAAAATATGTTAATAAATACAATGAATTACAATTACTTAATCATGATGCAAAATGGAAGAAGATATTAATATGAAACTGTCTTGAGTTATTGAAAAATTCTCCTAGAACTAATCGATTGATTCAGGATAATTACGAGTAATAGCTTAGACTATTTGAATTCAAGTTTGCTGAAAAGTATGCAATTTGAAGTTCATGAGAATAAGAAAAGTTAGAATTAAAAAAATGAATCGATAATTTTCTGGTACAATCTTTTAAAATATCAATACGTAATAATAATTTTTTCTGAGAAAAATTAATTTTTAATGAATGAATTTATACAGTAATAAGTAATTTTTAATAAGAAACTTTATGAACATGAATTTTATTTATTCTAGCAGTGTATTAATTGCAACGTTATATATCAAACTGTACACTTGTTAAAATAATGAGGGTTTATTTATAAACAATGGGAGACTAGAAAGCTTTATCAGCAGTCACTGATTTAATTTTTAGAGTTTTTAACTTTTTGTACAATCTCTGGTAACTCCTTGTGCTTTAATCGTATGTGTTTATAAATATTCGAAGAACATTTATCTCTCTTATTGCAGTACGGACACTTGAAACGTGGCTCCTTTCCGCAATCATATTTCAAGTGAGTTTTCAAAGTTTTCTTGTTGCTATATGTAGCATTACAGCGAGGACAGAAGTAAGTCATTTTGCCAGGATGCCAATAAGGATCGTCCTCACGATCACCCACTTTAGCTTTGAGCTCCGCTGATCCCAACATGTTCAGGTCACAGGATACTGCGCAACCTGCATGAAGGATGAAGATGTACATCGTTAGAAAATTTAATTTTACTTAGTTATATCGAATATCAGGCATAGAGACAACAAAATACCCCGAATGTTTTTTAAGCATAGAAATTTAGTTCAAAGTCTAATCAAGAACTCAATAGCAATTAGATTTTTTAAATGAATTTATTGGATGATTGTTATTGTGTTGTATATAAATAAATAATTATATCACTTTATTTTGTTGACTAGAGAATCTGAAAAATTAAAAATATAAAATTATCTTACAAATTATTATAAAAAGTAAGAAATACTTCTTCGTTGATGTGATCTTCGTGTGTTGATCTTCACTTGAAGTGCATTCAATAAAAATATGAATACTTTAATAATACTGTTTTGATTACTTAGAACTGTAGCTAATATGACAAACAAATTTTTATTGTTTCAAAAAAATACACCATGTGATTATTTTATAATACTAATTTTCGTTACTTGTTTGTAAAAAATCTTCCAGATGAAAATTATAAACAAAAATCTTCATTGTAAAATAATTTTATCGAGTTTGAAACAAGGCATTTGTTTATGAACTCTTCTCATATGTTTATAAATATTAGAACTATACTTTGATCCATAGTCACAGTAGGCACAGCGAAATCGAGCTTCATGTACTCCACAATGTGATCGATAGTGACGTTGCATACAATCCTCGGATAGAAAGCAGTGAGTACATCTTGGACATCGGTACCAGCTGTCAGTTTTCTTGAAAATTTCTGCAAAAAATCGACAAAATTGGTTAGAAAAAACTGCTCGATAGTAGTTTAGCAACATTCCTTGGCGAATTCACTGTTATAACTCAATTCATTCATTTATGAATTGCATAAATGAAACAACTAATTTTGTACATATGTGAAAAATTTTGATGATGGCTCAAGTTCAGATTAAGAGAATGTTGTCATATATTATTTGATTTCGGAATGGATCAGAAAAAGGATAATAAAACAAAAAACACAAAGCCCCGCATGCGTTAAAAATGTAAACTGAAAATGTCAATATTATTTACTTTTTTCGCATGATATTCTAAAATGAAATAATTATTAAAACTCAATAATACTTCTGAAAAAATTGGTTTGATTCGTAAAATTAATTTATATCTAAAATAAATTGAATGAATATTTATTTATTAATTAATTAATTAATTTATATTTATTTATTTTCTTAAATCAGTTTTATAAACTAATTATTATTTTAATAAAGACGATTTAAAGCCACTTCTTGACCTGGATGGATTTTTCTTACATGATTGTAAACAGAGTGACTCCATTTGCTGATATAATTACAATAACGGCATTGGAATCGTGGCAAAGTGTCGCATTCATACCTGAAGTGACGATACATAGAATAACTCTGAGAAAAAACTCTCTCGCATTTAGGGCATTGACTTTTATTACGCGACGCGAATATCTTCTTGTCTCCTTTCTGATGCTGAATTCCCTGATGTTGTTGACGGAAATCTTCCATGTCTGAAATCAATAATTTATTTATTAGAAATATATTTTCCATACACTACGAATTCTACACAACTCTCTAAAATGCTCTAAAAAAATTATTGACACAATTTTTATACCAAATTTAGGACTTATTGGACGTTATTGGACTTTCTAAATCCTTAAAATACATCAAGTTTTGGAGCTCTGAAATCAATAATATGATCATTAGAATTCCATTGATTTGAATGATTTTTATTAAAAATCTATTAAACATTATCGATCAATATACAAATATTTATATCCATTTATGCATACTCAAAATTTTGTTTTCAGCACAATAATTTAATTTCTTTTTTTAGTAAATAAATAAGCAAAAATATATTTAATACAATTTCACTAAAGTAACTGCTTCATTAGGATGAACAGTTCGTACATGTTGGTAAATATTCGATGTCTTCTTACTGCATAAATGACAATAAGGACATTTAAAACGAGGAGCTTTACCACACTCATAACGATAATGTGCCAACATCGTATCTCTTCTCGTATATCCATGATTGCATTGTGGACAATAAAATTTACTCGTAGGAAACCTCACAGTTGCATTGAAATATTTCTTCTCACTGTTTACAAGATCCTTTCTGTTAGTAGAAATCAAAAGTCCTGAAAGTAATATTAATTAATTGTTAGAATCAACAATTAAGATATCAAACAGTTATTTAGAATATATTATTATTAAACATCATGCAAAACAGAAAGAAAAGTTTGAAAATAATTCGTTAGTTACGGAACTTAAACAAAATTTCTTTATAAAATAATGGATGATATTCAAAGCGAAATATATATTTATTTTCAAATTCCTGTTAAATCAGTCGGTATTACAAAGTCTTTCAAGATTTTACACTCAACAATATTTTGTAGCAAATGTCTTTTAATAAATAAAAAAACGTTTGCGTTGAGTTTAATGGAAGACTTTTAAATTAATTAAGAGTATTGCAAGTAACGGGTTCTGTTGGATGTTTGCGTCTTATATGATCCTGAATATTGAACTTCTTCTTGCTGAGCTTGCCACAATATGGACATTCAAATCTGGGAGGTTTGTCACAATCATATTTATAATGAGCCGTAACTGCACTCTTCGATGAATAGCTTTTACGACACCTCGGGCAAGGATAACGACTACTGGAATTCGACTTCACATGGGATTTTCTGTGATTGTTGTGCCCATACCAAGTCATCGCTGGCATCTGTAGATAAGCTGAAAACAACAAAAATTTATTCTTTATTAGATAAAATGTTATTTATGAAAAAACATTACCATTAAAGTAAATCTCAATCAATCAGATGGAAGAAAAAAAATCATTTAACCATTCAGACAATTAACTACTTATCATTTTTTATTTTAAAAGAAGTATTTAAATCAAGTTGATAGTTACATTACTTATTGACAAGTAACCTAGTCTTTCAGGAATAAATTATATATTACATCTACATCACAATAATACTTGACTATTTTCCTATAGCACCTTTTTTAAATCGGTAAGAAATGATTTGATGAAAAGTAATACCTTCTATTAACTTTACGGAATTATATGTCCAGTTTTTCTAGGTTTTCTATATTTTTCGAAAGCATAAAGAACTCCGTACTTTGTTGATTTAACAGGTTGGTTAGTTTGTATATCAATAGAGTATACTCTTAAGGTTGGATGAATTGATTCAATATGTGAATAAACTCGTGTAACTCTTTTATAACGTTGTTGACAATAAGGACACAAAAACCTTGGTTCTTGATTGCATTCGTATCTTATATGCCTTGCTAAATTACCCTTGGCTCTGAAAGCTGAAGGACAACCTGAACATTGATATGGTTTGTCCGTATTTAAACCACTACTTCTTCTAGACCTGTTACGTGGTGAACTTGAAGATGATTCAGAGTCATCTAGAAGAAGAATCCATAAATTTAAAATTAAATTAAAAACCATTTCATGAGTACATTTTCAAATATAGAAAAAAATAATTCCTCATAATAAAACTGAAGAAAATAAACCAAAAGTATTTGCACTAGAATAAAAAAATCTAAAAACTATGATATCCCAACAGAATAAATTCAGAAAATTAAAAGATGAATTGACATTACTCGTTTGCTGTTGGCCTCTTCGGTAGGACCAGTTTTGTCGACGTCTTTGCGGCAAAGCGAGTGGATCTGTAACAAAATAATAAAAGCATCTGATAAAGTTAATTGGTAAATACAATTAAAAAATTTTCATAACGAACTAGAGTGTAAAAGTGTATTTAATTAATTAATGATGCGCAAACAAACTTGATAAAATGGTAAAAATCCTTCATGTTTTTATCGGTCATTAAAAAAAATAATTCAATTAATTGATATATTGCTCAAGCAAGTAGTAATTTGTTGAAATGTTATTAAAATGGTTGTCAATTTTGGATTAATTCATAACAAATGATAAACTTACATTATCATACAGGTAAATTAGTAATAACATAAAAAAAAAAAATTTTTAAGCTTGGATATAATTCAACATGAGTATAAACTTGAGAGACTCCCTTAGAACACATTTTATAATAAGTACATTTGACTCTGAATGCTGTTTCACAGATATCTTTGACATGTTCAAACATTCCTACTTCTGAACACTGTAGGACGTTTGTCACATTTTGATGATCTTGTTTTTTTCAATGCCCCACATAATCAATTCTTTTGATTCATCTCAACAGAATTAAAATCATCTGAAATAAAAATCATAGATATTTATGATGAAGCTTGAAGCTTCATACCAATAACCCAAGACAATAGCATGGTTTTCTATCATAAAGGCTATACTTAAAGTAGCTCTAAAACATTTAAAAAATCTAAAAATTTTATTACTTATCGATAACTTTATTTCAATGATTTATTTTGTATTTACTACTTACATCAACGAGATTAAAAACTATGATATGTACCAATTAATTTTTACATATTAAATATTTTATAGAAAAAAGACGAATATTAACGAAAAATTTATTTAATTATTGTGGATGCTTTCGTCTGATATGCCGGTAAAGATTACCACTTCGTTTTGACATGAAAGGACAATACTGACACTTAAAACGTTTAGGCTTCCCACAATACCTAAGATGAACTTTTAAACTTTGTTTCGACTTGAAGATTCCTTTACAAAATTCTTGAGGACAGAGAAGTTTTCCTTGTTGTAATGCACGCTTACGAATGAAAGCATCAATATCGGTAATATATGGAACTCCTGAAAATGAAAAATAATAATGATTGATTAGTGATACATCATACAATTTCTTTCTGCTGAGTTAAGATCAACGTCTAGTATAAGTAATACTATCAAAAATAAATAAAACGTATTTTATATTTAATAAAACCAAATTTATTATTTAGATTAAATGTATTTTTTAATTATGCAAGAATGATTCTTCGTATTTTTTATTACATTATTTTTTTCAGAAACTTTGAGTATTTTTATTTTATTACATAGTATAAAATGAATTTCCTACCAATATTAATCAACTGGCTCCGTCTTGATCCGTACGTTTCGTGGTATTACAAAAAATTTATGTTGTTTTTCATGGGGATGAGTTCTCATTGAATGTCGTCGCACTGAATGGCTATAAACAGCCTTATAATCGCAAAAACAACATTTATATCTTGGATCAAGACCACATCCAGAATTGATATGCATGTCTAAATTCTTTTTATACTTGAAAAGTTTCTGACAATTTTTAAATGGACAAACGTAACCACCATTTTTACTAGTACTGATACATCTGTAAACTGGATATGAAACTTGTGTTATCAGGTTTATAATTTTAAAATCTTGACCAACATGAAAGCGCGTTCCATGTTTTTTGATAAAAGTTGCTAGAGTAGACTTGTAATTACAAAGTGAACACTTGAACTTTGGTGGAATATTACAATATTTAATATGCTCCTTGAAACCCCATTCTGTATCAAACTGTACCTGACAGAATCCATTCGGACAAGTGTACTTTTTGGACTGTGAATATTTCACAAATGCTTCAGAAGATTTTTTATAAGGTTTCATTTTTTCTAGTCTTGTCAGAAGAACCACCGGTGATTTAGAAACTGTAAAAAAAAATAAAAATTTGATATCAGTTCAATTATATTCACCAGTGCTTGAAAAAAGTTACTAGATTAAATGCAACTTAATAATTAAGATAAATATGTCATAGAAAATTTTATGTAATTTTGGAGCACGAGCGAAAGCAAAAAAGACAAAAGGAAATTGACGTTTAAAAGCAACTGAAGTAAAAATAAATAATAAAAAACAATACAGGAATAAAATCTGAAATAATTATTTATTAATATATTAATAAAAATATCAAGCATGCATAAAAAACTATTCCAAAATAAATACCCTTTTTTCAAACACATTGTTGAAGAATAAAGTAGTTATACAAGTTATTTTTTTAAAATTATCTTAATTATATTACCATCATTCAAAACCAAATAAAAGTCTTGTTTGATATTAAAATACCTATTTGATTAATTAATATAATCCTTGAAAACAATAAAAAATAAATTTATTATACTATTATTATTTATATGAATCAATTGGGAGAATATTTCCATTTCCATGTACACGTCTTGAATGTTTTTTTATATCATTTTTTCGCTTTGCTTGATACACACAAAATGGGCACTTAAACCTTGGCGTTGAACCACAATAATGCTTCAAATGATAGTTTAAATTCGTTCTTGATGAATACGAACTTCGGCAATTCGGGTTCGGACAGGAGTACCTTTTTAACCTACTAACCGAAGTTCGAAATCTTTTGTATCGAAAGATAGTTCCGTGATATTCATTAATACCTGAAAAATAAAAATAAAAAAATATTATTAGCAAGAATTAGTCCTGAAAAAACATCAAAATATTAATAACAGCTGTTAATTAATTAAGTTTACAAAATTCGTAACGATATTAACATAGAAAATTTTTTTTCCAAGGCCTCATAAGTTGATTATTTATTATGAAAAAATTGATAACATTAAGATATGTATCGATTAGATTTTTTAGCTAATTTTTTAAACTAATCAACAATAAACAGAGATCACTTGACATTATTATTTCATCATTCACAATGTTCTTTCACCTTAACTTTTCTCTTTGTTTGATTATCACAATATGAACATTTACATGTTCTGGTATTGCATTCATATTCTCTAACGGACTCATATTGATATGTAGGACGCTACCTTCGGCAGAATTATAAATGAAAATATTTGTTAAAATACGTCTATTTGAGACTTAACTTAAATAGATAACATTAATGAGGTTTCAGGTGCTCTTTAAACTGTAAAAGCAAGTTTATGTTAAATTTAAAACCTTATTATTGTTAAATAAAAGTCATGCAAATAAATATTACACCTTAATTATATTTATTATTTATCGTTGAAATAAATTTACAAATTCACAACATTCTCAAATGAATTCAATTTTGGATGTCAATGACACTGTTTCTGGTTCTATTATAAGAATGTTAATAAAGTTGAAGGATAAGAGGGTTTTCATCATAATGCTTGTTTCGGGCATGTTTTTTTATAGAATAACTCCATGTCGATTTATAATTACACTGTGAACATTTAAATCTTGGAGGTCTTCCACAATGATATTTGATATGAGTACCTAAGTTGCGTTTTTCAGAAAAAACACTCTTACAATTTGGATTAGGACAAGGATATTTATGAACTTTTTTAGTAACAATTTTTGAATGTAGCTGATCTTCAATTATACTGTTCAATGGATCATCATTTTCTAGAGTCACCGCATAGAATCCATCCTCTGAAAAATAAAAATAATAAATTTTGTGATAAAACTTACTTGCATATTGCATGCAAAAATTATATCTACTAGTATAAAACATGAATAGTTTTGATTATTAAATATATAACTCGTCATATTGATTTCTTAGCAGTTAATAAATTCACGTTTATTGTTATTATTTTTCAACGAATGAAATTGTGAGTGAAATTTATACATAATTGTACAATTAAAGTTAATGTTTGCCGATTATTAGTATTAATAAAGTATTTAAAAAAGTGTTTGTCATAATTATTTTATATCTAATTGTTAAATTTATATTATTTTATAATTTACAAAAAAAAGACATCGTTGAATTTAATTAAATTTGAATGAATTAATTTCAATAGCACGAAATAATTTATCAGGATGCTTTCTTTTCGAATGAGGTCTAATTCTATTCTTAGAAACAGCTTTATATGAACAATAGTAACACTTATATCTTAAATTAGTGCCACATTGAGATTTTATGTGAGCAGTCAAATTCTTTTTCCACTTGAAAGTCTTTAGACAATTTTGATTTGGACATATAAATTCCATTTCTCCAATGACTATTTCAGTTGTTTTCCTTTGGCCAATTATCCGTGCAGTTCTCGCTGAAATGACACCATATCCTGTAAAAAAATTATCATTTATTTATTATTTATCTAACATAGTTATTGAACAATAAATGATTTTGTGATCAAAATTACTAATGAGTTTATAAAATGTATAATGTATCTGTAAGAAAAACACTTGTGTATAGTCATGCTGCTGTGAAGGCAAAAAAATTCAATTTTTAGCAAAGCATCCAATGTTATTAGAAGCGTATTTAGTAAATTGAATCAAAAATTGACTTTATTACATTGATATTTTTAATATTTTTTTTTTGTTTAACAATTTTTAAAATATTAATAGCAATCTGTTGAAAAAAATTCGTTGATATTTTTTCAATTCTTTGAATATAATATTCCAAGTATATTTAATTACTTTGTCATTAAAAAGTTTTCATTTAATGAATTATAACTATTAAGTACTTAATACTGGTTGTAAAAAAATTTAATTGAAATTTATTAAAAAATAATTCATACAAATTATGAATTAGCCTAATGAGATCATAAGTAGTAGAAATTAATTTGTCTAGAAAAGAATATCTTACAATTTTGTTTTGAAATAAAAAATTCATAGAAATAGAAACAGCTAGAAAAAAATAGTGTTTCTAGATATTATCACATCAATTTTTTCTTTTTTCCATCAACCGAAGTAACACCCATAATTTTATTATCAATAACGTCAATGGCATAAGTTGGACAGTTGACATGTCGAGCTCTAATGTGTTGAGTGACATTCGATGTCCTCTTAAAATGTAGCTCGCAATAGGGACACTTAAACCGTGGTTTTTGTCCACATTCATATCTTAGATGCCTTGTAAGACTGTAGCTGTGACTGAAAGAGCTTCCACACATGTTCGGACAAACGAATCGTTTTGCTGCTATTCCAAGTTCAATCGGACCATTACTTGATTGTCTTAAAACGTATTCTTGATTTTGATCTAGGCTTGATGATGCTGGATCAATAAGGTAATCTGTAAAAATCCAATACTTTGTGTTAGAGAAAATTCATTTCTTGTATAACATTCTTTCAAATCATTTTAAATTATAAATAACACATGTTGTAAATCAGATTATAGTATCGTTTATTTTATTCATGCAAGAAAATACATGAATACCATCCAATTATGAAGAATAAATTTTTTCATTCGAATTTTATAATTAATTTCCAGTTGCCAATATGAGATATTCACAGTATATTAATTTTAGTGTTTTATTGAAGAATTTTTTGATGAAATATAAATCATTATCATAATAAAATAAATTTAATTATAAAAAACAATTATCTTTATTTCTATTGTTTATCTATTTCAAATTGTCATACAGAAACAAAAATCTGTGCATTTCCCTAAAATAATGAATAAGTATCATATTAGATTAATTTTTATTTTTTTATACTTTCTCTTCAACCTTAGAACGAAAGATTAATGGAAAAAATTCTTCATATCCTTAAAAATTGTTCAAAGAATTAATGACACAGATATCACGATGACGATGCATATTCTTAATATGTAAAATCATATTAGAAAAACGTTTGGACTTGAGTCTACAGTAAGGACATTCGTATTTTTTGTCTATTCCACACTCATGCTTCTGGTGATAGATTAAACGACCCCGATGACTATACGACGATGGACAATTTGGACATGGGAATGGCTTCTTACGAGCTCGTGGTCCTCTGAGTCTGCGGCGAGAATTATTTTTTCCTAAAACAATCAAAATTCACAATGTTTTATCAGTAAACTTGTATATTTTTTGAAATATATTATTCACACATGATAATCATAAATTTCTAATTTCATTAGTATGAGATTAAGTCATATACAGTCAAGTTATATAAAATAAATATTTAACGAGTTGTTAATTTTTCTATGAAATTTTTTTTTCATCAAACTAATACAACTTTACAAAGTTTTCATTTGTGAAAGATATCATCTAATTCAATACATTATAAATAAGACCATATTTATACATTAATTAACTTATCAGAGAAAATGAATTATTTGAAGGAAAGTATCTAAATATATTTTATATTCGTTTTCAAACTTTTAAACATGAATTATGTTTTTGAATGAACTTCATCATTCTAGTACTATTATGTGGCCAGTATAAAAACAAAAGTAAAAATGAAGAATAAATTCACAAAGGTTTATGCACATTTGATAATAAATTTATAATTATCCATGCACCTACTAATTGTTCGTAGTTACGAAATATGAAACAAAAGGTAATGGAAAAATTTTTTCCATTCTAGGCTTTCTGCCTAGAGGAGTATTGACAGCTTGCTCAGGAGTCGTATCACTTTTAACAAATCTTCGAAGTGTCGTTTTAGGAACAAAATAGGTTTTTCCGGCTTGATTTAAACCCATTTTCTTCTCTCTAACTGCTTTAATAGCTTCGATCATATTATGTTTATTCCATAATTTTCTTTTTGGTAGCGAAGAGTACGTAGTAGAAGTAGTAGTAGCTCTTCTTCGCCATCTAGCTGTAAGAGAGAAAAAAAACTGAGAATTAATAACAAAAATATAAAACTTCAATATTTTAAAAGAATTCGTTAATATCAATAACAAAAATAAAATGATAATCCTTGTAAGTTTACTTGATGTTTTTATAATAACAAGGCTACAAGTTTTCAAACAATTTGAACAAAAATGAATTGAAAAATGAGCTTAAATCTATCAGATAGAGGTTTTATTCATTCATCTTATGACCATGTGACATGAAGATTATGATATTTAATATTTAGATTGCACAAAAATATGTGCATATAATACATTCTTTTAAATTTTATCCATCACACCAACCTCGATGCTCTTTTCGAGTATCAACAAAGTACGGTCTACAAGTTTTGTGCTTTCTTTTTGCGTGATCAAGGATATTACTTGATCTTTTAGATAAAAATTCACAATAAGGACATTTAAATCGTGGTAATAAACCACATTCATACTTCAAGTGACTATTTAATCTGAATTTAAGACTGTAAACTGATGGGCAATTTGGGCACGGGAACAAGTTGTCTCCTTCAACTTTGTGCCGTCTTCCCCGTCTAGGACCTACAACTCCTGGAACAAAAAATTGAAAAATATTTTATTAGTTAAACTTGCACACTTATTAATAGGTGAGCGATATATAACTGATAAAATAAGGGTAAATATAAAAATTTTTTAATGCTTCAAGTTAATATGAAACTTATTTTAATGATATTATATTTATTAAATTACAACATTAAAATAAATCATTATCATAATACATAGTAATACTTCGAGGCTTAGTTTTTTACTTAGAATTTTTGTTTTGTGTCGTTACCATAATAATTAATAAAATGGTAAAATAAAATTTGTCAAATATCAAATGAACAGTAACCGTTTTTTTTTTTTTTAAGAGAACGTTGGCAAAAATTCAGCCTTGCAACACTTAGTCACATCAACAACATATACTTGAAGACCTGGATGTATTTTACGAACATGAGCACGAACGTTAGAGGAATGTCTTGTTCTGTAGACACAATAAGGACAATTAAACCTTGGCATCTGGCCACACTCAAATTTGAGATGGTACTGGAGATTATGTTTTCTGCTGAAAACACTCTGGCAGTTGGAGCAAGGAAACTTCGGTACGTTAGGATCATTAGATTGGCTGCTTCTTCGATGTCGTCGTTGAGACCATACTGAACTTTCACCTTCTAATTCTGAAAAAAAAATAATAGTATTCTATTTTTTGTTGTTCATTAGCTAAAAAATATAGAACTTTTAAACTTAAACTACCCATCGTATGTATTGTAGAACAGTTGATAGTAATGTTATTTATTTGCAAGGGTTTTAAATGAACAGACTTTTAAGGGTAAATAAAACAACAACTTTGTATTGAATTATTTCTTACTATTGAGGCTTTAAAATATCTATGACATAGACTTCTTTGTTGGGATGCCTTCTTTTTATATGAGATTTCACGTTAGAGGCATGCCTGGTTCTGTGAGAGCAGTATGGACAGTTGAATCTTGGCGAACGACCGCAAACATATTTAAGATGCTGCTGAAGATTCCAATGCCAGCTGAATGAATTTCTACACTGTGGACAGTGGTAAACACCTCTTCTGGATTTTTGTAATATTTGTCCACGCTGATTTGGAGAATAAAATGTCCTGGGATGATGTTGAATATTCTCTGTAAAGTTTAAACAAAATTTTAATACTTTGAAACTATTATTTAAATTTTTTTAAATATCTAACCATTTCCAACACACTTGAATATTTTTGGTTGCCATCCACAAAATACTTATTTAGTCAAACAAATAAAAAATAACTGTTGTTTTTTATTTAAAAAAACTGTGTTACAAAAGGAAAAAACTGCTGCATTTTTATTTATGTTTTTCTAGTGTTAATAACAAATTCTTTTCGATTTTTATGATGTCTTCTGATGTGTAATTTCACATTCCACGATTTTTTTGATATGTATGTACAGTAAGGGCATAGAAAATTGGGTAATCTGTTGCAGTCTCTCACATGTCTTTCAATGGATGATTTTTTACATAATTTATTGCAATTAGGACAAGAGTACATTTTGTATTGACGTCCGGGTACTGGAGCCCACATAAACGATCCATCTTCAGTGAGGCTAACAAATTTTATACCTGAAAAATAAAAAGGAAAATTTTTATCAAAATAATATTGACATAAATTTGATTTACTTAAAGCATTACGTACAGTTAGTATGTCAACTATATACACTGAATATGTTCAGTAAATTAATTTATTTACTATAGAAGAGATCATACAAATACAACCGAAAAGTTCAGGGATAAAAATTCACTATTGTTAATTTAAAGTTCTTCAATACAATATTTTACATGATAATAAAGAAGTAATTAAGTTATTTTTCGTTATTTAGCATGTGCATTTTTATATTCATCTATAAGAAATACATCTTTGCCTTTATGCGCACGACGAATATGTGCATAAACATTTGATGATACTTTCGAATTCCTTCCGCAATAGGGACATGCAAATCGCGGTGCTTGGCCACACATAAATCGTACATGTTTTTGCAAGTCCCTATGATGTTTATAACTCTTTTTGCACTGAATACATGTAAATCGTCTAGAATGGCCTCTCTTCATATTATTAAACATATTCTGAATTCCAATATTATTTATTCTTGATACATCAATGATAGAAGCATCATTGAAATGAGATCCACCACTCAGAGTTGTTGTAATCCATTCATTATGCTCTGGAATTATGATACCTGAAAATGAAAAAATTAGATAATGAATTAATAATATTGTTTGTGATGGTAAAAATTATTAGGTAATTGGACACATGTCATATGAAAGTACCATAACAAAAAAACAGAAATAGCCCAGTACTTTAACATTTATGGAGGAAGTCAGTGAATATCTAAAAATGATGACATCAACATGCTGAATCTGAAAGTGTTGATCGATGTAAAGAATAAACGATGAATTATAATTTTGAATACTGAAAGGTTCAAAGGTCCTTACAAAGTCATACTATATCAAGATGTTGAACTCTTGATACTCATTTTCACTATATTATCTAACCAATCTTGGAATTTTCTTCATCTGTTCTTTACTTATGATAGAAAGTAATGAGTTTCTTGCTAAAATAAACTATTGAAAGGAATTATTAGCTTAATAAATCAATCAAAATAATAATTCTTTCATTGATGACAAAAATATAAAACCTTTTATTTGTATTGTAGTGTCGTGGAATAAGTCAAAAAAGAAATACAACTTAATTTTATAGAAACCTCACACTAAATTATTCATCATTATCAATCAAAACATATTTTATCTTTCTTTTTAGAAAATTTTCAACAATATTAATCAATAAAATACATTTTACAGTGAATAATAATACTACAGACAACATTTGAAATGAAACAAAAAAATCATTTTATGTTTTAACTTACAAATATAAATTATCATTAATAGAACATAATTTCTATGTGACTTTGTCTGATTCTAAAGTGAAATAACTATCAAAAACTATTAACAATAAATACAAATGATATTTAATAATTTTACATTAAACAGAGAATTGTTTTCGATAATATTCATAACAATACTTTGATTAAATGTTGAGAAAATATTTCAGGTGCATTAAAATATATAAAAGAAAGTTGCCTAATTTAGACGAGTAAAATTCAAATAATGTAAAAAGCCTTTTGATCAGCTTTAAATATTTATTTTAACAAAACTGTCTTTGAAAAATATAACAAAATTTTTAAAAAAACTTAGCACAATTATGCAACTTTCTCTTAATTAAAAATAACATTTTCAGTGAAGACCAAAATACAAATTAAAAGTCAATAATATTAGTTTGGAATTATAAGTATCATTTATTTTTTTTTATCATGACCTTTCTTTTTACCACAATTTTTTCGTCTCAAATGCTCTTTCAAACCACGCAAATACCGATAAGTTCTTTTACAAAACTTACAACGGTGTACAGTACGACAATCATAGCGTAGATGATATGCAAGAGATGTTTTAGACTTGAATGGATGACAACACTGATGACACTGATACTGATAACTAATTGATTGAAACGATGCAGAATTAGGGTTGAAAAGACAGTATTTTTGTTTGTGACGATTTAACATTCCAGATCCAGCAAATACTCGAGAACAGTACTCGCATGTAGCGGGCTTCGTGTTTTTAGTATACTTTCTGGTTTTAGTGCGAATCGTATACTTTCGAACTCGTTTCTTGTCTTCACATTCATGGTTGAATCCATAAAAAGCATTAAGTTCATCAAATCCTTCCGGAATACCATCATAATAAAGAGGATCTGTAACAATAGAGAAAATCGTTTTAATTCTTGTATTATTTAATGAAAAGATAAACAACAATAAACTTAAACATAAATCTTTAACGACTTATACCAAATTATGTACATGAATTATTAAACTAGCACAGGAATCTTTGTAATTGACACAAAGTGTATTGATAGAATTATTGATTTTTTACTTTAATAAAAGCATATTTGATTCAATGGATTGATGATTGAAAATCTTTTGCCAATAAAAAAATACATTTATGTAAAAAGTCATCATTAATAAATACATATTAAAATGCATAAAAAATATAATCATGAAAACACTATTCAAAAAATCTTAATGTTTCCTAGATATTATATTTTATATTATTTCACACCAAATATAGTTACTTAAAATTTAAAGTGCTTATAATTATTCTATAAATTAAATCTTATCTGATTTAATCGATTAAGGATGAGTCCTTTGCATATGCTTGTGAAGACGATTTATGTAACGAAATGCCTGTTTACACTTGGGACAACGATGTACATAATAACATTGATTTTGTAGGTGCCGTCTTAAATGCTTAAAACATCGAAAGTTGGCATTACACTGTCCGCAAGAATACGATTTTGTATGAGTATGACTATAAATATCTGCAGTAGGATTCCAGTTGCATGATTTTTTTATATGACGTCTAAGACCACGAGATGATTTATAATTTTTTAAACAAAATTTACACGTAAAATCGTGAATATTTGATATTGGTGAGTCTGAAATCATAGAAAAAAAAAATATAAGCAAAAAGTAGATTTTTCACAAAATTGAAAAAAGATATTAGTTAATTGATTTGATGGATAGCAGCAACATTCACCCTAGAAATAAAATCATCACATTTAGCATAGTTTTATTGACCAAACACTTTTAAAGTAGACAATTTTCTCCCACATTCAATGAAAAAAAAGTGCAATGCTTAAAACTTAATGAAGATGAAAATGAAATCGAAGGAATCGATAATTTTAACTTTATCATTCATTAAAATGTATTATTTTTTAATTATTATTACTCATCAAGTATTTAGTTATAAATATTCAACGAAATAGGTGCTTAAACATAATTATTATTTTAACTATGATAAGAATTAAATAATTCCAAGTGTGTTATCATGTGCTATCTATAATACAGAAGATATCTTCAGTGGAGTCGACGGTTTTTTTTATCAGATTCCAGTGATAAATAAGTTTCATGAGATATTTCAGGATCCAGATTGATGCAAAATTTACAATTAAATCGTCTTTTGGAACTTTCTGGTAAATCTGGAAATATAAATTTAAATGAATAATTAGTAAAAATAAATTTGTGATGTAATTATTTTACTTGGATATGAAGGTTTATTACTTTTTTTATTTCTTGATTACTGGAACATACTAAACTCGACTTAATTTTGTTGACTGATGCAAAATAACTCATTAAAAAATCATCTTTAAATATTATTAAGCCCAAATTAGTTGTAGACATTAACTGCAGCATTGACTCCAAGGAAAAGAAGTATTAGAAATAAAACCTGAAGACGTTCCATTTTAATACCGTTAATTAGATAGTTTCTTTTAATAGAATAAATAAATAACGAATAATCCACAGTGAGTATAAAAAATATATATTTATACACGAATTTTTCATTTTAATTCAACTAGTATGTAACTGTAGGAAATAAATATGATTAAATTTATTCAAAATATCAATTGAAACCTATACTTTTGATTTGAAAAAAATAATTTTTCTAGAAGATTATCACTTCTATTACGATATGTATATAATTCTGCTAAAGTGTATAACTACATCTTCTCCCATGTTTGCATAATTAATTCAACTGCATAATTTATAAATAGCATGTATGCATTTTTATCAACTAAGAAACCATTTAAAAGCATTTTTTGGTTCTTTATACATTTTGATCAAAGATATAAAAAGTTTAGGAAATTATTAAGTAAAGAATGATTAGTAAAAAAAAAAAAAAAAAAACGAAATATTGTTTTCTAAATAATTATTGCCGGGCTTTATGTTCCCAAGGATGAAATTTAGCAATATGTTCAGTAAGAGTATCAGTTCTTGAATATAATTTGCCACATGATGGACAGACACATTTGAATTTTGTTGGTCCACATCCATATCGATTATGCCTGGACAATGAGGATTGACATCTATATCTCTTTCCACAACTTTTACAACGATAACCATTTAGACATCGACGTTCTGAAAACATAAAAGAAAGAAAAGGGTTACAAAAAAATCGAGATATTTTCCGGAATTGATCATTTATTTTTATTGTAGAATTAAAAATAACATGCTTTACAATTGTAAGAAAGGTGAAGAGGTAGTGTATTTATGAGTAATAGATAATTTAAAAATCTTATAAAGTGTATCTATTAATGATTTAAAATATATCATTTTAACAGTCGAAATAATTTCTATATCAATACTCTTACTAATAAACTAATAATTGTCATAGGATTAGATCCAAATTTATACACAAATGACTCAATATTCTAATGAATTATTAATGATAGAGCTCTAAAACATAACATTCAGAGATATCTCAACATTATTTATACGTAAATATAAAAATAATTACAATTATTTTTCAATTACTATATGAATATTTATACAGCCTTCAGTAATTAGATATTTGTGCTGTTAAAATTATCTAAAAATTCATAAAAATAGAAATTTTTCTACCTACATAGAAATTTGATGATACGTTATATTATATAGAAATGTCAATTATTTGGCATTTTCATTTGGCAGTTTTTCATTTTCCTCTGTTTTTTTCATACGCAATTTAGTTAAGAGAGAATTTTTCGTCAAAATTATTAAAAAAATTTTCATTGACTATTAAAATTTAACTCTAATCTCCAATTTTTCTGAATGTCCAAGTAATGACATTAAATATTATTATTAAAAAAAATCAAGTTATAAATTAATATCTATTGATAAAAATTAAAAAATGATTAATTTCATTCAGAATTCAATAACTCATTGTTGATTGTAATTTTTAGATTCGTATGCATAATAAATAAAATTATCTCTCTCTATTTTAATGTGTTTAACTAATGTCTTCATTTAAATAGATAAAAAGGAAAAGAATAATATTCATGACAAAAAAAGAATATGGCTATTTGCTGAAGGAAGAACTGCCGTGAATGTTGAGGATGTGCTGCTTAAGGTGATCTGGACGGCAGAAGTATTTGCCGCAAATGGTGCAGGTGAAGGTGTAGCGTGATCCTAGGCCACCACATTCATATCTTGAATGACGAGTTAGGGATGAACGAGAACGATAGCCACGTCCACACATGACACATCCATAACGTATTTCACCTGGGGAAGCAGTCACCTCCATACTCCCAAGATACGCTGTAAGCATACAGTGGAATCCTTGTTTTTTTTTTTTTTTTTTTCAATATTACTAATCACGCAAATTATGACTTTGGAATTGGTGATAGGCAATAATAGAAGATACTACACCCTCGATGACAAACCAACAACAAAGCTGGCTGACTGTTGTGAGTACGATTATTTCATGTGTCTTGGATTGATCGTCTGCATAGTTAAGCTTGACCTCGAAGCGCCAGATCTGCATTGACTTTGCAATTTTTATTTTTCACTATTTTGACCATTTATTTAGCATTAATTTTTTTTATCATGATAAATTACCAATTCGAAAATCTATAATTATCAATGTTATTATAGTATACTCAATGACTCTAGTATTTAATATTGAAAAACCACAAAATGCTTTGATTTGTAATTTTAAACACATTAAAATTTTAATAAAAATTTAGGCAAAGTCTCACAGTATTTCAGGCTGTTATTTACATGCTGCCCCAAAAAAAAAAAATAAAAATAAAAAAAAATATTGAACATATTAGTTTCTTTATACACCGATTATGTCAGTACAACCCAATATATTGGATACATTTTATTGATTATAACATTTTTTTTTTAATACACAGGCTCAATAATTTATTACTTTATTTGTTTACTTCATACAGCCACCAACTGATCTATTAAACTAAGAGATATTTAATTGTGAAAAAATATATATGAATAAAAAGTTTTTTTTTTTTAATTTTTACGCATCCTATACAAAATCTTGCCAGAGCCTGTAAAATATTCATCACATCGTTCATGACGTATTGTCAGAACTTCTTCGTAAGGTTCGCATTCAGTGAGATGTCTTAATAAACCTCCTCGATACTTGTAACTTTTGCCACAGATATGGCAAGAGAATCTCCTATAATCCATCATTGGATGATGAGGGATGATGGTAGAATGTCTTCTAACTGTAACTGCAAGCACCCATACGAGCATGGTTCATCTTATCATTTATAAGCAATTTTTATTACATTAATTATCTGACTTTTTAAACTTAAATGATTTCATTCAATGATTTATTTTTAATGACTCTAATGAAAGCTCCATATACTTTGATTTGAAGAATTTCTCAAAAATAATACTGTAATATTAACTTTTCTTTAAAACTTCATAGTTTGTAAAAAGAACTGTTATATTATTCTTGATTATCTGAGAAATGTTAATTTAACTATTGACTTATTTAAAATAATTTTTAAAAAATGTGAAAAGTGAAATAAATACATTTTTTATAAGAATATGTATTTAAATATCATAAATCTTTAGAATTACTTTAAGAGTAAAATTAACATTCCTATTCAATAACTAATGACGCCTGAAATAGGAATAAGGTTCATAAATAAATAGAATGTTTGATTTCGTTTAAATAATAGTTTATTTATTCAATTTGAGAGGTTGAAGTTCCAGAGTGTAGACATCATGTAACATAACTGCTGCATCCAGATTTCCAAACGAATACATAATAAGTGGAAGAACAAACTTTTCATCCAAATTGACGACACGAATATGTTGAGTATTGACTATTTAATTTATCAGTATTTAAAATTAGACTTGAAGAAAATTGTTGTTTTGATTTGATAGTGTCTATTGATACGGAATTTTTTATATTGTTGATGGACAATCAATAAAAGAGACTTAGTAAAGATAAAACGTCTTGGAAATTTATTGAAAATTGAACTACGAGTGACGGATCTTCAAAATATTTAGTTAATTTTAAGACTACGTTATTGATAATTAATCATTTAGATTCTAACTTTTAAAATTATTAGAATAATTTTGAAATTCCCTCTCTCGTCTATTAAATACATAACATTTCTTATTTAGAAATCGAAGCAAAACAAATATAATTTTTCGGTGTACATGCTAAACTTTTTGGCTTGATAATTATCAACTTTTGTGATACAATTTTGTTGCAAATTTACTCATTTAAATTATAGCAAAGTCAAATACAATTTTTAAATAATAAATTATTACTAGATTTATATTTTCTTCATTTTTTAAATAGTGAAAAGAAAAAATTGTCATTGATATTGATTCATTAAAAAAAAGTTGAGGAAATATTGTTCATCAGGAAATTAAGAACTCTACGTCACAAGAAAAAAAAAAAAAATACATAAATGTATAATAAATTCTTGAAAATTGAAATGGTATTCAAATAAAATAACAAAATTATAATATAATATACTTGCAAAGTGACGTAGAGTTCCAGGTATGACAGAAGTAGAAGACAAGTTAAACTCGATCTCCAAGTTGTGCTGCAGTTGTAAAAAAAACAACCGTTCTATTGACGTCAATAAACGAGTAGAAAGCTGGATTATTCTTGTGATGCAGTTTTCAGTCATCTTCTATATCGATTTGTTGAATGAAAATAAATAAAAAAATATAACAGAAAAATTAATTTAAAAAATACACAGCCATTCATCATTCTTTCATTACATGTAAAAATGATTTTAGTGATTAAATAAATGATTAATCATTTAGAAAGCAATCATTTTTATGAATATTAAATTAATTTCCAACTCGACTGATGCTCTGGCGCCATGAGAAAAAGTCGATAGAAATTAACAAAAAATTCCATAAAAATCGATTACATTTTCCGATCATTTTCTTTTTGTTTGATTAATTCAAGTTTTTTGCAGCGATGAAAAATAACAGCACAGCCACACTTATCATTCAATCAATTATGTTGATAGAGACTCAACGGTGGAGAAAATAACGCTGAAAGATAAACTCGATATTTGTTTGTTTTTTTTTTTTTTTTTATATCAATACTTAACATTACTAAATAACTTACCATGTCATTAACGATGATAAGAATTTCAAGGAAATTTATTGGACAGGAATACCAGAACAGGTAATCAATAACATGGAATAATTGCAATACTTGAATCACGTTGAAAATAATATAATAAAAAAATATATAAATAAATAAAAAAAAATTATTTTCAACGTGAACAATATCATATATCAATACAAACAGTAAAAAAAAGTTACCTCGTGCGCCGATACAACGCACAAGATGAAATACTTACGTTACATATATATTTACCTCCATCATTTTTGTTTCTAATTTTATCAATTTCAACGGTCGATTATCTTCATTCTTGAATAATTAATTAATGTCTTTATCAAAATATTCAAAGTGAATTTTTTGAAAGTACATTTTTCAATTTTTTAAATCACTTTCTGTAAGAAAATAATTGAATTAGTCGCGATGAAAATTACCAAATGTTTTTAAATCTAATTAAAAATAAATCTTAAAAGAGAAACAAGGTTTGGGGCGGGGCGATGAGTGGGCTGTAAAAACGCGACCTCAGAGGCCACATTGAAAGTAGTCTCTGATTTAGGCAAGAAGTGTGGACATAGAAGATAAGAATTTCAAGGAAATTTGTGAAGGTTAGAAATATCACGATTGATTGCTAAAAACTGTAAATCCAGAAATTTCAAATAATAATTCAATAGCTGAAAAAGACAAGATAGCAGTTAAAATATATTGCTGAAAACAGTATTTATAATAATACAAAAAGTTTCTAATATCAATAAATAGAAAAAAGTATTTAGTGATAATAGGGAAACTATTTTGTATATAATTGAAAAACAATTTTATCTATGATCAATATTGCGATTAATCTACAAATTTCATACTTATCAATAAAAACCCAGCATTCTCACACAATCTCATTCGTACTCATTCTCACAATAAGTACAACATAAGTTTCTGAAAACACGTTTTATCAATATAAATAGTTGAATGATCTCTATGAGGGATCTAATCAACATAAAAAATTTTAAAAATGCTGAAAATTCATATAAAAATATGGGAAAAAAATTAAATAGAAATTTCTTAATCATAATTAACAGTTACTTTTAATCATTAATTATGATTAATTAAAAACTAACATGGCAAAAAAGTTTTATAACCTTATAAAAGATATGATAAATCAAAATGATATCGATATCATTATCAACATTATATAAGCAGGTGTGAGAAAATAAATCTAAATTTATACTATTAGACAGATGTTGTTATATACCTTGATTATCTTTTACCCTATGCATTACCATATCAAGTTCGATGAACTTATTGAGATAAGTTCAATAATCTTCTATCAATGATCGATGACATGTTCAACCATATTCTCAAATCTCGATCATCAGTAAAAACTCTTAAAAGTTAGAGTTTTTTCTGATCTAAAATTTGACAATAGGATAAAAAAAAAAATTACCACTTATTTTCCATTCCATTGACTTACATTATTTGAAAGTCAGATTTCTCTGTCTAACTTTAAAATCAGAATCATCTTGAGTAAAAAAAGTCTCGAGATAATCCGGATCATAAAGTAATAAAAAGGAAAGCTTGACATTCAAATTAGCAATGCAAAGGAAAATTTTCCAGCATCTTCATTCTTCTCTCTTCTTTCTTCTTTAATCTATATTAAATGGTTGGAAAAAAATTGACATGTTATTAATATCAAGAAAAAAATAATTAATTATACGATTATATTATTACTATTAAAATATGGAGTGCTGAATAAAAGTATAAAAAAATATTATACATCTTTTCAGCGAGATATGAAACGGGAAAAAAAATATCTTTCAAAATGTTGCCAAATAGGCAATTTAAAAGATAAACCTTGAGTCAAGTCCGCAAATGTGACTAATATTAATCTTAAACGAGTATTTGCACAACACACAAAATCATAAAATAATTTCCACCCACACTGACATACATAGAAATAGAAATCTTATCATCTAAAAAATGTCACTCTAATCACAATCTTTCAACAAGTATATCAAAAACTAGTTTGTCAATGATGAATCAGTTACATTTTTCTTCAAAAAAAAAAAAAAAAAAAAGAAACTTAACACTAAGACTTAAAACTAGGCTAGTTAAACTTACAATAGACTTAATCTAAAAATTCTTATAGATAATAAAAAATAAACAGGGGAAATAACTATAAAATTATTTCTAGACAGAATTAAAAAATTACCTCATTACCTTTCCTTTTACCTTTTTGTTAGTTGATTAGCAAATCGTAGTTCTCTTGCATCATCTTCTTTAGCATTTTCATTCGAGAAAAAAAAAGCAGCACGAAAGTCTCTTACAAAGAATAAAAAAAAAAAAAAAAAAAAAAAAAGAGAATGCTTCGTGTGCTTAAAAAAAAAGAATATTCTCGAAAGAAAAATGCAAACGCGAAAGTTTCGAAATACTATAGAATATTCACTGTCAGCAAAAGACTAGACCAACGTGCAAAAGGCATGCTGTTCATAGTTTCTTCTTTCTTCATTCTTCACTTTTCTTTTTTCTCTCTTCATCCTGATGGAAAGGTCAAAGAACTCTCACCTCAATTCGAGAAATCGCTCGATTGCGACGAGAGTCGAAGACCTATTCTTCTCTCTTCATTTCTGCTACTCTTGTTCTCTTCTTTATAATTTGTTCCTAAACACTTGGAAATAAAAAAAGAAAAATACACAAATAGCATTGATGAAGCAACAAAACAATGAACATGGTCATGATACATAAATGACAAGTTCAGAGATGATGATTAATATTACAATACTATGAAAATTATAACAATCGTATGATAATTCTTTACAGGTATATATGTATATATAAATATTTTATAATCATTATAAAATAAATTTTTATCATTTTTAACGTTAAGCAATAACAATGTCATGTACCATATTTAGAGGGCATTATGAATATAATTATATGTATAGATATATATATATATGAATCATTTCCTATTATTCATATACATATGAACGAAAATATGCATTACATAAGTATACATTTATAAGTAATCGGGTTAATGAAACATTTGATGTATATGCATTACGAACAAAAAAGCGAGTTATGTACACGTGAGTTAGTAGAAAATGATATAAATTGTTTTAAAAATATATCTGAAGAAAGGCATACGTTCTTAATTCACAAAATATTTTCCAATTAATTTTTGTAAAATAGCAATTATAAATTATTCTTTACAATTAATTTTTTTTACCAATAAAAAAAAAAAAAAAATAATATTAATTAATTGTTCACAAGTTTTTGTGAGAAGCACGTACGCCTTAAAGAGTTAAGAATGTAATTACACTACTGAAGGAAGCATTTCATGCAAGACGAATTATCAAAATAATGGCACAATGTAATAAATATTTTATTTTTATTGGTGTTGTTGAGGATGTCGCTCACACATTATCATTTTCATCTATATTTCTTTTAATTATTGCAACATACGAATGACCTTCTTTTGTGGATGTCAGAAAAAAAGGCAAAATTATTTAAATGCAATTATTGAAGTATTAAAAATAAGGTATTGTTGAAATAAACAAAAAAAAAGTAATGAATTGGTCTTACGTGCAGTTGAGAAAATGAAACCCCAACCATTTGTTTTGAATCTTAGTAAAAGAGTTAAGATAGGCCAATCGTATGTTATGCCAATTTAAATTCCATTTAAAACAATTATTTGAGATAATATAAAATAGAAAGATATAAAGTGCAAGCGTGCCATTTGTGTGAACACATTTAATATAGTCCCGTAATTTAAATACGATTATCCAAGAGTATCCTCCCTTTTTTTTTGTGTATAACTAGTTTAATAAAATCACTACTAACAGAGAAAAAAAAAAACACGAACACGACTACAAAGGGTGGTATCTTCACTCTTGTATTGGGTAATCTCTTGGGAGTATAGTGATACAACAAACGAAGATGGTGCTTTTAATTTTATCTCAAGGAAAAAAAATATTTTAATACATTCTTCTTTTCTTCATTGAAATATAATTAAAGCATAATCTTTTTTTCTTGTCACTTTTCATTTTTAACATAAATCAATATTTAATCAATCTACACGTTGCAGATACCGTGGTACAATATCGGTTCTACAAATAAATACAGTCAAAAATGTTGATAAAATTGAAAAGAAAACCATCAACTGTTTTGAATTTTGATTAAGTTACTAGGGCACAGAAAAATTAAAAAAAAAAGCAAATAAACTGATGTAAATAAAGAGGTCAAAGCCTCAATATAAAAATGATAATTATGTAACAAAAATAAAGAAACTCGATTCAAGGTAACAAGTCTCTGATGATAGAAAAAAAAACGACCATCGCCATCAATGCGAGCAACTTAGAATTCTTTTATACGATTTTGTCTCTAAACCTTTGTACTTTTCATTTAGTCACGGCTCGAATGTTAATTGAATCGTGAGAACGATCTCTTGCAATTTCTTTCCGACATATTTGCAATTGGGAGACAATTGGTGGAAAGTGCAGTTTCAACTTCTAAATAAGAGACGATTGAGCGCTCTAGTTTGAAAAATAACGAGTGGCATCGACCGCTAGCATTGACAGAGAGGTCGTTCCCTCTCTCTCCGTTTGATTACCTTGAGTTATCCCACGTTGGATCATCGCTTTTGATCATCAACCTACAAGCCCGTCAAAAAATGGATACATGAAAAAAAAATTCGCACGTGTCCTCAATTTTTGCTTGACCGCTAGTAAATCTTCACCATCTGTAAAACGATCGCGTCACGTACAATATATATTTTCTCTCTCTTTCTGAATTACGGCATCTGCCACCGACAGCTGTATTACGGCAGATGTAGAGAACCAGCTTAAAAAAAAAAAATCAGCAGCTGCTGAAAATTCGCAAATTTTCAGTTAAACTTCCGGTCGAGATCCGATTTAATTACATTTCATTTATACCCGTTAATTAATAACGAAAATATATAACATTTAAATGAATAAATCAACTTTACTAGTAGTTAAAGCGTATAATCTATAAACGAATCTAGGTCATACTCTCTATGGTTTCTTCTTCTCACGCCAACTATTTTGTTCGAGAGTTCATTAAAGAAGCCGTCCATACTGGGATGAGAGAGCAGCAAGAGTATTCGTCAGCAGTATAACTAATACACGACGACCCCAGCGATTTATCTTCATACACGAGCTTTTCTAAATATTCGTGTTGGAACCTCAGGGGTCCACTATACATGTTTAATAGTGCACACAGACGTTCTCTAAGCTCTGAATAGAGCCCAAGGCCAGCAAGTTTTCGTGGGAACGTCTCGACCAAATCGTTCTCCTTTTTCCCTTCTCTTGCTTCTTCATCTTAAAGATCTTTACAAGTTGCTTTGGCGAAATCGCGGATGTCTGCTACTGAGTAAGAAAGAGAGAGATAGACTTTTTGCGACCAAAAGAATGTCTTTGGATAAAATTCCGAGATTGTGAATGCTCTTTTCCCTTCATTGTTTTACGTTATTCAAACTTTGATTTAAACTCGGTAAGGTTTTGCTGCGTCTATTTAAATAAAGTCTCATTTCTATCGATCTCACCTAAAGATTAAAAAGGGAAAAAACCCTCCTCCTCCTCTTCCATTGGTGAGAAGCTAACACGGAATGCTATTAAATTCACGTTAAGAAATCAACTCTATTTCGTATTTTATTATATAACTTTAGACCGCGATAGCAAGTGTATTTTCACTCTGTTGGCTTTTTCCTTATTCTGGCAACGATATTTTAAGGAGAGAGAGGTCGCGACTTCACACGATGCGAGACCAAGAGAGGTTGGATAAGAAACTTAAAATTTTAAAAAATATGTATATATATATATATATATATATATAAACAATCAGATTTAAAGATAAAGAATTTTCCTCAATTGATTTCACATCATAGTGAAGTTAATTATTAATTTAAAAAAAAAAAAAAAAAAAAATTGATTCAACACATAATTTGAGAAAAAAAAATTGAAAGAATTTTTATAGAATTATGAAAAAATATAATTAACGTGCCCTGACCAAAAAAGTACATACACTATAGCTCTTTCAGAGACCGTGTTACGCTTGAACAACACCGACATCTCGGTTGTACCACGTTATCCAGCAACGAAATAAAAAGCCTTGACTCGCCTGCGCAACGGGCACTTTTTAATTATAATTATCCATTAAAAATAATTTTTTTTTCATCCGATATATATGCTTTTTTTTTAAATGAGTCACAACTCTGACAAAGTAATTAAAGAATTTACAAGTCAATTAAATAAATTAGAAAATTTATCAGAAAAAATGAGACTCATTTAGAAAAGCATTGTTTACGATATTAAAATTTTTTTAAATTTTCAATTTAATATTTTACGATCATTGAATACCAACATGACAATATTGTGAATGAATTTATTTTGCTTTTAAAAATAGCTAAGAGTAATGGTAAAATGCTGTTAAAGCGGAAATTGATCGATTACGAGTGCCTGTTGGTACGGGAGCCGTAGGCGATTGGTAAATGGTCAAGTGTGCCTACCTTGAGAGTCGCGGTGGGCCTGCGCGGCCTCCTGGGCAGCTAAAAACACTTCATCAGTTGCCCCCGGAGCTCCGGCTACCGAACTAACTACTCCGCCTGCATTACTTCTATCTCCTGTTACATGCCACGCTGCGAGACCTGTTTATTCATTGGCAAAAAAATGCATACGTGAATGAGTCATCGAAATATAGTAGACATAAAAATGCTTTTATGTAATGGAATTACATTTATTTCATGACAGAGTCACTAACTTCTATTACAAATAACGTTGGCAAGTAAATTGATATCTTTTAAACATGTATATACACATATATTTTATTTAAATCCAGTACATATATATATTTGATATTGTATAATATGTATATATATATATATTATTTTTATTACGTTGATGTATATATTAATATAAACTATGATCAAATAATACTGTTAGTTTCAGTCTATTTTGAACTACGTTATCATGGAAATGTTTTCTTTTCCACTTGAAACTCTTCGCTAAATAGATAATAAATAATAGACATGTAAAACTGTTTGACATTAAAGCGTCTATTATCAATCAATATTTAAATATTATTTCAACCAGTAATTGTATTTGAAAATTATTTTTCAAGTTTTATCTACAACAAAAGATTTAAAATTGAATATTATTATTGCCTATGTGGCACTACAGTACTTGGCTGTCTCCATCTTCGTCTGACGACATTTAATTTTTTTAGATAAAACTGAAGAGTGGATCTATTAATTCCATACATTTCTGATGCTTGAGTTGTACTAATGCCTTGCTGTAATATCGCTTCCAGAGACATTTTCACGGAATCTAAACTATATTTTCTACCCTGTTTGGTGGCAAGAGACTTGAGCAACGCGGATACATCAACGTCGGGACCACGTCTTCTTATATTCGGTGTCTTTTTATAATCGAGGAAATGAGAAGTCCAGTGGGTTCCAACACCACCACCACTGACGTTTATGTCACTGTCAACACCTACCGAATTACCTCTCGTACAAGAGCGCGCTCCCGCCCCCCATCCTGTAACGAGGAAACCCAAGCTCTAATGTCGACCAATTTATTTAACTTCCCGTATGAAAGAAAAATCTAAAGAAAATGGTAAATCAAAAGTGCCACGTATCGCGATTCTATGTGCGCCAAAGTACCAGGCTCGACCTGGATTTTTAATCAATTCCAGCTGATAAGACTAAGTCTGATTATAAAGCTTTGTATATTTTAATATATGTGTATGTGTATCTGCAAATATCTCATTACAGTGCCAACGTTCATAAATTAGATTCATTTTTTGTTTGAAATTAGAATGTAAAATGATAGAATTAAATAATTATAGAAGAGACTCTGTGAGTTTCGATAATCGAGGAATAAAAATATCGATAACAATAAAATAAAAATGAAATTTAAACAAAAGCTTACCAGGATGTTGAGAAGGATCGTGTGAGGGACCGGCTCTGTTGTTATCTTGTTCCATTTCATTGAGGTCATTCATATCATCATCAAGCGTTAAGTCTTCTACGCTCTCCTCAGGGTCCTCCAGGTACTCAGACTTTGGCTCAATCAGGCTATCATTAGGCTCAGGTTTTTCAACTGGCATCTACAAATAGAGATTTTATGTTGAAAAAGCTCTCTTAATTATATAATTATTAATTAAAACTACTTTTTATGTGAGAATAATTATATAGCTATGTTAGTATAATGTTTCGTGCTATTTCCGCACTGTATAACTCATGGAAAAAGACAATCCAGTTGGATAGTAACACGATAATTACTCTACCAACGAGCGAAAGAAGAAAAGTGATTAGTGCTTGACTTCCATTAGACGTTGGTAAAGTTAGTCAATTAGCAAAACTTATTTTCAAAATTAATTTTTTACCTGTAACATTTCGTCGGCAGGTTTTGTCAATTGTTGCATAAGTGCCGACCTTCCGAGAGAATCCGTTGGGTCAGCATGGGATTTCTCGTCAGCTACAGGTGCTACACCAAGAGCAGGCACACTCATTTGTTGATGAGGCATATCGCTCGAGTTTGAGGTTTCATGGTTTTCTATAGGATTATCATCACCAAGACTTCTTCTTCTGAGCCTTTTTCTTTTTCTGGCGGTTGGACTTTGTGATCCTTCCCTGTAAATCAACATAATCAGAAATTAATATAAGAAATTGATAAAATTGATAAAACATATACTTTATTATACAAAAAGATGTCGCAAATTACCTGGAGGAAATTCCTTTAGGTAATTGTGGACTTGCTGAATCTTCAGGCAAATCTCCTACTGATGTTTGTGCCAAACTTTGTCTAGGAACTTTATTTTTTTCTATTGTGAGGCCGGAAGACGCATGTGGAATGTCCAACGATGGTGCAGTCGGTTGTGGAACTTTTTGTTGCCTTGAGTCTGTTTTATTACTAGTACTACCACTACCTCCCGTTTTACTCTCCGAAAGGCCCTTAATTTGGAGGGACTCAGCCGCCTTTAAAAGTGCTGCCAATTGGTCTTGGGAAATATTTACTTCCCCTCTGTACATGTAGTCCATCATGGCCTTAAGTTCTTTAAATTTAACGTCTTTAAGTATAAAGACGGGGTGCTTGTCATAGTGCTCGCTGAGGAGGCCCTGGAATAATAGAGAAAACATTTATCAATAAAAGTGTATGTGGCATATGATATCGAAACCAAGTATAAGCTTGACTATAATTTAATCAAAGGGTATGAATTCTACTTTCAGGGTAAGTGCCCTGCAAAAACAGCCATCTTGCTTTCCCTGTATTGATCAGGGTTAACCGTCAGGAGGGGATTTGGATTGCTCCCCACCCTCTCCTGTTTCCAGGCCTTTCCTACTTAACGGCCATCTTGTTTCAACATCAACTTCTCTCTTTCTATTTGGTATTGATCTAACTCTTGTCGAACCGGTGAACCAAAGTGAACATGGCAATATCGACCTGATTTCTACGCTTCTTTTTTTTCATCGAATAATTTAATCAAAAATAATCCTGAATGGAATTTAACCGTTTTTTTTTTTATTATTCTACCGTTATTATTTAGAATGAAAATATGTTTGAAAAAAGTTTTACTTTATAAATTTAGTATATAAGATGGGAGGTATTGAAAGTTTTAAATAAACAAATATTAAAAAATTAGATAATTACCTCAAAGTACGGACTACACGCGGAGAGGACTACTTTGTGGGCCTTTAGATACTTCCCCTCCGCTGCCAAGGTGCAGTCAACCAGTGTGCCGCTCTCTAGCAATGTGTCGAAGTTTTGGATGAGCGTGGTTTGGTGATTGTTCCACCTAAGGCAGAACTGTTGATCATCCTCCATTTCGTCGTTCTTTTGTTTCAGCGTTGGATCGATGAAAGTCAGGATGGACTAATGATGTTAAAGATCAACAGCAAGGCGATGTCCAAAGAATCAGGCACAAAAAAAATAAAGAAAATATTTTCATCAGTCTTTTGGCACAAAATGTTATCTTTTCACGATTGCGTACATCTGAGTAAGATCACTACGACGCATAAGTTATTTGGCTAATGAGTGGTGACGCGACGCGAGCAGAAAAGCTCCGTGACGATAGAGCTAAGCTTCCAAAATGGCTGTATGATGCAAGCGCGTCCGGATGGTCTGGTCTTTTCCTTTGTGCGTGTTCTCCTAACGGTAAAGGTTAGAAGTGGGGATGATGCGGGAGGGAACGCGAAAGCACCACGCAGGCGCACCATGGAAACTTCGAGCGACAACTGCGCCTTGATTCCTGCGCACACAACACAACTACCGGCTTTACCAGGGATGACCAAAAATTTTTATGAACCCCAGACATTCTTCGAATCATTGAATGCTCCAGAATAAATAATTATCCGTTATCATCACCATAAAAAATACCATGAAATTAAGTTGATATCAACAAATTTATCTTTAGCAATAATAATGACAATCCAATCTTAAAATCATCTAGAGATAAAAGTTTAAAATTGATTTCGAATGAACTCAAGATAATAAGAAATCGATTAAGCGAGAATTTATTCGCGCAAACGCAATAATAATGTTAGCGCGGTGGGAATCAAAGCAACGATCGTACAATGATTATTAAACGCTTGCGCGTAAGGCATTGCATAATCTATTTATATTATTATCATACAGGTAATTTTATAAACGTGACTTTTATGAAAAGCGGAAACATTCATAAAAATATTTTTTCTTCTAAACGCTGATACGAGTGAAAGTACCACGTGAAAATCAGTTATTTGAAAGTATGGTATTCTTGATCGAAGCAGAAATGAATAGAAAGGAATAAAAAAAATTAGGTCGAACACGCGCGCGCAATGGCTCCCTCATTTATTCGAACCCTGGCACAAAGGTTATTTGAGATTCCCCTCTTCGCCTCTTCAACTCCCCCTGGAAACTCGACAACGGGGGCACTCAATATGGCCGGCAAACGGGGTCGCGCCCGGACAAGATGGCGAAAACTCTAATGAAAATCATAGACGAATGATTTTTTATTTTAAAAAAACCGTCGTAAGCCTATAATCACTGTTATTTACGACGATAATTAATTTAGAAAATTCAGATATACATTAAATTTAATAATAAAAATGAAATAGTACTCAATTAACAATTGTAATGAGAATTTTCCAGCAATAATCGCATCAATATTAAAATAATACCACACTTCACTTAATGAAATTACTATATTCAGATAATTTATAGCTCAATTTGTAAAGCATTAGAAATTAATTATTATTAACTAAACACTCACCAATAATTAAATATAAAAGAATCTAATATCACAGTAATAAAGTTCAACGCGAAACTCAACTACACCCTGGAGCTTCCAATGCGACGTGTATTCTAAGCGATGCCCTTCACAACAATGGCGTACTACTTCGTTTTATTACCCCACCAATTCCAAACGCCGTAGCAACGCCGGCAACGCAGAGAGCACTAGTGTTGCCATCAGAACATGAGAGAAATAAATTTTCCGAGAAGCTTCAGAGGAAAAAAAAAAAACGAATTGAAGAATGCTTAACAGCAGAAAAAATAAACCAAATGACTCAAAAATATATGAAAAAATAGGATGAATTAAATGACAAGTTTTTTTTTTTTTGATTAAAATAAACTTTGAAACTAAAATAATAAACCTCTTCGAAAATTTGTGACTTATTTATCAAATGACTACATACTATTCCTTCATCCTTTATGTTAATTATGCTTAATTTAGACGTTAAATAAAATGATAATTATAATTATATCTAATGCACCTGTTATAAATTATGACAGTCTTTAATTAATTAATTGTTATCGTAAATAATCATCAGCTTTTCGATTTATAAACAAATAAACATTATTTTCATTGATATTAAGCCGTATATGTATAATTTTCCTTGAACTGAAAAAAAGTCAAGCAACAGATCACTTGTAATAACGCGGTTATAAAAATAATAATTAAGTATAAATAATAAGTTAGACAAGGAAAACTGATTATCAAGTAATTTACGTACATATGTGGAACAATGAATTTATTTGCAGTGATATCACGCAATTGTAAAGTCAATGCGACAACATGGAAAATGTTTCACACAAAGCTGTTCACATGTGAGGAGTGAGCGTACAGTAATGGCGGAGTAGATGAAGTCATTGAAACAAAATGGCGAAACAAAAGAGAAAAAAGCGCGGAAAAATTATGTAATAATACGAATGACGAATTAGTATTCTATTTAATCATGAAAAAATCACTTTGAGAAACAAAAGAAATATGAAAAAATCGATAACACAAATCACTTGAAGCAAAAACACACATAACCGTAAGGTATGAAAAGGACGCCGCGTCACCACTCACGTTTTTCACACATTTTTATGATAATTCACGATTTGAATATGACAGCATGCTCAATTAGGTAGAATTTTACTCACCTACGTTGGCACAGTCTATATTATATCACAAGATAAAATTTGTTAGATTAACTACGCGTCCGGGCAATCCGGTCCTCAGCGTCCACTATCCGAGCGTCGTGGGTTCTTTTTACACAATGGCTGAGCTACGACGCGTTAACGATCGACCACACTTCTCTGCTTCCAAGTAACCAGGATGCACGGAATTAAAAGCTATTTGGTGGGGAGACGCGGCGCAATAATCGCGAAAATGTGAATTGCGCATCTAGTTTTATCAGATGGGGGAACTACTACGTAAAACATCCCAGCACAGCATCAATAGATAACTGGAACCCTTTCTTCGAAAAATTGTAAACGTCTGTCAATTTTTTCAATATCAAAAGGCGGGAATTTGAATATAAAGATAATTTTTATTGAAATAATTCAAAATAAAAAATTTCAATGTGTAAAGGAATATTGTAATTATTTTGAAGAAATGAATATTGACACAGGGAACAGAATGTTTGTTTTTTTCCTGATGTTCCTTCGAACAACATAGAGAATCTGATGCTTTTTAATAGAGAACTCGCGTCGGTTCCGGTGGTGGGAAAAGGCGTGGGTTTCCGTTCAGTAGTATGTTCACCGCGTAGCACAGCCGGCGGGAGAGATGCGAAGAGGGAGGGAGAAGTGGAAAGCCGGGAAGAGAGAGCCGAAGGAAGAGAATCGGGGTCCACAACAAAATCGCTTAATCGCTTTGCGCCACCGTCCGCTGCGCTACGGGAACGCAAACGGAACCGCGGCACCTGCTCTCTCGTGTCTCCCGCGAGAGACTCAGCTACACTCGGCGCTCGTCTCACGTCGATGTGTGTCGTGTTTTCATAACCCCGGCACAATTTAACTGTTTTTTCGTTAATTACATCAAAACTATCAAGTGACAGCTGTCAATAGGCATCGTTCAGATTGTTTTACGTGATAATTGACTACTGACAGTGTGGATTAAGGAAATTAATCAAGAAAAAACATATCAAATTGCTAGTTTTCTAGTACAGACATTTATATTTTATTGGAGTACAAAGCGGGCCTATTAGGGCCCGATTTTACGTTTATTACTCATCATTACGTCTTTTCTACGAGCTGATTTGTATCACGGGTCATGGTAAGGTATGATACTCATAAATTATTTCTAATTTTTTATTATTTCCGTTGTTAACATAAAATAAATAAATGATTTCTCTAAATCATCATATATAAGCTAAATGATTGCGGCATTTTGACAGTTATATAAAATTATTCGCGTCTGTTTGTAAAGTTAATTTCATGTACAGCGCGAAATTTAAATGATCATTTATGTCATTGACGATGTTGAATGATAACGAAAGATTATTTAAGATTATAGTTATTTACTGAAATAATATAATTAAATAAAGTTAATTAAGCAAGTAACATCAACTAAACATTTTCCTGATTATGAATAATGACAACTGGTTCCCGCCGCGGGTTTTAAATGCCCGAGGCATCAGTTCGGGTCACGTGTATTCAAGTTTTCGTCCAATAAAGATTGAACGTTGAAACCGGGCTAGTGTACGCACGATCACCAATCAGCCGATCTTTTACTGATTGGATCTTTCTCTGTTGTTACCGCGAGTAAGTCTCTGATAAGTTACGTCATTTCTGCTATACGTTCTCGGAGGTAATCAACTGCTCCTTTAGCTATGATTGCGATCCATCCTTTTGGTTGTCTTGTTGTAGCTGCAGGAGGTCATCGTAATGTATATATAAAGTATGCACGTGTGTTCATAAAGCGAGTATGGATACAAAAAATAAAAGAGCGCAGGAATGATTCAATTATTGTTTCGACTTCTACTGCGTTGGCCCAGTTTTCTATAGAAAGGCAGGAAAACACAAATGTTATTCAACTGTAAATGAAAATGGTTTTCATATTGAAGTTGAATCAATTGATAATAGATAGTTAGTAGATGTATTGTAAATGTAATGGTCAAGATTAAAAGGCCTGTTGTAAAGCTATAATTAATAACAGGAGAGATACACAAAAATTCTTTGGTTTCCTTTTGATCCTTATTTTCAACAACCGCAGTAGTTAGTGGTCTCTTGCAGTGATAAAGAGAAATGTTGCCTAGAAAGCAGGTCTTGACTTGAATCTAGGCCACCCCGATGCCGCCATACACATTCTCCACAATTTTACTGTTCCGTCTCTCGGCCTTGCTCACTCGTTACATCTCATTCTTACAAGACATTCTCATCTTTTCTCGATCTCTTCTTTCTTCATAGCTAGTCATCATCATGCTCTTTGCTCGAGTCCTATAGAGCTTACAATTTTTCCTTAACGTGATGCATCATGACGACATCAAGCCTATGTAATTTATTGCAAATAGAAAGGAAAGACAAGTAGTGTGCATGGATGTATAAAGACAAATTTGAAAATATAGATGGAGAAATATCGTCGTTGACAACACGTTAAAGATGTTCACAAATGAAAAGAGGTAGAAGCTCTCTCTCGCCTTTCTTGTCTTTGTCATTTTCTCTTTGTCCCCCTCTCAACTGGAACTTGCTTCTTTCCCTCGATTTCCCTCCCCACCTTCTCTCTCTTTGGCCTCTTCGATTTTTCGCTCCCTTCTTTCTCCTTTCTATCTCTATCTAGAATCTCTCTTTCTTTCTTGCAATATCTACCGTTATTCATCCGGACATTTCTGGTCATTTTTCTCCCTTTCTTCTCACTTCTTTTTCTCGCGACTGAAAGCAAGAAAAAGATAAAGAAAGAAAACGAGAGATGCAGAAGAAGAAAATAAAAAAAAATATATAAAAAAAAAATGAGAAAAAAGTGAGTTCTCTCTTCTCTGCTTTTGCTCTTTCTCTTCGCAGTGGAAGCAGACAACTTCTTCATCTCTTTTTTTTTCTTTTTCCCCCTATATCTTTCTTTCTCTTCCGTTCTTTCTGTCTACTCAATCCTCTCACCTCACTCCCGGCCGCCAACCCTCTCTCTTTCGCCTTTCACCCGTCCACTCCTCGTCTCTATACCGACCACCCACCACCCACATCCTGTTTCTTCAGTAAAGCCAACGAAGGAGAGCGAGAGAAAGAACCTTCACTTCTATATTCAGCCACGAATGAGCGACCCTTTTTCCCATCTTTCCCACTCTTCCTTCTTCACCTTTCTTTCTTCTTATATCTTTCTCTTCAGTCAGAGTTCAATATATTTTCCTCTAGAGAAAATCATTTTGTACCACTTTTTCATCTGGATATCATCTAGCATCTTTTTCATTATCATTTCTCACTTACAACTTTTGTTATTTCCTCCCTACACGATTTTTCATCCAATTTACTCACGGAAGCTATAATATCTTTTGCTTTATTATTATATACTTTCCTTTCATCTTTTTACTACAAATATTTTGCTTCTATTCTGCATTTTCAGTTGTGTTTATATTATATTTGTATCAACATGATTACACTTGTATATCATTCATATTTTCCTCAATCAACTTTAATACAATGTCTAGCAACGGAAATGTTCGGTCAATTCTTATTTCAACTTGGTCTACAATTTTTTCAATTATGTGTTCTTATATTCATTGAACTTATCATTTCCTTTACATTGTCTTCATTATAGTCTCTTTAAAAACTCTTTACAACATAATGATTGATCATCGAATTAAGTTAGTTTTTCACACAGCAAATTGATATCCTTTTTAATTTATTTTAGTTTGTAGTTATGTCCTATCATTTTTCCACTTCATCAGAATAAATCTACTGGATAATTCACGCAACTGTTATTTTATTAATATCCTTGACAAGAGAATTTTGATTCCACTTTTAATTTAAATATGATCATAGTTTTCATTGCCATTCTATTCCACTGGTATTCAACTTTCCTTCTCGTATATCAACTTTATCGAATTTTCAAAGTCACGGCGTTATGCTTAATTAATTTAAAAGGTGATGGTTCTTGTAGTTATGACTTTGATATCTATTGTTTATGAAATGATAATTAATTTAACATAATTAGTTTTTAATTGTTTATTTTTTTTTCGCTAATGAATTTGATTAGACTTAAATGAATTCTATAGTGAAAAAGATGAGTTTATTAACAAGAGTCATAAAGTATTTATTTTTATTAAATAAATTGATGATTTTATTTATTATAGAGAAATCATTATTTCCTTTCGCTCTTTAAACTGCGAGCAAAAATAGGACAACTTCACCTTCCTAATACACCTCTGCTGTACTTCATTCTTCAAGTTGTTGTACAATGTTTCCATCAACTGAGAATTCAATATTTGCCTGCTGACAGAATAGAAGGAACACATTATGTCTTGACATTTATAAACCATAAACAATTTTATTTCCTATTATTTTATATTTTCAATAAAAATACTATTCATGTGTATATCATATTTTTCACATTCCACTGTTATGAACAAATTGAGATGTATTTTAATTAATTAATCTTACTTCTATGCTACGATTTTCAACAACTGCTTAAAATGAACTACAAAAATACTTGAATTTTTTTCAAAATGTGGGGAAACAAATGCATGTTTCCTTTTCATTTGAAAATATAGAAAATTCCATTAAATTTTACACAATTTTATCTGATTTTTTTTCAACATTTGCATCCTTTAAAAATTTAAATTTTGCTTTTTCATTATTTTTACACATATGAAATACCTTCTGTTGCTCTTGCAATGTCTTTTACTACCCTTTTTCATACATTTCCCTAGATAAAAACATGAATATTTTTAAAACTAGAATTTCAACTTACTTTTGATCCACAAATATCTCAAAAACTTTAATCTCTTCGATTCCCTCACGATTTTTCCAGCCTAGCCATCAATCAACAAATTCTTTAATTTCTTTCTTTGCATTTTTCTTTATCACGCCTAGCTTGATATAGTAAGCTCTATCTTTATTTTTTTACTCACATTCTTCTCTAGCATTTCTCTCGTCCTTTCTACACTGGAAATCGCATTCCCCCTTATCTCTCAAGTTTCTTATTGTCCGTAACAGCCATCTGTCTCCAGCTTTTTCATCCTACGCTTTCATCCCTTTGCTTCACCCCAATACAAAGAGTCTCTTATCCTTGTCCGCCCACCCGCGTTTGCCTCCCTTTATTTCGCTACCATCTTCTCTTCTATGTGCCTTTCCGAAGGGAATAGAGCTAAGGGAACAGAGAAAAGCGAGAACACCCTCATAAGAGAAACCATTTCCACCCTTTCCTTGGTTATTCCCACCTCTCTTCGATCCTCTTTTATACGTTTCATTTTTTTCCATAATACTCTTGTGATTTTTTCTAGTATCATAACATTGTTCCTCGTCTTGATTAAACGTACAGAAAAATCATTGAAAAATTTTTGCATCAATTTTATTAACAGATAAAGAGATGACATATTAGTGCACGTGTACTCAAAAACCCTTACTACCAAAAGGGTTTAATTGAAAAAAAAAAAAAAAATCTTTCTGGTTCTATATTATCTTCTGTTGCAGTATATGCTGCTACAGAGAAAGAATTTACTATCTCTTTTTCTCCTACATAATCTTAAACGTGCGACCTTGAACGGCACCGACACGTCATCCCTTTACATAGTATTCTCTACTACGCATTATATCTTTCCAAACCCCTGCATGATATTCATACAGTTGGGGTGCGCTTTCCAACCCTTCAAAACTATCTTCCCCATTTTTCTTTTTCCTTTTTTTTACTCCCTAACACAAACATCTACGTTAAATCTTCTGCCATGTTAATGTTTTTTAAGTTTTTTCTCTGACAATTTAATTATCTAGATTTTTATTTTTTAATTTTGTACAATTTTTTTTGTCTTCAAAATTATTATAGTTTTTTCCATTTTATTTTAAATAACAAGTTTACATTTCATTAGTCACTATTTAACATTTTACATTTGTTTTTTTTTTACAATTAAAATATTCTACTTTTATAAAACTTTAATGCTTAACTTTTATTTTTTGTTGAGACATAGCAAATAGAATTTATATTATTTCAACTATAATCTGGCTTGGAATAAAAACAAAATTGTATTTATATTTGATTTGAAGGATTAATAACTTGGATCAAAATATTTTCAAGACAAGTCTTCATTGCATTTAATAGGCATATCTAAAAGAAAAAATATCTTTTTTTTTGTTAATCACATTTCGAGATTATTCTAATATTTTTTTTTTTTATTGAAATAAAAAAAAATCTATATTCAAGTTGAATTCTCCTAAAAGCAAGTATATTTTACGACATTTCTTGAAAGAAGTTCTGAATAAAAATCTGTGTATGCCAGGTCTCGAAATATTATCGAAAATTTTGTCACATTGATTTTATTATAATTTTTAAAGAATAGCGTGAAAAATATTCAAAGCGGGAAATTGTAGGTCTAGTTCCCGAGGGTCAGACGACGCTTTACAACTAGTTTTATAAAATGAAAATATGAAACCTTGAATTTTATTTTGCTTTTTCCTCAATAAAATCGATGACAAGAAACACAATAGTAATAACATCGGAAAGGAAGTCGGAAAACAATTTTTCCCTTTCCAAGAAGAATCATTCACAGCAGTCGTATGTTGAAAGGAATAAAGCAGAAAATAAAACGATCAAGGATCATAATAAGAAACACAAAAAGATGTCCAAAAGGAGAGACCAAGTGAGAAGAAAGAGATAGAAAGACGAGATAAATGAATGTAACGAGAGTAAATGAAGAAAAGAAAGAGAGAAAGGAAGACGAAGAAGCAACGAAGGGCACTTGGGAATGCAGTACTGTTATACCTTACGGTACAGACAGGACGGAAATTAGGACTACTTTGCCACGCTCCCGTGGACGCCTGATTCATCGCTTTCTCGCGATGCGTTGTTTCTTTAGCCTCTTTTTGTTTCTTCTCCTCAATTACTAATTCATGCGGTACTCCATTCTCCAGGTTTCAGAGTAAACGAGGGAAAGCCCCCGGATGCCGGTCAACAATTTCAGCGCGTGAGTGACGTTGGAAAACGCGCGGATGAAAGTGTGATACCTACGTGACGTACTACGATGGAGGGAAAGAAAAAATTCTCGAGGTAGGAGTGTGGAGTAGAATATACACAGGATATGGAGGAGTAGAGAAAGGCGAGGGGAAGAAAAAACAGTTTGCTAGTCAACGTAGAAAGTATCTACTTCAGCTCATAAGTATGTGGGTAAAACTTGATGGGAAATTTTAAATATGAACGGCATTGAAATCCTCTCGAGAATTTTCTTTTTCTGATTTCTTACAAATTACACCAACATCCATGCTTGGTTCCTTCCATCACTGTGTGTATTTTTTATTATTCTTCTTATTATCAAATGAATCTACCTCGTTATTTCATCAACTTCACTTATTGTACTTGACTCTTTAGACACATACACTAACAATACATTTTAATCATTTGTGATTGATTTTTTTAAGGATCAACGTCTTGTGCTTATCCGCTTTTCGAGTTTGTTCATGACAAGCAGGACAAGGAGGAGTGTAGACTTCCTATAGTATCAACTTCCTTATCCTTCGAACGATGAAACTTTTTTTTGTTTCTTTCCTTCTTTCTTTTCTCTCTTGTCTCTTGTGAGAAACTCGGTTTTTAAGTCCATTTTATCTTTTTCCTCTGTTCTCCTTTTTTCCTTTTATGTTCGCCATCAAGCTACAGTAGAAAAAGGAAATGGTTGATGATAAATTAAATGAAAAAAAAAAAAAAAACATTCAATGTAGTAGCAGCTTATTTTTATATGTAGTTACTTGATTAGAAATTCAAAAGAATTCTGATAAAAATCTCTAAGGATCATGGAGGGATAATTTTTATTAAATAATTATCATCAATATTAAATTGGAAAAATGTCAAGATTATATTTCCTTTTTAAGGTTAGAATTTCACACTAATCATTAAGTATGCAAGTAATTTATTTGCAAGTGGGATTCGTCTGAGCTTGTAAGAATGAAGAAGATGATGAGAGAACCGAAGAAGAACAAGAAGACGAAGAAGAATAAGAAAATTAAAAAAAATAATAATAATAAAAAGAGAGAGAGAGACATGAGATTGGTATCAAAGAAGACTTTCCAACGAGAAACTTGTCTCTTCTTCTATCTTGGTTGTGAGAAAGCTTAGTTTTTTCTTAGACTGGAGAAGTTAAGAGAGAAACGAGCTTGGAGCGTCCAGAGGTAGCGAAAAGGGAAGTGAGGAGAAGCAACGAAGAACGTCGATAACGTCGGAAAAACGTATAAAAGCCAAGGAGGAGAAGGACAGTGGGAGGTGAGGTGGAAAAGGGGCAAAGAAGAGCAAAGTCCCGTGGCCTCGGAGCATTAAAAGAGAAAGAAAGAACTCGAACGAACGAGTGACAAAGACACGAGCTGGAAAAAAGGCAAGAGGAAAAGAACAAAAAATTGAGAGGGAACGAGAACAGAACTTTGCAGGATCTCAACAAGAGAGGAGAGACAAAAGAAAGAAAGAAAAGAAAGTATAGAGATATAGGGGCTGAGGAGAAGGGAAAAGGGCGGAGAACATGAAGAAAAGGGGCCACGAGAAAATAGCGTCTTCGTTTCGCTGGGAAGAGACTTGAAGAGTAAATGGAAACTACAGAAGAGTGAGGGCGAAAAAGAAGCGAACAAGGGAGAATGCACACTCATATATATATATATCTAACATATATTCATGTGTGTGTATGTGTACATACAATTCATTCCCCGTTCGCGATGGAAAAGACTTGGAGCAAAAGCAGTAAAAGGGAAGAGAAATGAAGCCAACGAAAAAAAGAAAAGTGTTGGAAACATTATACGATATAACTGTATACATCTGCTCTATGTATGTTCACGAATCCATTTAAGTGACATTACATGGGGGGGAATATGTGAATGACTAGAAGGAACAGATAAAATTATTTGGTGAATCAAAAAAAGTAGGTAAAATAAGCTTGGAAAATGACAGGGGACTGAAAATACAAAGAAAATTGAAAGGAAGGAAGATCGTAAAACGAAGGATTGGAAGATACTCAATTCAAAGGACAGAAAACTACTGCTACTTTCGTTATTTTGAGTCGACGAATGAAAAATTTCAACGGGGAAATCTTCATAACGGAGCAGTCGACTTTCATTTCTTTCCACTGATCCCTCAGGCTTTTTACATCCTCAAAAATGAACTGGATCTAGAGACATTCACATTCTTACTATTTATTTCCTCAAACATCATCTCGAATATAAGGAAAAATATTTTTTTGTAGTCGATTGATGAATTCTTACGGATTTTAGCAATGTAGAAAGATAAATATTCTAGAATTGTTTTGGTGACTTTTTGATTTGTTCAAGAATCTATATAACTGTATGATGTCAATCGTTTTTTTTTTTTTTCTTCGCCTTCTTTTACTTGAGTCCACAATGTCATTCTCGATCTCCTTAGGAAATTGAAATTCGTCGGCACTCGGTCGTTTCATGAGTCGATAAACGAGGCGGAAAGTAAAGGAATGAGCTAAGGGTGCAAGGAAGTTAAGAATGTCATTATATTTATCATGGCTTCGTGAATATTATCAGAAATTATTCAATCGAATTTTCAAATATCCATTACATTTACAACATTGTCATAAACACATTTTAGTAACTTGATAAAGATAATAACTATCAAATGCAACTTTGAATGAATTTAAAAAAAAAAAAAACTATGCATTAAGAGAAAACGTGTAATTTCAAGGCGATAAAAAATAGTGTGAAGAATGTCTTCTTGACAATTTCACATTTGTTTTTTTTTTCTCTCGCTCATTTTTTTTTTTCTTGGAATAAAAAATTGTCCTCTCTTTTCTAATTCTATTTCCGATAAAATAATAAAAAAGAAACATACAAAATTGTTGTTGTAATTAATTGAATTATAGCTCACTTGATAAACATTGCTAAATGATTATAATAAAAACAATTTATTTCCATCTTGTGGCCTACTCAATTACAAATATCTACTAAAAAAAGTAATTAAAAAAAAATATTCACATATATTCTGTAAATTTATGAAATTAACGCCTTAAACATGCTTAATTGTTTCTCTTGAAAAATTAAAAAGGTTTTAAAAAGCAAGGAAGCGTTTAGCAGAAATAATTTTTTGTTTGCGACGGTAAATTTGTGAAATATATATATTTAATAAAACAGCATCGAAGAGACAAGAAATAAAAAAAATGGGACAAGTGAATGCTTTGGACTTTGCCACGCGAATAAAGACAGAGAGACAAGAACGTGAGATATAATGGGCACTCAGGTGTGTTGAGAAAAGAATAAACAAGAAGTAAAATCTTGCAGCCATATGTAGGATCTTGTGAGCTAGACACGACGAGATAGAATTAATAAGAAATGATAGAATGGGTAAAAGACAAGAAGTAGCAGCAGTCAAGCAAAAAGATGATGAAGAAATAAAGAAACAAAAGGAAGATCAAGAAATAAATGAGAGAGATAGAACGGAAGGAATGAAGCTTAGAGAGTATCCGTTATCGTCAGGCGTCTAAGCAGCTGATAAAAGTCCGTGTGCCGACGGACAGATAACGCAAATAGCCCGTATAAAGAGTCGCATAGATAGAAGCAGATAAAGCACAGTTCAGAGAACAGGTGAATATCGCATCCCGACCAACGCCCCAACTTCGTCAAAGGTAGTTAACGCGTCGCGCTTTCTTTCTTTTTTTATTTTTCTTTTCGTCCAACTTCCAATTGTATCTGCTGTATCTCTAGGTGTTTAATGATATTAAAGTAACGTCGCGTGTGTACAATCTTTCAAGAACTTCATTTTATCAAATCAGAACCAAAAGTTGTGTTTTCGTGATTATTTCTTCAATAACAGAAATTTACTTTACCAACTTGTTTTGACAAATTTTATTTTTTATCTTTTATATAAATTATAGGATTTAGTATCGTTCATACTTACTACGATATTATTCGTTTAAAAAATAATTAAATTAGTCATGGATTCTGCACGTTATTGGAGTGCTCACTACAGGTATCTTGGAATTATTATTATTTTTTCATTTCTGTAGATAGCGAGGAGACGCTTAATGTTAATGACGTGAAGAAGAATTTTTGATTGATGTTAATTAATGTTTTGTTTTTGTGTTTACAGCGGAGGGATGGCCGGGCAGCACTACTGCCTGCGCTGGAACAATTACCAGTCAAATATGACGTCTGTTTTTCATCAATTATTACAAACGGAGGCCTTCGTAGATGTTACCCTGGCCTGCAATGAAGCTTCGTTAAAAGCGCACAAGGTAGGCGGGTGTAAGAAGTAAAAAACGATAGAGTATATGATATCGAAATTGATAAAACTGCCTCAGGGAAAATCTTAGAGAATGTGTAAAAAGATTATGCGATATCTTATACTCAAGACTCTTATCAGCTTACGTAGATGCAAAAATGACGCAATAACTTGCAAATTGTGATTTATTACGAGTATGTTTATATAAATATGATTTCTTTGTAGGTCGTCTTGTCAGCGTGCAGTTCATATTTCAAAAAGCTTCTACTGTCAAATCCATGTAAACATCCAACGATAATTATGCCACAAGATGTTTGCTTTAATGACCTCAAGTTCATCATCGAGTTTGTCTACAAGGGCGAGATTGACGTGTCACAAGCGGAACTTCAGGTGAGAGAAATCGAGTTCGCTCGTCCGTATCTGGAATAAACACAACTCTTCTTTTCTCTCCTTTCCCGCGTCACGCTCTCTTGCCGTTTTTGAATGCGCGAATGATTTGAGTTGTAGGCGATAAAATTACCATCCGAGTTAGTCGGTAAAAACTTTTAACTTCCTACTTTATCATCAATTGTGCTCTATTTTATCAATTGCCGAAATTTATTTATAACTGTTGGTAACAAAGATTACTAAATTATGCATTGAAATCATTTCAAAAATAAGTGCTTTGCTTCCTCCTTCCGTCCTCATCCGTCTTTATCTACCGGATCTCGACTTCAGTTTTTTTCTCGTAAATAATTTGGTGCCCATAGTGAAAATAACTTCCCGGCTTTTCAACTGTTTCATCGTAAATTCCAAGGTGAACGAACCAGTCTGAATCATTTGACAACAAAAACAAATCAAAGCACGATTATTTAAGAGTTTTTCAAAGTTTATTAAGGCTTTAAATGGAATTATTTGGAACGTCTGTCGTAAATAAGAGGTTAGCCATGCTTTACTCATCATGCTGAAGCCTACACAATACATGTAATTGATCAATTTTCTCTGGTATGTTTTAAAAAATTTTTCAAATAAAATTAAATAATAATAATTAATTGATTAAAAAATATTAATTATTTATTTTAATAGGAATAATATCGATGATATATATTCAAGTTTGGCGCCATAATCGATTTTTTTTCTATTTCCATAGAGTAAACATCTCCTCAAGATTTTCATGAATAAAACGTGGGGGAAAAATTTGCCGGTTTTTAATACCTCGTCGAGTAAGCCGTCTCGTGACTCCCGCACCCGGTTGAAATCAATAAAAGGACAGTCTTCGACCCCCATCTCGTTAGGACGCATTGTTCGGCAATCAGGCTACTCTGCGCGAGTTTGCAGGGGCTCTCAAATCACTTCCCTTTAGGCGCAACATTATATTTTGGCTCTTTGACTCTATCGTTCAGAGAAAATCGAGTCAATGATCTCTCTTCCTCTGTCTCATTCGCACAACAGAAGTCATCGTCACGCGCACGCATGTTTCCTCTACATATGACGTAATTACGCAACCGATTGACATCGGACAATTATTAAATTTATGGGTTATTTATCAATTATTCGCTTCAAAACTATTCACCAATGTCTGCTTCGTTTACTACTACTATACCCGTTCATATGCCAGACACTTTTTTCGATAAACCTCCTATAAATCATACTGAAAATTCATCCAAGTCGTTTTTTTTATTTTTGCTGATTTCAAAGTGTAGTAGTTTTTTTATTTTTTTCTTTATCGAATTCTGTTTGGATTAGTGATTGAATATTTACACGATGCTTTTTGACTCTGCTTCTCTTTCACAAACACGTGTCTCTTTTATCCACAATCTAAAATATTGTCAATTTCAGTTGATATCGATACTATAGAGGCAATTTTATCATCTAAATTTTTTTTATCATTATTATCAAATATTTTCCTGTCATTTTACGTTAGTCATTGAGTTGTTTTTTTTTTTATTGCCATCTTTTATTGCTCTACGATGATAGTTATTGAATAATCTTCTATTTACATGATTCATTAGATAGATTTTATTTTATCAGAAAATAAAGTTGCATCCCGGAGCAACGTGCAAATATAATTGGCAGTGATTTTTTCTCTTTTGTCCTCCGTTCAACCGTGCGCAACGTGCTGGCACGCAACGCCCCTGGCGAGTTGTTGGTGTCGGTTCTGCACACCCGTATTCTCTCTCTTATGCTAACTCTTTCTTTTTTCCATTCTCTTCATGATACACTCCTTCTTCTTCATCTTCTCCGTGAGATTCGCAAAAGCAAAAGGACCGACAATGAAATTAGCACGATCAAAAAAAAACAAAAAACGCAAAAAAGACTTTTTATAATCAAAAAAATAATTAAAAAAGCTAATTAAAAATAAATTTTAATTAACTAAGTATATATAATACTATCTTTTATAAAGAGGTATAACAGATTTTTTTCAAACAAAATATCTCAAAAGTTAATTAGCAAAAATCAAGAAAAAAAATTCGATAAAAGAATATAAATTGCGATTGGAAATATATATATAATAGAAGCTGTAAAGGTTTGCAGAATTTCCAATCCCAGCTGAGCGCATCACGTGCTTCAAGGACTGACCTTGAACAAGCCATATATACAGATAAAAATCCATGACTGTGTTGTATATACACACATCGATATTTTTTCCCCTCTTGAGTAGCCTAGCCTGCAGTGAGAGAAGCAACTGAACTTGGCTTTAGCTTGGCTGAAAAATACCTCCTTGGTGCATTTACTTGGTGTAGAACAGGAGGTCGAATGTAGTCTGTAGTAGTATATATCGTATAAAAGCAACAGAAGAAATAAAATAAAGAAATAAAGAGAAGGAGGAAGGATTCACGAATGACCTCCTTCTTGACTTGCAATTGTAACATTTTTTCTTTATTCTTCCATCGTCCGTTTCTACATCGCTTTGTATGCATACCATATCATTTAAATTGTCAAAAAACAATTAAATACCTAAAATGACAAAAAGGATTCTTTAATGATATCATTTTTTTTTCTTTTAATTTCTTCAAGTATTTTTAAAATTTATTTCTTACTTGGTGACACTACAAGTAAAATAAAAGAGAACAAACGTGAATGAGGATAATGCTCTCTCGTTGACCTGGTTCCGGATCCTTTTCTCACCAGAGAAACTCGGACACCTGACCAGGAACTGTTCTACGCTGCGTACTTCTCTCTACGTTCACTCTCCTTCTTTTCTTTGAGCATGGGGGGAGTGAAGTGTCGAGGGTACCGTTCCAGAGACCTTGAACTCTCTTTACACCGTAAACTTGCGTACATGCGGTCTAGAGATTAGTTATAGACTGCCATAGACTAGACTTTTTTATTCCACGTGCTAACACGATTAGATTCTAGATGTGTTAGCTTGTTGAGTATCTAAGTATAGCCAGGTGCAAATACGTATGTTCCGGGTTGAGAGTAATATAGGCATTTTACAACCCCTTTAGACTTCCCTCCTGGGAAGCAACGATGAATATACATTAGGCTCGTGCATATACGCTGGAACAATGGCGAATTCTGAAATGGAATAATTAATGTTTCCTACGTTGACTGTACCCCTTAGTTGCTAGCGTTATAATCATTTTATCTTAATAATTCTCTATCATAAAGTTTACTCTCCATTGGTATTATTTCTTATAATTTTTTTCATTTTAATCCTATAACTAATAATCCGTGTATATGATATTTATTTCTTTCTTTTAACGTGAATATTATTTGCTAGATAATACCGGATTTGATTTTTCCCTGTTGTTTTCTTCTATTTCTAGACGAATTTATTATTAATACATCGCTCGGGATTTATTCTTCTTTGTTACACGATTTTATTGTTACATTTGAATGAAAACAATACACGAAATTTTATTTTTCGCTCATTCTTCTTTCTTTTTTTTTTTTTTTTTTAGATTAAATATTCCACCATCTCAGCTTGAAAAGCTCGATAAATCAATATTATTAATATGGTAATTAATTTGGTATTTATTTTTCCAAGTTATTTCAAAATTTAATTAAGCTCATTTTTCATAAAATTACATGATAAAAAGCAAAAATTTTATTTAAATTACTTTGCTTGAATTTTAAAAAATTCTTAATCCTTTCACATAAAAAATAAAATTTTTATTCCTTTTTTTTTAGTCTGACCTTAATTAAAAAATATTCTAAATTCTAATATTAAAGTGATATGTATCATGATAATATCACAGGTTTTTTAGACATTTTAAAACATGAATACAATTTAATATTATCAACATAATTTATGGTGAAATTTAATTTGAATAAACAAAATGTATTTGGTGTTACAAACAACCCCTGTAAAAAATCTCCACTGAAAATGCTCTGGGTCATTTATTATCAGAAAAAAAAAGTATAAAAAAAAAGAGTATTGAAAAAATCTATCACAGAAGTGGCAGCAAATAGATACAAGTGTAAATGTCGTTGGAAACTCAGTAATACCACGGTCATTATTCTTTCCTCTTTGGTAGATTCGTTCGAAATTCAGAACTTCCACTCTCGACTGTACCACGCGGTTTCTGCAAGCATGTTGAGATGTATGCGTGATGTATATGCGTGCGCGAAAGTGAGCGTATGCGTAGACCAACGACTGGAGCCGCAGATTCCCTTTGTCTGCGCAAACTCTGCAGCCGCGACGGCCTTTTCCCTCTCCTCACTATGTCGACTCTTGGTCGACCGAATCTGATCCTCTCTCTGTCGCACTACACACAGAGGGTACATCTCCCACAGTGTGTGTATATATCCCTCAGTTTGGTCTGCACGCTTTTCGCTCGCCAAATCTACACACCTCCTCTCTACCTCTCATGCCCTTTTGCTCTCCTCGTTCTCTGCTTCTCGCCGATTTCACATCCTCTTCTGTATGCATGTACCCTCACTAGAATTGGTCCTGACCGCGCCCGAGTCGTTGCGTCTTCCACTCAATGCACGCATTGCGCCATCATCTCATGTCACTTTTAATTTTTTTCTCCCTTACTCATTTCCCTTAGCCTGGCTCTTCATTTTCTCCGCATGTCATTGTCCTCAACAGCCCTAAAATCCTAAATGTTCTCATCATGAGAGAATTGCCAACATGTTTCCAGCATTATCCGGTAGTGTCTCGCGGCGAATGAATTTTCAACTGATGATTAAGCGGATATTATGTAGAACTGTTTGAAATAAAGCGGATAGATAAGTATTAATAAAATGATAATAGTAATAACATTAGACGGTGTAATTGATATATGAGTGAGGATAAAAATGCAAAAGTTGGACGAATGTTTGTGAGGCAAAGAGCAGCGTAGACGGGTCCAAACAACAGGGGACCCCTCCTCGAGATTATCCACGTTCCGATAGATCGATCTTCTCTGTCGCCCGCATACCTTTCAACTCGCGGGTCTGCTCTTTTGCTCCCCCGTGAGCCCCTCGGTTGGTTTGCTTTCCCTCCACTTGCCTCTTCGTCTCGCGCCTCAATGTTGGCGTCTGTCTTTCTCACTTACCTCCTCCTCATCATTGGCTGCGCCACGTCCACCAATAACCGAGGTCTCTTTCCCTCTCGCCGACGTCACTTGGCTTCTCTGTTGCTCCGTCTCTCAAACACGCACCCCTGAGTTGGTAGACCGAACCGTGTGTGTCTGAGCGTCTTGTCTCTTTCTCTCTTCCTCCACGTTCGTTGCTCGCGTCGGCGAATTTCGTGGCCTGCTCTTCGCTCCATCTCGTCGTCCCTCTCACCCCCCTTTCCCCTCTTCTCTTCTCCACTCTACACCTCTTTCTCCTCCTCCGGAGCTTCGACGCCGCCGCTTGGCGTCCTCTACCGATGCCAGAGAGCCTCCGAATGCCATTTCACTTTCGTTGGGCTTCGCCACGGAGGAGAGCGGGCCCCGCCAAGAATTATCCTCTAAAGACGAGTCTTCTTTGTCGTTAACGGACTTAGCAGTTGGCCAGTGTGTGTTTCGCGATCTCCAAAGACGTACAACTCCGTCTAGCTTAATACGCACGTGTAGTGCCGCCAAGAAGACGCGTCGCGACGCAGCTCCTTTTTTTTTATCACCTCCACCACCACCACCACACTTTATCTCCTCCTTCCTTCATTGTCTATTCTTCATACTCTTCCTCTTCTTCTTCACTTCTACTTCTCTTATTACTCCTCTTAACGCCTTTTCCCTCCCGCAGACTCTACACTTTCTTCGCTCTAGTATCCAACTGAGTGAGAGTCTCGTGCGCACGTGCCTTCCTCTTTTCCTTGTCTCTGCTTCTTCCTCTTCGAAGCTTCCTTTTCCTTTATCCCCCCCTTTGACATAATCTTTCTCACTTCTCCTTGACTTTCCTATATCCTCTCGTTCGCGTCTTTGCGGCTACCCGCCTATCAAGTGCCAGGTGAGTGAGAATAAGACATATAACTTTCCTCGTGTCTTTTTTAAATCTCAACCGGAAATCACGTGTGTCTCTGTGTGTCTTCCAACTTTCAGGGAATTAGTGAGAGAATATATTTAATCGTTGCCATGTGTTGTACGAGACATTGAAAAGCGAATATTTTGTCCTTAATATCTCTGGCAAAAAAACTATCACCGGAAATCCAGTTTGTTTCTTTTGCTCTAGTGAGTAAATATCCAAGTTATATATTTATCCAATCGCCCTCAGTCGAAATGGCTTGTTAAACTGTCAAGGGATTTTAGTATATACATGCATGCACACTACACCCAATCGTACAGCTTAGTGTAATAGAACCATGAACGAGTGAGTAGAGGAGAGAAAGAGAGAAAGAACTAGCTGCCCTCTACATGAGTAAAGTGGCAAGGAAGTGACTTTACGAGAGCTCTCGGAAACGTCTGGGAACGTTGGGAACGCTCACATTATCAACCCTCTCTGCTGCACGTTCGTAAACATTCTTGCATGGTGATTCTGGATTCTGGAAGTAGAAGCAAACTTGAGTTGTGCGGTTCTTCAGTCTTTACTTTTTCTTTTTACATATTCTCCTTCTCTCTTAAAACATTAGCTCGTCTCTCCTACACCCGAAGCTTTGAGAATCTTCATATGGCTGGCTAAAGTCCAATGAATGCAGACGAGAAACTATTTTCCTTAAAATCTCTTCTTTCGCTAAATCTTCGAATAGTTTGTTGTCATTTTTAACTAACAATTTGCTCTACTTTCTCATCTAACTTGATTTTTCTTTCTTTTTAATAGACTAAACATTGCTTCATTCCACACCAAGTGTTTTAATCTACTTTTTTGTTCTAAAATCACGAATGTATTTTTTAAATTTTTTTGATGTATTTATAGCTTTATTAAATTTAATATTTTTTAGCCATACAATGAAATTCTACATTGACTAGTTTTTTATTACAAAAAGAAACTGTTCAAACTATTGTATTAAACTCTCATCAAAGTATTTTTTGTAGAATTTTAGTCGATATCTCTAATTAAATGCGAGAAAAAGAATTTTTCATCAATTTTCATTTAATTTTTTTTTTTTTTCAATCCAATTTCCTTGGTTTAATTTTATTATATTGACTTTTAAACATCATACACTCTAACAAATTTCATTATATTTTAATCACATCAAAAAATTTGTTCGTCAATTTTTTTTTTTTTTCAATTCATATGTAAAATTTTGTTATTATTAATATTTCATTGATAAAACTTTTTTTAAAAAGAAAACCAAAAAATTTGCTTTAAAATATTTCAATTCTATTTACCAATTTTTTTTTATCAAAGTTCTCCAATTTTCTGTATATAACAAATTGGTAATACATTTTTTTTCCAACCACCTTTCATTCAAAACTTCACCTACAAATTGTTTTCAACGTCTTCCCTTATATCTTTCTTTCGTGACTACTCCTTTCCCTCCTGAAGCACGTGGCCTCTTTCATTGAGTAAGAACATTACGTGAAACACCACAGAGAGAGTATATAAAGAGAGAAAGAGAAAAATCGTAAAAGAGAAAGATAGAAATATTTACACCCGTTAGTACTAACTCCGGTGTGACGACACATCCGTAGTAGTCAGCGATAATCTTGTTCTGTCTGTCCATACATCATTTGGCCTTTTTTTCAGTCGCAACACATTTGCCCTAGTCTACTCCTGAGGAAAATAGAGAGCTTCCTGAAGTAAGAGTACAGCCAAGTATATCGCGTGCTTTCACCCTTGTTCTTTTTTTGGACTTGTGTCCCTCCTTCGCTCCCTGCCCATCCACCCTCTTCAGAAACGACCTTCCACGCTCGGTCTTTTCTCGGATTTACACCTGTTGGACTTGCCATTCCGTACTTTTCTTTTCTTCACCCTTTCTCGAGATCGAGCTCTCTCGACAAAAAAAAAAAAGAGAGAAACATCTACATCCATTGAATCTTCCGTACGACTCTATTATTTTATTTTATACGTTTCCTTTTTGTTTTGATATCCTCCATAAAACAATTCTCTAGTTGATACTGCTCAATTTGAGACATTTTCTTGGTACAAGTGAGTTAAAAAAGGCTGATAAATTGATATAGGCAGATTTTCCCACTTGCTTCGTGTCAATTAGTCAGAGATAATTGTTCGGGCGATGCCCTTGAACCCTAAGTATTGATTGGTGAGGTTGGGATTCTGGCGGTGGTTTTCCCTTCACTCCTCACTCCTGTCTGAGTCTCATATTTTCTATCTCTCTCAAGCCGTGCTTGGTTACTACCGTCGCCACCCATCGTGCATCAGCAAAGCCCCTCTTCTATACATGATACTCCATCTCTTTCATTGACTCTCTTCAAATTTCCGTTGCAGTCCAGCCGCTGCGTGTTGACTACTTTATTTTCTCTTTGTTATCGTCCTTTACTCTGCGATTGATTGGACTTCCAATCGACACTTGTAATAGAGTCGACGTCCTATTCGCGAGTTGACTCTTTTACAATTAATGTCTACACCATCAGACTGATGTTTGATGGATGCAAAAGCTTTTGAAGTGGACCCTCAAGCGCTACAATGACATATCCGGCTTTAGGAATTAACTTGAGAGCCAGAAAAATCACAACCAGGTGGTGGTTTCAATGACCGCTAATGGCAAAAGTGAGCGAGAGGTAAAAGAGTATTTTATGGAGGAAAAGAGACGCGTGAATTGTCCACGAAAAGTCGCCGACCAAGCCTCGATGATATATTCGTTGGTTAAAGCACATAGGGGAGAGAATTGAGAGCATGAAAGAGAGAGAAAGAGAGTGAGGGTGGTTGAGGGGGTGGTCGATACGGCTCTGGGGTCGCGACAGCCGCGTCGGAGGCCTCTCTCCCCCATTCTTCCTGCGGGCGTTTTTGCCTTCTCCGCCACTCTGCGACACCCCGCCTTTTGGAATCGGCTGCACACCGGTGCTATGTACTACTACTATCAAACCGTAGTGACGCTTTCCCACTGCCTAATCGCGCCACCCTCGCCTTGATTAAAGAATACAACACCCAACTTCTCCCAGCTGAGTCTCTCCTTCCATCTTTCTTTCGCACTTTTGGCGTTTCCATGTTCCATTCGTCAAATATATCTTTTCCTTCTCTACCACCCACCTTTTCATTCCATTTCAAAAGTCTTAATTTCTATTTTAACTTCCAGAAATATTCATGAATTGCCTGTTAATGAGTAATTATTCATAATTAATAGTACAATCATGTCCAGAATTATTCAGAAACTTATTCCCTGTTTGTAATCAGTCATTGATTTACTCTGGACTTTATTCTTAAAAAACTTCAATTAAAAGCCAAAAGTCTGCTCGTTAAAGATGCCATTTTTATACTGCATCAATGTAATTCATCAGAAAAATATTGGAGACGATTTTTTAATGGATCGTTAAAAGCTTTTGCAACAGTTCATTTGCGGATTTTAGAGCAGTTAAATGTAGTAGGAAATTAGATGTATTAATAATCAATAGCTGGATGAAATAAATTTGTATGCAAAAAATAAAATAATGAGATGTATGTATATTCGAAGATAATTATAATCAATAATCTCAACCTCGCAAAAAGTTAGCTACTGTCAGTATTAAATTAGCAGTAAAACAAAATTGGGTGATTATTTCAGACTAATATTGTATATTAAAATTAGTTTAAACTAGTAAATTAAATTTCCAAATTAATAGTTAGACGTTAATGACATAATTTAATTTATGCTTATAGTCATTGCTGAAGACGGCTGATCAGTTGAAGATCAAGGGTCTCTGCGAAGTACCGGAAAGTAAAGAAGCACCAGCAACTGTCAGTTTAAGCTCATCGCCAAGAGAGTCAGCTGCATCGAGGTTCAATTACACCAAGTTGAAGAGGCATCATCCAAAGTATAAACGACCACGAACGACATTTGAGCCAAGAGCTACGAGTACTGACTCAAGACACTACGACAGATACAAAGAAGAAGAAAATAACGATAGTCGTGGATTTAATTGCGAAAACGATAAAGAGGTAAAATAAAAATAAATGTAAAATATTTTTTATGATTCATTAATAAGTACCTAGAGTTGAAAACTCTGTCTCTATCTTGTCGTCGTACGCAAGCCAATGCTAAATTTGTACCGGATGTTCCGCAGAATCATCGGGGTGACTGGCAGACAGAGGATGAGGAGTGCGGAGAAGCAGCAGTAGTCCTGGAATCCTGCCAACGAGACAGCAACAACGGTAACGGCACAAACAACAATAACGGTAAGCCAATTGGAGACCAAACCTACGCCCCACACCTATATCATCTTTTTTTTCGTTAGTTTGTTTATTATTATTTAAGCTTTTGCATCAAATTAAGCTCTCAATGTTCAAAGAATATCAAATAGTTATTCTCTTTTAATTAAATATTCAACAAATAATGGAAATAAATTATCCTACCTTTTTAGCTAAAAATATGTAGGAATTTTATTAATTACATTATTGAAAAAAAGTTTGGAATTTTTTTTTTTTAATATTTGTGGAATCTTTGAGATAAATAATTTTGATTAATTAATCTAATTAAAAAAATTTTAATACATTATACAACTCAAATTTTATGAATAAATTTATTTTCTATCGATTATATTATTTCTATGCTGGTGAGTTTCAATAAATAATTCCAAGTTAATTTAATTAATAATTCAACATAAATTTCTAAACCAAAAAGAAAATTTATCTACCTCACAATATTATTAAACTCATTAATTGATCATTATAATAAATAATTATTGAATTTTTTTATTTTAAATTTATTTTAAATAGAAAAAAAATAATAGTTTAAATTGAACTTGAGAGCTTTAGTAGTCACTATCATGACAATTTTAATATTGAAAGATGGTAACAGGTGTGGGGCGACATACAGCACTTACGAAATCACAAGGAGCAGACCTTTTTCACTTGGAATAAAAAGGTGACATGTTCTGTCATACAGGGCTAGGTCACTATGGACATCATCCAGATCCCGGAGAGGTTGATTTACCACCCGAGACACAGCCAACACCACCAAGTGCTACGCTGGTTGGCACAACTATTACACACCTCAGGGACTCCGATAATCATTCGACAGGTAGATTAATTGAAGAATTGATTACAGTACTTACCAAACAGCAGAATAATCAAGATGGATTGATGCGAGGAACAGCGCTCATTAGTCGGGGGAGGGAATCATAATAATTGCTCTAATCGGGCTTAACTGATCATGATTATATTTGCTTCGTTTGCTTCTTAGCAACCCACGCAGTTCTATTTCGACTTTGTTAGACATCAGTTTGTTGCATGATTCGCATTTTTTCATTCATTCAAAAATTAATAGCAAAATTCTTGAAATTCAATAACTATTTACTTAATGTATAAAAAATTTTTTTATTACCCATTGATGAAAGAAATGGAGTAATTTGTTTTTATAAGTAATTTAAATCAATTTTTGTTGTCGTCTGCAGATATTCAAAATTGTGACAGCGTCAAAATTAAATTTGAAACGCTTCATACGATGGATTCATCGGACACGATTGACATAGACAGTCACATGTCAGATTGTGCAAGTGTTAGCTCGAAACATGCAGCAGAGGGTGATAATATGATGATGATAACCCCAGAGCTGTTAGGACTTATGCCATCTGGGAGTTCTGTTCATTCAAATTCTGGTGAGAATAATATCCGAAGCCACTCTGGCGGATCTGGACACCATCATGGTTCTAAATCTTGGACTCAGGAAGATATGGATGCTGCACTAGAAGCCCTGAGAAATCACGATATGAGTTTAACAAAAGCCTCAGGTGAATATCAAATATTTATTTATAAAAAAAAATTTTAAAAATACACTTTAATTAAAAGAAAAAAAATGATCTTTTCAACCAGTTATTATCTGTGTTATCAACGATCTTTATTGCCGTAGCAACTTTTGGCATACCATCGACAACTCTTTGGCAACGTGCGCACAGACTAGGTATCGATACTCCAAAGAAAGATGGGCCAACAAAATCGTGGAGCGATGAGAGTTTAAATAATGCCTTGGAGGCACTGCGGACCGGCACAATCTCTGCCAATAAAGCTTCCAAAGCATTTGGTATACCTTCTAGTACCTTGTATAAAATTGCCAGGAGAGAAGGTATTCGATTGGCTGCTCCGTTCAATGCGAGTCCTACCACTTGGTCACCGGCAGATCTCGATAGAGCTCTCGAAGCAATCAGGTCAGGACAGACCTCGGTGCAAAGAGCTTCTACTGAATTCGGTATACCCACAGGAACACTTTATGGAAGATGTAAGAGAGAAGGAATCGAATTGAGTAGAAGCAATCCGACTCCTTGGAGTGAAGATGCAATGACTGAGGCACTAGAGGCTGTTAGGTTTGTAAATAAATAACATTACAAGTGTCGAAAAAATTGACAAATTGACAAATTAATTAATAAATTCCTTTTCACAATACTATTTTACATGTATCATGTACATCATTTACATTCCATAAATAGAAGTAATGGATATTGACTATTGTAATGGAAGTTGCAAAAACAGTAGAACGTTTCATAAGTCGTACTAAATTATTTTATCGACGATTAAAAATTATAGAAGTCAATTAAAGAAAAAAATAAGTCGAGCCAACTCACTAGTAAATTTCTAATGTTATTAATCACCGTAAAATATCAGTTCAATTTTTCTATTTTTGTTGATACTGATTAAGAAGTTTTTTTATTAATTAAAAAAATTTTCTGTAGGTTGGGCCATATGAGCATCAATCAAGCGGCTATTCATTACAATTTACCATACTCTTCTCTCTACGGACGTTTTAAAAGAGGTAAATATGAAGAGCCAGTCGTCAATGAAATGTCTCAAGATGGAACAAGTCCGCATTTTCATCAAAGTCCACATCATAATCATTCGTCCTCCCTTCCTGATCAAATGCCCTACCAAGGTAGCTGAAATTTACCTCTTTACTAGGCTTTTGTCCCTAGATTTAGCGCTTTCGATCTCAGGATGTCTTTAATTTTACGTTTGTGAATCTCTCAAGATCATCAACGTGTAATTGAATGCGACCATGAGACTCGGACAGCGTCGCGAGAATAAATCTTGCAGTATTAAAACAAAAAAATAATGGTAAAAAAGAAAAATACAAATACGTATAAAGATAAATAAAAAGAGTAGCGCAACAATACACTGTTAATTAAGGAAAAGTGTATATGATCGCGATTATTTCATTAATTCTTTTTAAGTGCGGCAAAATAAATTTCATGAAGTTTCATTTGCATAAGTTAAAAAAATTTGTACAGACGGAACAAAGTTTCCGTAAAATTTTGTATTTTAACCAGGTATAGTTAGCCCAGGGAAGTAATTAAAATAAATATGAAAATAAATAGAAATAAAAAAAAATATTCTGAAAATTTTCCGTACTAATCCAATGACTGTTTTGGTATTTAAGAAAAAGAAACAATCATCGATAAATAAATATATAAATATAATTTAATTAAGAATGTCAGGGACATTTACAAAGAATAAAAAATACAAAAAAAAAACAATCAATATTGAACAAATAAATTAATAAATAGTATAAAGAATGCGTATTAGAATATAAAAATGATTACATAAGTTTTAATGACAAAGTTATAAAAAATTTTTCAATGTTTAAAGTTACTTTTATGGTCTTCCAAACCAAATTTTAATTCAAACTTCACGTACTTGCCACAATTAAGTGCAAAAACTTTTGTTTGTAAGTTGAAAAATTGAGCATTTTTATTTTTGAGTGATAAATAGTTGATGGTGGTTAATGATTTATGACACAAATTTGAACAAATTATCATAGCGTGTCGTAGAATGGACTGAATAGGGTACGAAGAACAAAAAACTGAAAGAATTAAGTATATACAAAACAAAGCAATGGATTCAATGGTGTGATTGAGAGTCGATATGTTAATATGAGATTCATCCTTTTTTCTAAGAAATTTGGAAATCTCAACACGGCTCACTTGCCACACGTATCAGTATGTTTACAGTAATATTAATTTATAATGCTCATTGCTATTATAATTACTTGAAGTAAATTATACATAAAATCTGAATAATTATATGTATAAATATTAATGATATAATAAATGTACAGTTTATATATTTTAAATTAAAAATTAATTCAACTATACAATGTTTTTATATTCTTCTCATAATACCATGAACTTTCATCTGATATTTTTTGTGATAATTTTATTGAGTAAATCAATAAAGTATCTCTTTCTATTTTAAGAGGGTCTAAAAATATTCGTTTTTTAGAAGCTGTTCTGAACCTCAGAGTAATTTCCAAATCATATAAGACTTCGTTTATTTATAAGTTACGAAAATAAACTCTTATTAATGAATTTGTAATAAAATTTATGAGAATAATTTAGTATTATAATTAGTTAAAATCAAAATTCTTTGAGATATAAAATCACAAATAAGACTAATGTAAAAAACGATGACTATACATTATAATATGCTACTGTTAAACTAATTTGCAGAAGAAAATTTAACGCTCTTCTAAATTATTTCCATATTTAACTTTGTATTTACAGTTTAAATAGATATTTCAACCTTTGACTCAAAGGATTCAGGGATTTCATAAAAAGTAGAAATAAAATTGTTTTTTTTTTTTTTTAATTTTCAATCAAACTCGGAAAAAATTTGTTGGAATTCATTATTCATTGTTTAAAAATTTAACTCAAATATTTTAGACCGTGTAAAAAAAATGTATGCAAATTTTAATAAATTTTTATTTTTCATACTACACCATGACATCCTCAAAAATTTTAACTATGTTAATCAAATTCACTCAATCGAAATATACTTCTTAAAAAAAAATTACTTATTTTATCTTCTGCTAAATTAATACAGTTTTCTCCATAAATTAGTAAAAGGATAAATTTAATAATTATTTATTTTCAATTTTTTAAATTCCAAGCATGTGAAATTCCAATTGTGGATATTTTGATTTGATTCAAGAAGTTAATATTACTTCATGCAAGCACCGTTAGGTGGCTAATCATTTTATTTGCGTTTAGAGATAAAATAAACATCGAAGCAGTTTTATTAAATCTAGTCTTCAAAATTGTCAGAAAAATGTCGAGAAAACTTCAAACTATTATCATACTAGTTGCAACAATTGCTTTCGGTACCTATATCTGTACGTTTTCTCATTAATTATCATTAAGGTTTAGTAATCAAAATCGTGCAGACATGCTTCATAAGTGCTGAAAGTATTCATTATTATTATAAATAATTAACGTCAACAATGGCTACAGTTTCAGATAATTGTATATTTTGTAAAATTATTAATGGTCAATCTCAAGCTGATTTTATTTATGAGGTAAAGTAATTTTTATAGCTTTATTTTTTTATTATTATAAGTTTAACTTTATTCCATTCCAAATAAATAACTGCGTACATCGAAGATGTTAATTTTTTTTTGTTTATCAGGATGATGATTTGGTCTGTTTCAAAGATATCAATCCTGCATCAGACCATCATTATTTAATAATTCCAAAAAAACATATTGTAAATGCGAAAGAATTAAAACTTGAAGATGAACCACTTTGTAAGTATCTTTTTAAAACAGTGACTTTTTTATTGCACTATCATTCTACTGTCATACTAGCGTCGTAGAAAATATTTTTTTCAATTAGATGATAAGATGGTCGAGACAGTGGAGGTTGTCGTAGCACAACAAGGACTTAATTTATCGTCTACTAGAACTGGATTTCACTGGCCTCCTTTTAATACTGTAAATCATCTGCATTTACACGTAATTTATCCAATAGAGAATATGAGTTTTATCAAAAAACAAATGTTCAAACCAAATTCTTACTGGTTTGTTAGTGTAAGTATATGCAAATTTCATTTAACTTTAATATCAATCAATTAAGTATATGAATAATATCACAATTATCATTGAAAATAATTTTTGTTTCAGACTGATTATGTTAAGTCACGATTCAAATCTCTTAAAGAATGATAAATAACTAAAGTTTCACATTGTATTGCTAATCATAATAATTTTTTATATATATTTATGTAATGTCATTCAGCATTTTTTCGTGATGAAATTAACAATTGAGAAAATATTCTATGAATTTAATAAAAGAATTGAAGCCATGTCATTCGTTTTAAATCATACACTGAATGAAAACGGTTTACTAAAGTAAGTGTAAATAATACAGTTTATTTACATTTTGGGTTTTTTGTAAATTCCTTCATTGAACATTCGTTGCCATTCTTTCCCACCAGGATATTCATAATTTATAATACTCTCTTCCTTTAACTTTGTAGAATATCCTGGATGTTTAGGCGCCATATATTGTGCATTTTTAATAATAGTAGGAGTTTCAAAGTGTTCATGTTGTTGATCTACATATTCGATTATACGTTTTTCTATTGTTCCACTTAAACAAATGTAATCCCACATTTGCAAATGTTGAACCATTTCGCAAAGGCCAACTCCTCCAGCATGAGGACATACAGGAACTGTAAATGCAATACAATTACATATTCAATGTTATATAAACTTATATATGTGATGAAAATTTTAATCGATCAATATTTGATGAGACTAAAAATAAAAAACAAAAGAATATTATAGAACATGAATTCTTTCTTAATATCCAACAACTATTTTAAAAATATGAAATTAAGTTTATTTTTACACAAATGCTCTCAATCTATTCTTCAGTTCATTTAAATTTATTATTTCGTTTTCATTGATTTATTTTAATTATACGCATTTACTAAGAACGCAAACGCATTAATTTCTGTCATTTATAGCTATTTTCAAATTAACAATAAAACATACCTCCTAATTTGAAAGCCATTAAATATACTGAAAGAATTTCATTGACCCCACCTATACGAGCTGAATCAATTTGACAAAAGTCTATAGCTTTTTTTTGAAGAAATTGTTTGAAAATAACTCGATTTGCACATGCTTCGCCTGTAGCTACTCCAATACCTAAAGGACGAAGTGCCTCTGCTATTTTGGCATGACCAAGAACGTCATCGGGTGAAGTTGGCTCTTCAATCCAATAAGGTTTGAAGTCTTTTAATTGTTTCATCCACTCAATAGCTTCCTCAACATTCCAGATTTGATTGGCATCTACCATCAATTTACGTTCGGGTCCAATTTCCTGACGAATTAGATTACACCTTCGGATATCATCACTTAAATTTCGACCAACTTTCGCTTTAAAATGAGTATAACCAAGACTAAGGTATTTTTTACAAAGGTGACGAACTTTTTCATCATTGTAACCCAACCAGCCAACCTGAGTTGTATAAGCAGGTAATCCATTCTTTAATAAATATTTTTCACGTTCCGCTTTACCTGATTGTTTCTCTTTCAATATTATTATTGCTTCTTCTGGAGTTATAACATCTGTACTAGAATAAAAAAAATTACTCATAGAAAATTAGTTTAGCTGGCAGAAAAAAATTTCTGATGTTCAAAAAAAAAATAATTACATGTAACGAAAATCAATAGTAGAAACTAAATCTTCAGGAGACATATCTATGAGTAATTTCCATACAGGAACACCTTTGATTCGAGCCCATAAATCCCATAAAGCATTTATCACTGCAGCTGTTGCTAAATGGGTTACTCCTTTTTCCGGCCCAAGCTAACAAATTTTAAAATAATAAAGAATTTTTAATTTAAAAAAATGTTTTTTTTTCTTTTACCCATCGCAACTGAGATTCGCTTGTAATTTTTCTCCAAAATCCTGCGAAGTCTTTAAATATGTCATAAACATTTTCATTTTGTATTATCAGTAGAATAGCTTCACATGCTTTTACAACTGTAGAAATACAATTAAATGCACTAATCAAGAGTTGATTACATAATTTTAGCACTATACACGATAAATTAAAAAATTAGATACCAATTTCAGTCCCTCTTCCACAAGTAAATGTAAGCCCGTACCCTTCAATTCCATCTTTTAATCTAATTGTTACATAAGCACAGGAGTAATCAGGATCCGTATGCTATATTAAATACATTAAAAATTTAATTACTACTTAATTACATACTCAAGATTCATTCCGAATTTATTATTTACAAGAAAAATATTGAAATAGTTTTATTAATACCATTGCATCACTTCCATCAGCTTGTAAAGAAGTCGGAAACCGAATGTCTTTCACAGAAACGTCTACAATCAATCCAGAGACCATTTTTAAATTTTTAATTATTCTTCGCACCTTAATAAAATCACTAACTGATGTTTTCATCCACAAGATGGGTAAGAAATGAATGAAACATTGATCTTATCAGACTTGCTGTTCAAAACAAACATTTATTGTAGTTTGTTCACACACTATCTATCTTCTTAAATGTATTACGTTTCTGATAACGTTAACAGCAGCACAGAAGTTATCTAATTTGTACTTGGCTTCAGTAATACATATCAATTTAAAAGATAAACAGTGAAAAGTATCAGATTTTATCAACACAGTTGTAATTTTGATTTAACATAAAATGATAATAGTCAATTGACTAAAAATATTGTTCTGCACTCAAAATTAAATGTAATATTCATTACTTCTATAAGAATTCTGAAAATATAGCCAAGTCATAGTTTTAAAATTTTAATTTTTAACATTAGCAAGGCTGAAAACTCGCACAACCAGCAATTTCAAAATCGAAACAAATAGTAGTATGAAAGATGAAAGTTCGAATAATGATTAATTTTTTTAAGAACAATACATCTGATAACCGAGTTTAAGTTATAATTATATTATAAAAGAAAAGCTTTAGAGAATTATTTTTTCAAGGATAAATTTTATAATATTCATCACTACTGAGTTCAAAGAAATTATTTATAACTTTTTACAAAGTTAACATAAATAAATGATAAATGATATTGAATATGACGAAGAAATAAATGATAAGTTTTCGATGAGTGCAATGGTTAGGTGGACATTTCATTAATAATAAATAATATTCATAATAATGAATAATCATTAATTAATTAATCATATCAGTTAAATAATTCCATCAGGCTTTAATCCACTGTTCCACATAATCAAGAGCTCCCAAAAGGATTTTCTTCTCCGAAATTCTTAATTCTAAAATCATTCTTCTTGATGGGGTCATGGTCGTTTTCAATAATACTAAATCTTCCTATAAAAATTTAGAGAATTAGAAAAAACCATTAAAATAATAAAGAATTTTTAAATAATAAAAATTGAAATTACCTCCAAAGTAGTAGGATAATTAGCTATTAATAACTTAAGTCTCATTTGCAGGAACTTCCGTACATTCTCTTCGACAATAGTATCAAGTGCGCAATCTCTATGCATTAGGTCTAATACTTTGTCTGATTCAAGCCAATGATCGAGTTCGACTTTCCGCATGTTGAAGACTCTGAGGAAAGCAAGCATCTGATCAGATACAGGTTCGCTTCCTGCTCTTAGTAAAAATGACATGTTTGTAGACGTAAATCCGAGCTTTTCAAGAAGACTAATCCTATCGTGGTAGAGAGGGTCTGATTTGCTGATACCTAGGCGAAGTTTGAAGCCATCGTTTTTGTTATCTGTACAAACGAAGCCTGAATGCACGAAAAAATCCGAGTTGGTACGTGCACCATAGCTTATAAATATTTGTTCTCCAGTCTTGAACGTACGTTTAGCATAACATTCGCAGGTGTCTGAATTGATATTGTAGTCAGTTGTTATCTGTACAGAACAAATAAAAAATATTATTCAATAAATCATCATGGATTTATTGTTGACTAAGACAAACATTCATATAATTTTAAATATTGCTTTTTTACCATTCCTTCTTCATGATTGCACATATCCCACATTGGAATAAGAGCGTGTATCATCTGCGTGCCGTTTCTGCTAGGAATTATGTTCTGTCTTGTCATGATTGTGGAAACTGCCCAGCTGAAATAATTTATCATTTATTAAAACTCCAGTTATTTTATTAAATATGTAAAACATCATTTTAATTTTTATATTACAAAATTAGAATAGATATACCGTTTTTAGTTATTATGAGAAATACAACTATGAGAATTGAAATAAAAATGAAAGATACATGTTTCAATGAAGGGTTCAATTCATAAATAAATAATTAGTAAATGATGAAAGGCTTCTTCGACTATGAATAAAAATTCTTTTGTTTTATAAAAGCTAGAAGCTACTATCATAAATTGCATACAATAATTATATACTTTTATTTAATATCAAACAGTACATCTATCCTGCTAAATAATAATTTTAAAAATTACTCAATTATATTTATGCTTATTTCATCCTACATTTAGAAATTTTTTTAATTATAAATTCATTCCATCTTTAAATTATTTTCCAACTTAGTAATGAATGATTAATAATTAATCAAAATTTGATCAAGAATATTTATAATTTTAAACACACCTCACGTAATTACTAGAATATTGGTTAAGAGCTATTAACAAGTTTTTAACCGTAATCTTTATCTGTCAATAATTAGGTCTTTTCTAACAATCTCTTTAAATATAATTTGTAGGTGCTGGAATTAGTTAAAATAAATTTACTCCAGTATTCTGCATATTAAATATTTGTACTTAATATGTTTTCATCATTAATTTCTTACTTTTTTATATTTAAGCATCACCTTTTATTTCAAATCCTCAACTAAAAGATAGAAAATAAAAATAAAAAACAGTTACATCTTTATACAGAAAGAACTTTCTAGTAATTTCTCTATACATATGATCATGTACGTTACGAATCATCAAAATACCTATTCAACAGTTGAAATTTATCAAATAAATCGGTCAATGAGCAAAACCCCGAAAGTCATTCAATTTTTAAGTATCCTGACCCACAAAACCGGAAATATGTTTATAAAAAGGTGATATTATTGTTTTATTGAAACTTTCTCTCTCAGAGTACATGGATATAATATATGTTCTTATTCAGTGTGAACACGCGTTCACGGTCATGTTAATACTGATGTTAAGACGATGACTAGTGATAATAATAATTTCTTGTAAGTTTACTTAAAGATTCTTCACCTCTCGGACGATAAATCAAAGAAAATTATTTATTTATTCATAACATAATCTTTTTTACTATAAAAAAAGTTTTTCTTTTCAATTATTTTTAAGTTAAATAGAAGCTAAGTTATTATTCAATGCTTTAATTGTTTTTGGTTTGAATTAATTGAATAACTAATTAAACAACTGCATGTTAAATTGTTTGATAAGATGATTTAATTAGGTGCTAATAACGTTGTTAACTATTTCTAAAAAAAAGTAAAGAAAGTATCAATTAAAATAATTAAAATTAATTTGCAGCTTTATCATTTGAGAAGATTATCTTAAAAATGAAATGTTTAATAAAACTGTGAATTTTGAATCAAATACTCAATAGCGATAGAAAATTAACACGAAAGAAATCAGTAATTCGAAAAGTTACAATTTGCTAGAAATTTATAACCACTGTAATGATTAATTAAGTATTTGGTAATCGAGATAAGTGAACAATTGTCTTTATAAGCCTGTGTATTTTAGTAAATTGAGGTTTATTGTTTCTACCTACTAACCAGTATAAAAATAAAAGGAAGTATTTATTTAGAATAATCTTATCATTATTAGTTAATTTATTAATTAAATATTTACTTAAAATAACTAATTATTATTTTATTAATAGGATCTTTTAATTAGATTCAATAGCTTCATTAAGAAGAGAAAAACCATGAAAATTAAATATTTTATCGAAAGCTTGAAGCTACTTAATTTCAGTTCTTTTTAAAATGCTCAGAATTTGTTCTCTTCATCAAAGAGATGCAAAGAAGCAGAATGAAGAGATACATTTTTTTTCCATGAGAAGAAGATTCATTTTGTTCATCTTGTTGATTTTTTTCTTCCTGTTTAAGTGTATTTGAGCTGATTACACTCAACTGCGTATATCAAGAAAGTTGTTACGTGTGAAAGTGCATGGGCTCTCATTTTAAATTCCATGTAACTTTCAGTATATTTAATAAAACTCCTTGCCCCACAAAATAACAATCTTAATAACAAGTTACTTGGTACTTCTTCATTACTTATGATGGATTATTACACATCATTTTTTTTTTTTTTTTTACTTTCATATTAATTACGATTATGATGATTACGATAGTTATCAAACAATGATGCTTTTAAATTATAAATCGAATCGAGAGACGAAAATAGGACGTTTGCGGCTTTAGTGAAAACTATGACAGCAGTGTGAAATCAAACTTTAAAGATATTCTTAACATTTGTTACTCGCAATTTGAAAAATAATAGAAATGGGGAGAACTGACAAGAATAGTTAGTGGATATACACTTCGATGCATGTGGGAAGGTCGTACGAAGAAGATCGTGAGATTCTTACTGTACTTTCTATTATTTTTTCGTGACTGAAAGATTGACAGATGTTACGAGAACAATCAAACAATTTTATTGACTTCATGTTAATGACTAATTGAATCTTTACTGTTTCTCAATAATTTTATTGCTCTTATTGTTTATTTAATTATTGTTCAAGTTATGAGGTCAGCATTATAACTATGTAAATATAAATATTAAGTCTAATAGACTTTGATAAATAAACAATAATTTATTAACATAATTCAACAAAAGAAAAAATTGATTTAAAATTGAAAAAAACTTTATATTTCATTTATTTCAAATAAAATGCTATAATTTTATCTTAAAGAAGGTTTGATATTAAAAAAGAATTCAACTGATCAATATTTTAAGAAAGTAAATATTTTCTACAAAGAATAATTATTTAAGCTGATCAATAAATATATAATTAATTTTTTATGACTTCTAAAAATAAAAAAAAAAACTTATTAATTAAATTGATCACTGACGTATTATCAATAAATTATCGATTTCTCGCTCTCAATATTTCCATTAACTAGACTGATGTAAAAAAGTTTACTTTCAATATCATTTTTTCTGCAACAAATGTCATATCATAGAAAACTATGAATAAAAACGAAATACTCCATTTATTAAAGCGTAATAGATCCAGATTGTGGTTGAAATAAAAATAAAACAGTCACGTATATAAACATAATTACGGTAATTATTAGGAAACCTGTAATGATCCTGAACGACTGGTCTACATATTTAAATTAGATGAACAACTCTCTTGATTTGTTCATCATCTGATTCGTTCTTGAAACATAGAGTAATTGCTAGATGAAAATTAATCTATCGAGATATATATGAGTGAGAGAGAAGAGGAAGAGAGTGCCTGTCTATGAACCTTTAGGAGTCTCCTGAAGTTTCACCGGCTTACTTACTGCTATGGCCAGAGAAAACCGCATCAGTTTGCGAGAAGAACGTGACGAGAGTGGATCTCCCTTGTGTCTTTCTAAAAAGTACTATTTTAAACTTTAGTTAGCTTCATTAACATAAATCCCTACAATTAATTATTATATCTATCAAAAATAATTGAACTTAAAAAAAAAGTGTCCAATAAAAAAGACTTTTTTTATTAAAAAATATTTTTGTATGATAAGTTGATTGACCATTGGATGGAATATGAATATTTATTAAAACTGTGTAATAGGAAAAATATCATATTTGTTATTCTGTGTTTAATGGTGATTTATGTGCATTTTTTCTTAAATTGAAATTTAAAAAGAAACAATCAATAGAGATTGCGTTAATTTTCTAACGTATATGTGCGTGAGATATGTCGCGGATTCTTGATTTATTAGGAGCTCGCTGAAAGTTCTCACGGATTCGCAAGAGAATGCGATCTTTTTAAACATTATATTGACATCATCATGTGGAAAGGCTTATTGCTGATTTTATTAACAATATCAATTAATTATTGTTTAACCTTTGAATCATCAAGACTCTCAGTGACTGAGGGTCTAAAGAATGTGCGTGGTATTAATAATCAGGTAAATATTTATTTTAATTACTTCAATATTTCCTTCCAAAAGAACTTTTCAACAGTTTAATTTAAATTCCTGGTTTCAATTTAAAGAAAAAAAAACATGATTATGTTGTAAAATTACCATTTTGTTTATGTATATAAATTAAATATATTATGATGTTTGACATAAATATAATCTTTTTAAAAGAATGATGATACTTGAAAATTCAAAACAAATTAAATTACTTTCATCTCTTGTGCAATTGTGAGTTTGCATCTGTGATCACGAACTTTCTTTTTTATGGTAGTTGGACTTTTGGAATAATTTACATTTAATGTCTAATCCGGAAGTAAGAGAGAGCATACATTTTGGGACGCCGAATAGAGCACAGTAGAGTCTTAGATACTATCTCATTTTTACTTTCTAAATGATTCAATTTGAATTTGAAAATAAACCTATTACTATAATTTTATTTTATTATCATCTATAAGGAAATAAATTGAAAATTTGGTTAATAGAGAAACTGATGTGCTAATTCAACTGGAAAATAATATAAGCTGTCAATAAATATAAATAATAAAATGGTTAAATATAATTTAGTCAAGTATTGTGGTTACAATGACTTTAACCACACTTAGTAGATTTAAATGAATGATAAAACTTTTATTCATCATTTCCTGTGGAAATAGTTTCACGTATCTGTTTATTCTGTTATGAAATTTGATTCTATCATATTTTCATTCATATTTACCTGCTTATTACAGTAAAATTTAATCCTAAAATGACAAATTAACTTCCTCAAGAATATTTTTTAAACGAATTCCTCAAATTAATGTCAATAAATCAATTAATTTAAATAAAAGATAATTATTATTTCTAATTGCATCATTAATATAACAAAAATTACGTCTTTCAAGTAAGAATTTTTTTTTACATAAGAGTTGATTTTTTTCAACCATTGTTTCAATCCAGTACATCACTATTATTGCAATAATTAAATTCCTCTACTATTTTATACGATTTATCTTGCCGAATACAACGGCTATTCTTAAATCGCGGCAGATTCTCTCGACTTTCCATGCGACTTTCAACCACACAATCGTAATTGGAGCTTCATTCTCACGATATTCCAACGTAGAAACGTTGTCTAGCGTCACAACATCACCAATTATATGTCATAGAGAAGAGATATCATGTTAAAAATATTTCGAAAGTATGAATTTTAACATTACAATCTGCTTTCTTTTGCAGAAATACCGTCTGAATGTTGATAAGATCGACTACGATGAAAATTATCCAGCTGATGAGCCGGGGTTTGAGGGAGGGAAATTGATTGGAAAGTGGCGAAGTACTGGTGCAGCTATTGAACCTAAATGGAGAGATGGAGATTCTATTCCTTTAGTACCTTTTGAAGAAGCAGCAACATTGCGTCGAGTAACAAAAAATAAAGAAAAACCATTGACAACTGGTGAGGCTATCCCACGAGAACTAGCAGTGTCTAACTCACTTGCTAGTAAGCTTCATGAAATTCAACATGCGAAAATACGTTACTTGAATGCACCTGTTACTGAAATAAAACCTATTCCTGAGTTTATTTCAGCATTCAAAGATGTAAAAACGTATTCAGTTGAAGAACCTCAGGAACCAGTTCATCCTAAGGATGATTTTACAAATTCTTTTCAGAATGAAAGTCGAAGATATCGACTTAGAAAACCAAAGCCAATAGTTGTTACTTTACATGAAGGTGAAAATCCAGGTGTTACTTATGTGCGAGAACCAGTTGTAAAAAGTTCATTGAGTTCATCTACTGAAGGTAAACAACAAATTACTGGAGTTCGAATGGAAAATAAGAAAACCACAGTACTACCAGCGAGAAGTGAAATAATTCGACCTAAAAGTCCATTTGAAAATCATCCAGAGTATGAATTTAATGATGATGAGTATCAAAGACCAAGACCAAGAAAACGCCGGCCTCCACAAAATTACGAATTTTCTGAAAAAGGAAATTCCGATCCAGTTCCAGAAGTTAAAAGATTGCCCAATGGACTAAATTCTGGTAGAAAAAATCGCACGAGAGGAAATCCATTAGAGAGTGAGATAGTGAATCAAAGGATGGAGAATTCAGAACTCAAGTCTTTATTAAAAATGCAACAGATAGAAGGTCTTAGTCTTTCAGAGATTCTTCAACGAAGAAATTTATCTCTTAGTGATTTGTTGAAGGGAAAATCAGATGTTATTAAAGTACTGAAGGCTAATAATACTGATGATGATGTAGAAAGCATATCAAATACTAGACAAAAAGATTTTAATCCAACAATTGTTCGAGAGAAGACAGTAGATCGGCCGCGATGGAGAATAAATTCTAGAATAAAATCAAAAGATAGAAGACGTAATCAATTCTCGACAATGACAATGACTACATCAACAATGACTACGCCAACTCCAACGTCAACGACAATGCGGTTTGAAAAAAATTATTGGGCTGAAACAAAAGGCGATTTAAACAGACAAATAATAGAACCAATGAAAGGTAATGAGAGAAAGTTAAAAGAGAGTGACATAAAGTCTTCAACAAAAGCAATTGCTAAATTAACTGAGGCAAATATTTTCGCACGCTTCAATTCTTCTGGTCGGAAACCTGTTGCTATATCTACAACTGTTAAAACTATTACAGAAGAAGATACTGTTGTAAAATACGAGCCTAAGAAACAGTTAACAACAGTACCATCAAGCACTGAAGATGATGAAATAATGGAATTTTCAGACTTTTCTACGAAAACAAGTAGTCTAGACGATAAAGTAGCAAAGTCAGTCGTGACAACGACATTAAAACCAGATGTGACGTCCCCAAGGTATCAGGCAACTACAGTTATAGCAGGATATAATAATATTGGTAGAGATGATGGTGGTTCTACATTGAGCATTGAACACATTTTATCAACAGAGCCAACTAAATCCACTGCAGCAACTGCCAATCGTCATATTGATGAAGACAACAAATTCAATACTCTTATCGAATACAATAAATCTGAAAATGATGCAGATTGTAATGATGAAGGTATGATAGATTATCAAAATGATGGAGAAAATAGTCGAGATCAAGAATATGACAATGGAAGTATGATGGATGGTGAAGAATATTATGATTTACCTGAAACAACAACTATAGAAATGATGATACCAATTAGTACAACAACTACAGAGGACTTAGAAACAACACAGATAAGTTATGAAGATGAAGAAGAAACAAAAATACCACCAAACCATCGACCTGACCCATCGAATATGTTTCTTAATAATAAACGTTATGATCAAGTGATTTCAGAGATTGAACCTGAAGCACGTGCGGAGATATTTGAAGTAATTAGCTCAGGCTCTAGTGCTCATTTAGAGAAACTTTTACGATCCAGGAACATGAGTCTAGATGAATTGATATCGCTAAGACAAAGAGGATCTAGCCAAGTTCATTTAGCTGGATTTGCTCGGCCGAAATCAAGGTCTCATAAATTCATAGAGAAACCAACAATTCGATCATATATTCCGTCTAGCACAGAAAGTATTAGAAGTACTATTCCAACTATAATTCCCACATTAAGTAGTTTTAGATCGTCTCAATTTAAAATTAATGTTGAAGAAATCACACTTAAGCCTTCTCCAACGACTCCATTGATTACTACTATTATTACTACTACAACTACTTCGACTACTTCGACTCCAACTACTACTCCAGCGGCAACTACTTTATTGGCGGATGAAGTGACAGAAAATACTAAGAGCGATTCTCGATTTTTTAATGTCACTGACAAAACTCCAATAGTGATTAATATTTCATGCACTGATGATAAAAAAGAGGAAAAAATTCAAGCAGTATTTGAGAAAAATTCTCTTGAATTAGTTGATTTATTAAATGCCTTTGATTCGCTTCCTTTTGCGATTCATAAGCATGTAGAAAAAACTCTAATTCCTAGTTCTACTGAAATGAGTCCTGTTACGGAAAAAAAAGAAGAAATTAAAATAATAAATGAAGAAGTTCTTGATGTTATCATAAAAGAAAAAGATCTAAATGATAGAGAAATTGTAGTAAAATCTCCAGAAGTTGGTTCTGTAGAGGAAATTATCAAGAAATTTGAAGCTGAAGAGTCAACAAGTACGACAGAAAGTGATTTAGCTTATTCAATACATGAGAAAGAAAGAAAAACTTTATCTAAAGTAAAACCGAGTATAATAGCTAGTGGAGTTATACTTGGAATGACTATTGTAGGCTTCTTAGCTCTTTTCATCACATGTAGAATCCGTCAGAAGCAAAGATATATATACAAAAATACTTTTTCCAAGGCGGTTTTCCAAGCACCAGTCATGAATGGCAGAAAATTGTCTAATTCGAGTAGCTTGAATACAATAATGGTGAATGTTGTTGCAACATCAACTACCAAAAGAACAGTTCAACAAGAGACACAAGAAGTTGAAGAAACTTTTGATTGTAAAAGTGACATTGATCACGATTCATTGGACGCCAATGATAGCTGGGAGACAATCCCTGACTTTATGAAATAAGTTATATTATTATAACTGTTTATTTTTAAATCTTAACATTGATGTATATTTTTTAGATATTAAGTCAATTTACTGGCTTTAATATTTTGTCAAGATTTTAATTATTAAGCTTCATTTGTTACTTAAAGAGACATTATTTAATTTTCTTAAAAGAAAGAAAAATTAAAAAATTATATCAAATAGTATGTCGAATATTGCCATTTTAAATTATTATGCAACTGATTTGAAAATATTATCCTAAAAATTGAAAAATGAGGAAGCTTGAAAAAGATTAAATGAGATTTTTATTTGATGGTTGCCAGTATTTTTAATTGTTTAGATAAAAAAGAAAAAAGGCTGATTACTTTGTCGATTATGACGAACATTTTCATCAAAAAATAAACCAATATTTGTATTATTATAATTAATATTATAATGTTCATCATTATTGATATTGCTTGTGCAATTTTTGGATATCAGTGTATTAAGATACCTATAATTTATTTTTAATATTATGTAATTATAATCTACATAATTAAATGTTAATTATTACATTCACTTTGTTTTTATAACTTTATGTATAAATTTACTCACCAGTATTCCTCGTATGTAAAAACGTCTCTTAATAATTCAGAAACTGGATTGTTGTTACTATGAAATAGCTGATGAAAATATGAATATTGCCTCGCAATATTTCTACAATGTTTTAATGCTGTCTCTAGATAAATAACAAAAATAAAAATCAAATGTTATTATTAATTTAATAGCTATGATTGATATTTCTAAAATAGAATAGATAATGAGTGAATTTTAGTGCAAAATTAAATCGATTAGATGGAAAAATATTCAATAAATGATTACCTAAAGTAGGGCTTCCTTTCAATTCAATCATATCATTAGTAGACATATGCAAAACTGTACAGTAACTAGGAGGTAAAATATTAAGATAAGGTTTCCATATCGAATTATCTTTATGTCTTTCAATAAGAAGAGCTATCGCCAAGGCTACTTGAGGCATATGTTGAATCAATGGATCATTTTGTAAAGCAATTAGTTCAGGAGCAGCAGTTTCAGTACTAAAAATGAGCTTTCCAGGAATTTCAAGCATCAATTCATTAGCATCAAAATCTTTTTCTGCTCTTAGACCCAATTCATAGCCGGAAAATTCAGCAATACTTGCATTATCCACATTCGATCCATTATCTTTCAACCATTTTACAAACTGTTCGATAGCTGATGAACGTTTTGTTGTGCTAGTCTTCATCTCCTCAAGTCTTTTAACCCTCCCCAGCACCGCCGTGATCTCTAAGTAGTTTTCCCATAATTGTGTCGTACATGTTGTATCACTGCACACTTAATAATTGACACATTGTTAATAATGTACTTTAATAATAAATTATGGGAAATGTGAATTAATTAAAATTTATTTAAAAAGCGTTATATAAACAAGTAAATAAAAAATAAAATACTCACAGCGAAGTAATTTTTCACACTGAGTTGCTATTTCACTTCGTTTTGTAGACGATAACTTCTTTTGATGCGTTTGATGTTTACCTTTAGCAGAAGGATGTGGTTTTTTTCTACCCATTTTTTCGCTATTTATTGATGCTTTTGCTAACCGTCTCGGATTTCAGATTCATCATAGGACTGAGATAGAACAACAAATGTAACTACTAAAAATCCACTGAACTTGTTTACTAAAAATAGATTTTTGTCTGCCCGTGTGAGCTACGGTAATTTGACGACATAACCTCATAAAAAGTAAATAGAAGCTAAGTTGAATAGAAGATTCCTGTTTTACTGCGACAGTTACTGTACAGCTTTTTTTTATATTCGTTGAAATTTTTTTATAGAGGTCAGATCAACAGACCTAGAAAAAAAAATATACAGAGAGAAAACTGAGAGTAGCAATGCCGGGAGAGGGAGATCCGTCCCCAAATTAATGTCGCTCAAGAGCAATTCTCCCGTCAGATAAATTCACACCAATAAATTTCAATTCTTAATTATTTATGCTGAAACTCTATGATATACTGCCTTTTTAAAGTTCTATATTTATTTTTATCTGCTTAAAAATCTATCGTATTTTTTATTATACGTTATAATAAATGTTTATAATTGTCAAACATTTAATTTATATTCAAATATTTTATTTCCTGACAAAAGTTAGCATAACTTTTGCGCCACTCTTTTACAATCATCACTTTTAGCAGTTGTACCTAAAAATTTAAAACGGTAAATTACCTCGCTTCGATGAAACAGACTCTCAGTCTTCTCTCTGGTATACAGTCAGAGAGAAGACTATACAGTCGTGGCTCCATTAAGGCTGGTTTCCACCATTCCGCATCAAAACCGAACTACTTTGTGAAATTGTTGTTTACATATAACTATAGCCATAAAAACGTTGTAATTTAACTATTAATTCAATAATTTAAAAAACTCATTATTGTTGAACTTATTGAATATTATTTATTAGATAATTGATTGGTAAGTTTATACGTAATTTTTCGAATTTCCACTTATCTCATTATGTTGTAGAATGCAACCGTAAATAATATAACCTATTAATAATTTGGTTTTACAATAGATTAATTTAAATTTTTACTCTTGTCAACAGTTAAATAATTACAAAAATGGCCACAACAGCAACTATGCCAATTAATCCAAAACCTTTCCTTAATGGTTTAACTGGAAAACCGGTAATGGTTAAATTGAAATGGGGACATGAATATAAAGGTTATTTGGTATCTGTTGATGGGTACATGAATTTACAACTGGCTAATACTGAAGAGCACGTGGATGGAGTTTGTACAGGAAATCTTGGTGAAGTTCTAATAAGATGTAATAATGTTATGTATATAAGAGGGGTTGAAGAAGAGGATGAAGAAGGAGAGATGAAAGATTAAAAGAACAATTAAAAAAGTAAACTATTCATTACTTTAAAATATTTCTTAAGATAATATTTATTCAATTTTATAATCAAATAAAAAAAATATTTACTAGCTAGTTGGCATCTCTTTAATTATAGGTTTAGGTCTCATCTTAAATAACAATTTTTTTTTGACAATAGCTTTGACAGTATATTCAGTAACAAAATTATCATCAACTGCTATTTTCTTTTTTTCTAATACTGCAAATGGTTTCGATAAAGATATTTCTTTCCCATGCAAAATATGAGTTCCAATAATAAAAACTGGTGTACCACAATCTTTCATATAAAACAAATCACCAATGAACAATTGATCAGACTTTTGTAAACTTGAATCGAATTGAATGTCACCTTGCAGTTCTATGATGGCCCATTCGTTTAAATTTTTGTCCCTGATTAAATAAGAAAAATGATATTAATTAGATGTTAATAAAAATAAAATAAGTTTAATTCATATTAAAATTTTCATGTAAGTAAAATTAATAGTTTGGAAAATCTTCAATTATATCTCATTTCTGTATTATTTGTTTAATTTGAACATTCATTGGTTTTACTCAATGCTTTCATCATTCAGTACAAATAAAATAATTATTTACAGTAATAATAATGTATTTATTAATAATATAATTAATACAAAATACTAACTTGGTTATTGGAATAAACATTTCGGTACATATATAGAAACGTTACGTATGTCAACAAAATGATGAGGTTATGCCGGTTATAATGGGTGCGTTTGGCAGAAAAATGCGCTCGAAAGCGCTGAGCACATAAACACAGAATACATGTAAACAAGCACGTGTATTGTACATTCGTGTACTCAGCGCTCACGAGCGCTTTTTTCTGCCAAACACACCCAATATTCTACATCTAACATTTTTGAAAAATTATTAATATTTTTTTATTTAAAATTTAATATTTTGTTTAAAAAACTATTTTATGACTTTAAAAGTAAATAAATATTAAGATTGACTAATAATAAATAATAAATAAATAAAATATTTTTTTCAATTAGTATTTACAAAAAAATTGTCAAGATGATTAATATTTATGGGAATATGAATCGTTTGATTCAAATCATTAATTAAATTTGAACTACCTCACATAATTTAATTCGCAGTTAAGTCTTTTTTTTTACTGATTATACAGTTCCAACTAAATTTTCTTTGGAAACTCTTGGTGCTGGTTGTGGAAATTTATTGAATTCTTTACATATTTTTATTGTTTCGTGATGACTTGAAGTTTCATTTTCACTATCATCATCATCAATACTTAAGATATTCACATCGTCCTTTTCATTATTATTTTGTGTTAATGATTTTGGCGAAAAAGTTGCGTTATGTTTGTCATTATTAACAAACTTTTCAGTATTTTCGTTCTTACTTAAAGATGTAAATTTTTTAGAATTAGAATTTTCTTGTTGAATCGAGTCAACATAAATTACCTGAGAACTAGATGATTTTTTCTTATTATGTGTGGATAATCTTTTACTACTTTCATCTTGTTTTAATTTCAGTAATTTTGAGTGTGTAGTATTTAAATCTTGAATTTTTTGGGGAGTCATTTTCATTGGCAGTAGTTCATGATTATTTTCATTCAAATAATGTTTAACAAAACTTTTTTTCTCGAATTTTATTTTTGGTACATTAGAATGAGTTTTAATATCTGAAGATGAATCGATTTTTAATTTATTATTAATTATACTTTTTTTTAATTGTGATTTTTTTGGTGTGCTGTACACTTGCAATTCTTTCTTTCTTTGTTTTTGATTATGAATTTTTTTATTGATTTTATGAATTATATTTCGTCGTATTTCTTCTAAAGCTTGATATTTTTTATTACTAATATTTCGATGATGTTTAACGATACTTATTAATCTTTGATAAGTCGACCTAGGAATTCCGTCCATTTCTACATCAACACCTAAATCCAATAATTTTTGCTCCAAACCACTTAATACCTCTTCTTTAAAATTTCCCATTTTTTTGTTAGAAATTATACTTTTGTGAACATATTTATCTTGATCCGATTCAGTAAGGTCTTGAGACGACAAATCTCGATTTTCAATTGATTGAGATTCTTCCGAATCTTCGGATTGTGATAAAATTTCACTTTCTGAATCACTACCATCAGATTGACTAGAAGATGCATCTATCTTCGTATCCATTGTTTTAATTAAATTTCTTCTTACTTTACTATGTTGTTTTGATGATGTATGGTCGATTTGTTTTTCATCAGTCAAATCTTTTGAATAAATACTCTGACTTTTAAGTTTCGTTTCATGAAGTGAATGTTTTTCTCGAGAATCTAGACAATCAGATTTTAAATGACTTTGATTTTGTAAATTAGACGAATCATTCTCTATTTTTTCACTTGAATCTGTTAAGTTGGCACTAGCTTTGTCTTTATTATCATTAGTATTATATTGTCCATAAAAAAATTTGATGTTTTTTTCTTTTCTATCGTTAATAGAAGTTTTGTTAGGTAATTCACTTTCTTCATATTGCCTTGAAGCAATAAGTGGTTTAGTTACACTCTGAACACTTTCATCAAAATTTTTGGATTTTTCTTCTAATTTTTTAATATTAATTATGTACTCATTTCTCATTCTTTCAGCCATTTCTTGTGTCATTCTTAATTGTATTGATAATTCTTCTATATCTTTGGTGTGTTGAGATTCTATTTGATCTATCTTCGATTTCCAATATTCTTCTTGATCTATTAATTTCGATTGAATTATTTCTAAATTTGGAGCTGATTGTTTTGATGATAATTCTCGTATTTGATCTGTTAACCGATGTATTTCATTTTCTTGTTGTTTCAATCGTTCTTTCAAATTGTCATTTTCATTATCTAACTGATTAGATTTCTTCTCATCCTCTCGTAAATGTTTGATTTCATTAAAAAACAAGGTTTTCAAGTTATTTATTTCTTCTTGATATTTCTTATGTTCTTCCTCTACAATTCTATCTTTATTGACCTCATTACTTTCAATATCCATTGTTTGGTGCTCATAATTTTTTTCATTCAATTTTACACTTCTAGGTGATTTTTCTGTTTCATTATTGATCACTCTTTCTGTTTGATTCAATCTTTCTTTCAAATTCTTTATTTCATCCTGTAACTTTTCTTTTTCAGTTTTAGATTGTTCATGAACTGGTGAACTAGATGATATTTGCGATGAATTAGAATGACGACGAACAATATGAAAACTTGTACAAAACGCAGAAGAGAATGTTTTTATACAGTAAGGACACTTATAAATATCTTTTGGAGATTCGTTATACATTTTTTCGAATATTTTATATTTACTTTTTAATTTAAAAAGATCTTCATCAGCTAAAGCTAATTCTTTTTTTAATTTAACATTTTCTTCCATTTTTGATCGTAATTCATCTTTTAATATAACAACACTGTGATCTAAATATTGTTTACAATACAATAAATATTCCACCGACAGTTGTGCTAGTCGAAATAATTTTACAAAATTAGGATCAAGTATTTTTACATCATATTCTGAATCTAGATTATAATCTATGATACTGTTTATGTTTTCATCAATGATTAAAAAATTTCTATCTTGTATAACACGTTCTATATCTATTCCAGCTGAAAGAAAAAAACATTATCAACAATAATAATAAAAATTAATAGATAATCAGTTAATGAAAAAAAGAGTAAAACAGGAAGCTTACCTATACGATTCCAATCAATACGCACTTTATTTTTATGCATATTAAAATAAAAACCAGAATCTCTAGCCAGTTTTGGAAAATCATGATACCAATTAATTCTAGTTCTAAAGGAAAAAGCCATTTTTTTTTCTTGAAGTACTATTGTGTGTATATGTTTTTCTTTACATAACCTCTAGTATTATAAAATTTTAACCTTATAGTTGAATCACTTTATGACTAATAATAAGTGTATACATTATCAAAATATTTTCTTCTTTCATACTATTTTTATAAATTTATAAAATATTACATTAATACGTATATATATATACATATACGTAAATTTATTTTTAATTACAACTAGTAAATACTAATGTTACAAATAGATGAAGTTTATCGGACGCTATGTATGAAACATAGATAAATAACAAATTTTTTGTGTATATGAATTATATCTAGGTAACAACCAATAGCCTTTGTTAGTTCACAAATCGATATTATGTATATTTTTTGAAATGATTTTACCATTTTATTTGTCTTCAAGTAAAAATACTAAATAAAATAATTTAAAGAATTGTTAAATATATAGTTTTATACAGAGTTATTATTAGTTTTGAATTATTATGATGTTTCATTATTACATTACAAACGATAATGTGTGTAAAAAAAAAGTAGGATAAAATAATAGTAACTTAATAACAAAGGGAATCAACGCATACCATGATAATGAAAAATAGAATATTGTAATTAAAATTGCGGCTATAGAAGAAGTGAGATATAGTAGTTTATTAGATACAAGTTATTAAACATAAAAGATTCGATTTATTCGATGTGTTAGTACAGCCATTGTATAGTCAAGTATTCCTATCCGTTCAATTTTGGTTAACCGAATCATAGAAATAATAAAATTAGCAATGGACAGTAGTAAAAAGTATGATAATCCAAATCCAAGATTAGTAGCTAATCCTTTTAGTAAATTATTCTTTTGGTAAGATTTATTAATTATATAAAAATAAAAAATTGTTATTCAATTTTTTTAATTTTCAATAATGATGCATAGTCAAATGAAAATAATATTGAAGCGGTAATTTTCATGTCATTTTCAGGTGGTTGAAACCATTATTTCAGTATGGAAGAACTCATGATTTAGATGTTAAAGATCTTCATAATGTATTGCCTGAGGATCTTAGTGAAAGCCTTGGTGATGTTCTTGAAAGGTAAATTTATTTATATTTCATAGATAAATTCTTAGAAATCTAATTTATAAAACAACATTTATTTTATAATATTTGCTGATGACTCATGTTTATTAAAAGAAATTGGAGTAAAGAAAAAGATGCTGCAAAAGAAGAAAAAAGGGTTCCTAAATTAAGAAGTGCATTACAAAACACTTATTGGTGTTCTAATATCTATCTTGGATTTTGGACATTGTTATGCGTTTTTTTCCGGTAAATTTTGACATTTAATTAACTATTTTTATTATATTATTGAAAGAAATTCTATATTTTAATTCATAATGTGAATATATATTTTTAAATTATTTCTTTAATTTATTTATAGAATACTTCAACCATATATTTTAGGCCGCCTTATTTGGCATTTTGATCCTCGATCTAACAGCACGATTATTGAAGCATATATCTATGCTACTGGTGTTGTATTAATTTTATGGTTAAATGGATTTCTTGAACATCATACTAGTTCAAAACAAATGGAATTTGGTATGAGAGTACGAGTTGCTTGTTCTTCATTAATTTATAGAAAGGTAAAAAAAGTTTAAAAGTTATAAATTCATCAAATTTAATTTAGTGTATAATCTATTATAAATATATATTTACTACAGATACTTAAATTGTCAGTATCAGCAGCAAATAAAGCAGCATCTGGACAAATACTTAATCTTTTATCAAACGATGTTTCGAGATTTAATGATTTATTTCTCTTCATCCACTATTTATGGATAATGCCATTTCAAGGAATAGTAACAGCATATTTGATTTGGCAAAATGTGGGTTTGGCCACTTTAGCAGGAATGTTTGTTATGATAATTCAAACAATACCTCTTCAATTATGCTTAAGTAAATGGATTTATAAATTTCGTGGAAAAGTAGCCGTTCGCACTGATGAACGAGTACGATTAATGGCTGAAATAATTGGTGGAATTAAAGTTATCAAAATGTACACCTGGGAAAAGCCATTTCAACATCTCGTTGCATTAGCGAGAAAATATGAGATTGATATACTTACAATTGTATCGTACTTAAGAGGTTTTAGTTATGCTACATATGTCTTTTCTGAACGTGTGGGTACTTTTTTTACAATAATGACATTTGTACTTAATGGAAATAATGTATCAGCTGATGTAGTATTTTCAGTAGCCCAACATATGCATAAACTTCAACTTACAATGGCAATTTTTTGTCCACTGGCAATAGCGTCTATTGCTGAATCTTTAGTAACCATAAAGAGACTCGAAAATTTTCTGCTACTCGAGGAAAATCGACCATTAACAATTTCTACATCAGCTGCCAACAATAAAACAATTATTCAAATAAAAGAAGTGAGTGCATCTTGGGTTGAAAAACTTATTGCAAATACGTTACATGATATAAACATAAAAATAGAGTCAAGGCAACTTTGTGCCTTTGTGGGACCAATAGGTGCAGGAAAAAGTTCACTATTATTATTAATTTTAGGCGAGCTTAACGCTACTCGTGGCCATATTATTGTTAGAGGAGAAGTATCATATGCAAGTCAAGAACCTTGGATATTTGCGGGTTCAGTAAAAAATAATATTATTTTTGGTCAACCTTATGATGATAAAAAGTACCAAAAAGTAATTAAAGCATGCTCTTTAATAAAAGATTTTAATCAACTACCTCAAGGTGATAAAACATTAGTAGGAGAAAATGGAGCAGGATTAAGTGGTGGACAAAAAGCAAGAATAAATTTAGCTAGAGCTGTATACAGAGATGCTGATATTTATTTATTAGATGATCCACTTTCAGCAGTTGATACCCATGTAGGACGAAGAATATTTGATGATTGTATCAAGAAATTACTTAAAGACAAAACAAGAATTTTAGTTACTCATCAAATTCAATACCTGAAGGAAGTAGATTGTATTGTTATGTTAAATAATGGAGTAATTGAAAAGCAAGGCATTTACAAAAATTTTGATAAAGAACATTTTAAACTATTACATTCAAATAGTACTGATGAGACAAATGAAATAAATGATGATGTAGACAAAGAATCAACTCCATCAGCAGAAGTTCTTCCTTCACTTGACACTTTTTATAAGTCAGAAGAAGATAATGAAAATGAACCAGAAGAAACCAAAGAATTGATGGCTTCTGGAAGTGTAAAAAAAAGTTTATACTGGAAATATTTCCGAGCCGGAAGTTCTATTTGGATACTATTTCTTTTTTTGTTTTTTGCCATTCTTGGACAAATTGGTAGTAGTGGTTCTGATTATTGGATTTCTTATTGGACTACACAAGAGGAAATAAAATTTAGAAATATATTGAATAAAAATTATAACATTTCTTATGATAATTATACAACGTATGAAGGTTCAACAGATTTAGAGTTACTCAACAATAGTTCGATACTCAATGATGATGATGAAATTACAACTGAAACATTGATTCAAAGTTCGGCAAATTTCACTCATTTGAATGACAATGAAACTAAGACTGTAAATTTTGATTACATTAATGAAAATGTCGCTTTATGGATTTATGGAATATTTATATTACTGAGTGTTGTTATGACAACTGCAAGAAATTTGACATTTTTAAAAATTTGTATGAATGCAAGTAAAAGTTTACATAATACAATGTTTGCTTGTATATTGAAAGCGCCAATGAGATTTTTTAATACAAATTCATCTGGAAGAATACTGAATAGATTTTCGAAGGATGTTGGATGTGTCGATGAATTATTGCCCAAATCTATGATCGAAGCTATTCAAATTTATGCAGTTATGATTGGAATTTTTATACAAATCATTATTGTTAACTGGTGGTCCATATTTTTATTAATAGTAATGGGTTATTTTTATTGGAAAATAAAAAATGTTTATTTATCAACTGCACAAGATGTGAAAAGATTAGAGGGAGTTACTAAAAGTCCAGTATTTTCTCATGTAAACTCATCATTATCAGGATTAACAACAATAAGATCCTCAAAGAGTCAAGAACTTGTTAAAAAAGAATTTGATACTTTTCAAGATGTTCATTCAAGTGCATGTTCAATTGTTATTTTCACAAGTGCATGGTTTGGATTATGGTTAGATGTTGTCACAATATTATGTGTTACCATTATAACGTACTGTTTTATAATTTTTCATAGTGAATATACATACGCTGGTTCAGTTGGGCTTGCATTATCGCAAATTTTTGTTCTTTGTGGAATGTTACAGTATGGTATACGTACAACTGCTGATGCCATGACACAAATGACTAGCGTAGAAAGAATACTCGAGTTTACGAAATTAGAAGAAGAAGGACCATTTGAAAGTGAACCAAATAAGAAACCACTATCAACTTGGCCTGACAAAGGCAAGATTTTATTTCAAAACTTGTACTTAAGATATTCTAAGGATGATGAACCTATACTTAAAGATTTAAATATTAAAATAGAAGCAGAGATGAAAGTAGGAATTGTTGGACGTACTGGTGCTGGAAAATCGTCACTTGTTAATGCTCTCTTTAATTTATGTCAACTTGAAGGTGATATTTTTATTGATGGAATAAATATAAAAACAATTGGTCTTCATGATTTAAGAAATAAATTATCTATAATTCCTCAAGAGCCTATTCTATTTTCTGCAACACTACGTGATAATCTTGATCCATTTCATGAATATCAAGATAATATTTTATGGAATGCATTAGAAGAAGTAGAACTTAAGACGTCAATTTCATCATTAGATCATTTCGTGACTCAAGGAGGAAGTAATTTTAGTGCTGGTCAAAGACAGTTGCTTTGCTTAGCAAGAGCCATTATTAGAAATAATAAAATTCTTATTCTTGATGAAGCTACTGCTAATGTTGATCAAAATACTGATGCTCTTATTCAAACAACTATAAGATCCAAATTTAAAAATTGCACTGTTTTGACTATAGCTCATCGTTTAAATACAATTATGGATAGTGACAAAGTTCTAGTATTGGAAAATGGACGAGCTCTTGAATTTGATCATCCGCACATTTTACTTCAAAACCCAGCTGGAGTTTTTACTAAAATGCTGAACGAGACTGGATCATCAATGATTAATAAATTAAAAAAAATATCTGAAAATAGTTATAATACATTGAAAAAATTAAATGACAATAATTTAGCTGAAACAATGCCAAAGTTAAATACAGAATAAAATTGCCAAATACTTTTTTATAATGCCATTATATTGATCAGAGAAATTTTTATAAATTTATCAATATTTCTATTTTTTCAAATAATTTTATTGTAACAATTTATTATAACTAATGTAATAAATTATCTTAATATAAGAAAATATTTGTAAATATTTTTTCCTGTTAATAATTTATTACAATAAAATACATATATTTCATTAATTTTGAAATTGAAAAAATAGTTAAATTTATTTTTGATTATTATCATGAAAACTTTTTGTTAAATGAGTTGAACTGAACCATCTTTCACTAAATTAGCAACAGATTTATATTGAACAATGTACTGATTTCCTTCTTTCATATTTAATTCTTCATCATGGATTCCAGGTAGAAGAATGCCATCAATATCTTTATTAGCTTTAATAAATACGTGCGAATGTAAATTAGGCTTAATAGCTAATTTATCGATTTCACATTCTTTAAATGTTCCCGGTAAATGTTGAAGAATTATACTTTTTAATAATGTCTCCATATTTAATGCCCAATCTTCAGCAAATTTGAATTCAGCATCAGACAAATAGCGATCAGAACGATCACGTTCAACTTCTTTTTTAATTATGTCAATTGCATAAAGTTCTATCTTTTCTAATCTTGTTCTGAGGTAGCTAGAAACAAGATATCTTATTCTATCTATTTCCATTCTATGTATTGTCACACGTAAATCATCTTTTGACAAACGTTCTAAATTCTCTTCCATACATGTTATATGACGTAAAAGGCACTCAACATGATCTGACATGTGTTGAAGAATCTCTGGAGATGATTTTTCATTTTGCCAAGCTTTTTGAATATCATCCAGAACTTCGGCTACGGTTTTTGGAGTAGAATCATCTTCATCCAATTCTAAACTATCTTGATAACTTTCTGTCATTTTCTATTATTTTTGGTTTACGTTGAATAACAATTGTGGTTTAATTGCTATTTCAGTTAAGATAATATCGTTTTTCTAGTTGTATCACACAGATTTAAACAAATATCGATGTTTAAATATACAGTACAAAGATATATTTTTTATAAAAAATTGCAATTGGGTTTGCGAAATATAAAAATATAAAGAACCGGCGTTTGCCGCAAAATTTACTGAGCGTTATAAGCAGCCATGTTAAATATATACTCAATTTATAGATGCATATACAGTTTTGGAGTAAAATGATAGGAGAAATTATACATATGAATTTGAAGTATACCGTGAAGAATATACAAGATTTAAAAAAATGTTACAATTGTTAGCAATATATTGAATAATACTTGATGTAATTGTTCAATAAAAATTTGTTGTTTTTGTTGGTGACAATTGTGTTTATAACTCAACAGCTCACTAATTTCGTGAAGAAAATTATAACAGCCTCAAAAATGTTAAAATTAAGTGTAGAACATAAAAAACATTTGCAATTATTATCAGAACTACCAATGAACGGTAATAATATTCAATTATTAAATAATTAAAAATAAAATTTTACAACTAATAGGTTATGTTTATTTTACAGTTTTTCAAAGTTGTTGTAAACTAGTCAACGATTTTTTCCATAAAGGACACAATTATAAAGCTTACACAACAGTAGCACGTAAGTTCCATTAATTTTAATATTTTTAATTTTTATGTTATTTATATTAAATTATTGCCAAATGGCCCAATATTATAGACAAGAGTAACATTGAATCGGAGAGTATAAAACAATGTATTGATGGGTTGATCTATTTATTTATTGAATGTGTGAAACATGAGGTAATTATTCCTTGAATTTAAAATATAAATAAGTTACAAAAAATTATTAGTAAAACATTTTAAAACTTCAGTTGAGTTCTAAAAAATTTCAAGAATTTATTATTTCACTGGGATTTGATGATAAAAAAGAAGAATTGCTAAGTCAATTATATACAAGCAAACAAAGAACAATTAAGTCATCAATGAAAGATATTAGTTTTGAAGTGTTAAATTATCATAACATAGAATGGAGATTTGAAACACAGGTAGGAATATAAGACAATTGTAACTGTAAAAGTTGTATAATTTAAAGACTTGTTTTTAAAATTTTTATTTTAGGTTGCTTCCAGATCAATGTTAACTCAACTAGAGCCAATAATAACAATTGATATTGCGTTAAAAAAAAATACTGACTCTGATGTATCAAAACATATTATTGTACAATCAGATCCAACAAATATAATCAATCTTTCCAGAGAATTAGAAGTAGCTCTACAGGAAGGTAGAAGTCAGCACATGCGAAAAGTCCAAAGAATAGGAAAACAAATTTAATAATAAAAACAATATAAACTACTATAAATTGTTATTTTTCTAATGATATGTTATAAATTTAACTATTTAACTTACATATATATTTTTTTATATTCTTATTGATAATAGCATTGACATATCTTTGAATAGAAAATGACAGTAATATCTTGATATAATTTACATATTCTACTTAAGGTATCTCATTATTCATTTAAAAAATTCAAAGAAGACCTTTTCTAGACAAACTTTGTTAGTCATTTATTAGAATATTAAATTTAATCATTTTTCTCGGCTTCCGAGATCTATAAAATCACAATTCATATTAATTAGAATTTTATAATATACTAGTCTGTTTAATATTAAAATATAAAAATTTGTTAGTTGATATTTTTAATTTTGATTAATTCCTTTAACTGCAGTGTCCACGTTACGTTTGTTAACTACACATCATATTTTTAACATAAATCACCCATATTATGGCGAAAACTTCACCATTATTTATTAAAAATGTGACTGCCCAAAAAATAGCAGCCGCTTTTCTTTCTCAAGATCAAAATATAGGACCTAATGGAGCTCGACAGTGGATGCGTTTTAATAATCAAACTGTTGTAGACAAAGTTCCTGATGATATGCTTCATCTAATCGATCCTCATTGGTATCAATTTCCACCGATGAATTCGTTATGGCATTTAATTTTAGGAATAGTGATGGTTATTATTGGAATAATTGGCTGGTGTGGAAATGGAGTTGTTGTATATGTTTTTTTAATGACTCCATCACTCAGAACTCCAAGTAATCTTCTTGTTGTTAATTTAGCTTTCTCGGATTTTTTAATGATGGTTATTATGTCTCCACCAATGGTCATTAATTGCTGGTACGAAACGTGGATACTTGGTAAGTGAATAATCATGATTTTAATAAATAATTAATGTAATAATTCATATAACACCCATTGTTTAGGTCCTTTGATGTGTGACATTTATGCAATGGTTGGTTCTCTTTGTGGTGGAGCATCTATTTGGACCATGACTGCAATTGCTATCGATCGTTATAATGTTATAGTTAAAGTCAGTGATGTTTTTATTATTGAAAGAAATTCACAATTATGATCAAGTTATTTCTAATAAATCAATGAATGATTGCAGGGAGTGTCAGGTACCCCATTTACTATCAAAAAAGCTTTATTAGAAATTCTCCTTATTTGGTTATTTGCTGGAATATGGACTATTTTACCAATAGTTGGATGGAACAGATATGTTCCAGAAGGAAATATGACTGCATGTGGAACTGACTATTTGACCAAAAATTGGATTTCTAAATCTTACATTTTGATTTACTCAATCTTTGTTTATTATACACCACTTTTTATTATCATCTACAGTTATTGGTGTATTGTAGCGGTAAAGGAATTATTTCTTATTCATGAATGAAAAATTGAATAAAGAGGGATTTAACACGTTCTAATAATTCTCTTTTTTAGACTGTTGCAGCTCATGAGAAAGCAATGAGAGAGCAAGCGAAAAAAATGAATGTTACATCTCTTCGTAGTGGTGAGCAAGATTCAACCAGTGCAGAAGCAAAATTAGCCAAGGTAGCTCTTGTTACTATATCACTATGGTTCATGGCTTGGACACCATACTTGGTGATAAATTACGCTGGTATTTTCGAAAGTGCTTATATAAGCCCACTTTTTACAATATGGGGATCACTTTTTGCAAAAACAAATGCATGCTATAATCCAATCGTATATGGAATAAGTCATCCAAAATATCGGGCTGCATTAAAAGAGAAATTGCCATTTTTAGTGTGCGGGTCTGATGAAACGGGTAAAAAAAGTGGAGATGCATCTTCAACAACCAATGTTGACAGTCAAGAATAATGACTAAATTACTCAATTAATTATCAAACAATAACGTAATAAATAATATGTAGATACTATTGTAGGAATAAAATAACCCAAGTATTTAAGATTGCCTGAAGGGTTTATTTACTTATACAAAATAAACAGCAGATACAATATTGACTGCAATTTGATTCAGTGTATTTATTGTTGAAAAAAATCATTAAAATTGATAAAAAATGAGATTCAGCCTATACAGGTAGTGTAAACGCTTCGAATAGTGGTGCCAGACGATTCGTAAACTTCATAATAGTCAGAATACATTTATTATCAATTTTAAATGATAAATAGAGTTATTAATCCTTGATAATTATTCATTTTTAATTTGATGTTATCATTATAAATTCTCTTGTTCTTACATCCTCTACCTCATAAATTTATCATTAATTTTAATAAGTTGTATATACAGTTCTTAGATAATAAAATATACCGTGCATTTATTCAATCGTCGATAATATCATTCAATAAGTTGAATTGCAATTCTTCTCATTGATTTTCACGCAGTTATCCATGTTAGTGGTGAATTTATTTTACGATGTTAAATTTATAAAACCGAGTCTTTGAATGGTCTTGATTTTGATTCTTTACCTTTTGAATTAGAAAATAGCAATGATGTATTTATGCATTAGCCTTATCTCCATCAGTAACGGTGGTAGTAGTGGAAACAGCATCACTTTGGTTCGCTTGACCACCACAGGCCAATGATGGAAATCTTGCATGAAGTGCTGCACGATATTTAGGATGGCTAAAATATCAATAGTTGACAGATAAATAAATAAGAAAATTTTTTTTTTTAAATAATTTACAATTATAAAACATTGAAAAAAAAAACGCTTACCTGATACCATAGACAATTGGATTGTAAACAGCATTTGCCTTGGCGAAAACAGATCCCCAGATGGTGAAAAGCGGGCTAATTCTGGCACTTTCGAATACACCAGCATAGTTGATCACTAAGTATGGAGTCCATGCCATAAACCAAAGAGAAATTGTCATTAATGCAACCTGTAATAAAAAAAGAATATATTTCATGATTGAAAATTATGTTACAGCCTTAAAAATCGAAAACTATCAACCTTAGCAAGTTTGCATTCAGCACTGGTATTCTGATTGTCTGAAGATCGAAGTGATGCAACATTCATTTTTTTTGCTTGTTCTCGCATATTTTTCTCATGAGCAGTAACTGCTTTGAGAATGAAAAAGTAACTGTAGATAATCAGGAAGAGTGGTAAATAGTATACGAATACACTATAAACCAAAATGTATGATCTTGATAGCCAATTTTTGGTAAGATAATCTGTACCGCAAGCGGTCATATTACCTTCAGGTACATATCTAAAATAATATCATTGCATTTTAATAGCTTTTTTTTTTTATTGATGATTGATGTATTAAATGATTATTTTTCGAGAATTAAAGAATAAAAAATTTCGTGCGTACCGATTCCAACCAAATAATGGTGCTATAGTCCATCCAAGACAAAACACCCAAATACCAAGAATACGAAGAAGAGCACCATTGATGGTCATAGGTTTAGCAGATAACCCTTTAACAATGACATTGTATCTATCAAAGGCAATCATTGTCATAGACCAAATGGAGCCACATCCGAACAGGGAGCCAGCACATGCATATAGTTCACACATTAATGGGCCAAATACCCAAGTTTCATAATAACAATTGATCACCTAAAATAAATAATTTTTATTATGATTATTATGCTTCTTTTTTTATTGATAAAATAATTAATCAAATTATTCTATACCATGGGTGGTGCCATGGTGAACATCATAAGAAAATCGCTGAATGCAAGATTGACAACCAAAAGATTACTTGGCGTACGAAGAGCTTTGGTTGTAGTGAAAATATAAACGACCATACCATTTCCAGTAATTGAAACAAGCCCAAGACATCCAATAACAAAACCGAGAATACCATGCCAAAGTGGGTTCATTGGTGGAAATTGATACCAATGTGCATCAACCATATGCAACATTTCAGGGGGTACTTTGTCGACAACCGTTTGGTTGCCCATACCACTCGACCAACCACCACTGCCATATGCGGCAAAACTAGGACCTGATATCACTGACATAATGAACTGAAATATATGAAAAACAATATTTAATCATTATGTACACAATAACAAAATTATCTTTAAACTTTTTTTTAAAAAACTTACTTAAATTATGTTCTTATTGTTGTTATTCTTATTACTAATACTTGGAAAAAATTGCTATTAAACAAACTAATCCAAGTTGATGAAATCACGGGTGCACAATTTTTAAAAGGAAATTGGAATTAGGTTTGGAGCTAAACGGTCCACTGTCGGATGCGGCTCAACGTATTGCTTGGAAGTTTGCTTTAAATATGAATTGTTACTCTAAATTGCACCGTTCATATGTACTTTAAGATGCCCGACTATTATATGTTTACGAAACTCTAAGTCGCCAAATAGTCTTAAGATATACCTTATTGAGTTAAAGAGGACTTAAGAATACCTAAGGACAACTTAAGTTCTCCAAACTGAAACCTTAGTTATGTCAACACAAATAGATTATCAATTTTTATTTGAAATGATAAAAATATAGTATTTATTAATTCGAGTAAAGAAGAAAAAAACAAAACTTTATCTGATAAGCTACTAGTTCAATTAAAAAAGAAATTTCTTTATTTTAAATACACCATCTTTTAAAAGTTTACATAATAATTATTAAAAAAGTAGATTTAATGTTTTTTAATGCATTGATGATAATTTTTGCATACGCAATAAAGTCTATAGGGTTTCGGCATGAACTATCTGATAATGAGCTTATACCAACGACACTTTCAAGATATTCTAAGAATGTCCTTCAATTTTAATTAAAAATAAACATTAATAAAGACGTTTTAATTATGAAAATAAAAAATCTACATTTAGCGAGAAAAATCTTTATTTACAGCATATAAACAAAAACGATAATAATATAAATACAGTTAAATTCGAAAAATGATTTCATTCTTTCAAGAATGGGAATCAAAAAATGGTAATTCAAATATAACACTTCCTTTGAAATTTAATGCTTCAAGTTCTGAGGTTTCTGATACGATAGTAGTAGCCATTTCAATTTCTTGTTTAACTTCATCATCGAGTGCTTTACTCCACAATTCATACAAAGCTGAGTAAGATTCACTTATATCCCATCGTTTGTTTAAACCTTTAAGTTGTTTAAAGCGTGTTAATACAACGGGATCAATAAATTTTTCTATATATTGTCTGTGAGTCAATTGTTTGGAATTAATAGTATTAGTACTGGTAGTTGGTGATGAATTATCACTGTTTTTTCTTGTATTTTTTCCACTTTTTTGTTGTTTAGTATCCTCAATACATTTTGTATAATCTATGGCATTTACATTAAATGGGTATAAACCACTGCATTTGAAACCTGTTTTAATAATATCTTTAATATTTTGTTGTTCCACAAAGCTTAATAGCAGTGATGGGACATGATATTTTTGAATATCACGTAGATCGTTGGCGCGGAAATTTTCAACGTATGATTTCCACTTTCGTTTTAAAGGTGAAAAAATAGCCACATCCAAAGGTTGTAAAATATGAGATGCATTAGACGGAATACAACACAATTCTATTTCATGATCTCTACAAAATCTACTTAAATATAAAGACATATGAGCTATTTGACCGTCAACAAAAACGACGACTGGTAACTGAATATTATTTTTAATTAAATATGGATAGAAAGTATTACTAAAATACTCATAAAATGCTTCGTATATCATCCAAGTAGTATCAGGTTTTCCAATTTCCCAATTTTTTAAAGCAGCTTGGAGAGGAATTTTCGATAGTTCCTCATATTTATGTAATGTTAAAGGTGGAGCATATTCTCCAGCTGCATTAACTATAAATAATGCTGAAACTTGTTCATCATTAGATGAACATGAATTTTTAGGTAATACAGTTTTATCTCTTTTTGCTAATACAAAACCTTTAAGTGATGTATATACTGCTGTATCATCCATACTGAAAACGCGTCGCCGATCATTCCAAATTTCGGATTTATCTCTAAATTCATTCCTGACACGAGAAAACCATAATCTTACTTGTTTTTCAGTGACTATTTCTTTTGGTTTATAAAATTGTTCATCCCTTTTTTGGGCTACACGTGGATGACGTTTAAGAAATCCTTCGAACCATTTCCTTCCAGGAAGATTGTTCGTAAACGGTGTTTCTACTTCATCAGCATCCATTAATTGTTTAACTGAATAAACTAAGCAATCTTTATTGATAGGAAATCCTTTTTCGCTAGATTCTAAGAGCCATTCTTCGAGAATTTGTTCAATTTCAGGTCCTAAAACACTCTCACGTCCTGTTCGTCCTGAAGTTTCAGGAGAAGTACCATTAATTTTATTTCGTATCGTTGAACGAGGAACATTAAACATTCTGCTCGCACTTGAAGTTGTTGCCCCTTCTCTCACTGCCGCTAAAGCTTTTTTAAGATCTTCAGGAGAATATAAAAAAAATTTCCTTTTTACACCTCTTGAATTTTCTTCATTTGCAGAATCAATGACTTCACTTGCTGAAATATTTCCAGATGGATCTGGGCTATCTTCTCCAATCGGTGGCATTCTTATATCTGTAAAATATATCAAATAATGCATTATTTTTAATCTTACATATAAGATTGATTTGTTTCATTTTTTAATTGATAAATAAAATAATGTTCCATGTAAATTTTATAGCAATTTTATATAAACACTTCCAAAATGTATTTAAACGTCAATATTTAATCATACACAGTATGTTTTTTTTTTGAATTAATGAAATAAAGAGTAAATATGTGTATTTTTACTGTGCCGTTTTTGGCCAATGATTAAAATTGAACTGATATAGGTTAGAGTGCATTTGACAATCAAGTATAGAATTTTACAAGAACAATATAAGTTGATAAAAAAATTAATTTACAATAATTATTTTCTAAATAATTACCTTAAGAATAAATAATTTGAATATTGTGAAATTTAAAAATAGATCAATATTTGTAAATCGAATATTAAAAATTAAGATGTATGTAACATACAAAGTAATACAGTATATGGCCACAAATGGAACAAAATGGCGACAAACGATACATTTGTTGTGTTACTGAACACCACACATTCATGTATTTGTTTATGTTTAGAATATATGAGATATAATAATGAATATAATTTTTTTATAATTAAACTTTTAAAGTAATCGAGATTATTCCTCGATTCATACAGGTGATGTTGTAAAGAAAAAAAAAATTAACTTTTATATAAATTTATTGTGAATATTTTTGTTGTAGAAAAATTGATATTGTAAATGTATTCATTTGGTCTCATTTTACCTGGTATTAGTAATAATATTATAGAATCCGTATAGCAAGAAACATAAAAATATCAATACGCCAGCTAACGCGAATGATTTCGTATTTTCTGCTCTCAATTTTTTTAATTGATCTTCATTTTTTCTCAACACCTCTTTGACTAGTTCCAATTCATGCTCCAATAGTCCTCTAGCTTCTATCGTTAAGAGTTTAGTGTTGAGTTTTTTTTCAATTAACTCTACTCTGTGTATTGAATCCTTTAATGAATCTTCAAGTCGACAAATCTTTAAAAGGTAAAAATAATTGAAATGATCCTAATAACAATATTAGACTTTTTTTAGATGAACAATCGCTAGTGTATTCTAACCTCAGTCATTATTGTGTTTGATCTTTCATGTACTTTACTTGAATCTTGGTTGTCGGGATCCATTATTTATCAAATTATTTCGAATGTTTGATATTTAAAACAGTGATGAATTGTAAGACTGCTTATATTATACTATTCAAGTTTTCCACGATAGATTATTTTCGCCGGGATTTATCAAAATATAGATAACAGGTGGTCGGAGAATGACAGAATGATAGCCGATTTATAGATATATATTCGCCTATGGAATAATTTCTTTTGGGGAGTCAATTGTAAAGGTTTTAGCGGTATTATAAATAATACACATTAAATTAAATGTAAAAATTGAGTATTTATTTAATTACTTTTTCAATAACAATTAAATATAGTTTTGAATATAGTACGTATATTCTTTGGTAAAAAAAATTAGTTTCTTAATATAAAATATATTAATGAATTAATATCAATATTATAACGTGAAATTATATATGGCAATGTTTTAAGGCAGTGTAGTAAAAGATAATATAAATTATTTTTTACAGATCAATTTTTTGATTGATATTTGATATAACCTCCTGAGGCGCGATAATATTAGAATTTTCAGTATCACTGATATATCCATTTTCTCCAGTATAGTGTGTCGGATAAATAATTAAAGGAACTGTAGATAAAGCTATTAAATCTCTTTTAGAAAAATGATTTTTCCAATTCATTTTGGGATGTTTGTCAAAAAGGATTGGTAGATATTCATCAACAGGAACCAAAGAGTTTAATGGCTTGGCGTCAAGTAATTTTTGTGCACCTTTACCAGATAAAATATATCCTAAAGTCCAATAGCTGTATCCTGCATAAACTAAATAATTCGAACCATTAACGAAAGGCTCTTCATTTTCTTGCATTCGTTTTCGTCCTAAATAAATTAAATCCCAATCTATTTTAAGAGCTTTCAACTCATCCATAATAAAGTGTACTTTATTTTTAAAAAACGGTTCAAATTTTACATCATCTTCCAGCACCATAATTTTTTCATAATTGTTTTCTATAACTTTATTCCAAACAATATAGTGACTTAAAAAACAGCCAATCTCACCCATTTTCATAGGTCTTTTGTGATAAGGATCGGCGTATTCTGGCATCATTTTTATATTCCATTGCTTTAAGATACTTTCATTCAAGGTTTTTCCATCAACTGCATCAATAGTTTCAACTTCAAGTCCGAGTTCATCAAAACAACAATACATTCTTTGACGTCTTTCAGGTCTTCTTCGTAAATTAATTAAATAAATTTTATCCATTCCTATACGATCTTTTTTCGGTAATCTAACAAATGTTTTCAAAGTATATGAAAGAGGAATTTCATAAAAATCATTGTATGATAACATTTCGACTTTCAAATTAATTAATTGTTGATAATCGTGTTCTAAAGTGTCATCATTGTCTAATGGAACCATAATGAATCCATAAACTTGATCATTGCATATATGTAATGGTATATTAGATTTATTAGCTGATAAGGCAAATATAATGATATCATCACGTGGCCCATTATAATTATCAAGATTATCCGAATTATATGTCAAGTAATCCGAATTTTTCTTATTAAGATCAATCAATACTGCACTATGAATCATTGGCACATTATAACATCCTGGTTGTTCATTATGTAAAATTGGAATATATTTGTCTGTTCTTTTATAGTAATAATCAGACGTCATGCCAGCCCAAAAATTACTGTATAAACCATCGGATTTTAACAATGGAGCAACTACAGTGCTATTTTTTGATATAAGAAGTTGTAAGACGTTTGAATTTGTTAAAAATACATCTGCATCAAGCATCTAGTAATAAATTTCGTAGAATTAGTACTAAGAATGTAAGAAAAAAAAGTATAAGTATGTGCATAGTTACCAATAAATAATCAGCCCATATTTTTCTAGCGTAATCGAGTATATTTTCCCGTAATTCAATTATATGATTAAATCTAGCTATTGGCCAGCTAGCTACTCCTTCTTCGCTCTCTAAACCGGTTGATGTTTCATCAAAGATAGTGTTTACGGAATGATATTTGGATTGATGTTGTTTTAACCAAACTTTTAAAATTTCTATAGAATTATCAATATTGTTGTCACTTTGAATCCTAAATGTAATAAAAAGATGAGAATAAAAATGTAAAAAACAAATAATTAGTTGTTAATAAAAAATATATTTACCACAAACTGATACGATGTTTTGGATATTCTAACCTCTCAAGAAAAGTAAGAAAATACGGAAGAGTATGAGCTTTATTTCTTACTAGGACTGCAATAAGAATGGTTGATTCTTTTAAATTATCACGACTAGTAGAATGATTTATTGTAAATGAAAAAAATATAAAAAATATTGAAAAAATCTGTAGTTTTTGATGCATTTTTGTGTTAACATGTACTCATATATGGTGTCGTATATACAAATGTACTATATTTTTTATGTGAGAATATACACATGTGTTTTATTAAAAAAAAATATTTGATCTATAGTATCGTCGTATTTATTTATTCTGATGATGGTGATTCCTGTGATTTATTTTTTCTAGGTTTTTGTTGATAACTCAAACTCAATTTATCAAAATCTAAATTCATAATTCCTAAATCACCACTGTATCTATTTTTAGCGATTTGTAAGTATTTTTTGCCGCGTATGTTTGTTAACCGTTTATCTTGTACAATAAGAATATTATCAGCTTCTTGACTTGCTTTAGCACCACCAAAAATTGAAGCAGTCGTTAAATCGTCTTCTGTACGTTCTTTTCTTGGATGAATAACAAGAGTAACATGACAATTATTTTTAGTGGCAAATGATCTAAAAGCATCAATGATCATATCCTGTTTCCAATATCTATCAATGTGTTTTTGGTTATCACTGATGCCCATCATAAACTGAACATTATCAATAATAACATGAGAGATGTCATGCACATATGTGGCATGTTCAACAGCATCCATAACAACATCAACATTTTGTTGACCGTGAAACGTCATAAAATAAATAGGAAGTTGTTCAAAAGCGTCAGCAAAATTATCAAAATGATGTAAATTAGTATCTAAAGGTACTCCCGCCATTTGTTGAAGCATGGTTTTTGCTAGCCTGGCATTCCGTATTTCAAAACTACCCCATAAGGTATTAACACCTTGCATTGCGAGATCAAGTGAATACTCACTCATAAAAGTTGTTTTACCGCTACCTTGGAAAAAAAAAATAAATAAGAAGACTAAATTTTGGAAGCAAAAATATGAACAAGTGATGTATATGTACCGGTAGGACCAGTCAAAATAGTCAATTCTCCCCGACGATGGCCCTTTAAAATGCGATTTAATGTTGGAAACCTTGTCCATTTAACACCTTGTACTTTATCAACATTTTCTAAGTCACTCAAAACATCTTTTCTTAATGAACTAAAATTGGTAATACTTTTGTGCCAAATTGGTTGAGCTTCATTGATAATGTTTTTTAAATTATAACCTTTGTCCGATGCTACTTTCGGTTTTGGTTGACGTTGAGTAGGTCGAACGAAAAAACATCTCTTTTCGTTTAATTTTTTCGAAAAATGACGAGCAGAATCCCAACTAGCATTGTCATTATCAAACCATAGAATAAGTTTTTTATATACCTCTAAATAAGGTAAAATTTGAAGTGGTACATGTTTAAGTCCATACGGTAAACATATAACAATATTTGTCGACTTGCTGAATATCAATGCCAAAAGATCGTGAATAGTAGCCACTAGTACTGCAGAAGCATTCTCTTGTTTAGTTCTTTTTTCAATGTAAGTAATTAAACCATTGGCTTTAAGATTGGGAATAGTTGATTCAGTAAGATTTGAATCGGATGAAAGAATTTTGTAACCCATTACTCGTCCATTTTTTGTTGATGTGAGTGGAAAATATAAAGATGATAATGATGAGTCATAATAACAATCAAGTTGTTTCATATGTTCTTGGGTGATTGACTATGGAAATAATAAAATATAATAAAATGATGAAATCACTGATAAGTTAAAAAAAAAATACTCACAGGAAGTGCAAAACGTTGAATAATATTCTGAAATTCGTCACCAGGTAGTTTTGAGACATTTAGACAAGCTTTTTTAATTTGTTGCCATTGCAATGTAAAATCACTTTCTACAGTAAGAGCTTTTTTCAATTGTTCAAATTCACTAGTAGTTGACTTATTTTTGGGTTGAAAAAAACCTTCCAGTTGATCCCAGGATCCACTATAACTACAATTCGGGCATAAGAAAAAGCCTAGAAAAATGATTTTATAATGATTATAAAATCAAAAAAAAATTATAACACAAATTAGTCGTAACTTACCTGTTGTTTTATTGATGAATATTTTTGAATCATTTTGTTGTGAATTTTTGATATTACAGATAGGACATGAAACAGTTATACAAGCATAACCTTCACTGATATTTACATTATGAGAACGTAACAACTTTTTAATTTTTCCAACACTAATTCCAGTGAAATCGGTAGTTGTATCAAGATGAATTTTCTTTAATTGACTATGATTTATTTTAATTCGTGTTTGATGTAATACAAAAATACAATTTTTCAACAAACTTCTTAATACCATTTTTAATAATGAATAGATAAAGAAGAAAAGTTATTTATAACATTATTAACAATATTATCTGGAAGATTTGTTGATGGAGGTGAATTTTGAAAAACACGTGTTACTTATGCAGTTGTACCATCGTGACTCCAAATATTTCATTGATTTTAGTTTTCTCTATGAATGTATGAACTTGGGTGGAGCCACTTGTAGAAAACATGATATCCGTATAAAATGGGTTTTTGTCTTGGTTTTTTTAGGAAAAGTTATTCAGTTAAATATTTATAAACAGGTATATTAACATATGAAAACGTCAAAATAATAAAGTAATAATAATTTTTACTTGTTTGTAAGAATTAAATGTAATTAAATAAACTAGAACTGTATGATTTATTTAATTGCGCGCGTGTTTCAATAGAAACTCCATAACGTTATAAGAGTGTAGAAAAGGAATAAAAAGTAAATAATAAAACGTCAGTTAATAATTTTTTTCGCGTTGGACAACCATCAGTAATATATACTAAAAATGACAACGAAGGTATGAATAAATAAATCTATTTATAAAAATAACTTATAGATTAAATGATTTTTTAATTCCAGATTGAGTTTGCGGTTGAAATGACTTGCAAAAACTGCATAAATGCAGTAGAAAATTCGTTAAAAGAATTACAAGGGATTGATAAATTTGAAATATTATTTGATAAACAAACCGTTGTTGTAGAAACAGCTATTTCTCATATGGTGATTCAGGAAGCAATTGAAAAAGTGGGAAAAAAAGCTGTGCTTAAAGGATATGGATACAATGAAAACAATGCTGCAGTTGCTATGATAGACGGTGTTGGTTTAAATTTGAACGGTAATAATAATATTCAAGGACTTGTAAGATTTGCGGAATCTAACGAAAAAGATATGATTATTGATGGTACAATTGATGGATTAAGTCCTGGATTGCATGGGCTACATATTCACGAGTGTGGAGATATTACGAAAGGTTGTGTTTCAGTAGGTCCTCATTATAATCCTCATGAAGTAAATCATGGTGGACGTGAAGAGGATGTAAATAATCGAGTAAGTATAAATGGAGTGCTTATAGTTTGTTGGTGGAAATAATGTATTTGACAAAAATATATCCAATAAAATAGCACCTTGGAGATCTTGGTAATATAATTGCGGATAAATTCGGAAGAGCAAGTTTTCGATTCAATGATAAACTACTGCGTATATCAGATATAATTGGGAGAAGCATTGTAGTATCAGAAAAGGAGGATGATTTAGGAAAAGGAAAAGATGTTAATTCGAGTATTGATGGAAATAGTGGAAAAGGGTACGTAAATAAATAAGATTAATGAAATTATACAATACAATATCAATTTGTGTTTAATGAAATGATATAATTCTCAGCATGGCATGTGGAATAATAGCAAGATCAGCGGGATTGTTTCAAAATAGTAAAAAAATATGTGTATGCGACGGGAAAACATTATGGGATGAACGTAGTGAATACAAGCAAAAAGGCATAGTACCTTTGTCAGAACAACAAGCATCGAATTGTGATATATCTTAATAGATTGAGTAATAAATTATTTTACAAGAAAATGAAGTATTTTCTCTTTCTATTGTACTTTTTTACACTCTTTTCTTTGGTGGTAAATTATTAAATATAATTAAAAAATTGATAATATTCAAAGACAATAATATCCAAGACGGATAGCGAAAGATGGAAAATTGTATGATAAAACGACAATCTAAGTATATCCATACATTTAATTTCATTACAAATATAACGTCTATTCTGAACCGGTAGATCATAAGGAATTGCAACTTTGTAAATCCCCTTTTGTTTACATTCCCTAAAATCCTCTATCGTACTATATAATAGCGCAGAACATACTGCGTCACATGTAAAAGTCATCGAAAGTTCTTAAAAATTAAAATCATAAACCCTACTTTATTTCAGAAGATTTGTGTAATTTGCTTAGTTATAGAATCACCTTTAATATAATTCCTCAATTCACGAAATGTTATAAAGTGATAAAAAATGCTTTGTAATTTTTTTGAAGTAAATTTTTACTCCAATGATTTCTTAAAGAATTTTAAGTTGATTATTGTGACAATTACATGTTTATTTTTTTTATCGCATTTTTCTCGTAAACTGTATATTACAGAGAGAAGACTGAGTAGCAATGCCGTTTAAAAAAAAATTTTTATTGAGTGTCGCCCCCGTTTCCGATTTTTTACTTCCACCGAACTACTAAGCCCAGACGAGCCGGTATAACAGTCAAGCTTCCATTATCTGTTTTATCACGCAGGTTTCCACTTTTTGTTTGATCCGAATAGCAAAATAAATTTTTATTATTATGGATGTTTTCTTCTAATTATAAAAAAACATATCACATCTCAATCGTCTACAGAATAATCTCTGACCATTGAGATTACTAAAAAAAAAAATTCTGACTATCTTTAATTACCGTCGAGACAATGAAGTAAACATGGAGCGATAATTTTTTCGAAATTGAATTCCCAAGTCTTCATGGGGGTTATCTGTGGTCGTTTTCGTTTTACTGTTTTCAGAAACAAAACATACATAAGTAAAAAAAGTGATGGTAAAAAAATTCCACATAAACCAAAGAAAGAAATTATAATTAACGAACAAATGATGGCGCTACAGGGCGAAAAAATTTCCGAGCAAGCCGAATAAATCTTTTGATTGTGATAAGCACGAAAAGATAGCGGATGAATAAATACAAGGAAATAGCAGCATAAAAAATCCGCTTATAATACAGTACTGAAACACTTATCAGTCTATACGCAGTTTATTGTCTCCACGCTAATTAAAAACAGATTGCATTTGTTTTCACTAATCTAAATAGTCGAAGATTATTCTTTAGAAACTCATAGTTTCGGCTACCAAGAGTGATAAATGAATCCAACATCTCGGAAAGCAATGATGTTACTTTGAAAATAAGATTAAACCCGATGTCGCCCTAATCTCAGCATAGATCATGCTCCAATCAGAATTTCGAGAAGTGCATTGGACAGCTCGCGATCTTACAAATCCATTGATATGCTATGATCCGATTTTCTGCAATAACTGTCGATCCATTGTAATGTGTTGGGATTGCTTTGAAAAACGAAACTTCTATAGTTTCAAAATAAACGCCAATGTGCATACATACGCTTAATCATCCAGAGAGGTTAAGTGTTAATATCCGGGTCAATCGGAATCGTCTGAAACTATCGACACTGTGAAGAAATAAATCAGATTAAACATCTTGAAGAGAACTTCTTTTACACTGAAAACAAAATTCAACCAGGAGTTGTACCCATTTTTGCATGAGTCGTACTTTGTAGGTTTAAAAAGTGCTTCAGAAAGCTCTCCTGGAGTTTACTACTATAGCTCGTGCTTCCAACAATCGATTGACATGCTTGTTTTCGATGTACCGCCAACAGAAAGATAGTAATTGCACTCTGAAAATTTGTCTACACCGGAAGTTGGCCCAAATTAAGCCGAAATCATGTGCTAAACATAATTTTAAGGAGTGAATCGGAAAGCTCTTGCTCTCAGGATTCCATTGATATGCTTGTTTTCGATATACCGCCAACAGAAAAAGAGTTATTTCACTTTGAAATTTTTTCTAAACCGGAAGTTGGCCCAAATTAAGCCCAAATCATGTGCTAATCATAATTTTAAGAAGTGAATCGGAAAGCTCTTGCTCTCAGGATTCCATTGATATGCTTGTTTTCGATATACCACCAACTGGAAAAGAGTTATTTCAGTCTGAAAATTTGTCTAAACCGGAAGTTGGCCCAAATTAAGCCCAAATCATGTGCTAATCATAATTTTAAGGAGTGAATCAGAAAGCTCTTGCTCTCAAGATTCCATTGATATGCTTGTTTTCGATATACCGCCAACTGAAAAAGAGTTATTTCACTCTGAAAATTTGTCTAAACCGAAAGTTGGCCCAAATTAAGCCCAAATCATGTGCTAAACATAATTTTAAGGAGTGAATCGGAAAGCTCTTGCTCTCAAGATTCCATTGATATGCTTGTTTTCGATATACCGCCAACTGCAAAAGAGTTATTTCAGTCTGAAAATTTGTCTAAACCGGAAGTTGGCCCAAATTAAGCCCAAATCATGTGCTAAACATAATTTTAAGGAGTGAATCGGAAAGCTCTTGCTCTCAAGATTCCATTGATATGCTTGTTTTCGATATACCGCCAACTGCAAAAGAGTTATTTCAGTCTGAAAATTTGTCTAAACCGGAAGTTGGCCCAAATTAAGCCCAAATCATGTGCTAAACATAATTTTGAGGAGTGAATCGGAAAGCTCTTGCTCTCAGGATTCCATTGATATGCTCATTTCCTATGCACGTCTCATAGATTTCGAGTTATCGGCTAAAAACTAAGTTATGCTGCAGTGAATCATTAAAAAACCTTCAAACGCTCATAACTCGGAAACTATGAGAGATACGGCATTTTTGACGGGGGTGTACCAATAGGGGGGGTACGAAATGTCCGCTTTCGTCCCGATCTTTCATATGAGCCATTGATCAATCTCATAAAAAAACATGTTTCGGAGGAATGCATAATTTTATGTTTCTCCGTATTTTTTGAATATCTCGCGATCTATGGGGTTACCAGAATCAATGGCTACTGTTTCGGGACTATTTCGTCACAATAAAACTAACCGTGCCATGATTTTTATGATTTATACATAAAATATGATTTTTTTTTTTTTTTTCAAAACAGAAAATGCCTTTAAATTTCAGTTTGAAGATTTAATCTAAGCGTTAAGACGCCTAGAAACGATTCCTTAGATCGAACAGGAAAAAGAATACTTATTCATATTTTTCTAATTATTTTAGTTTAAAAATTTTTTAAACCGGAAGTTGGCCTAAATTAAACCGAAATCATGTGCTAAACATAATTTCACGGAGTGAATCGGAAAGCTCTTGCTCTCAGGATTCCATTAATATGCTTGTTTTCGATATAACGCCAACAGAAAAAGAGTTATTTCACTTTGAAATTTTTTCTAAACCGGAAGTTGGCCCAAATTAAGCCCAAATCATGTGCTAAACATAATTTTAAGAAGTGAATCGGAAAGCTCTTGCTCTCAGGATTCCATTGATATGCTTGTTTTCGATATACCACCAACTGGAAAAGAGTTATTTCAGTCTGAAAATTTGTCTAAACCGGAAGTTGGCCCAAATTAAGCCCAAATCATGTGCTAATCATAATTTTAAGGAGTGAATCAGAAAGCTCTTGCTCTCAAGATTCCATTGATATGCTTGTTTTCGATATACCGCCAACTGAAAAAGAGTTATTTCACTCTGAAAATTTGTCTAAACCGGAAGTTGGCCCAAATTAAGCCCAAATCATGTGCTAAACATAATTTTAAGGAGTGAATCGGAAAGCTCTTGCTCTCAAGATTCCATTGATATGCTTGTTTTCGATATACCGCCAACTGCAAAAGAGTTATTTCAGTCTGAAAATTTGTCTAAACCGGAAGTTGGCCTAAATTAAACCGAAATCATGTGCTAAACATAATTTCACGGAGTGAATCGGAAAGCTCTTGCTCTCAGGATTCCATTGATATGCTTGTTTTCGATATACCGCCAACAGAAAAAGAGTTATTTCACTTTGAAATTTTTTCTAAACCGGAAGTTGGCCCAAATTAAGCCCAAATCATGTGCTAAACATAATTTTGAGGAGTGAATCGGAAAGCTCTTGCTCTCAGGATTCCATTGATATTCTCATTTCCTATGCACGTCTCAAAGATTTCCAGTTATCGGCTGAAAACTAAGTTATGCTGCAGTGAATCATTAAAAAACCTTCAAACGCTCATAACTCGGAAACTATGAGAGATACGGCATTTTTGACGGGGGTGTACCAATAGGGGGGGTACGAAATGTCCGCTTTCGTTCCGATCTTTCATATGAGCCATTGATCAATCTCATAAAAAAACATGTTTCGGAGGAATGCATAATTTTATGTTTCTCCGTATTTTTTGAATATCTCGCGATCTATGGGGTTACCAGAATCAATGGCTACTGTTTCGGGACTATTTCGTCACAATAAAACTAACCGTGCCATGATTTTTATGATTTATACATAAAATATGATTTTTTTTTTTTTTTTCAAAACAGAAAATGCCTTTAAATTTCAGTTTGAAGATTTAATCTAAGCGTTAAGACGCCCAGAAACGATTCCTTAGATCGAACAGTAAAAAGAATACTTATTCATATTTTTCTAATTATTTTAGTTTAAAAATTTTTTAAACCGGAAGTTGGCCTAAATTAAACCGAAATCATGTGCTAAACATAATTTCAAGGAGTGAATCGGAAAGCTCTTGCTCTCAGGATTCCATTGATATGCGTGTATTCGATATACCGCCAACAGACAAAGAGTTATTTCACCTTGAAAATTTGCCTAAACCGGAAGTTGGCCCAAATTAAGCCCAAATCATGTGCTAATCATAATTTTAAGGAGTGAATCGGAAAGCTCTTGCTCTCAGGATTCCATTGATATGCTTGTTTTCGATATACCGCCAACAGAAGAAGAGTTATTTCACTTTGAAATTTTTTCTAAACCGGAAGTTGGCCCAAATTAAGCCCAAATCATGTGCTAAACATCATTTCAAGGAGTGAATCGGAAAGCTCTTGCTCTCAGGATTCCATTGATATGCTCATTTCCTATGCACGTCTCAAAGATTTCGAGTTATCGGCTAAAAACTAAGTTATGCTGCAGTGAATCATTAAAAAACCTTCAAACGCTCATAACTCGGAAACTATGAGAGATACGGCATTTTTGACGGGGGTGTACCAATAGGGGGGGTACGAAATGTCCGCTTTCGTTCCGATCTTTCATATGAGCCATTGATCAATCTCATAAAAAAACATGTTTCGGAGGAATGCATAATTTTATGTTTCTCCGTATTTTTTGAATATCTCGCGATCTATGGGGTTACCAGAATCAATGGCTACTGTTTCGGGACTATTTCGTCACAATGTAACTAATCGTGCCATGATTTTTATGATTTATACATAAAATATGATTTTTTTTTTTTTTTTTTAAACAGAAAATGCCTTTAAATTTCAGTTTGAAGATTTAATCTAAGCGTTAAGACGCCTAGAAACGATTCCTTAGATCGAACAGTAAAAAGAATACTTATTCATATTTTTCTAATTATTTTAGTTTAAAAATTTTTTAAACCGGAAGTTGGCCTAAATTAAACCGAAATCATGTGCTAAACATAATTTCACGGAGTGAATCGGAAAGCTCTTGCTCTCAGGATTCCATTGATATGCTTGTTTTCGATATACCGCCAACAGAAAAAGAGTTATTTCACTTTGAAATTTTTTCTAAACCGGAAGTTGGCCCAAATTAAGCCCAAATCATGTGCTAAACATAATTTTGAGGAGTGAATCGGAAAGCTCTTGCTCTCAGGATTCCATTGATATTCTCATTTCCTATGCACGTCTCAAAGATTTCCAGTTATCGGCTGAAAACTAAGTTATGCTGCAGTGAATCATTAAAAAACCTTCAAACGCTCATAACTCGGAAACTATGAGAGATACGGCATTTTTGACGGGGGTGTACCAATAGGGGGGGTACGAAATGTCCGCTTTCGTTCCGATCTTTCATATGAGCCATTGATCAATCTCATAAAAAAACATGTTTCGGAGGAATGCATAATTTTATGTTTCTCCGTATTTTTTGAATATCTCGCGATCTATGGGGTTACCAGAATCAATGGCTACTGTTTCGGGACTATTTCGTCACAATAAAACTAACCGTGCCATGATTTTTATGATTTATACATAAAATATGATCAAAACAGAAAATGCCTTTAAATTTCAGTTTGAAGATTTAATCTAAGCGTTAAGACGCCCAGAAACGATTCCTTAGATCGAACAGTAAAAAGAATACTTATTCATATTTTTCTAATTATTTTAGTTTAAAAATTTTTTAAACCGGAAGTTGGCCTAAATTAAGCCCAAATCATGTGCTAAACATAATTTTGAGGAGTGAATCGGAAAGCTCTTGCTCTCAGGATTCCATTGATATGCTTGTTTTCGATATACCGCCAACTGCAAAAGAGTTATTTCAGTCTGAAAATTTGTCTAAACCGGAAGTTGGCCTAAATTAAACCGAAATCATGTGCTAAACATAATTTCACGGAGTGAATCGGAAAGCTCTTGCTCTCAGGATTCCATTGATATGCTTGTTTTCGATATACCGCCAACAGAAAAAGAGTTATTTCACTTTGAAATTTTTTCTAAACCGGAAGTTGGCCCAAATTAAGCCCAAATCATGTGCTAAACATAATTTTGAGGAGTGAATCGGAAAGCTCTTGCTCTCAGGATTCCATTGATATTCTCATTTCCTATGCACGTCTCAAAGATTTCCAGTTATCGGCTGAAAACTAAGTTATGCTGCAGTGAATCATTAAAAAACCTTCAAACGCTCATAACTCGGAAACTATGAGAGATACGGCATTTTTGACGGGGGTGTACCAATAGGGGGGGTACGAAATGTCCGCTTTCGTTCCGATCTTTCATATGAGCCATTGATCAATCTCATAAAAAAACATGTTTCGGAGGAATGCATAATTTTATGTTTCTCCGTATTTTTTGAATATCTCGCGATCTATGGGGTTACCAGAATCAATGGCTACTGTTTCGGGACTATTTCGTCACAATAAAACTAACCGTGCCATGATTTTTATGATTTATACATAAAATATGATTTTTTTTTTTTTTTTCAAAACAGAAAATGCCTTTAAATTTCAGTTTGAAGATTTAATCTAAGCGTTAAGACGCCCAGAAACGATTCCTTAGATCGAACAGTAAAAAGAATACTTATTCATATTTTTCTAATTATTTTAGTTTAAAAATTTTTTAAACCGGAAGTTGGCCTAAATTAAACCGAAATCATGTGCTAAACATAATTTCAAGGAGTGAATCGGAAAGCTCTTGCTCTCAGGATTCCATTGATATGCTTGTTTTCGATATACCGCCAACAGACAAAGAGTTATTTCACCTTGAAAATTTGCCTAAACCGGAAGTTGGCCCAAATTAAGCCCAAATCATGTGCTAATCATAATTTTAAGGAGTGAATCGGAAAGCTCTTGCTCTCAGGATTCCATTGATATGCTTGTTTTCGATATACCGCCAACAGAAGAAGAGTTATTTCACTTTGAAATTTTTTCTAAACCGGAAGTTGGCCCAAATTAAGCCCAAATCATGTGCTAAACATCATTTCAAGGAGTGAATCGGAAAGCTCTTGCTCTCAGGATTCCATTGATATGCTCATTTCCTATGCACGTCTCAAAGATTTTGAGTTATCGGCTAAAAACTAAGTTATGCTGCAGTGAATCATTAAAAAACCTTCAAACGCTCATAACTCGGAAACTATGAGAGATACGGCATTTTTGACGGGGGTGTACCAATAGGGGGGGTACGAAATGTCCGCTTTCGTTCCGATCTTTCATATGAGCCATTGATCAATCTCATAAAAAAACATGTTTCGGAGGAATGCATAATTTTATGTTTCTCCGTATTTTTTGAATATCTCGCGATCTATGGGGTTACCAGAATCAATGGCTACTGTTTCGGGACTATTTCGTCACAATAAAACTAACCGTGCCATGATTTTTATGATTTATACATAAAATATGATTTTTTTTTTTTTTTTCAAAACAGAAAATGCCTTTAAATTTCAGTTTGAAGATTTAATCTAAGCGTTAAGACGCCCAGAAACGATTCCTTAGATCGAACAGTAAAAAGAATACTTATTCATATTTTTCTAATTATTTTAGTTTAAAAATTTTTTAAACCGGAAGTTGGCCTAAATTAAGCCCAAATCATGTGCTAAACATAATTTTGAGGAGTGAATCGGAAAGCTCTTGCTCTCAGGATTCCATTGATATGCTTGTTTTCGATATACCGCCAACAGAAAAAGAGTTATTTCACTTTGAAATTTTTTCTAAACCGGAAGTTGGCCCAAATTAAGCCCAAATCATGTGCTAAACATAATTTTGAGGAGTGAATCGGAAAGCTCTTGCTCTCAGGATTCCATTGATATGCTTGTTTTCGATATACCGCCAACAGAAAAAGAGTTATTTCACTTTGAAATTTTTTCTAAACCGGAAGTTGGCCCAAATTAAGCCCAAATCATGTGCTAAACATAATTTTGAGGAGTGAATCGGAAAGCTCTTGCTCTCAGGATTCCATTGATATGCTTGTTTTCGATAGACCGCCAACAGAAAAAGAGTTATTTCACTTTGAAATTTTTTCTAAACCGGAAGTTGGCCCAAATGAGGCCCAAATCATGTGCTAAACATAATTTTGAGGAGTGAATCGGAAAGCTCTTGCTCTCAGGATTCCATTGATATGCTTGTTTTCGATAGACCGCCAACAGAAAAAGAGTTATTTCACTTTGAAATTTTTTCTAAACCGGAAGTTGGCCCAAATGAGGCCCAAATCATGTGCTAAACATAATTTTGAGGAGTGAATCGGAAAGCTCTTGCTCTCAGGATTCCATTGATATGCTCATTTCCTATGCACGTCTCAAAGATTTCGAGTTATCGGCTAAAAACTAAGTTATGCTGCAGTGAATCATTAAAAAACCTTCAAACGCTCATAACTCGGAAACTATGAGAGATACGGCATTTTTGACGGGGGTGTACCAATAGGGGGGGTACGAAATGTCCGCTTTCGTTCCGATCTTTCATATGAGCCATTGATCAATCTCATAAAAAAACATGTTTCGGAGGAATGCATAATTTTATGTTTCTCCGTATTTTTTGAATATCTCGCGATCTATGGGGTTACCAAAATCAATGGCTACTGTTTCGGGACTATTTCGTCACAATGTAACTAATCGTGCCATGATTTTTATGATTTATACATAAAATATGATTTTTTTTTTTTTTTTCAAAACAGAAAATGCCTTTAAATTTCAGTTTGAAGATTTAATCTAAGCGTTAAGACACCCAGAAACGATTCCTTAGATCGAACAGTAAAAAGAATACTTATTCATATTTTTCTAATTATTTTAGTTTAAAAATTTTTTAAACCGGAAGTTGGCTTAAATTAAACCGAAATCATGTGCTAAACATAATTTCAAGGAGTGAATCGGAAAGCTCTTGCTCTCAGGATTCCATTGATATGCTTGTTTTCGATATACCGCCAACAGAAAAAGAGTTATTTCACTTTGAAATTTTTTCTAAACCGGAAGTTGGCCCAAATCAAGCCCAAATCATGGGCTAAACATAATTTTGAGGAGTGAATCGGAAAGCTCTTGCTCTCAGGATTCCATTGATATTCTCATTTCCTATGCACGTCTCAAAGATTTCCAGTTATCGGCTGAAAACTAAGTTATGCTGCAGTGAATCATTAAAAAACCTTCAAACGCTCATAACTCGGAAACTATGAGAGATACGGCATTTTTGACGGGGGTGTACCAATAGGGGGGGTACGAAATGTCCGCTTTCGTTCCGATCTTTCATATGAGCCATTGATCAATCTCATAAAAAAACATGTTTCGGAGGAATGCATAATTTTATGTTTCTCCGTATTTTTTGAATATCTCGCGATCTATGGGGTTACCAGAATCAATGGCTACTGTTTCGGGACTATTTCGTCACAATAAAACTAACCGTGCCATGATTTTTATGATTTATACATAAAATATGATTTTTTTTTTTTTTTCAAAACAGAAAATGCCTTTAAATTTCAGTTTGAAGATTTAATCTAAGCGTTAAGACGCCTAGAAACGATTCCTTAGATCGAACAGTAAAAAGAATACTTATTCATATTTTTCTAATTATTTTAGTTTAAAAATTTTTTAAACCGGAAGTTGGCCTAAATTAAACCGAAATCATGTGCTAAACATAATTTCAAGGAGTGAATCGGAAAGCTCTTGCTCTCAGGATTCCATTGATATGCTTGTTTTCGATATACCGCCAACAGAAAAAGAGTTATTTCACTTTGAAATTTTTTCTAAACCGGAAGTTGGCCCAAATTAAGCCCAAATCATGTGCTAAACATAATTTCAAGGAGTGAATCGGAAAGCTCTTGCTCTCAGGATTCCATTGATATGCTTGTTTTCGATATACCGCCAACAGAAAAAGAGTTATTTCACTTTGAAATTTTTTCTAAACCGGAAGTTGGCCCAAATGAGGCCCAAATCATGTGCTAAACATAATTTTGAGGAGTGAATCGGAAAGCTCTTGCTCTCAGGATTCCATTGATATTCTCATTTCCTATGCACGTCTCAAAGATTTCCAGTTATCGGCTGAAAACTAAGTTATGCTGCAGTGAATCATTAAAAAACCTTCAAACGCTCATAACTCGGAAACTATGAGAGATACGGCATTTTTGACGGGGGTGTACCAATAGGGGGGGTACGAAATGTCCGCTTTCGTTCCGATCTTTCATATGAGCCATTGATCAATCTCATAAAAAAACATGTTTCGGAGGAATGCATAATTTTATGTTTCTCCGTATTTTTTGAATATCTCGCGATCTATGGGGTTACCAGAATCAATGGCTACTGTTTCGGGACTATTTCGTCACAATAAAACTAACCGTGCCATGATTTTTATGATTTATACATAAAATATGATTTTTTTTTTTTTTTTTAAAACAGAAAATGCCTTTAAATTTCAGTTTGAAGATTTAATCTAAGCGTTAAGACACCCAGAAACGATTCCTTAGATCGAACAGTAAAAAGAATACTTATTCATATTTTTCTAATTATTTTAGTTTAAAAATTTTTTAAACCGGAAGTTGGCCTAAATTAAACCGAAATCATGTGCTAAACATAATTTCAAGGAGTGAATCGGAAAGCTCTTGCTCTCAGGATTCCATTGATATGCTTGTTTTCGATATACCGCCAACAGAAAAAGAGTTATTTCACTTTGAAATTTTTTCTAAACCGGAAGTTGGCCCAAATTAAGCCCAAATCATGTGCTAAACATAATTTTGAGGAGTGAATCGGAAAGCTCTTGCTCTCAGGATTCCATTGATATGCTCATTTCCTATGCACGTCTCAAAGATTTCGAGTTATCGGCTAAAAACTAAGTTATGCTGCAGTGAATCATTAAAAAACCTTCAAACGCTCATAACTCGGAAACTATGAGAGATACGGCATTTTTGACGGGGGTGTACCAATAGGGGGGGTACGAAATGTCCGCTTTCGTTCCGATCTTTCATATGAGCCATTGATCAATCTCATAAAAAAACATGTTTCGGAGGAATGCATAATTTTATGTTTCTCCGTATTTTTTGAATATCTCGCGATCTATGGGGTTACCAGAATCAATGGCTACTGTTTCGGGACTATTTCGTCACAATAAAACTAACCGTGCCATGATTTTTATGATTTATACATAAAATATGATTTTTTTTTTTTTTTTCAAAACAGAAAATGCCTTTAAATTTCAGTTTGAAGATTTAATCTAAGCGTTAAGACGCCCAGAAACGATTCCTTAGATCGAACAGTAAAAAGAATACTTATTCATATTTTTCTAATTATTTTAGTTTAAAAATTTTTTAAACCGGAAGTTGGCCTAAATTAAACCGAAATCATGTGCTAAACATAATTTCAAGGAGTGAATCGGAAAGCTCTTGCTCTCAGGATTCCATTGATATGCTTGTTTTCGATATACCGCCAACAGAAAAAGAGTTATTTCACTTTGAAATTTTTTCTAAACCGGAAGTTGGCCCAAATTAAGCCCAAATCATGTGCTAAACATAATTTTGAGGAGTGAATCGGAAAGCTCTTGCTCTCAGGATTCCATTGATATGCTTGTTTTCGATATACCGCCAACAGAAAAAGAGTTATTTCACTTTGAAATTTTTTCTAAACCGGAAGTTGGCCCAAATCAAGCCCAAATCATGTGCTAAACATAATTTTGAGGAGTGAATCGGAAAGCTCTTGCTCTCAGGATTCCATTGATATGCTCATTTCCTATGCACGTCTCAAAGATTTCGAGTTATCGGCTAAAAACTAAGTTATGCTGCAGTGAATCATTAAAAAACCTTCAAACGCTCATAACTCGGAAACTATGAGAGATACGGCATTTTTGACGGGGGTGTATCAATAGGGGGGGTACGAAATGTCCGCTTTCGTTCCGATCTTTCATATGAGCCATTGATCAATCTCATAAAAAAACATGTTTCGGAGGAATGCATAATTTTATGTTTCTCCGTATTTTTTGAATATCTCGCGATCTATGGGGTTACCAGAATCAATGGCTACTGTTTCGGGACTATTTCGTCACAATGTAACTAATCGTGCCATGATTTTTATGATTTATACATAAAATATGATTTTTTTTTTTTTTTTCAAAACAGAAAATGCCTTTAAATTTCAGTTTGAAGATTTAATCTAAGCGTTAAGACACCCAGAAACGATTCCTTAGATCGAACAGTAAAAAGAATACTTATTCATATTTTTCTAATTATTTTAGTTTAAAAATTTTTTAAACCGGAAGTTGGCTTAAATTAAACCGAAATCATGTGCTAAACATAATTTCAAGGAGTGAATCGGAAAGCTCTTGCTCTCAGGATTCCATTGATATGCTTGTTTTCGATATACCGCCAACAGAAAAAGAGTTATTTCACTTTGAAATTTTTTCTAAACCGGAAGTTGGCCCAAATCAAGCCCAAATCATGGGCTAAACATAATTTTGAGGAGTGAATCGGAAAGCTCTTGCTCTCAGGATTCCATTGATATTCTCATTTCCTATGCACGTCTCAAAGATTTCCAGTTATCGGCTGAAAACTAAGTTATGCTGCAGTGAATCATTAAAAAACCTTCAAACGCTCATAACTCGGAAACTATGAGAGATACGGCATTTTTGACGGGGGTGTACCAATAGGGGGGGTACGAAATGTCCGCTTTCGTTCCGATCTTTCATATGAGCCATTGATCAATCTCATAAAAAAACATGTTTCGGAGGAATGCATAATTTTATGTTTCTCCGTATTTTTTGAATATCTCGCGATCTATGGGGTTACCAGAATCAATGGCTACTGTTTCGGGACTATTTCGTCACAATAAAACTAACCGTGCCATGATTTTTATGATTTATACATAAAATATGATTTTTTTTTTTTTTTCAAAACAGAAAATGCCTTTAAATTTCAGTTTGAAGATTTAATCTAAGCGTTAAGACGCCTAGAAACGATTCCTTAGATCGAACAGTAAAAAGAATACTTATTCATATTTTTCTAATTATTTTAGTTTAAAAATTTTTTAAACCGGAAGTTGGCCTAAATTAAACCGAAATCATGTGCTAAACATAATTTCAAGGAGTGAATCGGAAAGCTCTTGCTCTCAGGATTCCATTGATATGCTTGTTTTCGATATACCGCCAACAGAAAAAGAGTTATTTCACTTTGAAATTTTTTCTAAACCGGAAGTTGGCCCAAATTAAGCCCAAATCATGTGCTAAACATAATTTCAAGGAGTGAATCGGAAAGCTCTTGCTCTCAGGATTCCATTGATATTCTCATTTCCTATGCACGTCTCAAAGATTTCCAGTTATCGGCTGAAAACTAAGTTATGCTGCAGTGAATCATTAAAAAACCTTCAAACGCTCATAACTCGGAAACTATGAGAGATACGGCATTTTTGACGGGGGTGTACCAATAGGGGGGGTACGAAATGTCCGCTTTCGTTCCGATCTTTCATATGAGCCATTGATCAATCTCATAAAAAAACATGTTTCGGAGGAATGCATAATTTTATGTTTCTCCGTATTTTTTGAATATCTCGCGATCTATGGGGTTACCAGAATCAATGGCTACTGTTTCGGGACTATTTCGTCACAATAAAACTAACCGTGCCATGATTTTTATGATTTATACATAAAATATGATTTTTTTTTTTTTTTTTAAAACAGAAAATGCCTTTAAATTTCAGTTTGAAGATTTAATCTAAGCGTTAAGACACCCAGAAACGATTCCTTAGATCGAACAGTAAAAAGAATACTTATTCATATTTTTCTAATTATTTTAGTTTAAAAATTTTTTAAACCGGAAGTTGGCCTAAATTAAACCGAAATCATGTGCTAAACATAATTTCAAGGAGTGAATCGGAAAGCTCTTGCTCTCAGGATTCCATTGATATGCTTGTTTTCGATATACCGCCAACAGAAAAAGAGTTATTTCACTTTGAAATTTTTTCTAAACCGGAAGTTGGCCCAAATTAAGCCCAAATCATGTGCTAAACATAATTTTGAGGAGTGAATCGGAAAGCTCTTGCTCTCAGGATTCCATTGATATGCTCATTTCCTATGCACGTCTCAAAGATTTCGAGTTATCGGCTAAAAACTAAGTTATGCTGCAGTGAATCATTAAAAAACCTTCAAACGCTCATAACTCGGAAACTATGAGAGATACGGCATTTTTGACGGGGGTGTACCAATAGGGGGGGTACGAAATGTCCGCTTTCGTTCCGATCTTTCATATGAGCCATTGATCAATCTCATAAAAAAACATGTTTCGGAGGAATGCATAATTTTATGTTTCTCCGTATTTTTTGAATATCTCGCGATCTATGGGGTTACCAGAATCAATGGCTACTGTTTCGGGACTATTTCGTCACAATAAAACTAACCGTGCCATGATTTTTATGATTTATACATAAAATATGATTTTTTTTTTTTTTTTCAAAACAGAAAATGCCTTTAAATTTCAGTTTGAAGATTTAATCTAAGCGTTAAGACGCCCAGAAACGATTCCTTAGATCGAACAGTAAAAAGAATACTTATTCATATTTTTCTAATTATTTTAGTTTAAAAATTTTTTAAACCGGAAGTTGGCCTAAATTAAACCGAAATCATGTGCTAAACATAATTTCAAGGAGTGAATCGGAAAGCTCTTGCTCTCAGGATTCCATTGATATGCTTGTTTTCGATATACCGCCAACAGAAAAAGAGTTATTTCACTTTGAAATTTTTTCTAAACCGGAAGTTGGCCCAAATTAAGCCCAAATCATGTGCTAAACATAATTTTGAGGAGTGAATCGGAAAGCTCTTGCTCTCAGGATTCCATTGATATGCTTGTTTTCGATATACCGCCAACAGAAAAAGAGTTATTTCACTTTGAAATTTTTTCTAAACCGGAAGTTGGCCCAAATCAAGCCCAAATCATGTGCTAAACATAATTTTGAGGAGTGAATCGGAAAGCTCTTGCTCTCAGGATTCCATTGATATGCTCATTTCCTATGCACGTCTCAAAGATTTCGAGTTATCGGCTAAAAACTAAGTTATGCTGCAGTGAATCATTAAAAAACCTTCAAACGCTCATAACTCGGAAACTATGAGAGATACGGCATTTTTGACGGGGGTGTATCAATAGGGGGGGTACGAAATGTCCGCTTTCGTTCCGATCTTTCATATGAGCCATTGATCAATCTCATAAAAAAACATGTTTCGGAGGAATGCATAATTTTATGTTTCTCCGTATTTTTTGAATATCTCGCGATCTATGGGGTTACCAGAATCAATGGCTACTGTTTCGGGACTATTTCGTCACAATGTAACTAATCGTGCCATGATTTTTATGATTTATACATAAAATATGATTTTTTTTTTTTTTTTTTAAACAGAAAATGCCTTTAAATTTCAGTTTGAAGATTTAATCTAAGCGTTAAGACGCCTAGAAACGATTCCTTAGATCGAACAGTAAAAAGAATACTTATTCATATTTTTCTAATTATTTTAGTTTAAAAATTTTTTAAACCGGAAGTTGGCCTAAATTAAACCGAAATCATGTGCTAAACATAATTTCACGGAGTGAATCGGAAAGCTCTTGCTCTCAGGATTCCATTGATATGCTTGTTTTCGATATACCGCCAACAGAAAAAGAGTTATTTCACTTTGAAATTTTTTCTAAACCGGAAGTTGGCCCAAATTAAGCCCAAATCATGTGCTAAACATAATTTTGAGGAGTGAATCGGAAAGCTCTTGCTCTCAGGATTCCATTGATATGCTCATTTCCTATGCACGTCTCAAAGATTTCGAGTTATCGGCTAAAAACTAAGTTATGCTGCAGTGAATCATTAAAAAACCTTCAAACGCTCATAACTCGGAAACTATGAGAGATACGGCATTTTTGACGGGGGTGTATCAATAGGGGGGGTACGAAATGTCCGCTTTCGTTCCGATCTTTCATATGAGCCATTGATCAATCTCATAAAAAAACATGTTTCGGAGGAATGCATAATTTTATGTTTCTCCGTATTTTTTGAATATCTCGCGATCTATGGGGTTACCAGAATCAATGGCTACTGTTTCGGGACTATTTCGTCACAATAAAACTAACCGTGCCATGATTTTTATGATTTATACATAAAATATGATTTTTTTTTTTTTTTCAAAACAGAAAATGCCTTTAAATTTCAGTTTGAAGATTTAATCTAAGCGTTAAGACGCCCAGAAACGATTCCTTAAATCGAACAGTAAAAAGAATACTTATTCATATTTTTTTAATTATTTTAGTTTAAAAATTTTTTAAACCGGAAATTGGCCTAAATTAAACCGAAATCATGTGCTAAACATAATTTCAAGGAGTGAATCGGAAAGCTCTTGCTCTCAGGATTCCATTGATATCCTCATTTCCTATGCACGTCTCAAAGATTTCGAGTTATCGGCTAAAAACTAAGTTATGCTGCAGTGAATCATTAAAAAACCTTCAAACGCTCATAACTCGGAAACTATGAGAGATACGGCATTTTTGACGGGGGTGTACCAATAGGGGGGGTACGAAATGTCCGCTTTCGTTCCGATCTTTCATATGAGCCATTGATCAATCTCATAAAAAAACATGTTTCGGAGGAATGCATAATTTTATGTTTCTCCGTATTTTTTGAATATCTCGCGATCTATGGGGTTACCAAAATCAATGGCTACTGTTTCGGGACTATTTCGTCACAATGTAACTAATCGTGCCATGATTTTTATGATTTATACATAAAATATGATTTTTTTTTTTTTTTTCAAAACAGAAAATGCCTTTAAATTTCAGTTTGAAGATTTAATCTAAGCGTTAAGACGCCCAGAAACGATTCCTTAGATCGAACAGTAAAAAGAATACTTATTCATATTTTTCTAATTATTTTAGTTTAAAAATTTTTTAAACCGGAAGTTGGCCTAAATTAAACCGAAATCATGTGCTAAACATAATTTCAAGGAGTGAATCGGAAAGCTCTTGCTCTCAGGATTCCATTGATATGCTTGTTTTCGATATACCGCCAACAGAAAAAGAGTTATTTCACTTTGAAATTTTTTCTAAACCGGAAGTTGGCCCAAATTAAGCCCAAATCATGTGCTAAACATAATTTCAAGGAGTGAATCGGAAAGCTCTTGCTCTCAGGATTCCATTGATATGCTTGTTTTCGATATACCGCCAACAGAAAAAGAGTTATTTCACTTTGAAATTTTTTCTAAACCGGAAGTTGGCCCAAATTAAGCCCAAATCATGTGCTAAACATAATTTCAAGGAGTGAATCGGAAAGCTCTTGCTCTCAGGATTCCATTGATATGCTTGTTTTCGATATACCGCCAACAGAAAAAGAGTTATTTCACTTTGAAATTTTTTCTAAACCGGAAGTTGGCCGAAATCAAGCCCAAATCATGTGCTAAACATAATTTTGAGGAGTGAATCGGAAAGCTCTTGCTCTCAGGATTCCATTGATATGCTCATTTCCTATGCACGTCTCAAAGATTTCGAGTTATCGGCTAAAAACTAAGTTATGCTGCAGTGAATCATTAAAAAACCTTCAAACGCTCATAACTCGGAAACTATGAGAGATACGGCATTTTTGACGGGGGTGTATCAATAGGGGGGGTACGAAATGTCCGCTTTCGTTCCGATCTTTCATATGAGCCATTGATCAATCTCATAAAAAAACATGTTTCGGAGGAATGCATAATTTTATGTTTCTCCGTATTTTTTGAATATCTCGCGATCTATGGGGTTACCAGAATCAATGGCTACTGTTTCGGGACTATTTCGTCACAATAAAACTAACCGTGCCATGATTTTTATGATTTATACATAAAATATGATCAAAACAGAAAATGCCTTTAAATTTCAGTTTGAAGATTTAATCTAAGCGTTAAGACGCCCAGAAACGATTCCTTAGATCGAACAGTAAAAAGAATACTTATTCATATTTTTCTAATTATTTTAGTTTAAAAATTTTTTAAACCGGAAGTTGGCCTAAATTAAACCGAAATCATGTGCTAAACATAATTTCAAGGAGTGAATCGGAAAGCTCTTGCTCTCAGGATTCCATTGATATGCTTGTTTTCGATATACCGCCAACAGAAAAAGAGTTATTTCACTTTGAAATTTTTTCTAAACCGGAAGTTGGCCCAAATTAAGCCCAAATCATGTGCTAAACATAATTTCAAGGAGTGAATCGGAAAGCTCTTGCTCTCAGGATTCCATTGATATGCTTGTTTTCGATATACCGCCAACAGAAAAAGAGTTATTTCACTTTGAAATTTTTTCTAAACCGGAAGTTGGCCCAAATCAAGCCCAAATCATGTGCTAAACATAATTTTGAGGAGTGAATCGGAAAGCTCTTGCTCTCAGGATTCCATTGATATGCTCATTTCCTATGCACGTCTCAAAGATTTCGAGTTATCGGCTAAAAACTAAGTTATGCTGCAGTGAATCATTAAAAAACCTTCAAACGCTCATAACTCGGAAACTATGAGAGATACGGCATTTTTGACGGGGGTGTACCAATAGGGGGGGTACGAAATGTTCGCTTTCGTTCCGATCTTTCATATGAGCCATTGATCAATCTCATAAAAAAACATGTTTCGGAGGAATGCATAATTTTATGTTTCTCCGTATTTTTTGAATATCTCGCGATCTATGGGGTTACCAAAATCAATGGCTACTGTTTCGGGACTATTTCGTCACAATGTAACTAATCGTGCCATGATTTTTATGATTTATACATAAAATATGATTTTTTTTTTTTTTTTCAAAACAGAAAATGCCTTTAAATTTCAGTTTGAAGATTTAATCTAAGCGTTAAGACGCCCAGAAACGATTCCTTAGATCGAACAGTAAAAAGAATACTTATTCATATTTTTCTAATTATTTTAGTTTAAAAATTTTTTAAACCGGAAGTTGGCCTAAATTAAACCGAAATCATGTGCTAAACATAATTTCAAGGAGTGAATCGGAAAGCTCTTGCTCTCAGGATTCCATTGATATGCTTGTTTTCGATATACCGCCAACAGAAAAAGAGTTATTTCACTTTGAAATTTTTTCTAAACCGGAAGTTGGCCCAAATTAAGCCCAAATCATGTGCTAAACATAATTTCAAGGAGTGAATCGGAAAGCTCTTGCTCTCAGGATTCCATTGATATGCTTGTTTTCGATATAACGCCAACAGAAAAAGAGTTATTTCACTTTGAAATTTTTTCTAAACCAGAAGTTGGCCCAAATTAAGCCCAAATCATGTGCTAAACATAATTTTAAGAAGTGAATCAGAAAGCTCTTGCTCTCAGGATTCCATTGATATGCTTGTTTTCGATATACCGCCAACAGAAAAAGAGTTATTTCACTTTGAAATTTTTTCTAAACCGGAAGTTGGCCCAAATCAAGCCCAAATCATGTGCTAAACATAATTTTGAGGAGTGAATCGGAAAGCTCTTGCTCTCAGGATTCCATTGATATGCTCATTTCCTATGCACGTCTCAAAGATTTCGAGTTATCGGCTAAAAACTAAGTTATGCTGCAGTGAATCATTAAAAAACCTTCAAACGCTCATAACTCGGAAACTATGAGAGATACGGCATTTTTGACGGGGGTGTACCAATAGGGGGGGTACGAAATGTCCGCTTTCGTTCCGATCTTTCATATGAGCCATTGATCAATCTCATAAAAAAACATGTTTCGGAGGAATGCATAATTTTATGTTTCTCCGTATTTTTTGAATATCTCGCGATCTATGGGGTTACCAGAATCAATGGCTACTGTTTCGGGACTATTTCGTCACAATGTAACTAATCGTGCCATGATTTTTATGATTTATACATAAAATATGATTTTTTTTTTTTTTTTTTAAACAGAAAATGCCTTTAAATTTCAGTTTGAAGATTTAATCTAAGCGTTAAGACGCCTAGAAACGATTCCTTAGATCGAACAGTAAAAAGAATACTTATTCATATTTTTCTAATTATTTTAGTTTAAAAATTTTTTAAACCGGAAGTTGGCCTAAATTAAACCGAAATCATGTGCTAAACATAATTTCAAGGAGTGAATCGGAAAGCTCTTGCTCTCAGGATTCCATTGATATGCTTGTTTTCGATATACCGCCAACAGAAAAAGAGTTATTTCACTTTGAAATTTTTTCTAAACCGGAAGTTGGCCCAAATTAAGCCCAAATCATGTGCTAAACATAATTTCAAGGAGTGAATCGGAAAGCTCTTGCTCTCAGGATTCCATTGATATGCTCATTTCCTATGCACGTCTCAAAGATTTCGAGTTATCGGCTAAAAACTAAGTTATGCTGCAGTGAATCATTAAAAAACCTTCAAACGCTCATAACTCGGAAACTATGAGAGATACGGCATTTTTGACGGGGGTGTACCAATAGGGGGGGTACGAAATGTTCGCTTTCGTTCCGATCTTTCATATGAGCCATTGATCAATCTCATAAAAAAACATGTTTCGGAGGAATGCATAATTTTATGTTTCTCCGTATTTTTTGAATATCTCGCGATCTATGGGGTTACCAGAATCAATGGCTACTGTTTCGGGACTATTTCGTCACAATAAAACTAACCGTGCCATGATTTTTATGATTTATACATAAAATATGATTTTTTTTTTTTTTTCAAAACAGAAAATGCCTTTAAATTTCAGTTTGAAGATTTAATCTAAGCGTTAAGACACCCAGAAACGATTCCTTAGATCGAACAGTAAAAAGAATACTTATTCATATTTTTCTAATTATTTTAGTTTAAAAATTTTTTAAACCGGAAGTTGGCCTAAATTAAACCGAAATCATGTGCTAAACATAATTTCAAGGAGTGAATCGGAAAGCTCTTGCTCTCAGGATTCCATTAATATGCTTGTTTTCGATATACCGCCAACAGAAAAAGAGTTATTTCACTTTGAAATTTTTTCTAAACCGGAAGTTGGCCCAAATTAAGCCCAAATCATGTGCTAAACATAATTTCAAGGAGTGAATCGGAAAGCTCTTGCTCTCAGGATTCCATTGATATGCTTGTTTTCGATATAACGCCAACAGAAAAAGAGTTATTTCACTTTGAAATTTTTTCTAAACCAGAAGTTGGCCCAAATTAAGCCCAAATCATGTGCTAAACATAATTTTAAGAAGTGAATCAGAAAGCTCTTGCTCTCAGGATTCCATTGATATGCTTGTTTTCGATATACCGCCAACAGAAAAAGAGTTATTTCACTTTGAAATTTTTTCTAAACCGGAAGTTGGCCCAAATCAAGCCCAAATCATGTGCTAAACATAATTTTGAGGAGTGAATCGGAAAGCTCTTGCTCTCAGGATTCCATTGATATGCTCATTTCCTATGCACGTCTCAAAGATTTCGAGTTATCGGCTAAAAACTAAGTTATGCTGCAGTGAATCATTAAAAAACCTTCAAACGCTCATAACTCGGAAACTATGAGAGATACGGCATTTTTGACGGGGGTGTACCAATAGGGGGGGTACGAAATGTCCGCTTTCGTTCCGATCTTTCATATGAGCCATTGATCAATCTCATAAAAAAACATGTTTCGGAGGAATGCATAATTTTATGTTTCTCCGTATTTTTTGAATATCTCGCGATCTATGGGGTTACCAGAATCAATGGCTACTGTTTCGGGACTATTTCGTCACAATGTAACTAATCGTGCCATGATTTTTATGATTTATACATAAAATATGATTTTTTTTTTTTTTTTTTAAACAGAAAATGCCTTTAAATTTCAGTTTGAAGATTTAATCTAAGCGTTAAGACGCCCAGAAACGATTCCTTAGATCGAACAGTAAAAAGAATACTTATTCATATTTTTCTAATTATTTTAGTTTAAAAATTTTTTAAACCGGAAGTTGGCCTAAATTAAACCGAAATCATGTGCTAAACATAATTTCAAGGAGTGAATCGGAAAGCTCTTGCTCTCAGGATTCCATTGATATGCTTGTTTTCGATATACCGCCAACAGAAAAAGAGTTATTTCACTTTGAAATTTTTTCTAAACCGGAAGTTGGCCCAAATTAAGCCCAAATCATGTGCTTAACATAATTTTGAGGAGTGAATCGGAAAGCTCTTGCTCTCAGGATTCCATTGATATGCTTGTTTTCGATATACCGCCAACAGAAAAAGAGTTATTTCACTTTGAAATTTTTTCTAAACCGGAAGTTGGCCCAAATGAGGCCCAAATCATGTGCTAAACATAATTTTGAGGAGTGAATCGGAAAGCTCTTGCTCTCAGGATTCCATTGATATCCTCATTTCCTATGCACGTCTCAAAGATTTCGAGTTATCGGCTAAAAACTAAGTTATGCTGCAGTGAATCATTAAAAAACCTTCAAACGCTCATAACTCGGAAACTATGAGAGATACGGCATTTTTGACGGGGGTGTACCAATAGGGGGGGTACGAAATGTCCGCTTTCGTTCCGATCTTTCATATGAGCCATTGATCAATCTCATAAAAAAACATGTTTCGGAGGAATGCATAATTTTATGTTTCTCCGTATTTTTTGAATATCTCGCGATCTATGGGGTTACCAGAATCAATGGCTACTGTTTCGGGACTATTTCGTCACAATAAAACTAACCGTGCCATGATTTTTATGATTTATACATAAAATATGATTTTTTTTTTTTTTTCAAAACAGAAAATGCCTTTAAATTTCAGTTTGAAGATTTAATCTAAGCGTTAAGACACCCAGAAACGATTCCTTAGATCGAACAGTAAAAAGAATACTTATTCATATTTTTCTAATTATTTTAGTTTAAAAATTTTTTAAACCGGAAGTTGGCTTAAATTAAACCGAAATCATGTGCTAAACATAATTTCAAGGAGTGAATCGGAAAGCTCTTGCTCTCAGGATTCCATTGATATGCTTGTTTTCGATATACCGCCAACAGAAAAAGAGTTATTTCACTTTGAAATTTTTTCTAAACCGGAAGTTGGCCCAAATTAAGCCCAAATCATGTGCTAAACATAATTTCAAGGAGTGAATCGGAAAGCTCTTGCTCTCAGGATTCCATTGATATGCTTGTTTTCGATATACCGCCAACAGAAAAAGAGTTATTTCACTTTGAAATTTTTTCTAAACCGGAAGTTGGCCCAAATCAAGCCCAAATCATGTGCTAAACATAATTTTGAGGAGTGAATCGGAAAGCTCTTGCTCTCAGGATTCCATTGATATGCTCATTTCCTATGCACGTCTCAAAGATTTCGAGTTATCGGCTAAAATCTAAGTTATGCTGCAGTGAATCATTAAAAAACCTTCAAACGCTCATAACTTGGAAACTATGAGAGATACGGCATTTTTGACGGGGGTGTACCAATAGGGGGGGTACGAAATGTCCGCTTTCGTTCCGATCTTTCATATGAGCCATTGATCAATCTCATAAAAAAACATGTTTCGGAGGAATGCATAATTTTATGTTTCTCCGTATTTTTTGAATATCTCGCGATCTATGGGGTTACCAGAATCAATGGCTACTGTTTCGGGACTATTTCGTCACAATAAAACTAACCGTGCCATGATTTTTATGATTTATACATAAAATATGATTTTTTTTTTTTTTTTCAAAACAGAAAATGCCTTTAAATTTCAGTTTGAAGATTTAATCTAAGCGTTAAGACGCCCAGAAACGATTCCTTAGATCGAACAGTAAAAAGAATACTTATTCATATTTTTCTAATTATTTTAGTTTAAAAATTTTTTAAACCGGAAGTTGGCCTAAATTAAACCGAAATCATGTGCTAAACATAATTTCAAGGAGTGAATCGGAAAGCTCTTGCTCTCAGGATTCCATTGATATGCTTGTTTTCGATATACCGCCAACAGAAAAAGAGTTATTTCACTTTGAAATTTTTTCTAAACCGGAAGTTGGCCCAAATTAAGCCCAAATCATGTGCTAAACATAATTTCAAGGAGTGAATCGGAAAGCTCTTGCTCTCAGGATTCCATTGATATGCTTGTTTTCGATATACCGCCCACAGAAAAAGAGTTATTTCACTTTGAAATTTTTTCTAAACCGGAAGTTGGCCCAAATCAAGCCCAAATCATGTGCTAAACATAATTTTGAGGAGTGAATCGGAAAGCTCTTGCTCTCAGGATTCCATTTATATGCTTGTTTTCGATATACCACCAACAGAAAAAGAGTTATTTTACTTTGAAATTTTTTTCAAACCGGAAGTAGGCCCAAATTAAGCCCAAATCATGTGCTAAACATAATTTTGAGGAGTGAATCGGAAAGCTCTTGCTCTCAAGATTCCAGTGATATGCTTGTTTTCGATATACCGCCAACAGAAAAAGAGTTATTTCACTTTGAAATTTTTTCTAAACCGGAAGTTGGCCCAAATCAAGCCCAAATCATGTGCTAAACATAATTTTGAGGAGTGAATCGGAAAGCTCTTGCTCTCAGGATTCCATTGATATGCTTGTTTTCGATATACCGCCAACAGAAAAAGAGTTATTTCACTTTGAAATTTTTTCTAAACCGGAAGTTGGCCCAAATCAAGCCCAAATCATGTGCTAAACATAATTTTGAGGAGTGAATCGGAAAGCTCTTGCTCTCAGGATTCCATTGATATGCTCATTTCCTATGCACGTCTCAAAGATTTCGAGTTATCGGCTAAAAACTAAGTTATGCTGCAGTGAATCATTAAAAAACCTTCAAACGCTCATAACTCGGAAACTATGAGAGATACGGCATTTTTGACGGGGGTGTACCAATAGGGGGGGTACGAAATGTCCGCTTTCGTTCCGATCTTTCATATGAGCCATTGATCAATCTCATAAAAAAACATGTTTCGGAGGAATGCATAATTTTATGTTTCTCCGTATTTTTTGAATATCTCGCGATCTATGGGGTTACCAAAATCAATGGCTACTGTTTCGGGACTATTTCGTCACAATGTAACTAATCGTGCCATGATTTTTATGATTTATACATAAAATATGATTTTTTTTTTTTTTTTCAAAACAGAAAATGCCTTTAAATTTCAGTTTGAAGATTTAATCTAAGCGTTAAGACGCCCAGAAACGATTCCTTAGATCGAACAGTAAAAAGAATACTTATTCATATTTTTCTAATTATTTTAGTTTAAAAATTTTTTAAACCGGAAGTTGGCCTAAATTAAACCGAAATCATGTGCTAAACATAATTTCAAGGAGTGAATCGGAAAGCTCTTGCTCTCAGGATTCTATTGATATGCTTGTTTTCGATATACCGCCAACAGAAAAAGAGTTATTTCACGTTGAAAATTTGTCTAAACCGGAAGTTGGCCCAAATTCAGCCCAAATCATGTGCTAATCATAATTTCAAGGAGTGAATCGGAAAGCTCTTGCTCTCAGGATTCCATTTATATGCTCATTTCCTATGCACGTCTCAAAGATTTCGAGTTATCGGCTAAAAACTAAGTTATGCTGCAGTGAATCATTAAAAAACCTTCAAACGCTCATAACTCGGAAACTATGAGAGATACGGCATTTTTGACGGGGGTGTATCAATAGGGGGGGTACGAAATGTCCGCTTTCGTTCCGATCTTTCATATGAGCCATTGATCAATCTCATAAAAAAACATGTTTCGGAGGAATGCATAATTTTATGTTTCTCCGTATTTTTTGAATATCTCGCGATCTATGGGGTTACCAGAATTAATGGCTACTGTTTCGGGACTATTTCGTCACAATGTAACTAATCGTGCCATGATTTTTATGATTTATACATAAAATATGATTTTTTTTTTTTTTTTCAAAACAGAAAATGCCTTCAAATTTCAGTTTAAAGATTTAATCTAAGCGTTGAGACGCCCAGAAACGATTACTTAGATTGGACAGTAAAAAGAATACTTATTCATATTTTTTTAATTATTTTAGTTTAAAAATTTTTTAAACCGGAAGTCGGCTTAAATTAAACCGAAATCATGTGCTAATCATAATTTTGAGGAGTGAATCGGAAAGTTCTTGCTTTCAGGAATCCATTTATATGCTTGTTTTCGATATACCGCCAACAGAAAAAGAGTTATTTCACTTTGAAATTTTTTTCAAACCGGAAGTCGGCCCAAATTAAGCCCAAATCATGTGCTAAACATAATTTTGAGGAGTGAATCGGAAAGCTCTTGCTCTCAAGATTCCATTGATATGCTTGTTTTCGATATACCGCCAACAGAAAAAGAGTTATTTTACTTTGATATTTTTTTCAAAGCGGAAGTAGGCCCAAATTGAGCCCAAATCATGTGCTAAACATAATTTTGAGGAGTGAATCGGAAAGCTCTTGCTCTCAGGATTCCATTTATATGCTCATTTCCTATGCACGTCTCAAAGATTTCGAGTTATCGGCTAAAAACTAAGTTATGCTGCAGTGAATCATTAAAAAACCTTCAAACGCTCATAACTCGGAAACTATGAGAGATACGGCATTTTTGACGGGGGTGTATCAATAGGGGGGGTACGAAATGTCCGCTTTCGTTCCGATCTTTCATATGAGCCATTGATCAATCTCATAAAAAAACATGTTTCGGAGGAATGCATAATTTTATGTTTCTCCGTATTTTTTGAATATCTCGCGATCTATGGGGTTACCAGAATTAATGGCTACTGTTTCGGGACTATTTCGTCACAATGTAACTAATCGTGCCATGATTTTTATGATTTATACATAAAATATGATTTTTTTTTTTTTTTTCAAAACAGAAAATGCCTTCAAATTTCAGTTTAAAGATTTAATCTAAGCGTTGAGACGCCCAGAAACGATTACTTAGATTGGACAGTAAAAAGAATACTTATTCATATTTTTTTAATTATTTTAGTTTAAAAATTTTTTAAACCGGAAGTCGGCTTAAATTAAACCGAAATCATGTGCTAATCATAATTTTGAGGAGTGAATCGGAAAGTTCTTGCTTTCAGGAATCCATTTATATGCTTGTTTTCGATGTACCGCCAACAGAAAGATGGTTATTTGACGAAATGTTCGAAATAAAAGAAAAAAATCATAAATATAATTCATTTTGAATATTAGCTTTTACAGATTGCATTTATATGCAATAGTAAATTTGTAATTGTTAGTATAAAATGAAAAAAATGAACTTTTAATGTAATACATTGGGATAAAATAGATTGTGGAAACCTGCGAGGTGAAACAGATAATGGAAACTTGACTGTTATACCGACTCTGTTTTGCTTGTTAGTTTGGTGGAAACGAAAAAATTGGAAACGGGGGCGCTTTGCAATGGAAATTTTCTTTTAAATTGCATTGCTACTCTCAGTCCTCTCTCTGCTGTAAACAACGATGAACATTTCTTTGTTGTTTTAAAATTGTTTCTTTTTATTCATTGAATAATCTTACAGATATGTATTTAATATAAATGCATACATAGAATTAATCCAAAAATAAATAATAATATAAGGCAGATGGCAGCTGATTTTTTGTCGTAGAAAGAAAAGAAAAATATTGGAGTAATATTTGATTTTGGAGCATGTTCGATGTGAGCCCCTTCATGTGCGTACATGTACAGGTTGAGTTCAAACTCCATAGTATATGTTTTTTGTGTCCCGTTTGGCAATAGATATAGTTTGGTATGTTTATTTTTCGCAAAACAATAATCAAATAAATGTAATGTAGAAAAATTAAAGTAATTTTCGTAAAAAGAAACATAAATAAATATCATACTAGAACAATATTAAAAACATAGGTAATAATTCAAAATTTTATAGAATATTTGATTCCTAATCGTTCTGAAGTACAAAAATCTGTGAGACAACAGTTTTATAGGCTATGTAATTTTCAAAGTTTTGTTTAGTGTTTTTATACTTATATATTAATATAAGTATTTGGAAAATTTAATCATTTTTTATGAAATTGACTGATATTTATAATTTATAAATATTCATAGATAGTTTAAAAATGAGTGTGACAAAAAATAATGGTCGTGCAACTGGAAATGGATTAGAAGATCTAGGAATTCCTGGTCAAATTTTCCTAAGAGATGCTTTAACAAGCTGTACAGATCCTCTTAAAGCAATTGAAGAATTTCAGTTAAAAAATGGGATTTTATTACCATCTCTAAGGCCTATGCTTCCACTTCTAGATCTTCATGGAGTCCGAAGACTTGATTTTCACGCTTCAGTGCTTGAAGAATTGAGGGATAAATTAATAAAACGCATCAATGAAATTGGTACAGAACGAGGAGAAAAAAATGCTAGTTCTGGTGACAAAAGACTAAAAGATATGTTATCAAAAAGTTTTTCTGCTGTCCGAGTTCCAGCATTGAGACCCGTTGTTATGGCTATTTTACGAAATACTCCACATATTGATGATAAATATCTTCGAGTACTTGTAAGAGAGAAAGAACTATATAATAGTGCTGAAACTGAAGTAAAACGACAAATTTGGAAAGATAATCAGAGTCTTTTTGGGGATGAAGTTTCACCATTGTTTAGTAAATACATTATTGAAAAGGAGCAAGTTCTATTTGATCATGCAAATCTCAATAGTTTATTTTTTTCTCCATCACCTAAAGTAAGGAGACAAGGAGAAGTCGTTCAAAAATTAGCTCATATGATCGGACAAAGTGTGAAACTTTATGACATGGTTTTACAATTTTTACGAACATTATTTTTGAGAACAAAAAATATCCATTATTGTACTCTACGCGCTGAATTACTGATGGCTCTTCATGATCTTGAAGTTCAAGAAATTATTTCTGTTGATCCTTGTCATAAATTTACTTGGTGTCTCGATGCTTGTATTAGAGAAAAGAATGTTGATATTAAAAGATCGCGAGAACTTCAAGGATTTTTAGATAGTATAAAGGTTAGTATTATTATGTAAATGCATTTTATGGATACGTTATTTGTCACAAATATTAAATTTTTATATATTTCAAAATAGCGAGGCCAAGAACAAGTATTAGGAGATTTGAGCATGATTCTTTGCGACCCCTATGCTGTAAATTTTCTTGCTAGTAGTGCAATAAAAATAGCCCTTCATCTAATTAATGGAGAACAACTTCCTCGAGATAATGCAGTACTGGTTTTACTTTTACGAATGCTTGCATTAGGACTTTCTGCTTGGCAAATGATTGACTCACAAGATTTCAAAGAGCCCAAATTGGATAGCCAAGTTGTTACGAAATTTCTACCTGCCTTAATGTCGTTGATGGTGGACGATCAAATTAGACAATTGAATTGTAAATTACCTCCTGATGAGAGAGAAAGTGCAATTGCTATTATTGAGCATTCAGGACCTCCTCCAGATGCCTGCCAAGCTTATGCACAATTATCAGGAGTTGCGGCTGTATTATCGATGTATTATACCCTTCATGTGGGTGGAGCAGCTATAGGAATAAGTGCAAGTGCTGCCAGTACTACAAGTGGTATTGTTGGAAGTGTTGGTTCTGGTAAATCTCGAAGTGATGCAAGAGGATTGATGAGAGTGCTTGCAACTCTTCCTAATTGTCATGCACAACGAGCTTTCGAAGATCCTTTTCTTCACACCCTCGTTTCTCTGCTTATTCTGAATATGGCCGATGAGTTCTCAAATGAATCTTTTTGTACTGTTATATTTGATGAATTCTTTTTAGCTGGACTTTCGAGAGATAACGTTATAAGACATTTGCTTAAATTACTTTGGTACATTTATCCTAAATTACCTGCTGCACGATTGCATTCGTTAATGAAAACTCTTCAACCAACAAGCCAAGTAAGTTATTTTTTTTTTTAATTTTATTCACAATCACTTTTTAACGAACTTGTAATTTGGAAACAAATCGATATTTTTTTGCAGCATAACGAAGCTGTACATAGCCTTTATGAAGCTTTGAGAGAAAAAATTGGTAACAGATCAATTAATGAAACAAATACAATGGGTCAAGATTCAATGGGGATGGATTGCTCTCCTTCATTAAGTGGGGTTACAACTGTACCTACGTAAAAAATACTTTTGTAAAAAAATATTTTAATTATAACAGATTAAAATTAAATTACCTAATAAAAATAAAAATCAAATTTAAAAAATTTAATCAGAAAAAACTCTACATTTTTAATACTGAATATTTTTACTGTATAGAATTAGTTCCTCCCAATTTAATTGATAAATTAATAAAATAATGTATATTTATCATTAATAGAATAATCAGATATAGAAGTTATCCGACTGCTATGCAACAGGTGTTGAATGGAAATAAATTATTACGATCAGCGATATAATTATATCATGCGTTATAATATTGTGATGAACATCAGTTTGCTACTGTTTATTGATAGTTTCAAGTTTTTTTATTACTTCTATTCTACCTAAGACTAGTTTTACAATTATTTAAGAAATTAAATATAAAATTATAGTTTCTTACATTACAAACAAACGTGTTTATCTAAATGATAGCAAAATATTACTGAAATATCAAATTTACTCAAAATAAGATAAATAAACAATAGACAACGAATCTTCAAGAATTAACTTAGGTTAACCTTTTAAATTTTTATTTCACATTAAACTCATTACTTTCACAAGTTAATTGGGAATCAGAAAAGAGTAAATAACATTTAAGTTTTAAAATAATTAAAATTTTGTGAAATATATAAAAAGATATCTACTGTTATTTAAGAATGCCAGTTCATCATAAAAAGCACAAATTTGAGGTAAATTTATTTATAAACTGTCATTAATTTCATGCGATTAATTGAATAAATGTATTATATAAAGAAGCGACGATCACATTTGATTAAATCTATTCAATCGTCAATACCTACTTCAAAATTTCATCAAGTGTGTTTTTCACCAAAAAGTAAAAGTTTTCAAGACGTGAAATCTCAAAGTAAATTGAATGGTTTCATAAAACCAAAAAAAAAATACCAATATTTCATAGATGATATAAAAGTAGTTAAACCTGATTCAATTGATATTGAATCTCTTACATTTTCACCAACAAAATTATCCTCCTCTACATCTCGACAATTTAACGTAGATTCAACAAATACTGGTAAAGTAAGTACTTAATTTTGTATAAATTTTTTTCATCTAACATATGATTAATTGATATTTGTTAATTTAGTATCGTAGACATATAGGTGATAATCTAGATTATCATATAACTCAATTAGAGAAATTCACGTATAATCCAATATCACATGACAATTTGTATTCTTACTTAAACATGACTGAAGAACTAAAAGTTGATGAAGAAAATATTAACATGAATCCAGAGAATCAAGAAAAAGAAGAAATCAGTAAAAACGAGGAATTAACTGAATATGCAGATTCCGACAGATCAAATTTACGATTCGATCATCACAATGATGACGATGATGATTACATTGAAAATGATGATGACAAGAGTGAAATAAATGAAGTTAAAAATGAAAAAGATGCGTTAAAAATAAAGGTTGCAAACGATGATTATGAAGAAGAAGACGAAGAAAATTTTATAGTAGAAGAAGAACATATTATTAGTGAAGCAGAGATATCAAGCGTTGAAAGTAAAACTACATATGAAAGAGGTAAAAAGTATTGTTTGTATGTAATTTATGTGAAAAATAATTGGCATAAACGTATGCTTTATTAGTAATGGAATCGATGATATTTAATACCACAATTACAAAAATGTCGGAAGCAGATGAAAAAAGGGCAGCTTTAGAAGAAGAAATCAAAGAATTACAAAAAGAAGTTAAAACACTACAAAATGTAAACCAATTTTTGAATAATTCACTGCATATTATTTTAAATTAAACAATGAGCTGCTAAATAGTTTTCTTTTTTTTCAGAAAGAAGATGCAACGGATAGCGATCATGAAATCTTAAAACAAAAACAATTGGATTTAGTGAAAAAAATAAAAGCGTTAGATTTTGCAACTAAAAAATTACAGGAAGATTTAGGTCTTGATTCATCTCCAAGTCATGATTATACTTCAGAATTCATTCCGCCCATTTCTCAACCTAATTTAAAAGATCAAGAAACAGTGGAATCTAAGATAGATCGATGGAAAGCATGGGAAGACGATAATAAAAATGAACTTGAATCTTCTCAACAATCACATCCTCAGGATAAATTACCTAGAGTAATAGTTTGTGGACGTACAGATCATGGAATTCCTAGGATTGTTATTGCTGGTAGTCCAAAAGAAGTCAATGATAATATTAAAAATGCTAAAGACGTTCCGGAAATAACATCAAATAATATTCAAGCTGGACAAAAAAAAGTTAATAATGGAATGACAAAGTTGGATAATGATCCGTAAGTTATTAATATCAATATATGACAAGTATGATAGTATATTTTTCGAACAAATGCCTATTGTAAATAATATTGAAGTTATCTGTATATGATCAACTTTATATAAAATTAAACTCATGTGTCTGTTATATTATTTTTATTTTATAATAAATTTTAGTACTTATTAAATTTGTGTCTCTAGAGTGAAAATACAAGAAGAAAAAAATTACATAATCGAAAATCTTCAGCAAAAAATATGCCATCTTCAATCAGAAATGCGTATGATTATAAGAGAAAATGAAAAATTGAGCAGACAAATGACATTTTTAAATCAACAAATTGGTTATCCAAACTGTCCTACTGATTGTTCAAATGATTCACCACGATTTAGTCCACGTTCACAGACTAATCCTGACTATTGCAACAGTATTTGTGGTAATAATCAATAACCAAGTATTTTATGATTGCGTTACATATTGCAAACATGTGTTCGGTTTCTGATCAAAGTTGACCGTGATTGAAATTTTAATATAATTATATTTTTGGGTCTAGCACATTTGAAACAAAAAAAACTTAATAATAATTGTCAACGATTATCTGGAGGTGGATCAGGTGAAAATATCTGTTGTTTCTCGCAATTATCTCCGAATTTTAAACAAAATAAATTCATGGCTTCTCGAGGTCCTACTTTAATTCCTGTATCAAAAATTGAACCCTTATCACAAGCATGTCCAGCAGAAATTGAAGATAAATTGATGAATTATGAAAGCGACACAAAGCAATTGGTTTTCTATTAAATGGCTAACATTCGAGAAAGTTTGATGAATTTTAAAGAAAAACTAAAAATAATACTTTGCATAATTTTAGGAGCAACAGTTATTGACGATGGAAACAACAGTGCATCAAATAAAATTACAATTAGAAAATACTCAGAAAGAACGACATCAGTTACAACAACAAAGTAAGCTGCTTAAATGTACGGCTCCTTGTGCTCCATGTCCTTGTCCAAGTTCTGGAAATGTTCAAAACCCTTTAGCTTTTGATCAGGGAATGTTATCAGGAACAATTCCACCATGTATTGGATCTTGTACGAATGCTCCAACGGTTTGTAAATTTTAAAACATTTTTAACTATAATTAATTTCAAATGTTAATTTGTAATTGATAGGGAACAAATGATTGTCTTTTACAACAACTACGTGATTTGAGAGAACAATACACTCGTTTGCAAGAAGATTATAAAAATAAATTAAAAGAAGTTTCTTACCATCGAACTAATATTGATAAGATGAAACAGGACGTCAGAGAAGCTATGAATGCTAAAGAAAAAGCAGAAAATCAAGTAGTTGATTTACAAGAACGATTAAAAATGTTTGAGTCCGATAAAAATAAATATAATGGTAGTAAGGAACAAATTATGGATCATGAACATACATTAATAGTTATGAAGCAAAGGTATAGAGAATCTCAAGATGAGCTTGAAGAATTAAGAACTTTGATTCAAGATCAAGCTAATCAATTAGAAGATTATCGCAATAAATATTTACAGGTTTATTTTTTATTGGAAAGAATATTTTTAAGGCAAAGTTTTAAAAATATTTTATCAAAATTATACATTTAAGGCTCAAGAGCAAGTAGAGGAACAAAAAAGACAATTAGATTTGATGGAAATGGATAATGCTAGAATGAATGATAATGTTACTTTAGAAATAGGAAGAGTGAAGGTAGGTATAAATATTTATAAATATTTTTTAACTATTTATTATTATAAACTTTAATTCCAATTCATACAAGAATCAATTTCAAGAAAAATTGGCTGAATTAGCACCTCTACCCGATCTTCTTAAACAAACTCAAATCAAACTTCAAGAATGTCAACAAAAACGATTAGTAGCAGAGAGGAATTGTGAGGAACTCACGAGAGAATTATTGAGTTGTAGAGAAAAAATTGGAGCTATGACCAATCAATCAGAAATGTTAAAAAGTGAAAATGTATTACTAAAAGTATGTTCAATGTTTTTTTTCGAACAAATATTGTTTATAATTTGTTTGGTTGCTGAACATTTTTGTAATTTAATCTAGGGTTCGAATCCAGATCAACTGGATGATTTAGAAAATAGCAATCGAGAATTAAGAAATGAAAACGAACGATTGAAGAATGCAATTGCAAGATTTGAAGATCGAGAAGCAGACAATAAAAGAAAACTTGATGAAAAAGCACATGAAATTGTTCAGTTGACTTCAATGTTAGAACAAATTCGTGAAGACTCAGCAAGACAAGTGAGTAGAACAAAAGAAAGATGTGAGACTGTGAGAAGAAGTATGCAAGCTCAAATTAATGAACTTGAGACGCAGTTAGTACAGTGCAGAGCTTCAGCAAAAACAGCACAAAGAGATCGAGATGAGGTTTGTATGATTAATAAATCTTTACTTTAAGTTGAAAAAAAACAAGTCACATTGATAATATAAATGTTTTTTAAATTTAATTTTATATATAGATCAGACAAAAAATGCAAGGTCAACTAAATCATTTATATGAAAACTTTGATCTTGCTCAAGGTAGAATTCGAACTCTTCAAGCTCATGTTAATTATTTAAAGACATCCTACAGCAATATTTTCAATCCCGTAAAACCTGGGGAAGATCAAATGAATTCTTCACCACAGTCTTTACCATTAGAAACTAATATATTGTAATTGGCTTATTACGATTATATCCAATTCATTCATAAAACTTTCTATTTTAATACTTATTTAAGTCGATTTAATAACAACTTTGAGGTAGAAGGAAGGCCATTAAGCTATTTGAAGTATGATAACATTATCCAATTTAGACTTTTGAAAAATTTTATTTGGAAATATTCAATTTTTACATATATATATATAAAAATGTAACAAAAGCCAAAGATACTGTGATAATTATATATTTAGTCACTTAATCGTAAAACAGGTAAGACTTTATTTTTTTATGACAGCTTTTCAAGCGCTTATGACTTTTCTTTTTTAAATCGCTCAATGTCTTAATTTTTTTTTTTAAATTATTTAAATAAGGTGACTCTTTTCATTTCTATTTATTTATATTGATTTATATCTATATATATGTATATATACTTAATCAGTATTCAATACACGACTAAGCATTTCTCGTAGAGCATCTGATTTTGAATTAAGGTTCGTAATTGCAACGCGGAACTCTGCGAGTTCAGCTTCAATGTCTGTTGGTACACCAACATTTTTTTTACAGCTGCAACACCTATATAACATATTGAATATTTAATATCATTTTTAAAATCTATTACTTATAAATACTTTTTTATTTTTAAAATCTATCAGCATTGCAATTTTTTGAAATATATAACGATTTTTCATTAATATGTACTCACTTGTTATTATAACTGTTGTTAGATGATTGTTTTGGGCATGATAAATTGGAAGGTGCTGAATCAATTCGAATAGTTGGAATGGATCTAGTATTTGTAGATACAGTTTCAGGGATATGACTACTATCAAAACTAGTAGTATGTGGATTTTTGCAGTCACTACAGCCTTTAAAAAATTCCATTAGAGTTCGGACACGTTTGCTTCGATATCGATTCTTTTTTTCCTTAAATTAAATCAAATTAATTAGTAATTAGCTTAGTTGCTTCTTCAACTCATTAAGTTAATAACATTTATAAATAATTACCTCCAAAACTTCTGGGAACCTCGGAGGTAGAAAGACTTCTTCATCAGGGCAACTTGCTCCACACATATGCAAATCACTGTCATCATTCCTTACTTTTTGATTACGATTAATTATTTCTGGAGTATGATAACACGATCTTTTATAATTTCGGGGATAAGAGTCCTCAGTTTCACTGTTCAAACTACACTGATGTATTAACGATGAACGCCTACAATAATTTTCAGAATTTTCTTCGCATGGCATGTGACTTTTACAGCAATTATAAGTTTTGTTGTTTATTGGATTAATTGTGGATTTTGAATCTTGACCAATTATTGTACGAGTCATGTCATACAGATAGTGGATATTATCCGTTATTCCTTCATCCTTCTTAAATCCACATTCTCCGACACTTTCTTCACCTTTATGAAGACAGCAAAATTGTTTATCTGGCGAATTTAAATTATTGAAATGAGACTCGCAAGATGAACCGAACGATTTTTGAAGATTTTTTGATTTATTTATTTCTTTAAATCCACAAGTGGAATTCCCACAATGATGATGGTTCGGTGTACCACTTATTTCCTCTTCTGGGCAATGATTTATCGGAGATGGAGTTCGATTTATCATGGACCTTAAATGTCGACAAATACTAGCTTTTACAGATGAGGCAGTTTTAGCTTTTTTGTTTTTTGAGCATGGAATATAATCCATCTTTTCACTGGATGCTTTTGACCATAGATTTTCAATGTTTATTTTATCTGATACACACTCATCGGAATTCTCGGACTGATCTTCTACGGAGTTAATCTAGAAAAAATTCAATCAAAATTAATATATTATCTTCATATTTTTATATATAATAAAATACATTTTTACAATCAAAATTAAATACATAAATTATTTTTCTTTTAGATAACACAACTTCAACCGATAAAAACATGCTCAATAAGCGTATAATTTATATTTAAATATTCACAAAATTAAAATAAAAGTGATAGTTATGCAGGAAAGAAAATCATTGGTGTGAAGTTTTTGTTTGAAAATTAAATAAAATGTGAAAAGCTCGAAAATTGTGATCGAATAGAATCTTTAAAACATATAAACAATGACACAGAGGCAAGTGAAGAATAATTTAATGTAAATTCTTACGATTATTACCGGTAAAATTGAAAAGAATTTCTATTTAATGTATTCGATTAATAAAAAATTATTTATACCTCTTTTCCCCAAATGTTTAGTGTTCCATTAGCCTCAGATATTCTAACTTCAACATTACCAAGAAGATAAGGTCCACAATGTCGAACTTGTCCTTTAGTTTTTGGAGAATCTTCTGCTATTGAAGCTTGTATCAAGCAACTTCGTTGTTTAGATTGCCCATTTTCATGCCAAACAATACATTTGACATCATCATCTTCGTTATTATCATTTTCTTGTTTTTTCTTCTGAATTCTATCGACTCCATCATTTTCTGTTGATACGGATCGAGATGTTCCGGATGGTTCGCCAGCAGCATCTGTGTCAGAATTGGAATTGAATTTCCTTCGATTGTTGATAGATATGAAAGGGATTTTGAATGGTTTAGATCCACAAGCAGATGATTCAAATGTTTCTGAAGCTTTTCTTTTGCGAGAATTCGATTCCTTTTGCATTAAAGGAGTATTTGTCTCTTCTGACTGACCTTGAACGTTAGGCAATTGTCCTCCAACATTTTCATCAGTTTTTCCAGGTGTAAGGGAAGCAAGAGCTTGTATAATCCGTGTCGTAGTAAGCACTGTTCGAGGAGAATTTGCTGTAGCTTTATTTTTTGGTGTATTTACAGCAGTACTAGTATCAGAATTGATAATATTTCCAATAGTTGGTGGATTCATTGACACAACTGGGCTATAATCACTTGCAGTCCATTGTTCAATTGAGCTTAAAGTCGATCCTATTGAGCTCATAGATATTTTCGCACTTGAAGGTTGCAATTGAGTTTTTGTACTTGTGTGAATCATAGTTTTTGGTTGATCTTCAGTCTGTACTGCTACTTCTTGAACTGTTCTAGATTTTTTCTCATTTTCTAACTTTTCCAACATCTGTTTCAAATTTTCTCGTTCTTTTTTTAATTCCGAAATCATATCTACGACCTTTCGATATTCTCTGCCTATTTTTTCAAATTCTTGCTCTTTGTTATTTAACTGAGATTGAAGAATCATTATCTCTGAAGATTTTTCTTCACATTCAATTTCTTTTTTTCTTAACTCTTCCATCATTGTTTCATCAATCATTATTTTTTTAGCATTATGCGCTTCAATTATAGAGGTGATATCCATTGGCTTTATCATTGTTTCATTGTCAATAATGTATTCGATTTGATCTTTATTTACTTTCGGTTCTTCCATTCTATGATTTTCTCGAGTATTTTTATTTGTGAAATTTCTATTAGGTATTATTTGCAGATTCGGAATTTTCGTTCCTTGTTTTTCACTCTTTATCAAATCTTCTGATTCTTTTTTTTCAGTTTCTTTATAGTTCATTTTCATTTTTCTTATATTTTCTTTATCATGTTCTACTTTTCCATTTAGTTTGTCAATTTGTTCATTATAATTTACATCTTTAACATGATCTTCTTCTAAATCCACTTCCATTTGTAATTCATTTGATCTATTATAACTATCCTTTACATCAAATACATGCATTTCAACACCATTTTCTATCACATGATTATTTATATTTACTTCTGTAAGACTAGGTGGTTCTCTAGCTTTCATAGTAGGGGTTCTACGATCATTACGATCTTGTAAGCACCGTGTTTGTAAATTCATGATTAAATTATTGTCGTCTTGGTTTATTTCTAAAATAATTTTTCTTATTAAGGATATAATTATCTTATTATTGAGATGTCAAATAAAAAATTCTTACCTTTTATGTTATAGTTTACCATCGAGATTTCATGAACATTGGTTGGTTTCTCATGAATCTTTTGTTCATCAGAATTGTTAGTAAAATCTTTCAAATCCTCAATATATCGCTTGACTTTCATTGGAATGTTGTTATGTTTTATTGATGGAAGTAAAACTTTTTTAGAATAAAAAACCTGTTTATAAAGAGGATTTTCTTTCATAACTTCTGTATCATATTCGGGACCGACTAAAATCATTTGATTTTTACAATTCATCTTTCCTGATCTTTTTCCGGTACTTGAAAGATCTTGAAGTGATCTACTACGTTCTTTGCAATGTTTATTTAACCCTGCTGCTGAACTTTTTAGAACATAGTCATCAGATGATCTTTCAAATTGTTCAGGTTCAATATCATCATCATCGTTTTCTTCATCTATTTCTGTTTCTTCATCTTCATCATCATTTTCTTCATCTTCACTTTCTTCGTCTTGCTCAAAATCTATAAAAAATGAAATAAATTGAACGAAGAGATTTTTTTTTATTGTTTACTAATATTAAGTTTTACTTACCATCACTATCTCCATAGCCACCATCATCATGCTCTCCATCATATGCTTGTCTATCACTTTCGTCTTCTGAGGAAACATCATAGACACTTTTTTCGTCCTGAGTGACACTCCGAGGACTAGAATTTTCATGTTGAGCTTTTGAATCATTTGGTTTCGATGAAGCTGTAATACTTGTTATACTTAAATAGGTAGGCATTGTTTCGTCTTCAAGCATTGACGATTCGGCATTTTGAATTTTTTCAACCTTTTCCTCTTCGATGTATGTTGTTTCTTCTACAACTTCTTCAATGTGTTTTGTATTATCTGGTAAGACTTCTGTATCTTCAGCCATTTTCGAAATGCAATTAAATAAATTATTAATTAATACCTAAATTACATTTATTACTTTTGCCAAAACCACACGTTATGTTTTTTTAACTATACTATAACCTTAAATTGTGTACAACAATGAGAAGAGAAATCTGAAGTGATCAGAGTCTAATACTAGAGGCGCTAGTAGAATAGCAATTAAAGCTGTAAAAGAAAAATAAATAAAAGATTCATTACAATCAACGTATCCACAATATTTTAAAAAAATTATTTGATCATTATATTTTGTAATATCAATAACATTGCATCATAATTGCCGAAAAAAACGCATATTATTTTAAATCAAATTTTATTCAAAATTTAGTTTGTTAATTGGACCGCACAGTGCCGTAACCACACTGTTGTAGAGACAGTATCACGTGATTACTAGTATGAAGTTGTTCACTTTTAAAAAGGCGGTTATATCAAAATCGATTTTCATGGTAAAGTTTTGACATTTTTTATTTACGTCTATCACGTATTTTTTTATAGTGAACGATTTATATTAAACCAAATGCATGAACAAGTATGAAAAATATTTATGCTATAATTATCAATTTAAAATTTTCAATTTATGTAATTTGGAATTTATAATTCAAAATGTAATTAGACAATTCTTTCGAGGCTGTTGATTTCTTGATATTCTTTATCTGTAAAAAATAATAATATTTGTGACATATATCAATAATTATTGATTTATCATGATAAATTTTATAAAGCTAAATTGTTTACCAATTCAGTCATTCTGTAGTTGTAAGCCGATCGCTCGTAGCTTGTAGAAAAAATAGAATATTCCAATCCTCTTGCCAAATGAGAAAGATATTTAGTTTCTATATCTGGCTTATTTATACAAGATGATTCTTCGTAATTGTCATATAGAGCTTTTTGTAAAATCTTATAAATATTATATCTATCCTGAAAATTCGATTGAACATGGTATAGTTATAAATGAGCAATTTTATATTGTATAATTATTATACTTACTTCAGGTTCAAGATTTTTTACAATTCCTTCAATCTTGTTTAGATTATAAACTTGTAAGATAGGTTTCTGTTTAAGTTTCGGTAACATGCTACGTTGATCAACGAATTCTCGGAACTTTTTCTGTCTCGTCATAACAGAAGACTCTTTTTCACAAAAATCACAAGCATCATCACAAGGATTTATGTTTATTCCAAAGTATATTGAATACATCATATGACGACATCTGCAATTAGTAAAGAGCATCAAAAAAATATCAACTGTAATGGGTACATTAATATATTTTTTCATACTCCGTCGACATGCAATACTGTATCATACTCCCAAATCCTTCAAAAGTTCTACTAGGTACTCCCATAGCAGTGACCTGCATATTTATCCAATCTTCAATACCGAAATAAATTCTGCAAAGAATGGTAGTATTATTTTTTAAATGACTTCCAATTTGTCGATAATATTGTTCTATTCTTAATGGACTAGACCAATGAATAATACATCTCATGGAGGGCTTATTGAATTTCATAACAAATTTATGAGTAACTGCTAATATTATGATATTTCCACTCGTCCAATCTTTCTCAATTTGTTTTCTTTGCTCTTTTCTTAGTTCTAGAAATGTATTTATGTAACATTAATGTATGCACTGAAAAAATATAAATGAAGAATAAATGTAACAATTATCACTTGAACAATATGCTCCTGTAGGAATACCAAGTTTAGTTAAGTATTCTGTAATCATAATTGTTTCATCACATTTTGAACAAGAAATAATTCCAGAAAACTCTTGTGGAATTTTCATAAAGTTTTCAATGAGCTTTTTCATATCACCGAGTGGATTATCTAAAATATCTTTGTATTTTACTTGAAGATAGATATTTGGAAGCTGCCAATCTAAGTGACTTATTTCTCGAAGGTTTCTCAATTGTAAATAGTTTTTTATATCTGTTATAATATTTTCTGTACCAATTGAAGTCAGAGCAATAAACTTGATATGAGAGTAAGCATCTCGTACTGGACAAATTTTTCTATATAATTCTGTAGATTTTTCATAATGTTCACTTATGCAATGTGCTTCATCTACTACAATAAATGAAATTAAATTATGAGCATCCAACGTGTTCAAAAATTTCTACGGAAATAAAATGTATTTATTAGTTCAATAATTTAAGGATCTAGTGAATGATACATCTTTACCTGAAACCAATCACTGATAAGCATATGCGGTGTCACATAAATAAATTTGATTTTTTTGTCAAATTTTTCAAAACTTTTTAGGATATTAAATTTGTCAATTTTCGAATAACCATATGATACTTTAATATTATGTTCTTCTAGAAATTTCATTTGTTCCTTGAAAAAAAATAATTCAATTAATATTACGAAAAATTTTGATTTACCTGTAATAATGAACCATACTTCGGCAATGAATTTGTTTGGTACAATTACAATAGTAGTTTTTCCATGATATAACATTGTTGGTAATTGAAAACAAATGGATTTTCCAGCAGCAGGAGGCAAATTAATTAAAACATCTGAGTTTTCTGTAAATCAATTTGTCATTATAATTGAATTTTAATTTTTTTTTATATGAATAGTGAAAAATTTTTTAACCTGCTGACATTACAGTTAAGGTAGCATAATACTGATCTTCTGATTTAAATGATTCAAATTTGAAGAACTGTCTTAATTTGTTTTGTAATTCTTCTTTTTTTTCATCTACCATGATTATTCGAAAGTTGATACAATAAAAATAATGACCCAAAAATTCTCACATGTATCGAAGTGTTTTCGTTTAAAAGTTGAATTGAATAAATAAACAAATAAAGCCGATCATTAAAGATAACCAGAGAGAGAAGCCTTATCTCTGGGATACCTAAGAGGGCTCATCAAGCAATTTCTTACACATAAGAAACTTTTTTTTGTTGACCAACTATTTATCGACCGAGAAATATAACGCGGGAAATTTTACAAATTAAATATTCGTGTTTGGAATATTATAAATCTTTATCTATTATATGATTTGATTAATGAAATTACTCCAAGAAGTGTACATTTCGATTCATAAATATACATATATCTATGAAAATTGTTTTGAAGCAACAAAATAGATGTATTTTTTAAAACGAAAAAATGTAGTAATGGTTGTATTTAAACTATTTCAAAAATTGCCAAGTATTTCGATATATTAGGAAAATTTTTTCTTTGTATCAGACTATTTCATCACAGAAGTGAATCCAATAGTTTTGCGCCGGCCCGAATCACATTCACAGTAAATAGATAATAATTCTAAAAATGGTCAAGATGTTATCATTTAATAATGAGTTGACTCACTCTCTCCAAATTCTAAAAATATTCATGCTTAATCAATAAAATCAAATGTTACAAATTAATTTAAGTAGAAATCCACGTCAATTAATCAATTTTAATGAATCAACGAGCTAATATATTTTATATAAATAAAAAATAATAACAATAAATGTCAGTAAATACGAATAATACTTAAGCTTCATTAAACCTCGTCCTATTTATTATTCTTCATGATTGCATCATTTTCATATATTAAGTCTGATTAAATAGTTTCAATGTCCACTGACGATTGTATTTTACGCACGGGTTCATTTTGCACAATTTTTGTGATTAAATAACAACCATACGCCAATGATATGATTAACATTATAAAGTAAAAATAAAATTAAAAATGTAAAATTTTGTTGAAAGATATTTGAAAACAATTCAAATATTTGGGTAAATACAATAACTATTATTTTTATTTTATTAAAGTCTATTTTTATTATATTTTTAGCTAATAAATTTCAATGAAAATAATATATTTTTTTAATATTATGATACAACAATATCCACTTATGTATGCATGCATATTCATATAGACATACATGTGTAGTTCTTCGAGATAATGAAAAGATGAAAAATTTCAAAGTACATAGAAGTGTGAATCATGCCGAGGAATATCGACAATAATCGAGACTACCCGAGACATTCGCGAATAAAATGGCGGCTGCAATCAAGTAATTATTTTCGAAAAAGTATTCCGGTTGCTGGAAATTAAAAAAACTTATTGATATTGTTGATGATAACAATAACCACATCTCAATTTTAATTTGAATTTAATCGTGAGTACATTGTTAACGAAGATTATAGCTTAATTATAATATGACTAGCATTTGGACTAATGCAGGCCATCAGCGTTTTGTCAAGTATAAATGATGACTTCAATGTTGCCCAGTTTTAACCCTCCAATTGTTAAACGGTTGCTGGGTTGGAAAAAAGCCGAAGGTGAAGACAAATGGAGTGAAAAGGCTGTTAAAAGTCTTGTTAAAAAACTTAAAAAGTCAACTGGTCTTGAAGAACTTGAAAAGGCCATTTCCACACAAAGTTGCAACACCAAGTGTATTACCATACCAAGGTACATGCATATATTTTTGCAATCAAGCTAAAAAATGATTTTAATAATTCATTGCTCTCTTTTGTTGATGTACGCATGATGATAAATGCTACAATGTTTCTTTCCAGGCAGATAGATGTTGAATTTGATATCGTGCTAGATGATATAATATTTTGAAGTGTACTTTGTTCTAGGCCTAGTCCTGGAGTCGTAAACGAGAACGGGATCCAAGGAGTTAGAGGAAAGGGCCTACCACACGTCGTTTATTGTCGTCTTTGGCGTTGGCCTGATCTTCAATCTCATCACGAACTCAGGGCAATCGATCATTGCGAGTACGCCTTTACTCAAAAAAGAGAAGAAGTCTGTGTGAATCCTTATCATTATCAAAGAATTCAAACGCCAGGTGTGTGTTAGCGGGAAAATTACTTCAATGAAAAGACTTTATCGGTAGCATTTATCTATACAGTAAAAACTACTAACAATGTTGTATACTTACAACATTGGTAGCAGTTAGTATCTATGCTATAAATTATTTTTATCTAGTTTTACCGGCAATTCTGGTTCCACGACACAATCTTCCGGGTGACGAATCAGTACTCTATAATACATCTCTTGAAGAACTTAGTGTCAGTGTTCCAGAAAATACGAATTTTCACGCTACTTTAAATCATCGAAATAATCAGCAAGAGGTTTCTCAAACTTCCCAACAACAATCAAATAATCCATATCAAGGAATGCAGGTATATTTTAAATATTTGCTAGTTTTTATATGGTTGATTAAACGAATTTATTAAATTGGAACCATTCTCTATCAAGAGTATGCAAGCAACAAGTCCGGCGAGTGTTGGAAGTTTAGGAAGCGTTCAAGGCTCACCTCATCCCGTATCTGGATCTATGGATCCACCAGCTGATACACCACCTCCAGGTTACATTAGTGAAGACGGTGATAATATAGATCACAATGACAATATGTCTCTTTCACGTTTATCACCTAGTCCAGTTGATGCTCAACCAGTTATGTATTGCGAGCCTGCATTCTGGTAAATATCACTTATTTATTGTATTGTCAGACAAAATAGATAGATACAAATATTTACTTTTATAATCTTTTAGGTGTTCTATAAGTTATTATGAATTAAATACAAGAGTGGGTGAAACATTTCATGCTTCTCAACCAAGCATAACCGTAGATGGTTTTACAGATCCTAGTAATTCTGAAAGGTTTTGTCTCGGTTTACTATCAAATGTCAATCGTAATACCGTTGTAGAACAAACCAGACGTCATATTGGTAAAGGAGTTAGATTATATTACATTGGCGGAGAAGTTTTTGCTGAATGTCAATCTGATTCAAGTATCTTTGTGCAAAGTCCAAACTGTAATCAACGTTATGGATGGCATCCAGCAACTGTTTGTAAAATACCACCAGGTATGATAATTATTAATTATTAATAAAAAAACTAATAAACTATCATCTAGTATAATAAATTTATTAGTTATCTAAAATATTTTATCTTCAGGCTGTAATCTTAAAATTTTTAATAATCAAGAATTTGCGGCACTTTTATCGCAATCAGTATCACAAGGATTTGAGGCAGTGTATCAACTTACGAGAATGTGTACAATCAGAATGAGTTTCGTGAAAGGCTGGGGTGCAGAATATCGTCGACAAACTGTTACATCAACACCTTGTTGGATAGAATTACATTTGAATGGGCCACTACAATGGCTTGATAGAGTTCTTACTCAAATGGGTTCACCGCGTTTACCATGCTCTTCAATGTCTTAAATATAGTAATCGACTGATGGTGGAAAACTGTTAGGAGGAAGGAATGATCTGTGAATTTATTCGTCTTTTAACAGTAATAAATATTTGCGTATGATTTTCATTTTTATTGATTAATAATTTTTAGATTTTAGATAAACGACTGAAATTATTTATCATTTCTAAAATCATTACGATCTATTTTAATTCAAAATTTTGCGCCGCATAAATCATTAGCTGCAACAACTGCCGCTTTTTTTTTGACGGGTTGAAGGACGTTTGTGATTGTGCAGATTATGTAATTATCGTGTGCAGTTATATTAAGAAAAACCGAAAACATTCAAGATATATAACGTTAGATTTCGCACTTTCCAAATATTGTTATCACAAAAATATCACATAGTAAGATTAAGCAAGATTGAATGCAATTATATGACTTTGGATTAATATTATTCTGTGCATGTTTTTAAAATGTATTTAACAATTATTTGTTAATGAATAATTATCCATTTTTTGCATTAATATGGATATAAAAAAATACTGTTATGTTTTATGAAAAATAGAGATCAACCATTATTTCAAATAATGGTTTTTAAATATATTATTTGTATACGCTATTATTTGATATATTTTTAACTATAAGTATTTAAAAGAATTATGTTGAGAGTAATTTACATTCAATCCACTTCTAAAAGTGTATTCCACTTTACCTTTCATTTTTGATACGAAGTAACTTGAAGTTGCACCATGATCCTACAAACGATACATATTATATATAGTTAAAAGATAATATAAACATTAGAAATAATTTTATACTTCAAAACAATGTATTATCAAATATGACGTCATTATTAACATACCCCTTAACTAGTCGGTGGCCGAATTGTAAGATGCCAGATCTATAAACAGAATGATTTGGAGTTGAGTCCAAATCTAAATTTATTAACAAATCTATAATTCTTACAGACTACATTCATAAATGCCACATAATCTTAAATCGAGGATTATTTAACATAAAATATAATAAAGTTGATAATTCCATATTTATGTACATGTCTTTGTTCTCAATTAACTGGTATATAATTTAATATATCAGTGGCATGTATGTTTATTTAAATATTTATTTACTGTATAAAACAAAACAAAAAAATTACACAACAGAATATCATTGATCATTGAAAAAAAATGTATTTAGATACATCAACGATATTTCAAGCCTAAAAAATCAAATTTTTTAAAGTGGAAACACAAATTTATCTTTAAAAAGATATATTAATTTGAAATGCTTTAGGAAATTATTATTATTTAAATAATTAATTTTTTATTCATTTAACAAAGTTTATCATAAAGATTTTTATGTCACGTAAGTTTAAATTAAGTATAAGTTGCAATTAAAAGCAAATTTTTCGTGATTGTCATATACTGATTGTGAATTGTGTTTGATTAACATAAAGTGTTCCATTTTCTAATTATCTGAACAAAATGAATCAATTTTACATTAAATTTTTGTTGAAACAATATTTCTTTTTTTTCTCAACTAATGACATTTTCCATACATCATTTAATAATCATCATTATTTCTTTTAGGTAAATAATTGAATATAAGTTCAATTAATTTTGTAAAATAATTTATTTTTTTCATTTTTATTTAAAAAAACTTACTTTACTAGTGGCTCTGTACAACATACAATATTTTAAATTTAAATTACAACTGGTTTATTTAATCTTTCATCATTAATCTATGGTATTCTTGTAAATGTAGTGCTTTCGTCTGAATATCCAAACGACGAAAGAATTCGTCCAAATCTTCAGTTGGGTTCCGGTGATTATTCTGTTTTTGTGGTTTGCATTTAGGTTGAGCATAATAATTATAATTCTGAGTTCTCGGGACGTATTCAGATTCTTTTCTTCCGTTTTCTTCAAACGTGTTATTTTGTATTCCAGAAGTAAATGACGGCATATAATTATGTTCATATTGCATATTTGGAGGATATTGATATTCTTGAGTAAAAAAATCACTTTCAGGAAATGAATTCATATCCTGAACTTTAAATTCACTATTGTATACACTTGAATATGTAGCATCCTCTATACAGCTATTTTCATCGATAACATCTTTCCATTCTTGAAAGTGATTGACATTTTCACAGTTTTTTGTATCTTTTATTTCATCCGTTAACTTCTTTTCTTTTGCTTGTTTTAAACATTCTTGAAGATCTTGAAAACTTATTTCATTTTCTTGTTTTCTTTTCTTTTTAATTTGTCGTTCAAGTTTTATTCGTTCATTTTTTGTAAAATCAAACATACACTCTTTCAATTTTATCAGTTGAGTGTAAGGATCTTGAAGTAAATGAATATTCGATCTCAGATCGTAGTAATTTTTTAAGTCTGCTTCTGACATTAATTCATGTAATAATTTATTGAAAATAATAGGGCGAGGTAATATGAAATTTAATAATAGACTAAAAATACTTTCATTTTGTTGATTTTTTGAAGTAGTATACTCATTCTCAAATTTCAAATTATTACAGAAGTGAAAATATATAACATCTGTCATTTTCTTCTGAAATCTCAAAAACTGTTCCAAATACTGCCAGTATTTTTTTAAAACCCATTTTCTGCCTGTATCTATTATATATAAATCATTCATGTTTAGTAATTTATTTATCTCTTCTATTTCATGTTTTAACATTTTATTCCACATCAATATATACCTTTTACAAGATTCTCTGTCGTTTTTTTTTAAATTGAATGATATGTTTGGTAGATTTTCGAATAATCGATCTAAACATGTAATTAATTCGTTATTTACTCCTGAAAATGATTTACGTGATTTAATAATAGAGTATCGATGTGAATAGCAAAGCCATGGACTCGTATCGTCAGACTTATTCTGGGATGAATCAAAATTTCTATCATATATTTGATAATTTAAAAACTCACTTATTTTAGTGTCATCAACAGGTTGATCATTATCTATAACATTCGGGGAACAAGTTGGAAATATAACTGTATCATTCCATGTTTGAAATTGTGAAGATTTAGTGAATAATGTTTCATTAAAGCGTCTTTGTGTCTCATTTGTAATATATTTCACTTTTGTATTCTTTTTATTAATTTCTAATATTTCCATTTTATCATTATATAATTTTTCGATAAATTCATCTATTGGCAGAAATACTATTGTCTCGGGCTGTAACATCTGTTGAGTAAGTTTAGGGTTACCCTTATCAGATTCTTTGAAATTATTGACTTTGCTACTATTCAAATGCTTTTCAAAAGCCTTACATAACATAAATTCATCAACCGTATTTATTTCATCGTTTATATCATTTGTTTGAAGTTCATTGTTTTTATGAATTTCTGAATCAACGTGATCGCTATTACTTTCTTGTCTTTCAAAAAATAAACTTAAATCTTCTATTTTCATTGTCCAAATACTTTCTGAATATTTAGGACATTTAAATAACAATAAATGAGGACTGGCTATAGGTTTTATCATATCTTTAAACGTATCTAATTCATTTCCTGCCACCAAAGTAATTGCTATTCCATAGGATCCGTAACGTCCAGCACGACCTATCCTATGTAAATACGTTGAACAATCATTTGGAATGTCGTAGTTTATTATTAAATTAACATTCTCAGCATCTATACCACGTGCTGTTAAATCTGTTGAAAATAATACTTTACACTCGAAATTTTTTAATTTCGATATTGCCTCTAATCTTTTGGACATTTCTTGATTACCAGAAATGTACGTTGATGAATATCCCAACTTATTCACATAATTACAGACTGACTGAACTCTAAAAAATAAGAACAAGAATTTGAAGAAGTGTTCTTATGAAAAAACTAATATAATTTTCAAAAAATATACCTGGTTTGATAATTCAGAAATACTAAGCATTGTTTAAATGGAATTTTTTCGAAAATTTTTATCAATTCCTCAGTTTTTAATTGCACCTAAAAGAAGTAAATTTTTATTATTTTTTGAACTCAGTATACTTCATAAAATAATTGATTATTTATATTTTTACTTGTTTCATTTTGTTTGGATGTGAAACAACATTTGTAACAAATTGTCTAACGCCAATAAGAATAGGGTTATCACGGGAAGGTGAAGAATAGTGAGGAGATCGCATATATTTAGATAAATAATTTTGTAAGTCAGGCGGATAGGTCGCACTAGCTGTTATTACCTGTTTATTAACAGGTAAATATCCAAAAATTTCACTGTAATAATCAAGATTAATTAGTTTTTCTTATAAATATAATAACGATTAAATTTTTTCATGTGAAATATTTGTGAACATACTCAATATCATCTCGGAAACTTGAATCCATCAGTTTATCAGCCTCATCAAGTACAAATAATCTAATATTTTCAACATTAATCATGCTTGTTCTAATTAAATGTTTCAATTTGCCCGGTGTACCAACAATAATATGGTTGTTATAAGAAATTTTTGTTCCCAATTTCGCAGGGATTCCTCCAATTGCACTGCCAATTTTTAGTCCTATAAAATAAAAAAACTTATTAATAAAAAATACACCATTTTCTTGAAAATCAAAATTAATTATTAATTTAATACCTTTTATTTCTGAGCCTATAGATGTGAGAACTTGAGATATTTGTATGGCAATTTCTCGAGTCGGAGCTAGAATCAATACTTGAGGATGTACATCTTTCACGTATACCATATCTAGTGCAATTATTCCGAAAACAGCAGTCTTTCCAGTTCCTGACTTTGCTTGGATGATTAAATCTGCAAAATACAAGCAATTTACTAGACCGTAAGTGTTGTCTACGTCAGGCTTTTTCATTCACTTTATTGAAAGTTATGGAACTATTATTAAACATATATTATTCTGGTAAAATCTCTTTTATTTTAACATATTTATACTTGAAACTATATTTTTTCATTATTACTCTCTTGGTATTTTAAAAGTTTTGCTGCGAAAGAAATCTGTCTGGACAGTTCTTTAACAAAAATTATGCCCACCCTTCGTCATTCATTCTCAGTACTCTCATAAAATATCTGCACGCTCTTCTTTTTATTCGCAACCTGTAACAGTCAACACCTGCTCGTTTCTTCGTAAGTAGTCCGAAGTATTTCCAAGGCCGCTTCACCGGATCTTCCAAATAGTCTGCTAACCACATTACTTGGTTTCCAACACCAGACTTGGGCACAATACATAAAGACAGCTTCAATCAACGGAATATGAACAGCTTTTTTAGCAAGTTCGTTTATGTAGTTTTCACTAAGTTTTATGTTGAGTTTCTACTTTTTGAGCTCTTCCAATTATCTTGCGCTTTAAATACCCAGTCATTATAATTTTTTCTAAAGTTTACTATACATTCAATCAAGATAATATTAAATTTCAAAATAAAAAATTGATCTTTTAATAAAGTACGCTAGAGTGTACGTCATCAAAACTAATTCGACTTATTAATAAAATCTTACTTAATTTTAATAAATTATTAACTTAAGAATATTAGTATCATTAAAACAACAAATTACCAACTCCACAGCGACCCAATGGTATTGCAGTTAGCTGAATTGGAGATGGTTTTTCAAAACCACAGTTCGTTAATCCTTCTAGTATCTCTGGTGAAAGGCCCATGTGATAAAAAGTCGTATTATCACCGGTAATTACATCCTTTGTGCGATGTTTGGTATTTAATTTATGTGCTACTGAGCAAATCATTTTTGTTGATTGTCAATCACTTGAAAAAGATATGTTTTATTTATAAAAAAAATAATTAGAAAAAAAACTTTTATTATCAAACATTCTTTAAAAAACACTCAATTTATCGTCCCAGTTGCGTTTGTTGTTTTAGGTTAAAGCACATGTTTGCATAACCAAAATGACGTGAAGTTTGCTGTGTATATTTTGATTATCGATTTATGTCAAATACGATAAATTACGAATCGCGGTTTACTTCAGATAATGATAGATTTTAAACGGCGCAGTTTTACGGCTAATTGTTTATTTAAAAAAAAAAGGATATAAAGGATATAATATTTATGATTAAATATAATATCTCAAGCAAATAATTGATTAAAATGAGTCGATTATATTTATGAAACTTTATAGAAGTGAAACTTCATTTAGAAAATTAATTAATCGTAAAGTGTTTCGTTATTAATTTGTGCCAGTAGAATAATCAACAAATAAAATAGTTTCAATTTATCGAACGTAAGAATTTTATGTAATTATTCTCAATACAAATAGTATGTTAAGTGTAAATAAATTTGATGTATAAAAATTTTAAAATATTAACAAGGGCTAAGTTTTCGATCCAATGAGATTGTCATTAGGAGTAAAAAATTATTTTAGCATAAGTTAAAAAACAATAAAAAGTGAAACATTAAGTTATTTTTATTAATAACATTGTTTGCAGAAAATTTATATCAATTCAGTATTTGCATATTTTGTGAAGTATATTTTTTTTATCATCAATAAAATTACATTTAACAAAATGTGATGAAAAATAATGAAAAAAATTCCGACAATTCTTCATGGCCAGTACTTTACAGACGGGTTTGAAATGAAGCGCCGACTTTTGATTGCGATGCTTATTATTTTATATTAAAACACTTAGTCTTTTTTTATTTGATAAATTTGTGCTAATTCATCAAATTTGCTATAATTCACATCAATACGTTGTCCAATCACCGAGATTTCATTTTCTCGGTTAATTAATTTAATTTAACATAAACCTCATAATTGTGAGGAAATTCATACATCTACAATAAAATTTTGATTCTTAAAATGCATGATATATCGATCAATTTTTGTGGGTCAATCTGTGTTTTTTTATGGTCGTTAATGACAATTCTAATTATCATATAATTCACATTGTAATCATTATATCAACGACCATTGTAATAATAACTAATGATAACAATAAGTTCAGCACAGTAGAACGGTGAGGCTGTCCAATAGGCCCATTTATGGTAGAAAATTCACTACACATTAAACGGGCTCAATTGACAATACTTTAGAGCAATAAAATAATTAGATACATCATAATAATAAAATTAATTGAACGTATAATCATGCCTAAAACGCATTTAATTACATTAATTCACATTCGTGTGATTTGATGTCAACATTATGCCATGGTGATGTTTGTACTCGAATCCGTTTTTCATAAAAGACTCGACTCACCAATTATTATAAAAATTTTATATAATTTAACTAATTATGAGTTGACTCGTATATCACACTGAGAGAATAAATTACTTTTACAAACGTAGTAATTTTTTCATTCTAATTTTCCTATTCTTATAACAAATAATTATTATTAACTAATATAATCTTTTTTATTATCTTTTAAAATTAGTAATAATTTACATTCATTAAATAAATATCAAATTTACTACAAAAATTAATTTGTTTCCACAATCATCTTTATTTAGAAAAAATAATAAATAAAATATCAATTTACGAAAATAACAAAAATACTATATTAATATCATCATTTAGTATATAAAATTTAATTTAAAAAAATAATTTCTTCTCTCATTGCAGAATAATAATTTTCAATTATTATATAACTCAAAGTAAAATATAAAGAATTTTTTTGAGCTAATAGAAAAGAATAAATTAAAAAAATTGGTTGAGAATAACTCGGAACGTTTCGTGGTTACATAATCTCCTTATTACCTTTTAGGATGATTTATGGATTAGAAAGAGTCATAAAAATGTATGAAAACTCGTTCGATATGTCAGAATTAATAATGAGGATTGTCACAGTATATACTGATAATCGATTAGATGATAATAATAATTAGCAATAGTAGCCATACTGAGGATAATAAGAGAATAACGGTAGAAGATAATACGTTACTGTTACAAATGATAATAATCCATAATGATCATAATTAATATAATAATAATAATTAATGATAATAATAATTAATATTAATAATAAATCTAAATTCGCCTAGGGAAATTGATTTCTATATTATGCCGCGCTATTTCTCATTCAAATTTATAAATCGCATAACGTGTGGTAAAACACAACTGACGTTTTGCACAGGACCCATTTCAATTAGAAGATTTATTTTACATTAATTAATAATTAATTTTCAACAATCCTCGCTAATTCATACCTCCCCGCCCATAGCCATAAAGTTATGTCCCTCATCTGTCATATATAATTTTCATTTCTCAGTATAGATTTTTTTCTATTTATTCATCATCATCTAATATTGCATATGCGTGAACACATTTTGAAGATAGAATGAGGACAGCTTTATTTTTTAAATTCTTTTTGTTATGATTATTCTTAATTATGTAATTATTCGTTAATTAATTTAAATTTGATGTTTTTCTTTTCAATCGAGCTATATGATAACTCGAAACATTAATTTCATCAACGGTCGGATTGCTGCATAATGAACTGGCCGGACACTGCCTTGAGAAAAATATCATAAAACTCTACTATCGTTGATTTGCGTTTGTTTTACATATTTCTTTTCATTTTCCGATTTATGATAGATAGAGACAGTCATATGACTTAAAATTTTTTTATCTAATTATTTTTCTAGATTTATATTTATATATAATTCTCTGCACGATGACAAGTCACAAATAATTATTGAATTGCTTTAAACTAGTGGAACTTCATTAAACAATTTTTGCATCTCAAAGGTCATTTCTATACAAATAAATGAAGAATATTATGATTAAAACTAGTAGACTTATCATTCTATATTCGTGCCAGAGATAGTCTAATATTTGTTTTATTCGGCTTTTATATACTATATTGTTTATATCATTTTTAAATATATAAAAAAATCTGACCTATTTTTTTTTTTAAGTTTCTTCATCTTTAATACGCTTAGTCGCTTTATTTTTTAGCCGGAATTATATCGGTATTAAATTACCTAATTATATATACAATTTTTTTACCAACTTGGCACTATTTTTCGTTCGATCTTATATTCATATAAATTGCCAGGCACACCTTAATAATCCTCCAGTATAACCACGTACACGCACACACATACATACATCATGACGCTCTGCTTGATGATCACAAAAAAAGTACCCAAGTCACTTGCATGTTTTTTTGTTATTTTCCACTGCTCATATCATCTAATACATATATAATTGCAGATAAAATTGCAGAAATGTAGAAATTGCAATACTGCAACTGAATTATTTACTAAGCTTCTTTTCTATTCGCAGAACTGACCTGATCAATCTTATTCTTTTCATTTTTTTTTTACATCACACATATCTTCACCTCGTTGTTTCCAAATTAGCTCTGACCATAAGAAATAATTATTCTTATGTTTGTCTTTGATGCATAATAATTTTTTACACCTTTTGCTATGGACGTTTTCATCAAATATCTATAGCTTGCATTTTTTTTTCATTATATAACAAGCATTCCTAATATTTTCTCCATTTAATTAGACCCTAAATGATACATTAAGTTGTCACGATAAATAACACTTTTCGTGTCATACATAATGAAAATTATCACGCAGTATTCAGTGGTTATTAATTTTTTTTTATTTTGATAATTACTATATTTATTAATTGTCACCACATGATTGTATAATACGGCTTTCTAAATCATTTATTTATTTAATTATTTATTTATTTTATTTATTTACTCTCCAACGAGTCAGTCTTGAGGATCTCTACTTCTCCAAGCCCTGAGGACGCTCGTTTAGGCACAGATATAGAATAGTATAACTCGATGGCCGTTACGAGTTGGAGGAGGATAGGAATTATTATCTCACAGGCGTGAGGGTGGCTGACAACGAGTCAGCATTGGCTTACGTCAGACATGATCCCGGTGATGATGATGATGATGATGATGATGAAAATGGTGATGACTATTTTCATCTGCTTCACAAGGAACCACTGTCAAACTTGATAGATTGCTCAAATTTCCACTAGATTCTGAATAGCTTGATAGACTAGGTCGTCTTGATGGTGGTACCACCACTACGGGTGCTGATCCACTTACGCCACTCGGAAATTTCCTAAACACCCTCAGTAGTGAACTTCCTGCGCTATGACAGCGAATTATTCGATCTGGTGTTTCCAGTATTGTTGACTGACTCCTACTATATGTTGGCGGACTCTCGCTGTCAAATACAGTCCGGTTTGGGGGTGGACGAACGCATTTCTGATAAATCTCACTTTCCTGAAATTGAATGATTAATTAAGACTGATAGCATTGGCAGATTGGTAATGAAATAGATTAATTATTTTAGAAAATACAATTACCTGATCAGGATCACGAAGGTGTAATCCAGCGTGAGCACCATAAGGTTTTTCTTCACCATCAGGAAGCTGCAACCGTGGTGGTAAATCAAGGGCGAGGTCCTGTCGAACACTTCCAGTTCGGATAGCTCGATCTCTTGCAGCAGCAACCATCGCTTCCTGCATACCGTTGGCACCACCACCTGCTGTTGCACTTTCGAGGCCACCACCAGCCGCGAGGCCGCCATGACCCCCACAGCCGACATCCATGCCTGCGCTCACCGACAGCATCTGCATTGGAAACAATGGAAAAACACCCAACTGTTAATATTTTTGTTCAACGAATGTATATACAAGTAAACATACAGAGCAATGGAAGGTTCAAAAAACTTTGGTAGTAGAAATTGTTTTATAAAGAATACTTGTTGATAAAAATAATAATTACAAAGAGTACATTCCGTTTCATTGAAAGGATTATTTACAGAATTTATTTTTTTATTTCATTTAAGACCAAAGTTAGAAAGATCTTTCTTCAGCGTAAAAGAAATGTTATGTCTATTTTAGATAAAATAGAAAAAAAATATTATTAATAATTCTTTAAAATTCCTAAATATTTATTAATTTTTTTTACATATTTTTGTACTTGTAAATTATTGATTTACTCCATTTTTTTCAAAGTACTACAACCTAATTTTATAATCAAGTTATATCCTAGTGTATTCTATTATCAAATAGTGCTTGATTTAATTAGTCAAGCTTTTGATGACACTTAAATAGTTGTATGATATATATCATGCTATAAAAAATTCAAAAAGTACATCAATTCAATATAAAATTTGGATTGAATAAAAAAAAAAACATGTTGGTAAAAGTCACAAAAAATAAATAAATAATATGTCTTTAAAAATTCCTCACTGAAAAGATAAGGAATTATTAACTTGAAAAAAGTTAATCAAATAACCGTTAATAATTACAACAATCATTCTCTGATTTCGTGACATAATTAATTAATGACCACGAAAACATTCCATTTTAAAAACATCAATATTTTTATTACAAAACTTTTTTGCAAGTAGAGATTCAAGTTGAATAATATTTTGTCTAGCGATATACACATAGTATATATAAAAATATGACTAATCAAAAAGAAAAAATCATGGATTGCGTATAAAGTAGAATCTATGTGATGTTGATATCAGTATAGAAGCTCATTGCTTCGTTTCATGATATGCAAAAATACTCAGGGGCGAGAACGTCGTGCTTTTGACCAAGATAAGTGGTTGGTTGTTTAGTTCAAGCTTATCGGTATCGCATGTACTAATCGTAGACTATACAAACAAGGATATAATGATTAATCATATAAATTATAATATAATATTTTACTTCAAATAATCTTCACAAGATTTTTATAAATAAAAAAAAAAAAAGTATCGTCAACGATTGACGTCTACATGAGAGATAATAAATTCAAAATCAAATTGCTCAATGAAGAATGAAACATGATGGATGTTTAATAATGTTAAATATTATTTTTTCTTCAATATACGAATGATTTGGTTGTAATTTGGTATAGCCTCGACATGAAATCTAAATATTGAGAAAAAATTGTTTGTAAAATCAACAACGGACGTACTCGGATAACTCTGTAGTGAACATTTCCCGTTTGTCGGAGATAAAGTTAACAAGAGCCTGATAAATAACGTCAAGAGTCTAGACAGTTGATTATATAAGGCGTTCTTCATTAAATCGTTCCATGCATTTAGCTCCTTACTTCTTTGAGTATCTTAGACAAAGTCACACAGGCTTGGATGAATGATTCCACGTCATAAGATATAACTCAGGGTGACATGATTTATATAAAAAAAAAAAAATCTATAGAAATATCTAGATGCATCTAATGGCGTCAAGGTTGATTCAAATACACGACATTCAAGAGTTATTTTCAAATCTTATATTTCGCACGATCGATCGATGTCTCACTAGTGACGCACGTTGGTATGCACTTTCCTTCGATACATTGCTTCATCGTTTCTCAACGACATATTGTCTGCTTGACAATAATGTAACAATAAAACAAAACAGAAATTGAGACATGATACAATACGGATCTATAAGTTAAAAAAGTGTCATTTTTATGATCCTAGTAAAACACAGTGTTAAACATTTTATTGACTTTTTTCCTTCGGTACTGCAACTGCTGTGGATTTCCACACGTGCTAAAGTGCTCACAATAAATCTAGGAGTATGTCAAGGATGTCGAGAAAGTGAAGAAAAAATAAAAGGTGAGTGTCTAAGCTGTTCGTCAGCTACATATAAGTGCTTGTTCAGTGAAGGTTTAAATTTTAATCAGTCTTTGTTCTATAACCTGGATGAAATGTTGAGAATGAGAGGAAAAATAAATAAATAAGGAGGAAAAAATGAGGGTGTTGAAGAATAGGATATTTGAAAGTTCATATCGACCGCGGCAGCAGTCGGGATAGTTACGACTGAAGCATGACGAGCGCAATGAACTGCAGTGAAAGCCACAGAATCGCATTCTGGACTAGACGGAAGAAACGCGAGACGTCTGTGCCGACGTTACGATATAAGGTTTAACGGCCTTTGCCATTTTTCTTTTCTCACAGTATTTGTATTTATTATTTTTCGCCAATGTTTTTCTTATTCCTACTTGACACCAAATCGTCATGCAGCGTTTAAAGTGAGACATGTCATTCTACTGAACTCGTAACTGCATGATTCAAGGCATTTTTCAGACCAGACTATCACTGTCTGGAGACCTTCCATTATATATAATTCATGCTGTCGTAGCAAGCACAGGTGTTCCATATAATAATGAGATCACGAATACTTAAAACTAAAAGTACCTACCATCAGGGCCATGTCACAGGATTTGGATGTTTGATGGACGTGAAGGATTCTTGCTCCCAGTTCTACTAACTTTCTCCTCAGTTGTTTTACAGAGACGCCGAGCGTCTGTATGCAGCGACGCCGCAGCTTCATTTGAATGATGATGACGCCAGATTGACGTTTAGAATACAAATGCACTGAGTATTACTAGCAATGTGTATATACGTGGTGACGTGAGCTGTCAGAGTACTTGGGCGAATGCAGAATTATACAAAAAGCTAGATGATCGAGTAATTATACCAAATGTCAGCTGTCAAATTGGCATGACTTCTTGTTGATGATATGACTGAGTTTAATATTTCACCGAGTATTCAAACTCTCGCTCCCTTGGGTAGAAATTTCAACCACCGAGTTTGGCAATGACCACTTGAGACATCAACAATTTAACTCAACTGACTTGGATTCTATGAGAAATATTACTCAACTCTAGACTGGCATGTGGCAAGTCTTCTAGTCTCATTACACCGCAGAGAATATTACAGCATTTGCATATAAAATTTTCTTATTTTTCTCCTTTCAACTATTTATCGTATATAAACTCCTGAACAGTCTTATTCTCTCTCTCTCTCTCTCTCTCTCTCTCTCTCTCTAGTTCTTCTTTACTTTTCACAATTCACTTCCCGCCAACTTGATGTGATTCGGAATGTCGTTGGAAGCCGAAATGTCACACGGACACAGCGTAATAGCAACTTGCTTCCAACAGTTGCAACTTAGGTGTTGATTGCACATCAAGTCCAACGGCAGACTAAACTCATCCAGTGGCAGCGAGGCCGCAGCACCGTCGTCGATCGGCCTGTCGTCGTTTTTCGCCCCTCCCTTTCCTCTTATTCCTCCTTTATCAGTCTTTCTCACTCAACCTGCATCTTATCCTCTCACTTTTACTCCTTTAGTTATATACGCTACGCTTGTCGACCCGTGCAGTCCTGCGCTCGCAATACTATCTGACATCCCCCGCCGCCCACGGCTAACAGACTGCCTTGTCCCCACCTACTGCGCCAGACGTCGGCTTAGCGCTTTTTGTCTGTGTGTACGCGCGCAGACGACTCGACTACTCGTCCCTTACTCCACCGTACCCCTCGTCGCTTCGACCCGAACGGCAATGCTGTTGACGTCGGTGCTGTTATGTGCACGTGTGCGCACGAGCCAGCTAGCCAGACCAGCCGGCCAGTGAATGCGCTTTCTCGCTGCACGACCTCCGGCAGATACGTAAAAAATGAAGTCTCGATTTTCTATATTTTTATTCAGTTCATGTTCATATTAATATTGAGAAAAGTTGACCGCATACTCTTTAATGTACATGATGATAAGACTGAGTATTCATGATTATTACTGTTAATTAATGACTGAATTTTGAATGAGAAAAATGGCTTGCTCAACTTTGCAAGTTTTTTTTTTTTTTTTTTTTTTATTAACAAAGAAACGGTTTCTTTGAAAACTCACAAGTATATCAAATGCGTATATGGATATTTTTTATATTGTAGGTACATATAATAAGTGCTACTGTTCTTTTAATAAAGATTATCAAAGATAATTGCAATTTGTTTTATTCTAGGAAAATATAAGTATTAAATAAATAACTGTTATCTACATTGAAGGATTCAGAGTCTATAAGAAGTCTAAGACGTTTTTTATAGCTATAGAAAACGTAGAAAATAATCAATTATTTTTACTATTTTTATAAAACAGAGAAACTCTTTATACAATGTTTTTGTCTAATATAATAATTACAAGCTTTATTGATTTTAATTGTGCTAATAAACAATTTGTAATAATAAAGTTTTGTTACCTTGAACAAAAATTGTACAACAATTCTAATATTTTATAAATTAATTTTTATATCAATTGACCCTGGAAAATAATTGATAAAGTTTGCATTAGAAATGACTGTAAAAATATTATTGCAATTTTTTGAAGTAATGTTTGATATAGATTTTTCTTTTAATTTCTCAAAATGAAAAATATTATTAAAAGTATTGATTCATATTAGTTCAATTGAAAGTGATGGAATCATAAATTTGAAAAAATTTTCCAGAAAGATATTGATTAGAATAATTATGAATAATTAATGATAATAATATGAATGAAATATTTTTAAATTTACATACTGAATTAGAGTGCTTTGTTTTCAAAAAAATAAATTTATCCTTTATACGACAAGAACTCGTACTAGTTATTAAAACGACTTGAGAGTGCATTAGTAGACACGGAAACTCGATTGGCTGCAAGTGGAAAATTATCTGATTCGCGTGCGAGTCCATTGATTTTATGTATTACGTCATTGCATTGTGTAACGGCCTCTGACCAGAAGCAGAGTTAGAGCTAGTTAGCTTACTAGTACCGAGAATGCTCATGTTTTTTCGTGGAATTGGTATACCTTGAACCCGCGTGTTTTTATTGTTACATATCTGAGATTCATGGTTTTATTAATAGCACAACACCAACAGAGTGCATCTATAAATCTTCGTTGATACTTATTGTCGAGTTTATTGAAAATAACTAAATATTTATGACGACCTAATAACCAGGAGTATATAAAAATGAATGAATGACTATTTGGTATATGATTGTAGTTCATAAAATGATAATAAAATATTCAAATGCATTGAAAAGTGCAGAAGAGACTTGACTATTGAGCAGAACAGTCAGATAGACGTGTTGCTTCTGTCTGGCTCATATACATAGAGTGCAGAGCAGCCTCTGCACGCGCGGCCAGCCTTTCCTCGGCCAAGGTCGCGGCTCGTTTAACGACCACGATCGTTTGCAAGCCAGACTGGCCCGAAAGCTCACCCGTACTGTCGCCGTCAATATGCTCAAATGACACTAGACTATATACATGAATAACGTAGCAATCAAGCTGACAAAAACTTGTTACAAATTTATGAATAATTATTTTTTGTACTTGATACTGCGGTGGTTTCTCATGTTTTTTCCTAAACTTGTACAATAATAAACATGGATACTAAAGTGCAAGAAGAACCAGACGGAGCAGTATACATACTTGTACCTATATGTATACAAGCAGTATAACGGGAGACGGCAGAAACACGTGATAACGCAAGAGGCACTGGCGAGTGAATCTGTGTGCGCGCCGTCTAGACGGGGGGTTAAGGGGAGAGAATTGTGGAAGTGGCGATCGAGACGAAACGAGGTAGGGGCGAATGTCGAAGCGGTTCGTGTTGAGAGAAAAAAAATAAAAAAAAAAAAGAGAGAGAGACTCATTTGTGCAAAAGTCGAATTTGGAGTGGGGAGGACTATGATAACCAGCTATCATATCTCACAAACGTCCTACACCTCCTTCTGTTCGTACTTTTCTCTTCTATGTGGTATTTTGCATCCTACCTGCTACACTAGGATTTTTATCGAATTATTTTGACGATTTGGTTATCTCCATAGATGTAGGGATTCAATACTGTTTGATTTATCCCATGTATTTATTATTGAAACAAATACTATTAAAATTTTTTTTTTTTTTTTTAGTAAAATCCTCCACTGCAAATATCCAGTTTGAAAGTGTTTTAAAATGACCTTACCCACTTCATTAACATTGTTGTTACTTTTCAAAACACTTTTGAGTTCATTGAAAGTACTTAAATTATTAATTAAATGGGTAACGTCACATTTAAAGACTGTTAATGCATTGAAAAAATATAGTATAATTGATGTGAAATAATTTTTAATAATTTTCCATTTTTAATGAAAAAAAGTTTTCATCAAGTAAAATAAAAACCCAACAATTGTTTTAGTTCCTGCAGAATTATAAACAATATCTGCTAATTGACGAGGAAATTTGTTTGTCCATTATTATTGAAAAATAAATGAATAAATTAACAATAGATTGTGCAAGACAGAATTATAATTCCAGTGAAAAGGATGTTTACACAAATATTACAGTAGCAGCTGCAAGAAAAATAAAGTCCATAAGGAGCATAAAAATAGAAGAAAGACTTAAGATTTGTATGCAAGACAGACATATACATATATATATATATCAGGTCGCGGCCTCGGCGAGTGCTGATATGATAGTGGTCGATTTGTCGGACAAAAGAGTATACAAGTATTAAAGAGTGAAGTAGACAGTTTGTATAAAATCCGGCAGACACATAGTCAGCATTAACATAGTTAAACGTGATTGTCGGATTAAAAGTTCGAAGCACTACTTTCATACGATGGGAGTAAATTTTTGGAGTGAATTAGATCACAGTGATACAATATTTAAACTGAGACATTTAAAAGCGATCTGGATTACACGTTTTGCATTCTATGGCATCCAAATATTTCAATGTCTCGACTATTTTTACCACCCGTCCTCACCAGACATCATTTATTCTTTCTCTTCTGCATACTCTCAACTATATAGAGATACCCGCATGTATGCCAATGTACGTTTAGTTATGTCTTTCTTTTCTTCCTCTCCGGTACCTTGGGAGGTCATCAGACACAGAAACTGTACACGCAAATATTCGTCTGTTATTGAACTGGAGAACGTGTGTATTAACGAGTTTAAAGACACATGACGTAGGCTATGTTGAATCTCGTCTGAGGTCGAGAAACGACACTTGAATCTTACACAATTCCGTTTACCTCTTGCAAAATCAATTGTGTCTTCTAACTTAAATGTCGGAAGTACACGTGCTTTTATTAATATGCATACCCAACGTGTGTGAGTTTACTCTAACTTTATTTATATGTCGAGAAATTTATAGTAAGTTCTCGAGAAAAACTACATACTGCCAGCTGCTAAAAAAATTCCAGTTAACTTATAATAGTTATTTACATAAAGATATTATTTGCGGAAAATTTACTGTGAGAATTTCTATTTTTATCTCTAAAGAACTTTGGGCTACAATAAATTTACCTTAAATGTTGTTAGTTTTGTTTACTTTGTTTTTTTTTAATAATTTCATTGAAATAAACAAACTCATAAATGGTTCTTTCTTAGTAAATGAATAAATTATTTAAACAATATAAAAATTGATATTTAAATTGTAATAATTATTTGTTAGTTAACGTAAATTAGAAATTATAAGATAACAGGTGTTTATAAGGGAAAAAATATAATACTTTTATAACAAGTATTATTGCAGTAATTGCAAAAAAAGAATGTTGTTTACATTTATGATTATTATTATTTAGATAAAGTATCTTTTCATCACAAAAGTTAATCGTTTTAATAAAATTATAACATGATGAATTATAGCTGTCATTTTATCTATTAATGGAATTAATCTTTGAGATATGAAATAAAACAAAAAAGTATAAAATCTATTTAGCCCTGGAAAATGATTTCAATTTGTATGTTGTTAATCTGTCAAACGATTATCTCAGATTCCTGAATTATATTATGCACGTTTCATCCACATGTCACTATCTATATATCGATATAAAGTATCAGTGTAGGTGGGACTATAATTGGAATCAAGTGTAATAAGCGCATTCACCTGCCACTTTTTATTACTCCATTCGATATTTCATATTTATTCAAGGATCAAAAGAATATTTTAATGAGAAAATTGACTAAAGAATATTTGCTCTTTTAGAACCATTATACTTTTTATATTAGCTTTGTTTCTCTTTACGTAGAGATGATTATTGGTGTTAAATAATAGCTACATTAATAGAATAATATTTCAATAAAAATTTGAATAAAATCTTCAACTATTTAAAACATCTCAATTTATAATTTATGAATGATCTTTTTTTAGCAACTAAAAAAAAAACATTTATGTAAATAATAGTTATATTTTTTTATAAACCAAATCGAGATATGAATTATGTTTTTAATAAGTCAGAAAGTTTCAATAGAATTATTTAGTAGACCAAAACACGTGTAAGGACTTTAAATGTAATTATTTATATATGATAAATGCAAAGGTCATTCGTAGGAAGACATTTCTGACGAGATTTTCATAAGATCATGTATAGTGTAGGCTACTGTGTAGCATTCTGTGACTAATATGATTATGATTAAACAAAGACTTGGTGTATTGTTCGTGGTAATAAATTATCCTTGAGATTTTACAGATGAGAATTATGTCTGTTTCTCATCTCGTAAATCTTTATCATAAATTTTTTATTTCAAAATCATCTCTGCTTACTTTTCTATATTTGTCGTCGTCAGATTTTCTGCAGCAATCTTAGCTGCATAATATAAATACTAAAGCATTTAATTCTTGACTTCATTGTTATTATTAAATCTTTCTTTTTTTAATTCGTTTTTTTTTTTTTTTTTTTTAATTTAGTACATAAAATTTATGACGATTAGTTAAATTAAATGTTGAGGTATAAAATGTTGCCAAGAATTAAGGTTAAATGATTTTGTTTGAAATAAAGATAATAAATGGCACATTGTTAATTTAACAAATCAAATTCTAGACACTTACATAATTTCAATTGTCAATTGTTGTAACCAAATAGTTGGTAAGCACGAAATTCGTAAGAGATTTTTGTACTTAATGAAATTGTTGGCTTGAGTCCAACAAGCAAGAATTGAACCTCTTCCGTACAACAATTGACAGCTAAGATTATGTAGGTGGAACTTTTTTGCTCGTTTTCTTTTAAATGCATTTTTTATTTACTGTGCTGATATATGAATTCTTTCTATATACTTCTTTAATCAATATCACCATTCTTATAAAAATAAACTATTTTTAAAACGTTAAAATAATCAACAGAACAATAAACCTTCAAATCACAAAAATTTATGTCAGTCTATTAAATTTTAAAATAAATCTAAAAATATATTTATTTTGTCATTCAATTGATGTTTCAGATTTTCACAATTTTTTCTTCTTCAAATATTATTTTTCAATATAATTCACAAAACAAGTATCAAGAGTAAAGCTTTATGGAAATTGTTAAAAAAAATTGAAACAATAAAATAATAATTATCAAGTAAAGCTGCATTGATAAAAAATACACTTTAATAAAAGGATGGTCTAATTTTATTTGATTTGCGTTATCTATTCATGAATATATTCATAACTGAACATAGACTGCAATAATCGTTAAATGATATCTGGAATGGACACATAGTAAAGATATCTCCAATTCACTATACGATATGTGTCCTATATTTTTTAGCGATTGAGCAAAACTCAGATGTTTCCAGTCACATTATGTTACGAAACATGTGCATTTACACACGCGCACGTTAACAAAAATACATGTGTATATGAAAGAGGGTATGGTTGATGCGTGTATAATGAAAGTGCGCTGCACTCCTCACTGTTTAAAATGGTCGATGCCCTAGTATCGCGTGCACTTGGCACCATATTTTCTTACCCTATTCCCGACCCTCGTGCTTTCAGCCAAAAGGGCTCACCTTTCTCGCTAGGTTACCTACTACTTCATCAGCATTACATTTTCTAGGAATAATGAGGGATAATTTTCTTTCTCAATAATGTTTTAAGTATTTCATCTTATAAAGTTTCCTGCTATTTTAATCATTTCCATATCTCAAAATCAATCAAGTGATATGACAGTATAATCATGTTTCATTGAGCAATACTTCAATTTTAGAAATATTTTTACTTTGAATAATTTTTTTCAATCAAAGTTGAAGTTTTTATTATAGATTCAATAGTATTTTTATTGAAACTATATGGAAAAAACTTTAAGATATTTCAAAAGTTTCTTTTGTGAAAATTTTTATAATAATTTATGAAAGAACAGGTGAATTGAATATTATCAAATGTTTTAAAAATATTTCTCATCATAAACTCCCTGTGATTTTTATCATAATAGCGATCAATAATTTTATTACGTTAATTATTAATAAAACTAAAGAAACTTCATCATAAATAAAAAATGATTTTGTAAAATAGTAATATAGAAAAAAAATCAATATAAATGTGAATAAAAAATATACATTAAATTTATTCTCAGTAATTAAATTTATCATTCCAGATGAACCATCTGATTCATTCATTATAAGATATGATGATGCCACTGCGCATCCTTAAAAGAAAGAAAATTACGTTCAATAAGAAGAATATTTGGGATGCTAAAAGAAGTTAGTGACGAGAGTGTACCCATGATAGAAAAAAAGATATCGAACATCATAGCCCTCTACTATAAGAGCTTTACATTACTCTGAATATTTAATAAAAAAAATCCTACGATTATTTTTATCAACAAACATAATATCGAACGTTGATTTTTAATTGGCAATGATAAATAATATTAATGTATTTAAGTCTCTTGAAGGGACTAAAAAAAATTCTCATATAAAAAAGATATTGAAAAAGAGAATTATTTCCGGCTGAGTATGAGATTATATATAGTAGTTTAAAGCACTGAGCTTTAAAATGAATCAATCTTCACGGAACCCTGAAAATATGGTTAAAATAAAATAGAGAGTCTATTTAATTTTAACCTCAAAAGCAATATTTTTAGCGATGAAAAGTAGGAAATAGATCAATGCAGACAAACGATAATAAAACGCAAAAGCACTCACGTGCGCCCATAAAGGCGGTGGCCGGCGTCGTCGACGTTTTCGTTCTTCCGTGCTTACTATCCTTCCCGGTGACCTTGACCTCAGTCTTCTCGTCCTCTGTCCTCTTCTTCTTTTTCTTTTTTTTCTTCTTCGTTTCTTTTTCCTCTTCGGCTTCTTTTCCCCCGTCTATGGGACTTCTCGGGCCCCTCCGGCGGGTCCCTGTACGACCTGCGGCACCCGGCTCATCGGGGTAAGACGACCGCGATGACATCGGCTCGGCAGCTGTCATCCACTCTACACCACCACCTGCACTGTACGACCTATTATTCACGCAGTCACCCGCGTAATTCGCCACCACCGACACTCCAAGTATCCTCTTTTTATTTTTTTCGTTGTCAGCCTCGGCATTCCTCGCCTTCGCTTCGTCACCGTCACTCGTAAATATTTTAATGATTTCCCAACGCAAATTCTCTCTTCTCTCATTATGGAACTTGGCAGAGAAACCAGGTGACAGCCAACTCATCTGAAATCTTCGCCGCTGTTGTCATCACTGGAATTCTTCAAGAAGAATCTATGAAAACTGTCTGTTGGCACTGCTTTCTCTTCCTTTTTGCTACACCATCAAGCTTCAGATCAATAATACGTCTCAAATAATCAAGGAAATTTTTTCCAGCTGCTCCAACACACCATCCTTCTACTTTTTGAAGTATTTAACATCTTTTTCAGCTGTAAGATGTTTTTTCGCACTGATAAGCCCTGTAATCGAAATCATCGAATTAATGATTATATTCATTGATGATAGTTGTAGAGATAAAAGAAAGCTTATTTAAAAACCAAATATAAAATTGGTGGGAGCAAAGGACAGAATGAAACGTGGTGGGAAAAAATGTGAGCGACGTACATAAATGTCCCCACTTGCGTTCTATTTTCGAATGAACCTCATCTACGATCGGGAGAATTCTGCTCAGAAGAGACGAAAAATAAGTGGAGTAGTTAGTGTCTGAAAGGTTTATCAAACTCTCATAAAGTGTAACAACTATATCATAAAAGATTGATTCATAAATCATGGCAAATAATTATTTGAGTGAATCAAAGGTGGATAAAAAATCAATAACTTGATTGAAGGATTAAAATGTGGAGAAATATAAGAAATAAAGCGTCACCGGCTCAAACGCCATCACCTTGACTTTTTATTGTTCATCAAAGAGACGGCCATGATGTGTTCTGTTGTAACTTTTTTGTGTGTGTTTTTTTTTCTGTTTTTATACTTACTCATGTCATTACAGAAATACTTACTTGTTTTGTTGCTTATAATCCGCCATACGTGTACACAACTTATCTGGTCAAACGATTCGTCGAGTTCATCAGATATCAACTCCTTCGAAATAGGGAGTTGATGTTTTTTGTGTCACGCATGCGTGTGAATTACATTTATTGCATGTGTATAACTTATGCCGCGTGGTGGGACGCTTTGATTCACTATCAAACTATACGCAGCTTAGAACACTGTTTTGTAAATAAGCCGGTTGGCTAAGTGAAGCGTATATTGTGTAAGAATGCGGGTAAAAAAACACATAAATGGCCGGATTATGAAATTTACCAAGCCAAGTAAAACGTTACAATCTTCTATCTTATGGCACTGTTTCGGAGCACAGTCGCGACAATATACTATGCTGATAATGTTCGCTGTTTGTCGGCAATTCTCGGCGGAATCCGAACATACTCGGTTACTCTCGGACAAACACGCCAGCACTGTTTGCTCTTCGCGCCAAGACGGCGTCACTTTTATCGTACTATAATTTTATTTTTTTTCATATATGTACCAGCATCTGTCTGGTTTATATACAATTATTAACGGGCGTTTATTCTTCGTCATGTAATTTTGATTTTATTACGTTCCAGAGTATTTGACACAAGGCGTAATGAAATAATTTGTTTTTCACGAATTAACTTTCTTTTTTTTTTTTATTCTCTGCTCTATTCATCAGGTAACTCTTCTTTCAACCACTTTTTGTTGTTCTCATTGCAAACATTGCAAGTTACTCAACAACTTTTTATTCTTTTTTATAATTTAGACGAGTGAACTCTTCCTTTAAAATAAATTAATGTAAATCATTGTAGCAGGAAAGGAAAGTTACAATTAATGTCAAAAGTATGTATGTGAGAAAAATGACTTAAAAATCTAACCTATTTTTTCAGTTAGTAACAATTGAAGTGAATCATTTGAGATAATTCAATTTTTAAATAATAGAAGGTTTGAAATTACATTTCAATGTTACTAAGACAGTGAATAATATTTATATGTACTTATCTTTTTCAGAGTACATTAATTTATTATATTGAATGTAACAACAGACTTCTTTGATGCAATAAAAGATGTCAAATTACATAGCATAGAATTATTTTTTTTCCTCAACGGAAACTTTTCAATTGTGGATTCTTCAAACTGAATTAACTATTTAATGGTCACTGCATTATTTTATAAATAATTTACAACAATATTTTATTTATTCAATTTATTTTTTATTGAAGGAATAAAGAATTATAGAGTAAAATTATCATCATTAAAAGAAATGAAGGTAATTACATTTTTAATACATCACATTTCATAGTTAATAAAAAATGGTATCTAGAGATCAATAAATTGATTATTTAAACATTTAGTATAACATTAAAATTATATATCATTAAGCTGTTATAAATAACGGCATTGATAACTGACAATGTCCTTTTCAACAAATCATTATATACATATTTAATTCTTTTAGATCACTATCTTCTAAATAATAAATGAATTTTTAATATATCAGTTATTTTTTCATCTATTTTAACCTATTGCAAGATTGGTAAGGATCAATATTTTGTGCATTTTCTCGTATAAATTGTACATAAATAAATATATGCTGAACGGATTTCTTCGTCACTTGAAAAAGTCACGTACTTCATATCGGAAATGCATATAAAATACATGTCTCCTTCTCCTGACAGCAGAACCGTCATCCAAACTTTTTAGTATGGACATTATCAATTTTTCAATTTGACCCGTACAGATGTTATTCAAATTTTTGCGATTCAAAAATACGTCTGTACGAAGTACAAAGTACATTTCGATATATTTACATGTTTCCTTATAGCACAAGATTTTATATTTCAATAATTCAATACCCAAAAAGACAACCAAACATACTTGATGGTAATCCAAAAATAATTTTGATCATAAAAAAAAAACTTTTAATAAATAGTAAGTGGATGAATCATTATTTAAATCAAATTTAATTAAGTATAAAAATGATGAATGGTTAAAAGCTGAATTCATTCATTCATGATTCTTTTTTTTTCTATTTCCTAATTTATTAGCTCTTTTAATCTCATCCTTTTTGCATTAATCAAATGTTGCATGTGTTATTCAAACACATTAGCCAACACCATAAAATTCTATCTCACTACTATTTGATCACACTTATAAAGCAGATACGGTTAAAATCCTCGGGAGAGTGGAGTCTCGGTAGTTGCTATCGTCCGGCGATAAAAGTCGATGGGGATAATAATGCGTTGATACCCTGAGCACTGGGTAATGCGAGAGTATAGTCTGGCCTGCGTCCGCTTGTCTGGATGACTGTCAGTGGGTCGTTGAACCCCCCCTTACCTCACATCATCCTTCGTCGTGATTGCGAGGCCGTTGTGCCGAATAAGCGTTTGTAATTGCACATGCTAATCATGGTTGGTATTTTACGGGACATAATAATATAGCCACAGCTAAACCGTAAAATTACATTTTACAATGTTGCTGTTAAGTTTAATATTCACTGGGATTTTTTTGTCTGGAAGAAAATAAATAAATCATTCTTCCTATTTCTTATATTAATCATAATAATGTTTCAGGATAGATTTGGAAATGCAGTTTGAGTAGAGGATATTTCAATTTTTCAAAAGGTTGTAGGAGCTGGTGACTGCAACAGTTTGGTTATATATTGTGGTCTGATGTCTGATGCGAAGGGGTGTCTCGGCGGGGGTTAGTCTAGACGGGAGACCCCCGATTCACTTTACTCACTCTCTTACTCTCAACGTTCACCCCTACCGCCACTGCATAATACGCTAGAGTTGAGAAGTATGAGTTTGTATTTGTCGCGGACTGTTGGAGGTATATTGTTCAACTTTGCGTTTTTCTAAATTACATTACGTTTGATATTTGTCAAATGTAAAAGTGTACATTGTTTATTCATAATTTTTGCATTTACTTCTATTATTATTATTTTTTATTTAAATTCTATTCACTAGATACTCTTTTGAAAACTATGTACTATACCATGTGTCTATATGCATTATGTTATAGGCAAAAAATTGCAGTATGACTCAATTTTTTATGCTGATTATTAATACTCACTTAATCTTTGATTTCAAGGTCAGCAGCTTAAACCTTGTACTTTTTAAAAAGAAAATTATGATAAAGATAGTTTGTTTTTTCTTGGTGTAATTTACAGATCAGGATCAAAGCTCAATTTTTATTCTCTGTCGTTTTAATCTTATTCAGAGTTTATCCAAATATATGAATCGTGTGGATGTTCTAATTAAAATGAATTAGTAAAAATTCACTGATTAACTGAGTGAAATCTACATGACTCACGTCATCATCTCTATTAATAAGTGAGTCACTGATTCATTTTAAGAGAATGTGAAATTTGGCACATTTTTATTTTTATATTCATCATTTCTTTTATGAAAAATACATCATTTGAATGAATATATGCTATAGGCTTTTATTTATGTGAATCCTTTGAACTAGTATTCGCCAATGAGAATTTTTTTGGAATTTCTTTAAGGCATTTTTCGCATCAAATTCTGAAACAGTGATATTATCTATCGAGACTGATTTATTACTTTAATCCTTTATTATTGTTTCGCAGTTTCTTTTCCGTCTTGTGACCTAAATACATTTGCGGAAAATTCTCAATACAAAAATTTTAATTCTTTACTATTGTTTTATTCCAAGGCTTTCTCTAGTTGTTGTCCTAGATAAATTCGTGGAAAACATTTCAACAAAATTCTGCTAAATTTCATAAATATTTTAAAATATTTCTTATTGGATGAAATATTTTTATTTGCCTTGCCTTTCAAATACTCATTTATCAGAACAGTTTATTCATTAACAAACATTTTTTTTTTACAAATAAATGAGGACATCTTTATTTGTTTTAATTTAAAAAAAAAGAATTAAACATTATTTAATCATTTGTTATTAATTATTTGTAATTAATTTCATTTATCGATTGTCTTATCAGTAACACTCATCAGTCCTCAGTACACTTCGTGCCATAGAATAAAATCTTAACAGCTGAATTAGCAAATTTCTCTTCAAAAATTTAACAAAAACTTCATTATTATTTACATCATATCATTTATATTTAATAAAAAATGTATGTACAACAAAATGAGATTGTATACCACTGAATAAATTAAACATCCTAAATAATAAACACACCTGATCTCTTAAAATTTCAATAGGAAATTAATTAAAGTGTTAGCATACAGATAGCCTTGTCAAGGTCATCCGTTTATGTTTAGCGCTATATAAATGGTATTTAAGAAGACAGCATCATTAGATAGAGAAAGATAAAAGAAAAATCAGCCGTTGACAGAGTGATGCTGCTTTGGACCATGTTCTGTTTTATGTCAATGCGCGCGCGCTATAACTCTTTCTACATATATATCTACTGGGAATTCGCCATATCAGGAGCGACGTCGCCGTGTACGGTGGTGGAGGGGGCGTCTAGACGAAGCGTCACGAGTACGCAGCGGCTTCCCCCTGTATCAGTCACTATACCCGGCCACAACATTGGTGAATCGAGAGACAGACAGGAACAAGACAGAGAGGCAAAGCAAAAGACTGGTATTATTCGGGCATTTCAGTGAGGAAGACCTCATATCAATGTCTTCAACCAAGTATTCATATTCTTATGGTCAAAGAAAGAGATAAATTTAATTAAGCACTTGTGAATTCATTGTACTTTTGGGTAATTATTTATTCCATTAAATGAATAGTATACTTTCACAAGTTTTTAAGATAATTATTTAAATTTTTTATTTTAATTATTAACTTTCATGAGTGAGATGTAAAAATTGTTGACTTTTAGCTGATGTTGAGCTACATAATAATGCACCATTTTTAGTTGACTTATTAAATATTCAAGCAGACAATCAATTTTTACATATTTGCAGGTACAACAATCAAGAGAATGTTTAGATAATAGTCATTGACCTATATAGATATTTAAATGTTGACTCAAGAAAAACAGCTAAAAAGTTTCATCATGAATGACCTTTTTGTAAATTGTAACCTTCAGTTTGAATATTCGCTGAAAGATACGTCGTTGTATGGGTGCCACGTGTCATATAATCAAAGGAATTCCTGAAAAGTCATCAAGACATCAAAAAGGTAGAATGCAGACACCCGGATAGTTGGAAAATCGACCTGATGGCAAACGACACTGGTGGATATGGTATATAAAAAGCTGTTGGCAATAAAAAAATTGGAAAAAGAATTTTCAAATTAAAAATCAATGATAACATAGGAAAAGATACTTTTAAAAAATAATAAGGAATCGTGACAAAAACCATTGTAGATTTTTTTAATGATTTAAACTTTTGAGAAAGTATTTTAGGATGTTCTTGAAATTTTTAACTATCTCTCCTGGAATGTAGGACCAGATAGGTTACTTTGGAAGGTGACGCATACTTGAATACTCAGAATTACTTAAAAGGTGCTCCATTTGCTAAAATTATACAAATTACGTACTATTATAAAAAACTAGAACAAATATAATATGGCACATGTGTCTAATATGAGCTACTATTTTTCGATGTTATACTAATTCTGAATGGGTGGGCTCCTAATTGCTTCAATTCACTTGATGATAGTTTATCAAGATTTTGTTTTTTCTTTTTAATTGATTAATCAATTTCTGTTCTTTCCATGATATATTGTGAAATTAAATAAAATATTATCATTTAAATAAAATTATATATAATAAAATGTTAATCACCAAAATAGAATACCTTTGACTTTAAACTTGATGAGCAAAAAAAAAACTCGCTATCTTGGTCGTTGAATAAAAGACAATTGATGTTATAGTTTTCCTATTTTGTTGATTTTTATTCGCTCAACGTAGGTGTCTTTTGAGAGTGAAGAAACGTGTTTTCCATCAACAAAATTTTTTTACGATTTTAACACCAGCTATTTGGTTGGATTGAAAAAATTTAAATTATTTATCCTTATTATATTTTATTTCTAAACATTTACACTTTCAGAAAACTAGAATATAAAAACACCAATTGCTGATGTTTTTTTCTCTAAATATTCATAAATATTTATATGAAATGATAATTATGGAGTTGGTCATATACCCCAGGAATTAATACTAAAATAGATTTTTATTATGATCAGACATCCTGTTGCAATTACAAACTATTTCACACAATATGTATAGTCTAGATTGTACAAGGCTAAATTCGCAAGTCTACTATTATTTAAACTCTAGTGTTGACTCATGCTGAGATGAAGTATTCTTGGACACAGCCTGTTTTCTTTCAGTCTCACACATACCGTTTGTTTTACGTGTAAAAAAGACCAAATGGACCAAAAGCATCAAAAGTAAAAAAAAAACATCACCATTGAGCGATTGACTTGTTCATTAATCCCTAAAATAAATTTCTTCATTGACATTTATCTTGCGCCCATTTCATCCACACATACCCATTTAAAAAAAAATTTGCATTGTATAATCATTGAATGATGAGCCATCAACAATATACTTAATTTTCCTTTCATGTATGTGCATAATGTAATATTTCAAGAGACATTTCCTGGCCTACTTAATTTCTTTTGTACCTTCTAGAAAAACTCTTTTTATAGAACTATCAAAAATAACTTTGTTATTTTGCTCCTTCCAAAATAATTACAAATAAATTACAAATAAATAGGTATTTTCCAACTCAGACAATTTATAAAAACCAATGTGTAGGTTTGGTATACCCCAATACCGACCCCTAAACGCTTCACACTATCACGATGGTCAGTTGTGCTCAGTCGCGAATTCTGATGTGCAAGGAGGGAGTGAGAGTCGCGACAGCAAGAGGTGGATTGAAGCGAGGAAGGGGGTGCCGGCTAGACACCGCTCAGACGGTCCAGGGAGAGCAGGGGACGGGCATTGCCAGAACCATTTTATGTACTGACGTAATCTATTTCTATCTATACATTTTGTTACTTTTTTCTCTTAATTTTTACTATTTAATTTACTTTTTTTAAAGACCGATGAACTACCCACATGTTATAAACTGTTTATTGAGATTTAGAAACATGCATTTTAAAACTGATGAACACGAGACACTTGTTTATCTTATTGAACAAACAATCATTCTTGATGTGGCTCTGAAACATCAATAAAGACTTACTTGACTTTGGTCATATTTTCTTCATACTTACTTGTCGTCTTGTGCAATAGTTATTTAGCAACTATGACAGCCAATGAAGATTGTAAAAAGACTGATGAAGTATTAGTTAAACAAAAGATAGTTGACAATTGTCGCAACTTTGTGGCTTCTGATAATATTAGGTAATATTTTGTTGATAATTGTATATGAAGCTAAAATTAATTATTCAGCATTAGTTGTCGTCGAAAGATTTCTTAGAATATTATTTAAAGACAAGATTAAAATTTCAATCACTAAGAAGTATTTTATTTCTACTGAGAAGCAAATTTTTTCAATGAAAAAGAAACCAATTGCACAAGCGTTTTATGCTTATGTTGACATTCTTTAAGAATTTGTGAGTAATCTGATTTTTTTTTAGACTCTGGAATCTAAATTTAGCACGTATTTTATAATTGAGTAGGAAATGATTTATATCGAACAATAATGTTTTTGTTAAGTTTTTAAAACATTTTGTGCATATATCAGGAAGGAATTAATTATAATTGAAAGAGAAGCAGAAAAAAATTGGAAACGATTCGATTTTTTATCTGGTGATAATGTTAAAAAGGTAAATTATTCATCATTACGTTATTTATCTGTAAAAATTGAATTAAATGAAAAAATTAAACTATTAATATTATTAATTTGAATGTTAGCTAGTGGCAGAATATTTAAATAGCCATGGAGTTGATAAGCTTAAAGGAAAAGTTGTAGCTACTAGAAAATCATCTGATGGAATCAAAGTATCAATGAATATCATAAAACCATCACCAGTTATTCCTCCAACAAGTTCAGCTATAGTTGGCTGGCGATCATCATTGCAGGATTATAATTTAGAAGTTTTCGGGCGTTTGTATGTCTCAGCAAAACAGACAACAGTGTTATCACCAGACGATTTAATAGAACAGAAGTTCATAATTCTAGGTTGATAAGTCTTGTGATTTTACTTAAAATTGTTTTAATTGTAAAATTTCATTTAATTTACATTACACCAAAACATTTTCTTTTCAACATTGGTGGTAACTTTTCTAATAATGATGTGGGATGTATTTCAACAGCAACCATTTCTTTGGTGTTGAACCACTCTAAATGTACCAGGTGCTAAAAGTTAATAAACATTTATCGATTTAAATATGCAAATTTGAATTAGATAGCTAATTTATTTACAACAATAAATACCTTATATTTTTTAATAATTGAAAAAATATTGTGACCCTGTGAGCTAGATACTGAGCTATTTTCATCATCTGCATTATTATATTTACGTATTTTATTCGATTTTACACTTTGCGAATCGAAATTTTTATGAATAGCATAGACAGTGTTGTCATCATGAACGATTATGACATCTTTATTGGCAGGATCGAATGTGATGTTTGTAATAGGGAATTGTCGAGCAAGCCAATGTGTTGGAATTCGTTTTTGCAACTCGTTGGAAAACTTGGTGTATTGTTTCTTCAGCAAATTATACTCAACCACCTGTAAATTATAAATTCATAATTATTATTAAAGTAAAAAAATGAGTATTTGGACTGTTGAAATGTTATTACTTTATGATCCGAGTAAACAATGACAAGATTAGAAGTGCCCGGCTGCACTGCCATAGCTGTTGGTGGACGAGAATATTTTGGTAAAGGCCACCAGTTGGGTGATTTTGATATCAGCTTTTCATCTATGATATAGACAATTACATTTCCTTGTTGATCTGAACATATTAAATATTCTTCATTTGGAGAAAAACACAGTATTCTAATGTTTGCTATTATTTTCGAAGTTGCTAAGAGAACACCTTTAAAAACAAGTTTGTTTTTAATTACTTTAAAAATAGATATTTTATTTCCATCCTTCTCATTAGTTACTGCCACAAATAGTTTATCATTAGGACTGAATAACATTTTTTGTATATGTATTGGAAGGTCATTGTTTTCAATGCCTCTCATTAATTGAGGATTTCCATCAACTAAATCAAAGTTAAATACTCTTGTATGAGTTTCTGTAGAATAGACAATCATTTTAGAATCTCTAGACACTGCATAAGACACAATAGTTTCTCCTCCTTTTGTTCGGAGTTCAAGAAGTTTAATTGGTTCACTTTCTAGTGGATAAAACATTCCTGAAGACACAGTATCATTCGTAGCCTCACCAAGCTTCCATAATTCTAAATAATTAACATATCGAAGTAATATACAGCGTGAGTCTCGACAAACTATGACAGATGGAGTTTCTAATAATGGGGGATATTTTGTTAACATCTTTGGAGGATAGCTTGATTGTGCTAGATAACCATCAACTCCGCCAGAAAATAGTTTTCCATCAGCATCAACTAATGATCTTACATCATGAGTATGCAATCGTCTTTCAATACCTTTCACCCATCTTGGAGTAACTTTCCCATTTTTGTCAATTGAAGACCCAGCTGTTTTGATTACTCTTGAGAAACAACGTATTATTGAATCAACACCAGCACAATAAATAGTATTTGAATCACACGAAACACTGAGAGCAAGAATATCTGCAGTATGACTTTCATATGACTCAATAAGTGTTCCTACAATTGGATCCCATATCGATAAAACTCCTCTAGAGTCTCCAGAGATTATGAAATTATTATCTGTTACTCCAAGACTCCAAACGATTGTTTCTTTTTTTATATGTTTCCTAGAAGTTGTCATCTTGTGAACTGCATGACCAGTCTCTGCATTCCACACTCTGATAGTATCTGGAGATCCTGTGAATATCATGTTTCCAGTGTTGTCCCATTTTAAACACAAAATTCGACCTTTTTGTCTATCAAAAATTCGTTCATAAATCAGAGAGTCTGAAGTAACAAAAAAGGTGTTTATGTATCCATCTTCAGTGCCAACTGCTACTCGATTTTTACGTGGGTTAATGTCAATACACCAAGCTGCACCTCCAGTAACTGAGGTTTCATTTTTTTTACGCAAACGTATCAGGTCATATTCTATCACTGTACCATGTAAACCAGTCGACAGTAATCTCAAATGATTTATCCACACCATAGACTCAATGGAATCACTAGGATTTCCAGTAATTGTTGATTCTAAAAATGGAAAGTCTTTGACATCCCATATTTCTATAGAATTATCACTCCTGAAAAAATTATATAAATTTAGTAATCTGTGTAATTTATTTTATAATTTTAAATTGATATATATATATATATATGAATAATGGACCTAACCTCGAAAGAGCCAATTTTTTACTGTTTTTCTCATAAGTCAGACAAGAAATTGATCTAGGTTCTAAATTATAAAATCTCACGTTATGTATTTTACACGACGACATTATAATCAATTAATATTTTAATAAAAAACTTTAATACGATAAAAAATTTCTTATATTACACAGTCAATTTAACACGTGTTCTTCATGTTATAAACAACACAAACTAAACATGTCTCCCTTCTCTGGTGTCACGTTTTATCACTTCAAATAAGCTGGCGCTAAAAGCCAATTATAAATTTTTCGACATTCTCAATTGCTCTATTTATTTATGTATTTATGAATATTTACGTTGATTTTATGGTCATAAAAACTGTAGAGATATTTATTTTTTGCACGATTACACTATTTTATATACAAAACCATCGCATTAAAGCTCTTATTTACAATTTACGTTCCTTAAGAAGCTTTTTCAATGAACTGTAATTTGTAGAATAACCCTACAGCGCCAAATTTAACCTCAATTGTAGACGGAGAAAAAATCAAATAAAATTTCATCTTCTATTCAGTCTCAGTTTTTTATTCATTCTTTAGCAATAAAATGCAATTTATTATAACATATGAGAATTTTGCTAAATGACAAAATATCGAAAAAATAAATCTATTTATTTGAGACAAAGTTATTTTTACAAATTGTCAATTGTTTTAACTTAAGTTTTAAGGTGTCGTAATAAACAAATTTGAATAGTTAAAACAAATATTCAAAATGATAAAAGATTTTTTAAACAATTAAAGGAATACTACTTATTGTTTTAAATCGTCCAACTTTTCGATGTTCTCCTTATGGGTGGGTGTGATTTTTTTAAAGAGTGGTAAATTGAGTTTGTGACAATTTTATTGATAGTTCAACATCATGTGAATTTATTTTTATTTGTTTAATATGCATATCAAGTCTTCAAGAAAGCAAGGATTATTGAGTAATCTTTATATTCTATGTGTTACTCGGATTATTAAAAATGTCGAAAGATCAGTAAATATTCTCTTAAAATTATGTTTAACATATCGAAGACAAAAAACAAGTTCTACATCGTATTTTTATAGAGTGCACATTTATTAATAAAAACTTTTAATCAATAAAATAATATTTATGAGTTTCTGCATACATGAAACAGTTTCATTTCTTAATTATTATGCAATAAAATCACTTAAAATGAACAAAAACTACATTTTCTTGCTATTTATGATCATACAATTTTGTAAAGCTGATGTTGATGAGTGCACCGTAAGTATTTTGAATCAATGTTTTAAACGAACATTGTAATAAAAAATTTGATTTTATTTCAGTATCAATATAAATATTCGTGTGATAAAAATGAAAATTTGCGACTGTTAAATGACACAAATCCACTCAATTGCAGCCTTGATAACATCTTAGATAATGCAGAGTATACCTTGATATTATCTAAGGATGGATTAACTCCAACCGGTATGTTAAAGAAATAAATACAATAAAAACATGAATTTTTAAAAAAAACACAGCATTAAAATTCATCTTATGAAATGGATTTTTTATGATTATTTATTTTTTCTAGGGATTTTGAGAATTAATTCATTTCTTCCAACTGTAAATTGCCAATATAAAGTAGCTCTTTTAGTTAATGAAACAGTCAAAACGGATGAAGAGTGTAAACAACATAACTTTGATAATCACAATGAGAATGAAATTCATTCATTAGATCAAACTATTTGTATATCCGCATTTGATAACTCTACAATCATTGAGCATGAGTCAATAGATTGCAAAGTATGTTTTTTGTATTTCATTGAAATCCATATGTATTCAAACAAAAATTGTTATTAACAATAACTTTATTTTAGGAAAAGAATATTTATATATACTTCAAGCATATTTTTACTGGTTGTTATGCTCTTCGTTATAAAATTGATCATAATTATGTGATACGTTCGAGACAGTATATTTCCACGACTTATCAAAGAAGGGAAGTAGAAGAACCAACTTTCCGCTGCAATTATGATAACAGGCCAATAAATAATCAGAGGTGGATACTTTTTTCTTTGTTAATTTTTCCTTGCATGGTTTTAACTTTTCCAGTTAAAATTTTTGTTTTTCAATATTACATAGCACTTAGATACGGAATGGTAATAAAAATAAACATGGCTTGTTTAATTATTTGATACGCATGAAAACCACAATGTATGCGTATATATATTTATGGGAATGTTCCAGCTAATTATAATAATTTTTTTTTTGTATAAATTGTCTTTTATAATCTTTTGGGTAGACAAAAAAAATGTATTCTTACAGTAGGAATCTGGTGACGTTTACCTTCGGCATTTCAGTACTTCCTGGCTCTACAAGTATGAGTTTAGAATTAACTCCATTATCTTCTGAAGACGAAAATAAAGAAGATGCGTGTGTAGAATATAGTAAAGCTCCTCAATATGCTTGGGAAATTAGTCTGGTAATTTTTTATTTTTTAATTTTTCACAAATATCCATATACTCGTTCAACAAAATTTTAATACAACTGTGTTTTAAAATTATCTCGGATCTTTGTGAAGATTTTATTGTATTCAGTTTATTGTTGTTAAAAAAATATTTGAAATGGGCTCTGTTATTGCATGTGCATGATCCGTATAATTTTGTAGCATTTTTTTAAAAATTATTGCATCAATTATTATTTTATTTTGTGTAATTCCGTTTACGTAATTAATGACTTGTAGAGTGGATCGAATACTCAGTTAGAACCATTGAAAAGTTGTAAAGTTACAATGGTAAGTTTATTTAAAATAACAAAAATTAATCTACAGTTTTTTTTCATTTACTATAATAAACATGATGTATTATCAGGTAAATATTGTTAATGGAACAAGTACAGAGGATGTCGAGTGCAGTTTTTCGCTTCCAGTATCATATGATGAAAGTTATTGTTTTCTTATTACTCTCCATGATAGCCGGTGTTTAAGACATACTACTTGGAATCCACCACCAAAGAATAAATCTACTGTTCCATGTACTTGGATACCAAGTAAGTTTTTTTTTATTATTTACCTCATTCTGTATAATTTGGACTTCTCATGACTAAATTTTTCAGAATGTACAAAAGTCAATATAACCTCAGGAATCGAATATCCTGGAGATGTCGAAGGCAACTCACCAGTTCTATCTGCCGATCTCTCTTCACTCCTCCCTATAGCCGCTGGTATTATTATTGTTACTGTGGTAATTGGAATGTCTATGGTATATCTCTATCGTTCACGCGTAAGAATACTTCGAGAGGATTTCGCATTAAACGCTACATTGAGAAATTTAAAAGATGGAGATCATATCGAATTAGATGCTATTGATACTGATGAAGAACACACTAGAGCTATTGTGCTTCTTTATGCTAGAGGATCCAAACCTTTTATGAGTTTCATGCTACATTTTAGAGAAATTTTAGAATGCTACTGTGGATGTCATGTAAGTTCATTCCTATCAGTATTTTATTGAAACAGACAAGTAATTTGTAATCAATAAGATATTGACATTTTTTAAAATTAATTGTAGGTGTTTGATTGGTACGCAGCATGTGAATGGGATGCAGTAGCCAGAGTTGGAGCTTGTGAATGGGCTGATTCTTTAATTAAAAGCAATCACCGTATAGTATGGATCGATACCCCAACTGCAAGATCTCTAGTAAATATGACAAACAATCAAAATATTGTAAATAAATCTTCAAATGATGAACAATTGAATACTGATCTTATCAATGATTTTCGAGATTTAGCATTTCCTTCTGTGTTGGAATTTGCTAAACGGAGTATCATCAATATTAAGTCACAGTATGACAAACATTTCATTGTTAGGTTGGTATATCAGTTCATAATTTGATTTTAATCTTGAATAATCAATAATTAATTATAATTGATGTTTAACAGAATAGAAGGATTTAATCATGATAATTTGAGTGAAGATCCATTTGCAAATCTCTCTCCTCATGCACGATTTTTAATTCCTTATCATCTCAAACAATTATGCTCACACTTGTAAGTTTTTATCTTGAAAATTAATATTTTTTATATGCTATTGCGATTATTATTATTATATTTAATTAATTGATAATTTATTTTATAGATCTTCTAAAAGATCTGAAGCCAAAAATGATGCCTTAACAGCTGAAGAAAAACAACTCAAGGAACGATTAAGGAAAATGAATCATCATTATTGATTTTTTATAATGGAAAAGTGATATTTTTCAAATAATAATAATAATAATAATAATACATTTTTATATCAAAAATGTTTTGTTACTTTAAGAAAAATCAATTTTTCTCTGTGCCACGCTTCATTGCTTTATTTCTTTTCATTTTAATTTCATTTAAGTGATCACCTTGAGAAAAATCTGATAAATCCATGGATTGATGAACATCTAATTTATATTTTTTTCGTTTTATTAAATCTTTCGGTTCAAAATCATTGGTTTTTTCCCCATGAAATTTAAATCCATCATCTTCGAGATTTTGGTGTTTTTCGTGTGTAAAAAAATTAAATAAATTTCTTTTATGAATTAGAATAATAAAAATTACTAGAGCTTAGAATATTTTTTACCAAAAAAACGAATAAGCTTGAAATTTTTAATTTTTTCTAGATAAAACAACCCAGCTAGTTGCAACTTACATTTACTTGATGTTGCATTTTTCTCTTTGTCATTATCATCAGCATTATTATCTGCTGTAAAATTACACAAATAGATTTTTAACTACATTATTAAGTAAATCATCAAATATATGATAAGACTAATTGATTACTTACCTTTATGTTTTAAATAATTACCACTACTTTTACTTTCTATTTTTTGTATTATTGAATATATGCCACGTTTGTGCGGTACAATTAAATTAACATCCCTGTAATTTTTTAACCTGTATTGTTGCCCTGCGTGCCATAGCTCTTTTTGCATATTTTCTAGCCATGCTTGTTGATGACCAATAACAGAACCTGGTCGACAAATTCGGGCCCAAGCTATAGCTTCCCTGGCTGTCATTTTATAATGTTTAATCAAGTAAGCACAAATTAACGATCCTGTTCTTCCTAATCCTGCCTATGGTATATATTTAAAAATACATTTCCAAGTCTTGAAGTAATAATATTTATAAAATTAAAAGTATATTTACTCTACAATGAACAGCTATTGCTCCATTAGTTGTCTCCGAAATGTAAAGAAATTGATTTAAAATTTTTCTAGATGGTATACTACCATCTGGTATAAACATATCGTAATGATGAATTCCTAATTTCGTGAATCTGTTCGAAGATATACGTCATACATTTTTTATTTATGAAATATTGATAAAGTAAAAACAATAATAAAAAATGAAAATACTTGGAGGCGTCATAAGATTCGCTATTTAATCGAATGACAGCTGCAATATTATTCTTCAAAAAATATTCAAAATAATGTTCGGGTGAGCGATAAGTAGATTCTGTACTTGGACCAATAAAAGCTATAAATTTTTGTGGGACGATCCAATTTAAGTCTCCATTTTCTAATCTCTCATATTTTTCATATTCTGATAAATTGAAATCTTCGAAATCGAAGAAACGAAAAGTTGCAGCTTTTAATAAAGCATTTAGACAATCTATTTGAAAAATTAAATTTATTACAAAAGCTTATGATGAGAATAAGGAATACGTTTTATAGAAAATACCTTGTAATCGAATATTATAGTTTGAACTTCCAATTGTAGCATCTCGAAATGGTTTGAGAGCTAAATTTCCTTCGACTAATGGCTTATATGCATCTTTCGGATTTTTATTTAGATATAAAAGAGCGTAAGAAGCTATAAGATAGGCAGCATTAGCTTTTGTTTCTTCTTCTTTTATGGTGTAATGAACAATTTGCTTACGACGATTACTAGGATGTTTCAATTTTTTATTTACTTTCCAACAATATCTAAAAGTGTTAATTTATATTAAATAATATCAAACACTTTCGTTTAAATAAACTGTAATATTACTTGTAAAGACAGCCAAGATTCAAAGGACCAAAATCATCATAAAAATTGGCATAAATTAATTCATTATCGATGCTAAAGAAATCAATATCAGGAGTTTTCTGAGGTTCATATTTCCCTTCATGTAAAACTGCGAAAAATAATTTGTCTTTTACATATTCAGATACAAAATACACATCTGGATGATTGAAGACACTATTGACATCATGATGTTTGATTTTTTTAATTTCTGTTAAATGTAATTTAGAAGTTCGCATTGATTTGTCAAAATAGAGTTGATTTGCCATAATTTTTATTATTGTTTCTCATTATTATAATTATTTGGTGAATCTAGAAAATGTATTATTGAATTACAAAAATACTGAAATTTTGAATGTTGTTCACGCCATTTTTTTTCATCAACTTCAGATTTATAAACAAACTTTATCATGCTTTCGTCAAATGTTTTCAACTTATTTAATTTAAAATACATACGTATATTTTTTAGAATTTAAGTTAAGATAAAATGGATAGGGTAAAATATTAAATACGGAATATAGGATTTTACAATGCTTTTATTATTGATGTATAATGGATAATTAAATTTCAAACGAGAATACAATACAATCATTTAAGTAAGTTATGATTACTCCATAGCACTAGATGCTGTATATTACTTTTCTATTATAAAATGAGACCACTCAAAAGCTGGTTTCAAACAATTATCTTTTATTTAATAAATTTTCATATATCTTCTATATTTTTTCATTTATATTCAATTCACTTTTCACTTTAATATACAGGATTTGATTGTTTACTTATACACAAACTCACTAATAAGGCAATACTTATATTGTTTATACATTCATTTGCCAACATTTTTTGGCAAAAAATATTCTTTTTCATTTTAGTTTATTATTGTATGTTCTAATTCATCGATGATTGTTTCAACTTAATATGAAATAATTGATAATAAAAAATGAGGTATCCCTAAAAGTGATTAATTACTGTTAAAAATTCATTATTTACTATATTTATAATTGACTATCATACCATGGTTATTATTCATTAAATAACTCATTAGTTCCATTCACGTTTGAAATAATGATAAATAAATAAATGAAGAATGAGAGAAAACCAAAAGTAAGATTAAAAAAAAAAAAAATAAAATAAACTTAAAAAAAAAACCAGTGAATACTTTAACGGTTTGTTTTTTATTTCTTTACAATTTTCAATTTGCAATTTTCTTATTAATTTTTCTCTTAAAAGTCTGACCTTTTTTGGTATAATTGCATTTCAAATTATATTTTCCGAAGTGGAAAATTTACAATATTTATTAAAGTTACTCGTTAAATATTATTTACATATTATAATTAACTTTGTTGTTAATAGAATATAAATTGATTACTTATTTTCAATAAACTCTCTTAATATATTGCTTCACATCTATTCATTTTACACCCACAATTCCATTTGATTTTATAACTATTCCTCATTTTCAAAAAATTATACTTATTCATACAAATCTTTAGTATATCGGACTAATTGTTATTTTTTATGACAATTTATTTAATTTCTTTTAAATATAATTTAATATTGAAAATTCTTTTCTCACTATCGTTTCTCTTATTAGTAATAATTCTGGCCATTTAACGAGTACGATCCCACAAAATTTATCTTTTAACATTTTTAAAAAGATTTTTACACATAGAGTTACATCGTAAAATTACGATTCATCGTTGATGTAATATAAATGTTAAGTTCAAGAAAAAAATGTATGGCTATGATATTTATGTTAAAATATTTTCCTTTGGGATTTTCATACAACCTAGCTTATTATATTACAGTTGACGTAAATAAATTGTAGATAATCGACAATTACTTTACGTCAAGTGAAATTAAACTTTATTTGTTTTAAGTTATTTATCAGTTATATTATACAATTACTTATTGGACTTTTCTGTTTCTTATTACTCTTGAAAGCAAGAAAAATTTTATTACATTTCTTAGTACTTTTTCTTATTAGTTAAATTAAAAATTACGTTTTATGATCTACATAAATGTATTTATATATTTTCAGATTATACATGATAATATTTTTTATAATTATGGCTTGAAATATATATTATTTACACACAAATTTATTCATATACTCCATATATGTTAATAAAAAATATAGTGTAAATAAAATAACAGCACAACCAACTGACAGAAAATAATAACCCGTAAACTGCACCAATTTTTTCAATTAAATTATCAAATTAATTATTAAACTATTAAGAAAAAATTATATTACCGTAAATTATTACGGTTTTAAATAAAAAAAATTGTTTTTAAAGTAAAAATAATTTTTGCCATTCATTGATTATGTGTTATTATTCAGAAAACATATTTTAAGCCACATTGTCTAAATCGTTTTGTCATTAACACTCAAGTTATTACCACTCTCTAATAATCTTATCAAATCTTACTTTCTCTATTAGATGTAAATGCCAAGGTATCCCACGAGTCGACGAGAACTGTCGCATCTCGTAAGTTAATTATCTTCTGTAAGGCACGATCGTGAACGTAATGGGAAATTATTAATTCATTTAACCCAATTTGTTACTTTCCGTTAATCAATAATCAATAATAAATCATATAACTAATTAATATTTGTACAAAAACAGTTTTACATTTTAAGAGCTTAATCATGACTTCTGTTTACTCCAAGTAATTTTGCCGCGTCATCAGCAGATGCTTGGAGAACTTTGTCAATGATGCTCTTATCCCTGATTCCAAGTAAGTTGGAGATCAAATCATTTTCTGTATCAGGAGTTGTTTCAGAATGAAAACTTTGTTGATTAGTTAATTTACCAGTTAGTGTTGTGAGTGATTCATATGGATTAAATCTCATAAGTCTACTTGGAGCTGCATCTCCGGTTGCTACAGTTGCCACAGTTGGTAGTGAAATTCTATCTTGGATTTTATTTTCTCCAATATTTGCTGAAGTCATCATTACTTGTTGGCTTCGTGGTGTAATGGTAGGTGGTTGAATAGGATTTGTTTCCTCATCACCACTGGTTCCTACGTAGATTGTAGAGTCAACTGATTCATGCTTTTTACGATGACGAAGCATACTATGTTTCAATGTGAATCGTCTGCAGCAGATATCACAGGAGTATGGTCGTTCTCCAGTATGTGTACGCATATGACGTCGAAGATCTTCTGCAGACCAAAATCTACGCATGCAGAAGGCACAAACAACCTAGAAAAAAAATAAAGAACATAATTTTAAAACATGTTTTTAAAAATGGTAATGATGTAAATTTTTTTTTTACATAATGTGATTTTATTTATTAAATAAAAAGAATCATTTACCTTCCGATTGCTGTAGTCAGGAAATCTGCCTCGTTTTTCTTCTCCATCACTGAGATGTTGGGCAGGTGCATGATCCTCCATATTTTCTGTGTCCATATCAAGGGCACCTTTCGCCAAAAGCATTTCATAAGACTCTTCATGATTATCTTTAATGTGATCAAGACAGTCTTGTCGTTCGGAGAAACCGCTGTCACAGAGATGACACTTGAAAGGGACATCACTAGGCGATGGTCCAGGAGATGATCTTGGAGAAGGTCTTCGTGGTCTAGAGACATCCATATTTGATGGATGAATATTAGGAATTTTATTTTCAATATTGGTGTTAGTCTCTATATTTTCTGAGACACTAGACGATTGGCTTTCATAATCACTTCGATCATTTTGTTCTGGACATGGGGCTGGACTATGATGTTGCTCTGAATGAGTCTCGCTAATTGGACTTTCAGGTCTAGATGATTTTTCTCCATGTGGATGTTTGGTAGCTTTGTGTTTCTTTAGGTTTCCTAGCGTTGAAAAAGTGGAACTGGGACAGAGATTGCATTTGTAAGGTCTCTCTGGTACATTTCTTGTTGCAAAAGTGTTATTATTGACAGGGATTTCTTGAGCTTCTGGTGAAGATGAATTCCTAACACGTTGAACATTGTTAGGATTAGTCTTGTGTTTTCTGAGCAAATGACGATCGCAGTTAGATTTGGTTGTAAAAAGTAAGGAACAGTACATGCATTGATAAGGCTTCTGACCAGTATGAGTAAGAATATGTCGCCTGAGTGATGAAGTCCAAGGGAAAGGTCGTTGACAGTATGGACATATTACTCTATTTGGTGCCATAGAATAAGCAGATTTCTTCTTCTTCTTTTTCTTTTTTTTCTTCTTTAGTTTTGATGATACAGAATTAGCGGAATTATTTGAATTTACTGAGTCAGACTTTTCATCACTTCCTGAATTATTACAGTCACTAGTAGAAGCCACTAAGCCTTCTTCATCACTCATATCTTGTGGCCTAAACTGTTGATACTGTTGTGAGGCATTATCTAATAACTCTGAAACACTCGCCAAATCTGCACCATCTTCATTTTTTGGATTTTCTTTGTCATTTTCTTTGATTTCATCAACGTCCATAGGTTCATCTTTACATCTTAATACCATATCTTCTGGATTAGCATCACTTTCTGATTTTTCTTCATCCATTTTCTTTCCATTATCTTTGTTTTCTTCTAATTTTCCTCTCAATAGACTGATAGGACGATCTTCATCATCAAGTTCAGACCTTTTGTCGGGATTTTCATCAATTATCAACTCTTCTTCGGTATCATTATCCTCATTATGATTACCTTTTAGTTGCTGAGCAAGAATAGCGTATTTAACTTGATCAGAAATTGCATGCTTACTATCTTTACCCCTTTCATTAGAACCAGATTTCGGCAAAATACTAGGATAAGGTTGTTGAAGAGCACGATTGGATCGTTTGAGACTTCGTAAGAGTGTTGGAGGATAAGTTGGTGGTCTACCACGAGTAGAATGACCTCCACGAGGTTTCTGGCACCAGTATTGTGGATGTTGTTGTTTAACATGTCGTTCCATATTACTTCTAAGCGTGAATCTAGCTGTACAATGCTCACAAGTAAATGGTCTTTCAGTTCTATATCTCCTTTGTTTTTGTTTCTGGACTAGAACTCCATTTCTAATAACCATTTTGACAGAATTAGATGTTGAGGTGCTATCGATTCTTTCTCGTGGACTAACAACTCGAGAACTTGACTGTGATGCTATAAGTTTAGAATAATCACCTTGTTCATTTTGTGATGGTTGAGGCATGTCTCTGTTGGTTGGATAGCTTGAAAAATTTGGATTACTTATTGAAGGCTCCACCAATGTGCCTCCACTGGTCAACTGCAATCCTCTAACTAATTCTTTTTGTAATCTATCTCTTACAGCAAGATCTTGGCCAAATAAATGAGGATTAAATAAATACGGAGGTAAGATTCCAGTCCCTGCCGAGAATCCACCAAAATTTCTGTATAAAAGATGAGCATTGGCATATAGTGCCTCTAAAGATGATGAATTTCCAGATTGACCAGCTTTTAATAATGCTTGAGTTAATAAAAATTGATTGGTTGCATCGTAAAAGTCTTTACTTCTCTCAGAGTGATCAGAATTAGCTGATAAATCTGATCCAGTCTCTTTAGACTTCTTACTAAGATCTAATACATCCATTGTAAGATCCAAAGGAGCATCCTCGTTTGTCACATCATTTTTCTTTAAGTCAATCGGACTAGCCTGAATTCTTTGGTGCGATTCAGATTTGGCTTCGGTGACTAGAGATTGATTAGCATTCATTGACATGCTACCTTCGGAAGATCTAGAGTCTTGATCATTCATCTTCATATACTCAGACTTTATCATAAAATCATGATTTCCAGAGTTTTCGGAGATTCTGTGAGTCAGTTCTAGAGGATGAACAACTGGAGGTCTAGAGAATAGTTCAGTTTTATCATAGTGACTTACTGAATTAGCAACCATTGTAGGAATTCCCATGTGCCGAAGTCGCAAAGCTTCTTCACTTATTCCCACATCTTGTTTGATCTCCATTGGATAGTGCATCTGTTGATAAAAATCATCTCGATCGTTTGAGTAATTGAGAGATTTTCTCGAATCTTCTCTCATCACTCTAGGAGATCCCCTGTCAACATTTTCGTTAGTTGAATCTTCATTTGGATGGTAAATTAATACACTCTTGATGTCTTCTCTAGTCAACTTTCCATGACGATTTCTCACGTGTCTTTCACAGTTAGCTTTAGTCGTGAAAGCATAATGGCATAAAGCACACTCATAGGGCCTATCTCCATTATGGGATCTCAAGTGTCTCACCAAAGTAGCTTTGTCCGTTGACGTATAAGGACACATATTACAAGGATATGGCATTCCAGGTCCTACTCCCATATGTGCACGATTATGACCTTTCAAAGCACGAAGATTAGGGAAAATTGCAGTACATAATCTACATGGAAATTCTCCTTTCAATTTCATTCGTCTGACTTCCGCTGCAAAAGCATCTTGCGCTTCTTCTTCGTGATACTCTGATGCCGCTCCTGACGATCCTGATGATCCTATTGTCGAGTTTAATTTTACTTGATGATCTGGAGTGCTAGTATCAGATCTTGGAAGTATTGGACCAGATGTTACAGAAATAATCGACTGAATGTCTGCTAAATCTTTTCCTTCTTTTGCTTCAGTCAATGCTGCCTTATTTTGAAGATCAAGTCCAGCAAAAAAGTCATTACCTTTTATCTTATCTCCTTCTAATTTATTTGCTATTTGTTGAGGATTTCCACAGTCCATTTCATGAGCTTCCAATGCTGATTTACATGGAAACGCTCGCAGGCATTTTGAACACATAAATGTTGCGCTTTCTCCTGACGCTGGACGATGAAGAGACTGCTCACAAACAGCTCTTGCAATTGCTGGAAATTTATCTGATGAGAAATCAACAAAAGTCAAATCGTTGAAACCAACCACTGAATTTTTAAGGCTTTTATTATTATTCATTGCATTATCATTGAAATGCACCATATATCGATGAAGATTTAATACTCGATGATTTTTAAAAGTTCTCTTACATGTCTCACATTCGGCAGTGTAGTCTGGGTGATGTTTCTCTAGGTGAGCTTCTAATAATGCAACCGTTGCAAATTCTACAGTCTCACAAACAGGACAAACGAATGCATTTTGTGCATGGATAAGATCTTTGTTGTCATTTCTAGCATTATTCAATAAAATCTTATGTTTTCTACTAACTTCAAAGTCATCTGATTCATCAGTTCGTTTTCTTTTACCTCTGGATGGCGACACAGGGTTTGAAATGTCAGTTGAATTAGTCTTGGCAATTTCATTATTATTGTACTCATCAACGTGACGTCGTGGACGATCTGAGTCATTGCTACCATCAGAATCAGTGTAACTGGGAGGTGAAACCTCACGATGGGCATTTCTTAAGTGTCTGTTCATGTTTCCGTTGGTGGTAAAAGCCATGTCGCAGTACTTGCACTTGAATGGTCGCTCGCCTGAGTGAACCAGCACGTGCCGGTCTAAAGAACTAGCGGAACTTAGTACCTTATGGCAAACTCCACAAGAGTAGTCTTCTTCTCCGCTGTAGTCTGTGCTACGTGGAGAATTGTGGCCTCGTAAGTGATTCGTTAGTTCATGAGATGTAGGCAGTACTAAAGGACAAGCTGGGCAGGGATGAGATCCGTCTGAATGCTCGACCTGTAAATAAAATTATATTTAATCATTCTCTTCCCTATATGATGCTTGGTGAACTCTATTTATAATCATGAGTATTTCAAATGATATACAATGAATTATTACTGTATAAAATACTTACCGATGATGATGAAGCTGCATCAGTTTGATTTTCACTGCTGTGACGTGAGTCCGGCACACTGTCAATGGTCACTGTAACAGAAAAAACCAATTTGATAATGAATTTGATATTTTTAACAGAAAAAGGTTCATTTTAATTTCAAAGAAAATATTTTTATTTAAGTAGGTTTTAATGCTAAGAAAATTCTTAGAATAAAAATAAGAAGAAAACGATTTTTTTTATCAAACAACTCATTTTCTGTGAATTCTATAACTAAACATTGCCAGAGGAATACATCAGGTGTGATGGCACATCAAAGACAAAAGATTATATGAAAACCAATTGATTGTTACTTAAGATAACATGTACATACTTCTCGATAAGACACTTCAGACGTTTTCTTAAGGTTCTCAAGCTTATTGTTCATTATCTTACACAACTACAGACGATTGTAGTTCATATAAAAAATCAATAAATATATGTTTCAATGTCATTAAGATGGCTTTTAAAAATCTATAAATTGTTATTTGGAACAAAGTGAGTTATCGTATTCTTAAAAACCATTAAACATATTAAACTATATCTCAGACATTATTTTAATCTTTTAAATAAAACTATTATCTAGTTAATGTGTATGAAAATCTGACGTAGACAGGAAGCCAATAACAGAGATCGTGATCCGGGACATTAACATTTATCAGTAACCTCAGGCAGTATTTGTGACCACAAACGGATAAATCTTGCGGATTTTTTTCTTTTTTTTTTTTAAACAATGGTTTACCACTTCAATTTTACAGAAAAATTAGCAATAATTTAACCAACTATTTTTTTCTTTTCAAGATGTAATTTCAACAACCAAAAAAAATTTACCAAAGTAATAAATTTCATGAAGTGGAAAATATTATTTGTTAGAACATAAGTTAAGTAGAATTATATGTAGGGCTGTAGAGGTCAGTTATGATCGATTCTATAATAACAATAATTATTAACAAGAACAAAAAGATTAAAACAAGATACGTTATGTAATTGTAAAAAATATTTTAATCTAGAAATAAAATAGTTTCAAAATTGTTTTAAATAATTGCTATTAATGATAGTATTGTTGTATTGTTTGAATCAATGAAGAAATAATATGTGAAATACTTGTAGTTCGATTTTCCGAATGAAAATAAAGAGAAAATTATTCAGTCTTCATTGGAAATTATTTATAGCTCAAAATAACAATAGATAAAGAATACTAAATGAGAAGAAAAAAAATAATTTCTTCTCTTCTGAGTTTTTTATGGCATCACACGTGAAATATAATTGTATCAGCAGGTGATTTATTCATTCGCATTCAGTAGTCTACGAGGATTACGATGGGAAACGGGTTTGGCATGGGCAACTCGTCTCTCATGATGATGATGATGATGATGATGATGCTATGGTACTTGATGCGTTACTCGTGCGAACTCCCGTACTACACGTTTACGTAAGTTATGCTGCGTATGTTAAAAGTATTTTACCTCGAAGATGCGTGGGAGAAATTTAGATAAAGATAAATAATACGAAAGAATATAAAAAAGAATTGAGGTACAAGCAATTCAACATGATGATATTCCTAAAAAAAAAAAAAATAAACTTTTTGAAATGAAATAAAATTATTACATGAGCCTAGACAATAGTTATAGTTGGATTTTGATATCAAATAGTGGTTTATTATAACCTTGGATCTTATCTCAATACTGATCTCGATAACCCTGCTTGAAGAACCTTGAAAGTGGAACTCGACTGGTCTCTCGACGGAAGAGAAACGTCTCAACTCTATAAACGAGCGGTTGGATTGCTCACACGTGGGTATAATTCAAGAAAAAGGCCTTTGTGAGCTATGAAATCTCCATCTCCATCGTCAGAGAGCATCTTCGATGGTTTAGTTACTTCCCACAATTTTCTCAGAGAAAAAAAATTGCTTATTATAAAAAAAAACTATTAAGTGAATAGTTTCTAAAATCTCTAGAAAAATAGTTTTATTTTTTTCCAACTTTATATCTCATTTTCCAAAGTATCTTCAGAATCCTTATCAGAGTATTGTTTCAATTTATTGATTCGTTCAATTAACGCATCACCACTTGAAAGGACTCTATAAACAATAAAATTTTTAAATGCTTTAGAATATTCTCGTCATCAATTGTCAACAAGCTGTTTATCAATGTTTTAAAAATCCTAATATTTCTGAGTAATCACTATTTAATCGGTTTTAAATGGTTTTTCCTTGATGTTCGGGAATCCCAAACCATGAAAGTGGTGGAGAGTTGATACAGAAGCGCATGCGTATCAAACATGATGTTGGATGCTGTGCTGGATCCAAAGTGGGGAGACAAGTGGGGGCGTCGCCCTGGTTGCTTATTGGAGAAATTCCATCTTAAAGCTGTTTTATCTTATTCCTTATGACGTTTACATGTTTCAAACTACCAATCATGCTTCTTTCATTCCCCTTAGTTCTTGTTTCTAGTGACTGACGACCTCACAGCCTCCTCTACCTCCTCTTCCGTCCTATCGAGGCTGCTTTATTCTCAATAGCTGTCTCTCTTACTTCAACTGCAACATATCTCAGCACTCTGTCTCCTTTCCCCACCCTATGCTCTTTTCGTAGGGCTACACCCACGACACGAGTGAGATAGAAGTAAAAATGGCGATTGGCCCGTGTGTTTCGAGAGCTGTAACCCTGGTAACCTTGGACGTACCCAACTGGAACCCCCAACCATCCCTTTTAGCTTAGAAGTCAACTGCATACGTTAGACTTTTCGATTCATCAATAAAATTTACTTTGGAAAATTCCATATTCAAAACATCAATATCAGTTAAAAATTAATTGGTTCAACTTTAAAATGATGTTTGCAATGATTTTCAGCAAGTTTTATTCAACTTGGACCAGGTCGTATTAATACTAAAAATATACAGGTCACAAGTATCCAAGAAAGAAATGATTCATTAATAAGAGTAATTTATTGATAAGAAAGCTCTCGACGGAAATGATTTTGCTGTTAAATCAATCATAATTTTTCAACCCTGTAATGTATTCAAATAGTATAATCGGTCAAAGGTGCTAAAATGACATAGTTAAATCACAGTTTGAAGGTAGTTATGTGATGGAACATAAGCAGAAGGGCAGCAAACTCATGTATACATAAAAATATTAAATTGAAATGGGTTGCATTCTTGATACATCGAATGTGGACGTAGCACATTGGTGGTTATCTATAAAGCTTCTGTTGCCATTTTAAGTATCATCAAGACATACGTGGCCCAACCGAGTTTCTCCGCATGTACTTGATGCCAAAGTGTAGCTTGGCCTAGAGTTTAGAACCTATATTGGAGAGACTATAGATCTACTAATGGACTATAAGCTTACAGATATAACAACCACTGAAAATCCACATTGCGAAAGTTCCGGAAACCAAATGACAAGAATGAATGACAGTTTTAACTTTCGATTTTGTTCATTTTATTATTCATTTTGTATATGTTATATTGAATTGGCGTTCTAATCCACTTTTTAATATTATCAGTTTTCATGTAATTTTATTATCAACATCTATTATTAATTTTCGTTCAACGTTACATCAAATGTATTTATTATTCATTCAGCTAATAATTATCGTGAATATTTTTTCAGCCATTTTCAAGATCTGTTTATCGTGAATTTCGTAATATTTGATAATTTATCAAAAAAAATTTACAATTCTTTATCAAAATTCTTTTTTAATAGCTTTTTTATCATATTTATCATACAATTGGTAAATAAATACTATAGTTTCAGCACGTGCTATAGATCGACTTTCAATACTTTTCAAGACACGTCCCTGATCATTTCAGAGTTGTAATACATTAGGGTGGCCACAAGAGAAGAATAGGGAGTGGTTTCTTTCTCAATGCCACACCCTTCGAATGCTGGATCAAAAATCATCTCGAATATCTCTCAACAAATATTTGACTTCCTCCCAAAGTAATTTATTTTCAATCAATCGATTATATATTTCTTTACAAATAAATAATTTTATATTTGACCAGGACTTGTTAAACATTTGTTTAAAGGTAGTATTACAATTTAATCATCCATTCATATCATGTAATTCTTCCTAAGTTGGAAGATTGATGAACTATTTATTTCGACTAGTAAAACTGGTTGTAAGCCAAACAAGTAGCAAAAAGTCACTTTAATCATTCCTATATGTTTTATTTGGGATCAAATCGAAAATTTATCTTTCAAGACCAACCAAACGTCTCAACTTATTTTATCTTATAAAACCATAAACTTGAATTTACAGTTGTAAGAATTAACTAAAGCTCGTCTCAATTCCTCTCTACGTTCTGGAAACTGCACAAATAATAATAAGGAAAAAAATTCATACGTGATATTGAATAAGGAAAAATAATAAATGTTATTTAAAGACAAATCTGTATTGAGATGAAGATATAAATCTATCTGCGAATGGAAATAAAATGATCCTTGACGAATTTTGAAAATAATTGTTTTGGCAGATCTCAGGAAGATAAAGTTTAAAAAAATGATACAATAAAAAAGATTAATGTAATGAATAATAAGACAATAAAAATTATAGTGTGTTGGATCAGAATTCCCTGTCTTATTTCTGTTTACAAAAAATCATCAAAGCAGGTCACAGTCTGGCGTAATTTCATCATCGCACTCGTCTCCTCGATATTGTGTCGTATCCCCCAGAGGTGTTTTAAAGTTTGTTATCCAATCGAATTGAGTGTTTCTGAATCACGTACTTGGAAGCTGATTTCATTATGTCCCTCTACTGTTATCAATTGCCGTGGGATACAATCATAAATGTCTTTACTCTTTTCTTGGTAAATTCGATTTATTAACTTCTTCATATTTGATGTTTATCAGTGAAATTTAAGAGTGGAAAAAAAAAGTAAATACAACTTACCCTTTGTAGAGCAATCCATGCCGGTTCACTGAGATAATCCTTAAGTCATGGATGAAACACTTGGATCTCGTGCTTTCTATATCTTCGGTTAAAATCCAAATGATTCCACATTCATCACCAAATTTCATTCACAACAATATCAAACTTTATCTTTCAATTCAATAATTCACTGAATTTATTATTTATTCGTTGGATCTAAATCTACACACACTTGAGTTTATATTAAGAATCCAACTGCACAGTTCTATTTATCCAATATAATCCTGAAGATACTTCAACACACAAGTCACTATTCTCTGAGATGAAATAATATTTCTCAACTTGAACGAGAGGTAGATCAGTGTGCGAACAGACGAGATGTCTTTCACACAACTCTCCGGCGAGAAGTGACTCTGGTTGGGCTGACAATTTCTCTCAACCTGCTCGCTTTGACTCAGACCTCATCATCTTTCCCTCTCCAAGTTTCTCTCTCCTCTGCCGGGGAGTTCCCCACTCCTCACATTCGAACCAAACGACCAGTGCGGTCGAGGGCTGAGGTAGCCTTCCCTACCGCCCCCACTGCTCGTAGCTTTAACTCAAGCTTAAGTCAGTCCCTCTCTCCTCTCTCCCTCTCGCCAATCACTTCATCCCTGCCCCTGGGATCCAGCAGCAGCCGCAGCAGCAGCTTCGGATGGTGGCTGACCTCTGTGCTACCGCGCACGTACACTCACGCTACATGTTGAACCTTTGATGTATATGCTATCATGTAGATATCCTTCTGGTGTATACTTTACTCTTTTATGTCGTTTATTTTTTAGCCTTCTATTTGACATCGATCTGATGATGATGATGATGATGATAATAATAAAATACTATGAGAAAAAAATTATTCACTTCGGTTTTTAAAAAATCAATATTTTTCTATTCTATCAAGATTTCAACAGAAAAATGATTATATGTTTTATTATTCTTTAATAGGTTTTACTTTTTTTTTAAATAAAAATTTTTCATCACTTTAAAAAATGATTTAGTAAGTAGATGAATTTAATTTAACAGTTGTTTTAAATTTTTACCAAAATGTCATGTTTAAACAGTATTTTAATTTCAGATTGTTAAGATGTGATTGTATTTATTGATTAATAAAAAGACACATTTAGTTGTTAGAGTAGAAATAAAGGTTCAAGACTGTGTAATGAGTAAGTAATTACATTGAGTATATATAGCTGTACATTTAAACATATTATGTAGCAGTTAAATAATACATTGCAGTTGTGAAAATAAACGAGAATCAATCAGTCTTCGATCAAAAGTTATTAGGTATTGTAATGACAATGAAAGAATATATATATATATATATATATATATATAGAGTGTTATGGAGTAAAATGATGATAATATTCAATCGGTATACTGAGTATAGAAATCCTTTGACTAACAATGAGATACTGTTGGTTTTATTTAAACATCAAAACGATTATAGTTTCACTATACTCTCTCTCCCGTTCACTCGCATACGATCAGCTCATGTAATGCTTAGAGATAATTATTGATTTTTATGATAAGCTAACGGAAGAAGCGTGATTTGTTCAATCCAAATCCTTCACAGTAGCTTACCTTCCGCCTTACTTTTCAGCTTTGATACACTTACTTGCATCAGAGATAAATTCGAAATGTTTGATTAACTTCATGTTACTGCAGTATTAAGATTTAATTTTAGTTGTATTTAATTAAATAACAATCAAGGTTTCTAATTTTTTGTATATTTTAAAGCTTAAACTAAGCTTAAAGTTCCAAAGTTTGTACAGGAAATTCTCCTGTTATTAAAGGCAAACTTGCAAACTAATTAATAATATTTCCAATGAAGAAAAGGTTGTTGAAATAATTATTTACCCATGACCGTTTATAATTATTTCATCATCAAAATGAACTAATTTTAATTCATTCATACTTTTTTTCCATTGTTTGTGTCTAATCAATCTTGATTTTATTTTATTTCTTATTCCTCTGCTGATACGTCATTTCTTCTTGAACATTCTCTCAAGATTTAAAATACACTGTAAATCGTAGTGTTTTATTTTAATGTACTTAAAGTGTTTTAAAATGACGTTATTCATTTGATTAACATTTCAGTAACTTTTTAGACACTTGGAAGTACATTAAAAGTTACTACAATGTTAATCAAATGGGTGACGTCATTTTAAAACACTTTAAGTACATTAAAATAAAACACTACGATTTACAGTGTATTTATTAGCTAATGCTTGAAACGACAAATCCCAAATCTCATAGAAGAATAGATGGGATTATCTTCCCTTATTTTTACTTTTAATGAGAAGTTATGATATATGGCAGAAGTCAGAAAATTCCCACTTTTAGGAAATGGCGAGAAAAACAGTTATGCGGATTATCATAGGGGTTCGAGAGCCTCTCAGTAACTCTACTGGATGCCACGACAATTATGCTGGCTCTTAAAGATTTACTTTGCCCGCCTGTGATATATGATGTAATTCTGCTTACTTTTACCCAAAATATGGGTACCAAATATACCTGTTAGTACAAATTCTTATAATTTCACAAATATTCTAAACCCTTCAATTATGCTACCAGTAACATGTAATGAACTCGAAGATTAAAGAATGCTGGATTACTAAATGCCATATATCTTGTTCGAAAGGCTTTGACAAGATTGGATGGTGGCTTAAAATTTTGACTAACCATGAAAATCTAATGATTGGAATAAGATAATATATAACTATTCTTTCCTTGATTGTATATTTCCTGTATGTTCGATCAAATACATAGGAGATTGACTTTAAGGTCAATCTTAAAAGTCATTGACTGTAGAAATTATATTACAAACAGTGAGGAGAGGAGAATAACAATGATGCTATCTATTGTTAGTAATTCATGTGTGTGCTATGACGCATAAACGGTTGCTTTGATACTTATGTTAATTCTGTGTACCTGAGAATAAAGTTAGAAGTATGATCAGGAACAGAAGAACGCTTGAATATTAATTGCGACTGACCTGATGCAGCTGATGGACCATCGGTGAAAAAGTCTAAGACCTATGTAAAAGGTCTACAAAGGATTTATCTCATATATAAAACCTTTTATGACGTTTTATGCAGTCATTAACTGGACCCAGGATAGCAAAAAATTATCCAAAAGACTTCTAGCAGTTGACTATAACGGTTTCAAAAGACTCATTTTTCTCTACATGCAGGTAGTTTGGCGTCAAACGCAAAATTTCGTTATTTCAATAACTTTCAGAATGACTAAGATAAAAGCATTCAAAGGAAAGTTAAGATGAAGGTAGATTAGCAAACTCAAAGTCTTTGCTTCAAAGAGATTTTGTCAAAATGTTTGTTGTTAATTACTTTATTATTTGTCGCAAATGACGAGACATAGGAATAACTATCTGGATTCTAGAGATCTGAATATTTGTTTTGAAATAATAAATCATCAAGTAAGTTCCAAGTAAAATTCTTCTGAATAATAAGACGCCAAAGTAAGCGCCAACATTCTTCATTGGAATTATCTATATTAAAGTTTGTCATCAAATTACTTTTACGAAAGAAGAAGAAGAAGACGTCTTCTCCGGAAATAGAAGAATAAAAATCAGAAACAGACAGTATTTACAGTTTTAAAAGTACCACTATTTAGATTAGCACTAACTGCAAATAGTGAATATTAACTAATTTATTTTTAGAAAATCAATAAAGATAGTGTGATAAAAGTTTCATCTCCATCAGATCTCAAAAATTAATTTAAGATAGATATTTCTTCATCAATATAAATAAAGCTAATCACATACAATATCAAATTGATAAGAATATTTCTAAAACTCAACCAAGAAATATATTTTAGGAGAAGCCTTGTGTTTATCTCTAAAGGAGAAATATTTTGATTATACTTAGATGTGATAATCATCATTACGAGAAGTAATTAAGGTAAATGAAAAACACGGTTCTAAACTCATTAAAAAAAATTTTAAGTATTTCAATATCTCTATTACTTGCATTTAAGTTGCTAAGTGTATAGAAAATGTTATTTAGAAGCCATCAATTTGTCGTTATAGGTATGTTCTACTCTGTATGATGAATTTCATCTTCACATTATGCTTTATCTCTCTAAAAGGTATTCTGTTCATTGATAGCTCGGATAGTAAATGTGAAACAAATAAGTATTTATTCTTATCATCAATATGCAATGTCTTTGCTACTTTTAACCATCATTAATTATAGTAAAATGAGTGAATATTGATGATGTAATATTAACGTGAGTTCATTAATTGTGATAATTATACTCAACATATCTTGTACATTTATTTAATCATTTTATATTTTATTCAAATTTAGTATCATTGATAGTCATTACGTATTTAAACCTGAGGTTTTCTATGAAACTAATTCTTTATACAGCTAGACGTACTAAGCTCCTGTGGCTAATTGGGTCTCTACTGCGCCCAATATTTCGACTATATGACTCTGTAAGCTATTAACACCAAGGGTCAGCCAGGACTCAGACTAAAATCTATTGTATCCTTCAACTACTTTAAAATGATCATTGTCGCTAGTTCAAGTGAGTCTGAATTTTTCTTCAAGGATTTGCAAAAATTTTGTTCTTTCATAAATAATATTTATTATTTGAATATAAAAATTAGATATATTTGGAAACAGACATTGAAGATTCAAAATTGTGCATTGTAATTGTTGTTATATCAGTCAAGTACTGTGGCCTTCAAGTTGAATAAGGTAATTAGACAATAAATTTTGTCTGGGTGATATTGTTGAAGTGAGCTCGAGTTGAAAGAAGGCATATAGGAAATAGCAATTGAATAAAAAGAAAGAAAAATAGAGAACAATAGTTAATAGAATGTTATCATCTTGGCCTCGCATTCTGAAAATTAAGACAGAAAATTGTCCACTCGGTTGATCATTATGACAGTGTATTGTATGTCAAAGACATTATGGCTGACGAGTGCGATAAGTTCATAATTTGTAATTTGTTATGAAAGCGTTTATTTTTGTTTCTTACCCATTTGTCGATCATCAGCAATTAATTAGAGTAATCATTATTGTAATGGAGATAAAAGTTTTCTTTGAAAACTCTTTATCTAAAAACAACTATTATTTTATGATGAATTAATTGTTGCTCTAAAAGGTTGAATCATCGAAATGATTTTTTATTTAATCTATCAAATGAACGTAAGCTAAAGATTATATATCTTTTATTGAGTAAAAAAATTTTTTCTGTGATGCTGTAGTGTCAATAAGCTCTTAAGAATATAGTATGGAAGAACTGATAAGTAAGGTGTGATTAGATCGTTTTTATTTGCTTCAACTTGAAACTGTCCTCACCCATGTTTGATGAATGATGTCATGGCATTGGTCCATCCGGTTCTCTGTACTTCTCTTTTATTTCTTCCTCATGGTCCAAGAAATTTTTTCTTTTCTCTCCTGATAATGATAATAAATCCCTCAAGATCTTTCGTGATATCTTATCCGAGTAAAGCTTTAACTCTTCTTTGGCTCATAAAATTTTTGAAAGATTTCGGATTGATATTGAATAAATAGAACGAGCATCAAGTCAAATAAAAAGATTACTGCTCGGTATGATATAATAAAAAATATGATTTCTAAGGAAAATTTTATTTTTACAATTGAGTTGAAAAATATCATAAATTAATCATAGAGTATTTATTTATTTCTGTTAAGTCAGAGTAATTGTTCTTCGGGATAACAGATATTCTTTTTTCAACATTGATTCATTAAATTAATATTTTCTTTCTCTACATTTCTATTTATTAAAGTAATTCCTAGACTTAAAAAATTATTTTTAAAATTTAATAAATTAATTTAAGATTTTTTGTTTTAAAATATGATTTTCCAAAGACTTTTTTATAGTAATCTTCATGTTTCTCAGAAATTTTAGAAAGTAAAAAATAAAAATAAGTATTCTAGAATCGATTATTTGATTCCCTATTTTTGAAAACTTCAGCAACATCAACCTTCATACATAAGATGAATAGTAATTTGTTGATTGAATCTAAATAGACTGACCTACATAAGGATTGGGCCTGGAATTGATGTAGGAGAAATGTTAGCTCATGCACGGTCAATCGACTAGCAGTATACGGTTGTATGGTGCTGTTACATGTCAGTGAATATATAATGGTCGCGCGACACACGCGGAAGAACGACTTTACGAAGGTTGCATACGAAACAGACCAATAGGTATCTCACGGAGCAAAGCCACTTGTAGGTGTATCACTACTCGCTTGAATGTAGGTTATCCGTTATAGTATCACTGACGATTGGACGTGCAGTCGCGACAGCCATGTCAGAATAGTACCTTAATAAGTTCCGCAGGATGTGCTCTCTCTTCATTTACTTCATTAACTGAATTTTCTTCAACTTATGTTTTTCAATGTCTTGACATCTTAGCTTGATTTAAGAAAGCTCTCCAGATGGGACACGTAATATATGCGATGTAATCTCATAATCATGTATATTTCCTTGGAAAATATTTTTAAAATTAGGGTCCTTAAAAATATTATTTCAACCTGGCAGATGTCTGTCGATCGCTGTGTAAATATACCTGTCCCTATGTACGTTTCTAACATTATAGCCTCTTGTACAGCACCTTCGTCTGTCCTCTGACCCATTATATGGTCATCAGTGATGAACAGTGGGGTGAACACACTTCACTACATATAGGTGTATTATGCTAGTCACCAGTCTACTCTAATATTATAACATATAACAGCACGTGGACACACATGTATATTAATTCTCATGTTTGCTATACATGTGATCTAAGGAAAAAAAATTTCCCAACAAATGAGGTGGGTTGGAATGAAACAGGAAGAGTCAAACCACTCTGCTCATTTTCTTCATCAATTAATGACTTTTGGGATTCAGAAAAACATCCATCAAAAAATAAAATAGTCTTCAATGAAAACATTGAATTAAAAGTGAAATTAATACTTTGATAATCATCCAACTTTACAGACTGTTTAAGTATTGAACTAAGGTTTTTCTAATAAATTTTCTAAATGTAGCTGTTGTTGAAAATAAATTTGTTTTGAATAGGAAAACTTATTGATGCTATGGGGATTTTAGATTTCAAATACTTTATCACTTGTTAATAAGAATTTCAATATATTCCAAATTCTTCTTGGATTCTGTATTTCCAAGATTTTTTCAACGTAAAAAGCTCATTTATAATTCAGTCGCGTCCATCTCTTCCAGATGAGAGAGGCACATCTTTTGAAAACATGGAGAGCATAGAAAAAATCTCCAGTCGCGTTCAATCTGTGTAATTGTCTTTTTCCTACACATAACTTTAGCACTCATATCGAATACATATATCCAGTAACAATACAAGCATCATACCTTTCATGTGTGTACTTACAAATAATGTGCAGAAGTATACAAAGACTGTCTACTTTTATCTAAATATATATACTGGTATTATATACTCATACTAATGTGTAAACGAGCTGTCTGGTTTTTTTTGAAACAGGCGCGTGTGAGATCCACTCGAGTTGCGTTGGGAGGCTGCGTCAGACGTGGGAGACAGGTAGCTTGACTTCCGGTTGACGCTAGAGCTCAACCTATTGTATAAACCAAGACTATACACAAGCATGCATATGTGTTACCTGTAGATACATCAAGACTTCTATATATCTTTCATTTTCTACTCTTGTTTGGATTCAGAGATACTACACAACTCTTCAAGTATCTTATACATCCTTATTGTCATTTATAAGCTGAAGAAACAGACTCAGATGACTCTTTGAGTCTTTCAAAACTTTCTACAACTCAACTTTAAATCAAATGGAATTTATTTTCAAGTTATTTAAACTCTATAAATATTTTTTATTAATTGTAACAAAAATATCTTTCAATTGAAATAACTAATTAATAGTTTCTATAAAACTACTTCGTAAATTACATTAATAATATTAAAAATGGTGTATTATTAGAGTTTTTGTTGCAATCTATTTTATTGTTCATCTCTATTTTATGGTCTTATTAAAAATTAATTTAAAAAATTTCTTATCAAAGCTATTTTTATTCAATTATTAGTTTTATGAACGTAAAATAGTTAATAAATAATATTAAATAATAATGATAATGATACAAGCCTATTGTTGCTTGAAAAATAGACTTGCGTGTTTCTTAGACTCGTCAGACTCTTTGAAAACGTACGTTGTTGTGTATAAGTATTCCATCATTTTTTTTTAACATCTTTTACACTATGTTTTCATTTTCTCTTATTCATTTATATACTTATACTGTATATATTGTACAATATTTCCATAATAAAGTAAAGAATGTATTCATGACTCATTAAAAAATATATAAAAGGGATGTTGACTATCTCTGGAGTCTGAGAGAAAAGAGAACAGGTGGTAACAATAGGTTTTAAAAAAATGAAGACTTAAGACTCTTCACTTCTCACACAAGTTTTTGTATTTTTATATTTTTTATGTTTTTTACTCATATATATATATATATATATATATATATATATATATATATATATATATATATATATATGTTTTCCAATTATTATTTATTCCAATTTTTATAAACAATTAAATCTTGATAATCTTTAAAATTATTTTCCTTTTTATCTAAAATTTTAGTATTCAAAAAAATATTCAAAATATTTTTGGTTGATTGGTGAATTATTTGAAGCCTTTCTTGATGCCTACGTGCTAATATATAACCCAGAAATAATGACTTATCGTTCAAATAATGAGAGATAATAATTCCTCACGAGAAAATTCATCAAGAGTATTTCATGATGTATTTTACTTCTCTAGACTTATCCTTCGCCATTTGATGTCAGATTTTTTGATTATATCATTTTTTTTTATTACTATTTTATTGAATACACTCTGAGTAATGCTCTGGGATGCAGAGCATAGAGTCAAAGTGTGAGAGAGACGAGAAAAAGAGATGTGAATATACTATCTTATCACGTTTCTCGACGTGACAGTACCGAGAAAATGATTTTATCGATGTAATGTGTTAGTTTGGGAGAGATGAATGGACTTGTTGCATGACTTTTGTCGGCTATATCTGTATCGTACATATATTAATCCGGATACTAAATGAATTTAGCAAACATTGAGCTTCTCATTGTGTTTTATATTTCTTTGTTCTTTACTCCTTTTATCAAAATTATGTTTAAAAACTTTTTTTAGTCTTATTCTTTATCAAAATGATGTGGTACATGATTTTGTCATACATGGAAATAATTTATGATTATTCATTAATTATCACAACTTAACACAATTCAGAAAAATAATTATTTCAAGTTAAAGAAAAAATATATATAGATACATGAAAATTAGTAGTAGAAAATAATAGTTGAAATAAATGAATATTTGCTTGACTTCATTAAACAAATTTATTATTAAACTTGAGCATAATAAGAATTTGAAAAATATTTGATTATGTGTTTTTTTTATTCGTTCGCGAGAAGACTAAAGTTACGTTACACTTTACACATTTTTTCAAATAATATAAATAAGGTCTGGCGTTAGATAAAAAAATTACAAAATGACTAAATTTATTGACAGCTTGAAAAGATTGTCTAAAATTAATTGATATACGTAATGAGTATATAATTATTAGTTGATCTTAATATAATGGATGTTGACTATTTTTCAATGATATCGAGTACATATTGGGAAATGTTAATCAGATGATAAAGATGAACGAAAAATACGGAAAAATTTGGTACGATGTAAATGAATGTGTGTTGGAGCTGCGTGTACACAGGTGCTGTCTTACGCAAATGCTGCAATTAAAGGAGAAAAAAATATAGAAAAAGAGAGTATGAAAGATATAAGGAATTTACATCAAACAAAAAGTCGTCTTTTATCAGTTCGACAGAAATAATAATTTTCAAAAATACGTACGTCGACATCTGATATTCATCAATGTGACTCGGTTAGTTTAGTGACGAATACAATCACAAATTTATTGAAATTTATTGTTATTATTTTAAAGTTATAGTTACTCAGATAGACAAATTTTGGATTATTTACTTTATATTTCTACCAATTTCTTATCATAAGAAGTAGCTCATAAGCAGACGTTGTGTCTGATCTATAAAATTTCAAGTAGATAAAATTTAATGACAGAATTGGCATTAGTATAAATTTGATGAAAATCTAAAAAAAGCTATCATTGCATTCGTTTCGAGATCATTATGGTAAAACAATTCAAGAATTTATGATTTATTATTTTGTAATTACAAACTAAAATTTATACATCACTATTACACTAATCACTTTACTTATATTCCTTAACACTCTGATCACTTTTATTACTATGATTTTTAAAATATTTAGCATTTTGTGTTGTACATTATCATTCTGAATGACACTTAAACTCGGTTCTTCTCTATTACTTGAGAAACTTTCCGATTCTTCTTTACATATGCGTTGATGTTGTCCTGAGAAATATTCCAAACTGCTATCTAAACTTGGTTAAAATTATCCTGAAGTCATTTTTCTAAAACACTCATCACTTTTAATTATTCAATAAACTTTTGACGTTATCTTAAAAAATACCCAGTCGTTCGTTGAGCTGTCAACGAGAATAACTGCCATATTGAGAAAAATCCGAATCAATACGAAGACACCCGATCATCCGAAAATTTTTTAGGATAAAGTGTCATTCAAGATCAGCATAAATTTATTTCAATTTTACATGACATTTATAAGTGTATACAGCATGTAATGCATGCATTCCATCCGTTATAACTTGTCATCATATTTATAAAATATTTAGCTGAAATAATTGTTACATTCGAAAAATTTATTTAATTATTGTAAATCTTTTAGAAACAGTTAAATGTAGTCTATGATAATTTACCAAGTCTATCTGGGTAAATTTATCCAGACCCCGATAGACAACAGTTCAAAATTAACATCAATTTGAGCTTAACACTTTTTGAACACTTCCAAGTGCACTAAAAGTGATTGCAATGTTAATCAAATGGGTAACACCATTTTAAAACACTTCAGGTGTTTTAAATTAAAATACTTGCTAATTGGAGATTTGCAATGTATACACAGCATTGTGGTAAACGGCAAGAAGCGTTTAAAAGTCATCTAAAAAATTTCCATAGTTCGTTTATGATGTTTAACATTGTAAATACTTTACAGCTAATCAGGGTATTTATTCTAACATATATATTTTATGTTAATTAAATTAATAAAATATATTTCACAAGTACACTGCAAATCGTAGTGTTTAATTTTAATGCCCTAAAGTGTTTTAAAATGACGTCACTCATTTGATTAACATTTCAATAACTTTTAATGTACTTTCAAGTGTCTAAAAAGTTACTGAAATGTTAATCAAATGGGTGACGTCATTTTAAAACACTTTAAGGGCATTAAAATAAAACACTACGATTTGCAGTATACTCTAGATCTTTTTACACATATTACATATTCAATTAAAAGTTTTAATCAGATAATAATTGATACATATTGAATATATTTCAGTTATAAAAACAGTTTAATTTTCTATTTATCCGTTAAGATTTTTTTCTTCAAGCAACTTCCTTCTTTAATAAAAGACGGAAACTGAATTATAGCTTATTGAGTATAACGTCTAACATTGTCCGCAAATTGTCATGTGCGATCGTGTGCGGCACGTGCGGAATAAAAAAGGTTGAAAGCAAAGTGTGCTCGCGAACAGGTTGCCCTGATGACAGGTGCTGTTGCAGCAGTATATACAGCAGGAGACCAACCGCGAACTTACCGAGAAAGAAAGTGCCACAGAAGCAGTAACACCAGCACCCGGTCATTTGATATATTAAAAAATAATTTCGTGGTCACGAGAAACCAGTGGTAAAAATAGAAAAGACGATCATCAGATATTATCAACAAGATATGCATGTTAATTTTATTATAATATTCTCTATCACTATTCAATTCAATAATATCAAACATAAATAATTATCACAATTAGCATTACTTGCTTAATAATTGTAAGCAGATCATTTTAATATAATTATGTTAAACGTGCATTTTTAAATAGTCTTATGAAGAAAAAAAGAAGTTAATATTTATAAAATATTTTGATGACTAAATGAAATGAAATGCTAAAGAAACAGAATATTCATTTGGAGTTCATACATGACAAGAAGAGAGTATATGGAGAGATAGGGAATGGAACAATGAGTGAAGCTCAGCCTCGACTGTTACTCAGCAGACCATGAAGATGCAATAATTTGCGCGCGCGTTCTTTGAAGAAACCAGCCAACGAGAAATAGAATGGACGATGTGCAAGTTTGAATATTAACTCATCTACTTTCGATTCTAATTTTAAACTAATCGATGTTTTTTTTTTTACATTGTTTATATCTACACTAATTTTATTAAAATATTTGAAATGAATCTTATTAACAAATTCCATAATATTTTATTTGGAAATAAATCATATGAATGATGAAGTTGACAAGGACAATATTAACTTGCTCTTTTATTTCCGCTTCAACATATACATGCAGTTAGAGTCTTTGGAAATCTTGCGCAATATTCGAGGAATATACTTTTTCCTCAGTAACGTAGTGCGTATCTCAATGAGCGTTAAAAAGAAAGTAAAAATTTTTTTTAATGAATTTAATTAGTGAAAGAAGGTTTTTAAATATTTTTGAAAATAACTTACAGGTGATATATTGATGCATGAAAAGAATATTTCATTATTATGCATCGCTTGCAGCCGCAAATGTATTTTTAAGAGAGATACAATCCTAAAGGAAAATCTGACACTTATAAAGACGATCATATGAACTATTTTTCAAGCTGACTATTATTCAAAGCACGCGCGGAAATTTGAAGCCTTCGAGTGAACGGAGAAGAATCGAAAGTGATTCCGGATTAAATTTCCAAGGCATCGCTAGTGACTAGAAGGAAATATGTTTCCAACTTCTTTGAAGATAAAAGAGAATCCTATTATGATTATTAACGTACAAAAATATTTGATAATTGATCTTAAGTCTGAGATAATTCAATTTTTGAGTAACATTTTTTGTTATTTTAATATATCAAAATGTGTTTGCTAAAAAAAATTATTGTAAATTGTTTTTTTTTGCTTCAATTATTTGATTATTGAGTTGATTATCATCAATTAACCAACAAGAGAGAGAAAAAATAAAATTAATATACACAAGAATAAAAATAACTTTGCAATTAAATGAATTAATCAGCAACAATTGAGTAATGATTTTTTATTCTTTATAAATAGAAATATTTTATATTTTATTTCAATCAATTTATAATATTTTTTGCGATGCTTTATAAAGTCCTTGTGTAGATTTGAAAGAGTAGGAGCAACGATGCACATCTTTTCAACGGCAATTTTGCAGAATTGCATATGATTTTAGATAATAACGAAGATCTAACGGAAGAGTCTCGTCTTGTAGTTACAGAAACACTTGATTCATCTCTTGAATCATCACAAAATTTTCTCTTACGAGCATCCAGCTCTTATAAAAAAAAAATCTTCAGCAAATCCATCTACATGAGCCATCAGTATTATTATCTTTTCAAGTGCATGTGTAGAACATATACAGATATAAATGCATACATTTGACATTTATGTGCGGTCATATGTATAAAGGGGAGGTATATATAAAGATGATATGAGATTACACTGTGATATGATTCCTTGCATGCAGTTGTCGATCCTTGTGTATCATATTGGTATATCATTGCATAAGATAAGGATGAAAGTATCTTGACTTCCGGAGAGATGTTTTAAAATGTCATTCGAGTCGTTCATTCGCGCGTGCGCCATGCGTGTAAGTACTTTTATATTTCCGGTATCAATAAATTCATGTATGGATTTCATTTTGAACGAAAATTTCATTGATGGTTTATGCAATAATCTTCTTAATAAAATGTTTTAGATACAATTTATCTTAATATAAAAATTTAATTTATGATTGTTGCATGTTTTAAGATATTTTAAAACATAAAAAAAATTTATCTAATTTTTATTTTATTTATCAGAGCATGTAAAAGAGGTTTATGAAGATTGAGTATTAAGAATAATTTTTTTATTGTTTTAAAATATAGAAAAAAATTATTTTAAAAGAAATTTTAGTGAGTAATTGATGGAAATGAAAATAAGATGTAGTATAAATTGGTATACTACATTGTTGCAGATAAAAAAAAAATACTAGTTTAGTAATTTTAATCATGTACGTATATCGTTTGACGTAATTACTGCTGGTCAGAGTTTCTAATTCTTAGTTGCAGACATTTAAGTTCTCGTAACGATATATAAGTATGACAAATTTATGATTATCTAATAATTCTTATAACGATATCAACAATTAAACATAATAATTATATCAATTAATGATCCATTGTAACCATCAATATTTTTGATAATACTTAAATAAATATTTATTCATACACAAAAATGATAAATTCAAATAAAGAAACTTATTCGAAAGTGAAAGAAAGTTTTGACTATTTTTAAAATAATTATTTTTGAATTTTTTTTTTCTTTAATAAAATAACTACTTTTTAAATGTCAAAAAAAAAAATTTCAATTGTCATTCAAAGCTTGAAAAAAAGAGAATGATTTAGATTCATTGAGTGAATTAAATTTCAACACCTTAAAGTGAGGTCCACATGACGGTACAAGAGAATCATGACCTCAGGAGCACTTAAGTCTCTTAAGCAGTCGCGTATAAAACACCTTGTTATGCATAGAACGTCATTTCCTTTTTCTCAGGTCCTCTTGTCACCATAAGAAAACTAGAAAGAGGAAGAAAGAAGACGCAGGAAGACGATGAGAGAACAACCTCTGAACGAAGCGTGGAAGTCGAGGACAGGAAGTGGCTTACGCTTGATGGTACCAAGTGGTCAAACGACACGTGTTTAACGACAGACCGACAAGCCATTGCCCGACCCGGCCTCTGATCTCTCAAATATAAAAAGAAAGAAGGACCAGAGTGGAATCCCCAAATAACCAACGGGACTACTTCAATGAAAGAGATTCAAAGGGTCAAATATGATTTGTTTTTAATTTTATTTAATTACTTTAAATACTCATTGTTTATTTATGTTCCTAGAAAGCTTTAGCATTATTTATAAACAATAATAATTCTTTTTATTTATAAATAAATTCATCTTGTAAGTAAGAATATTTCCTATCTCAAGACTTCCAATTAAAATCATATTGAATTGAATCACAATTATATTGAATGTATTTATTCATTCATTCTCGGCCAATGACTTAATGAACTGAAACGGAAAATTTTGACACAAGAGACTTAACGCACGATGAAATGAATAAAATGCGCACCAACAACGAAAATTCTTATAAAGATCATTGACATCAAAAATAAGTTACGTTGCAGAATAATAAATTCTGCACCGAAATGCGTATTAAATGCCACACTGATTGAGGATTTGATACGTAAAAAAACATGTGAAAAATGAACCAGGCAAATTAACTAGAGGACTGATATAAATATATTATTTAAATGTACCTGTACATTAGAAATTTTGCAATCAATGTTTTGTGCTGATATGACAGAATAGCGATTTTTTTAGGACAAAATACAGTAAGAAGAATAAAATATTTATTTAAAAAAAAAAAAATGAAATGTCTCTAGATATTTAATGACACTTGTTTTACATTATATTTCGCTATTTAGTACATTAATCAACATCTTTCACGTACCTGGCTGAAGGTCTCGGACCAGTGTCAAATTCTAGAGCGTGAGACTTGGTCTATGCAGAGTGGCTCACACTGGTCTTTTTAATTAAGATTTAAACAGATCTGTGCCACGAGAAACTGGATTTACTTTTATCTCATGTTAATGTTTCATATTTTTTTTAATTTGTCTCCTACCAACTACCGAAATTGTTTATTCATTTTTCTATTTTTTATATAATTAACAGCAAAAATAGTTTTTATATAAAATGTTATTTTTAATGATTAATTAAATCATCAAGAGAAAGTGTAAGAATTCTAAGATAATCATTGATGGATGAAGCGTGATAAAAATATGTAATTGATTAGCAAAAATAGCTAATGTGTATAGAAGATAAAAAAGCAAAACCTGAATATGCATTATTTTATAGTAGTTGATCTTAAAGTAATCTAGACAACTTTCCTCATAATACAATTTTCCTCAAATATAACAGTAGCGTGTTTTCATTTGCAGCCTGAATTCAAGGGAATTAAACTCTTACGTAAATGCGCAAAAGAATCGAGATAATAGACAGGTATATTATAAGAAAGAATTTATTAATAATAATACAAATAAAAAGTAAGAAAACAATAAATTAATTGCTTAGTTAACTGTTCAGAGTGGCTTTTGAATGCTTAATCATTGGATGAAAGAATAAATAAGTATACAATAATTCATGAATGATGTTTATGATCATTTATGTAAGATTGTTTTCTTATTTTTATAGTTGTTATATTAATAAGGTAGATAAAGATAAATAATGAAAAGGCATAAGGAGTACTACTGTATGTATCTCGGACCGTTGGTCGACGTTTTCTCCCGCACTAATTAGCAAAAGTTTGCCGTGCAATAAAGGCGTCGAAGTTTTACGTAACTGCAAACTGGACAGTGAACAACGGAGAGAAATGCTTACGGCTGCTTGCTCTCTTTACAATTTATAAACACGAATGTAAGACGTGTTGCGCACACAACTTATCATCATGAAAGTTGAGTGTCCGAGAAATATATCGCACACGAATCGTCTTCCGACAGTACGTATACCTGGCCTGATGCTTCAGTGCTTGTCTTCTCAGCCTCTCTCTTCCTGTATTGCATTTCATCGATTTACTAAATTTTCCGGCTTACGAAAATGACTTTTTGCTCATGTTTTGCATTTGATGTTGATTATTATGAGGATGAAATGAAAAAATTATACAAGTGATACATTCACGTAGTCTTCTAAACTCTAAACTCCTTCTTATTCGTGAATGAAACGTTTTTTTTATCTCTTAAAGATAACAAGTGTCACGTATTTCGGAGATTATTATTATAATTAGGCTGAATTCTCAGAAATTCGATTGCACATTACAGCTCAGGTGTGATAACTTCCAGACATTTAAGATGGAAGAACAATGGTAGAATGATTATTTTTAGTATCATATTTTATCTGAATAATATTCAAAATTATTTTAGATAGAAATTATTTTAACTCTGATTAAAGCGATACTTACTTTTAATAGAAATTGGTAATTTAATCGTGATTAGATTTGAAAAAAGGGAAAACTGATTTAGAACATTTGTTAAAAAGCAGTTAAATGTTAAATAGTTATTAAGAAATTATATCATTGATTATCGATAAAATTCAATATTGTATTAGGGAAGGGATTTTATAGTACTCTCTTTCTAGTGATATCATTAGTATGATTTGAACAATTGTAAGGGTCTTGTTATACTTGAATTGTCGATTATGGTGGAAAAAACCAAATGGTACATTGATTTGTTGTTAATATTAATTTTTATAAAGAAATAGACATGCTGAAAAATCTTAATAAAAATTTTTTAGGAAGTTAAATAGTAATAAATATTCACAGCTGATTACCAATAACATATTCATAAATCATCAGTGTTAAGTTCTGCAGACTTACCAATCATTTTGACTTTATTCAGTCTATTTACTAATGAAACATCATACAATCATTTTTGAAATTAATATTTATTCACAAGTTTTCATAAAAAATATATTGACTCTTTTTTTTTTTTATCATTGACGTCATTCTACGAAAATAAATTGAGAATGAATCTTTTAAATATTTTCAAATATATAATTGACGTATGTTACTCCAATAAATGAATTCTAACTAACCATACTAGAATCTATATCTATCGATCAAGAAAATTTATCTTAGTGTCAAAGATAAAATGGTGTAGCATGACAGAGATTACAAAAGACATATGAAACTTTGACGAGAGTGAACGATGAAACAACACGAATACTATGACCTTTCTCTTGCAATTTTATTTATTTTTTTTTCTCCTCAGCTACCTGATGTCTACTGGTGGTTATTCGATCAGTCTGATAAGTCATGTATTTCTTTTTGTAGTTGGTTTGATTTTGTTATAATTATATACAAACGTAAATCCCAGAAGCTAATGATATTTTCTAATAAATAAAACTGAATGATCTATAGAGTAATTTTAATTTCAAATATTTTAAATCATTATTATCAACAACAATAGTCGAAAAGTGTTAATATCAATCAGTCTGTCAGATGTAAATTTTATGAATAACTTTGCTAGTGAGACTGAAATAATTTTTTTTAAAAAAACAAAAAAAAACTATTATCACAAATAAAAGTAAATTTCGTTAAAAAATTTGGCTATTAATTTTAAAAACTGTATTAAAAAATTTTTATTCATTGTGAAGTGGTAAAAAACATTTAACCTTTTTTCCAATTTTAAGATAAAATTATCAATCTGTCTACATGATTTTGTAAATTAAATTTTTATTCCTTTTTAACATTTAAAAAAATGAATTTTTTTTTTAAATGTATTCAACTAAATCATTACATTAAAAACAGTAAATATTTTTATGATGACAAGAAAAATATACGATAAGACAATTCCTTGATTTCATTACCATAAACCCAAGAAAAAATCAATATTTATTAAGCGAATTACTGAAGAAACAGCTTCAGTATTAGATGAATCACGAGCCTCCCTGACTGCACGTCTGCACGCATATTGCAGAGTATTCGTGCGCCTCAAGAGGGAAAACGATTGTGTATATATGACTTATTCCATTCGAGTTTTAAAGTAATTTTCGATTTTATAACTTGACATAAAACTACTCGTTTCTACTATCAAAGCTATTCAAATGAAAAGCAATAAATAAATTAACTCAATAAATAAAATATAAAACTCATTATGTAATCAATAATAATTCATATCATCACATCTCCCGAAAGTGATGTTAAGATTATTTTTTAGATGATTATTCAATCAATACATCATGTGTTCATCAGTCAAAAAAAAATCTTCGAGATTGTGGGATTTCCCAATCATAGGAATAGTCTTTATCACAAATTTAAACGTATGAAAGCATCAATGTCTGACCGTGAGACGATCTGAGACACTTTATATATCTCTGACCATTGCTATTTCAAATCATTGATTGTTATCATACTTAAACATTTATCTAGATCACGTATTATTACGTTATTATAGTTTCTCACATAATACTAGAGTAAATCAATAAGAATAAAAGCGCAAAATTCTATTTATTTATTGATAAAATAGATTAAAAAAACAATGTACTCACTGATTCAGATGAAGAGTTGATCGACAAAATCTTGGTAGACAAATTCACGATTCTTTTCTTCTGTTAAAAAGTGTTCCAGAAACAGTCTTGATGAATTATGATGTCAGCTAAGAAGTCGAGAGCCTTCTGAGAAAAATATCCAGCAAAAATGTCAGGTGTAGTAGAGGGGATGCATCCCCTGAGAGTGATCCTGGAAGAGAAAAAAATCATTGTCAGAATTAGATCCACCCTTTCGAGCTGTTCCAGTTTATCGACCAATGAGAAGATGCCCGGGTGCTTGCTGACGTCTTTAAATCTGGGCCACGCTTGAAAGGGTTGTAAGACCAACCCCTTCATCGTTTTCTATCTCCTTTCGTGAGAATAAAGTTTTTTTTCAGCTCCTGGCCATTATTATTATATAAAATAGGTGACAAATTTTTATGTAAAAATTAAATGTTGTTTCTAAAGCTCAATAGTTAAGCAAACAGAGCTAAAATTTTCATCAATAATGGTAATCAATTTTTTAAAACAAACAAAAGTAAAATATTAATCTGATACTTGAAAAAAAAATTGTTTTACAGGTCATGAAATCATTTGAATAAACAAAATATTTATTATTTTTCGGAGTAGAAGTATTTGAATTTCTAATAAATATAAATACAGAATTCCTATCTTGTTATAGTTTTAATACCACTTAAATTAGATGTCAAAAAATAGTTATAGCTTAAAAATGATCATTTTTAAAATACATTTGCTTTTATTCTCGTCTTTTGCTTATTATTGTATTTGCCTTTACTTTAGAATTGTCACCACACTGAAATAAGATAGTAAAATGATCTAGACAATTCAGCACACGGTTGATACAAAAATTTCGGACAGTTACCTTGAGCAAGTGCATAAAAGCAACGAAAAATAACGGTAAAGAATTGAAATGTTGATGAAGGAAATCTTATTTCCTCTAGTCTGATTCTCTCTAGCTCATATTCAAATGACGTAGTTGGTACGTCTTTACGTTGAGTGATAATACCACATTCTGAGGAAAAAGGAAAGCGAAGAGGAAGAGAGACAAAAAGGAAAAAGAGAGAGCAAATAAAGTGGACACGTGAAGAGTCGTGAGGAAGGTAATATATTTATCGGGTTGGGTACCAAGGCGACCCAGCGTTTCACGTAGCAACGGACAGAAGTGGCCACGTATAAGTGTATGGAACTACGTGAACCAGAGTCATCAATAATTGAGTAAATATTCTGTCAAGGAAAATATTGCTTGCCACGTTTGCACTTGTGGACACTAAAAATTCATTTTTATTCAATCAATTCAACTACAATCCTATTTTAATGTTATATAATATTTGATTAACTACGTCTTGTTTATAGACAATATCAAATCCAAGAGGCTCTTTATTTAGAATATAAGTTCACATTTAAAATACTTTACCAATTTGTCATTATTTCAATAACCATTTTTCACCATTACAATATTAATTATTATCAATTGATATTTTGTCAAAACTATCGTTTACCAATTATTTCTAAAAAATGATAAACAATTATTGGTATAAATTTTTATAATGAATAATCATGAGGAAAAATGAGATTAAATATATAATTACATTTATTTTTCTATGGATTAATGATAGAAAATAAAACATTGTTTAACTGCATAAAACAAGTGATTCAAAGTCATTGATATTAATTAACTAAACACTTTGACGCCAACAGCTTTATTGTTTACCACATATGTATTTTTTTGTAATTATTCAAATCATTGAATGTCTGTAAGATTGGAGTTTAATGTCTAGATTTAATCTTTATAGACCTTTACACAATTTATTTTTGAATCTGATTTCAATTAATGAAAAAAATTGATTTTTATCTTATTTGCTACTGAATAGAAATAATTTTATCCTAGAGGATACCCACAGGAATCCAACTTTTCATTGTATTAGCCAATGTTATTATGACTACACATGATTAAAAATGATCATTGATGATGATTGAGAGATAAATAAACTATTACAGAAGATAATAATCGACATATATTGCATATAGAGAAAAAACATTTGAAAAAAGAAAATGCATAATAAACTAATGATACGTAGAAATATTAATATAATTTAAAATAAAATTATAGCAATGAATATTATTGAGATCAGTGTTATTGTTTCATCGAGTATCTAATCTATGACTTAATAATTTATTGGAGTAATTAAGCATTTACGTAATTTACTTGAATATATAATTTTCAGTGTAATATCTACATATAATGTTTGGTTGAGTACAAACGAATACTATGTATAGCATCAGTAAACGCATCAGTTCAGAATAATTGTCAAATTATCTTTGCAGTCAACATGGCTCCTTGGCTCTTGTCGTGCGTCACTTACTGCGATAAGCAGCAAGGACCTTCATGCTCTTGTCTTTATTTTTTTCTATCCGACAATTATCCATGTGTTTACTTACGCGTGGCACAGGAATTATCTGTTCTCAATATGTATATGTTACATGTATATTTATATGTAGGTATTAGTAAACTTTAGATAATTCTTTATTAACGTCTTAATAATTTTCATGTTCACTATTATTTATATCTTTTCACCAATCATATGATGTCGATATTAGGTGTACAAGTATTGTTGTAGATATCATGTTATTTTTCAGGATAACAATACTGGTGGTCTTTGAGATTTTATTTCAAGGCTGAATCGAGAGAATCAATAGTGATAAGGAGATGATTTTTTTTTATAAATGTTTTTTTCATTAGAGTAAATGATATATTGTATCATTTTTTATTATTATTAATAGTTTTATAAATTTTGTTAAACATTAAAGTCATGAACAGAAATAATGATTTTAGTTTTGTAAAGTTTTTATTCTTTTTAACTGTAAAGAAATGTCTACTTATAATTGAAATATAATATTTATGTCAAATAAATTTTTTTTTATGATATTTAATTGTTAGATTGATCAATGAAAATAGATATAAAAAAATAATGTACTTGTAACTGATGCAATCATCCAGCAGATACAGATATTTAATTAATATTTAATGATTGATTGATTGAGTCATTGATTAAATACTGACTTATTTTTAGCGAATTATGAATAAATGAATGTCAAAGGATTTATTGATCTCTAAAAATTCTCTTTATCCAATAATTACTCGAAAAATAAAAAATTAGAAATTAAGATTTTTTGAAATAAAAATAGTCATCTAATAAATGTATTTATGTTGAGTGAATAATTTATTATCTTCAGGTAATTTATTCATTACTATGGAAAAGAAAGGCTGGACCTGTGAACTCATCTCTCAGAGAAGGGAAATAAGATCAATGATTGGCTGGACTTGAGACACCAATGAGAAACATTCAAGCAACGCTTGCGCAGCCTCCACAGAACCCACGTATTTTCCGCAAAATTCTTTAGTTATTTCCCAATATAATTTTACCTCGACTTTTTATTTTCACCAGCTTACTTTACACTTTATCTACAATTAAAAACTCAAAAATCCCATAAGACTGATGAAGAATAAGTAATGCCATAAAACTGATGAGATGGAAAAATTGTAGGTCAATAAAAAAAAGGGTCCAAAATAGCATGGGGTCATGAATCTGCACGTTCCTGTGGATGTGATCACCTGCGCACGCGCACAGGTCCAGTGAGAGCAAGCATCCAAATGTTGAACCACGTTCCAGAGGGATAAATAGCAAAACCTGATTAGCGAGTTACTGGTTTGGTTGAATTACGAGCACAAAGGTAAAGTGAGGGATGGTATTGGCATGAAGAGAGGGTCATAATGGGCTGATGGGTGAATCGTCGACGACACTAAGGGTCGTGCAGGTACATGACCTATTCGGGGTCTATTTAAATGTTCTTATTCTGAAACGCAATAGTGCACTGAAGCTGATGGTGAAACTGGGACTTAGTATGGTCAGCAAGGAGATAGAAAATAAGGCCTTATGAAGAATTCTTATTGTAACGGTCGTTGGGTGGATAAAACCGACCGTAATCTATCCTAAATACAAAGGTGTTTGCTTCCGCTTTGTCTTTCATGACAAGGTGTAATATATTGTGTCATTTTTCTATGCAAACTTCAATAAAAATCATCATATCATAATTACTTCCGGCCAAACTTGGCTGATGAAATTTTTATGTTTAAATTCAGCAATGATTTATTATCTAGCAATTACGATGTCAATATAAGGGTATGAAAATGATCATGAAGAGATGTCCATCAAAGTTACCCAAATGTTTCAATCAAATAATTCGAATATTCCAATAAATAATGCTATTTCTTTGATGTTATAATTGATTTTCTAATAAATTTTATGTAAATAAAGAATTAAGACTATCTAGAAAGGCTTTTTAAAAAATTATAACCCAAGTTATAACAGCATTAAAAGATGAAAGGTTCAGTCAAATAACAACAAACATGACAAAAACAAAATCGCACATTAAAAATTGAATAAAGAACAAAGAAAAGGAATAGTTGCTTTTAAGATACCTAAATTTTTGGAGTTAAAAAAAAACATTGTTTTTCTAAGTGTATTTTTATTTGTATTTTACCAATAGACTTGGACATTTATTCTTTTATTTGTGATTTTATTAATAAAAAATTCTTATATTACAAATGCTGTTTGACCACCCAAATGTAACCGTCTTTTAAGGCATAGAGGTGCGGGTTCAACGGAAAAAAGACGAAGAAAATAACTAGACCAGTTTATAAGTAAACGGAAATCAGAGCAGGCGAGTTCATTGGATGGGTTCCAATTCAAGGGCTGGCACGAAAGTTCTTCCAAACCTACGTATGTGCTATTCCGTGATTGAGGGACTTGATCTGACCATAGGCTTCTTTTATTAATAGTAGTGGGGATTGTCGGTTGGTCTATTTAATAAACCAAGTAGAAAGATTAAAAAAATTGTTCGTCCACTTTAATAATACTGAGGTTGCAGGAGTCATTCTGACCTAAGGTAAGTGTGAATCTAGTTTTAACTATTCAACTCCACTGCTATACTTATTGGAGCACATTTCGACCGTTGGAACTCATCTCCAGGTGGTAAGAAATACATTTTAGGATTTTTAATTATTTTTTGCACTCATTGAATTACTTCTGATCTTCTATTTCGTGAGAAAAGGTCTAAGATTTATAAAAATCATCATCTAGGATTTTCCCATGGGCCTCCATCAGTATCTGAAGATATGATACTGGAAGATTTCACCTATTGAATGAGTGGTACAATGGAATAGATTCAATGAAGGTCACCTGTACCTTCAACGGATTTTTTCGGTCTAATTTAAATAGAGCTGGACATGTTGCACATTGTATTTCCTCAGCGATGGGTCGCGGCCAGGTAATTCCTACCTTCCGCAGACCCTTGGTCATCTTTTACTTTTTGATGAAGAGAAGTAGAAAACTATCGAGGTATATTAGATCCACACAGTGTTATGTTTATCGTTGCTAAAAAAATTGGCTTATCCAGGTAGCCAAAAAACCATGGGAAAATTCTAATGGTCTCCAGGAAGGTACTGTCCATTCCTACCGACGGTCATCATCTAAAAATTAGAATACTGAGATGACCCTTCATTGGACACTTTGCTGTGGGCCTTCATGAGTCCAGTTGGAAAGACCCATGGAACTTTGTAGACCCATGGGGTGTCTTTGGACCGTTCTTCCTTGAGATTCATGGGAAAATTGCTGTGATAAAACCTTTTACATGCATCTGCTGCAGAGTTGGATTGTAAATATATTTAAAATAATTCAAATAAATTTTTTAGGGGATTCAACAATTGTGTTTTAATGAAAAAAAAAGTTGATGATGAAATTTTTCTATAACAACGTGTGATGAATAGATGAAAAATATTTTCAAGTATCATTTAAGTGAATCATATTTGTTCAAATTATATATCAGAGTGATTTAATGAGTAAGATTAATTTAGATTTTAGTATTGAGAAAAGAAGTAAGCTGAAATCTGAGTAAAATCTGCATAATTAAAAGTCATTCTGCTGACGATTGTTGATGACTCGATCAAAAGGTTTATGCTTAGGTCATATAAGCATAGAATAAGAGACTTCTTTTTGAATATGGCGTCTTATATTGTACACATATCGAGTTAAATTTAACAATGAGAGTCAATTTAAGTCAGAGCGACAATACATATGACAATCCAATTGCTTTACTTCTTGCTGTTTAGAGGTACCGGTCACACACAGCTACTGATACATTTCAATTAGCATACATTTACAGACGAACGTCCGGCCTGGTATTACCATCCGCCTCGTAACTTTTAACATTTACATATTCTTAATCTTTATACCTCGACGTTACCAAGATCCAAATTAATTATCAAAAAACTCTCACGAATGTGGAATAAACTTTCAACTAAACTGGAAGACAGGAAAGTAGATAGCTGACCTGATAGGAACAGTCATGGATTAGCAGCAGAAAAATATCAAAGGTTAAAAAAATCAATGATAATTAAATTGATTAAAAAAAAAATAAAAGAGTGAAATGTAAATTTCATCAGGATGATACGCATCAAAACTCACGGTAAGCATGGATCACGAGGCCAGCCTCATGACCTGAAGGATCAATGAATGATCAACATAGATCCATTTGAATATTCATGCAAATGACAGTGAATGAGACCTCAGGAGGAAATAAAGAGCATTTATAGTGAAAGAGAGAGTGCGGTTTTGTCTTTTTGCTACACATACAGCTATTGTTCAACTTGAACTGATATACTTACATGTTTCCACAGACATATTTATGTATAAACTATATCTAAAGATATATGTACTTATTATAAGACAGTCAGTCTCTTTATTTGCGTGAATGCAACGATGATGATGTTACGATGTGCGCACGTATGAGAGGGTCAGAGATCATTGCAAACAATTCCCACGTGTGGGAAAGGCCGCAGTCAAACTACCTTTTCACAAATGACAGAATATGCGTCTTTAGTTTTAAGAGCTGATACATATTGCAATGAGGTTTTTTATCAATTTCTATTTGGATTAAAAATACATAAATCTATTTTTAACAGTGATTCTTTTTCTTTAATAGAAAAATGATTAACTTCATTCCAATAAAATGCCAGAATGTCTAAGACAATGAAGATAATGATAATAAAGATACCCAGATCACGAAATATTTACACGTGTCATGAAATCTGTGATCATCAATAAATAAACAATTGTATATAAAAAAAGTATATTTTTTATTACTTGGTCTTTATTCACCTGATAAATTTAAGGTCATTTTATTGAAACTTTTTCCACGTGATTTTTATCAACTGCAGCAGCCAGCGCAGGTGTCCAAAGTTTCCTAAAGTGTCTAGCGTGGGAGAGTCTTTGTCATCCGTTCGACGCATAAATATTATACCCTATCCATTTGGTTATTACTTTTAAAGTATTTAATATGTTTCACATGTTTTTTTTTTCACTATATTTTACTGCATATGCGAGTCAAAATGTGTTATATGTCTGTGATATATACAGTTGCACAGACGGATCACGGTAGCAAGCTCAACGATAATACACCAAACACGACGCTCTAAAATGACTACGTTGTCATGACGACGTTATAGAGAAACATTTGAAGCCCACAGCTATCCTCAATATTCTCTTCTCTTCTTTTATATTTGTTTTTTTTTTTTATTATTTTTTTTACTACGCTTTATTCTCTTCCAACTCATTACTCTTTCTTTTTATCTACTTAAATTATTTATTCTGAAGACTCTAGTGCATTTATTTTAATGAAAGACTTAATTATCTGTAATTTAACCGAGATTACATTTTTTTAACGTGAAAAATGTTAAGAATAGATAAAGTAAATTTTGATTGTTAAACTTGATTTTTATTAATTTTGATGAAGAGAAAAATGCTGTGACAAATTAATTTGGTATTTTTTTTTCTTTAAATAAGTTTTTAAATTTGAGAAATATCTTTATAAAGGAGAAACAAATATTTTTTAAACTTGAAATAAATATTTAATTCGTTTCCTTTCATCACCACCTGACCTCTTTTTTGCCTACGTCAATGATTTATGTTAATGAAAACGCTTAATTAATATTTATTCGAGTAAGATAAATTATTTTATCATCAAAATAGATTAACAATTAGATGGATTTCAAATGCATTAATTTTTGTGCTATTTTTTCAATAATTGAAACTAAATCTATCAATAACAATAACAGTAATTGTTTATCATTAAAATAAAAAAATAGGACAAACTTAAATTAGAGTTGTGATGATAATATTCTCTAATTCAAGTTATAAATAAATAATGATCATTTCAATAGAGAAAATAGTGTTTTTTTAGTTCGTTGTATATCATCACACTCCGACCTCTTTTCTATCTCCAGGGAGGCGTCTGCGTGTGCTTACCCTCAGCGTTCGTGAATTAAAGAGGTTCAACTATCAGCAGCGGCAACCTACTGTGGTTTCCTTGGATACCATAGCACGGTTGCCATCGTGATTCCGAGTCACAACACCAAATCACTTTGACCATTTGTTTGGCGCCATTGATGGCCCCGTGAGAATCAATTTCCACAACGAGTTTTTTTTATCTTTCTCCAGGTAAACATGTGAATAGGGAGTCACAATAAAAAGCCGAATAAACTTCATGAGTACATACACGCATACACCCTCTCTCACCCAGAGAATTATGTAGATGAATATAAATAAATATATGATGATTACAATGACGATTATTGTGGGGGATAAATTGGATCCCTTACTCAGATAAATATATTTTTTCCCATTTCCATTTCTCTGTATTATTTTTTCTCTCTCCATAAGTCACTTCCGGCCCTGCTGCTGCTCAATAGATTACGATGATTCGTCACATTCTCGGGAATACCTGAGCCAAATAATTCGTCGTCATTTTTGTTTCTCTGTTTTTTATTGTAGTCTTGTTGACGACGTGACATATAGTTTAGGAGACATATCCATGCGGATAAGAAAAAGAGGGAAGTGATAAAAAAGGTAGAAGAAGAAAGAGAAAAAGCAAGAATACACGTCGCGATGATGATTATGTAATCCGCGATTGTTATGTAAATATAACTGCTTGCTTACGCGCAGGGACGCAAAAATGCCACATGTCCTCGCAGCAATGACTGTCAATTTCATTTTCATCTTACACAGATCCCACAGTTTACACCAAGAATACTGTCGTTATATCATTACTGTTGTTACATTCCAAGATCACATCCCATTTTTATTGTTATTGTATTATCATGCTAGAATCTTCGTTATTATCATTATTTTTCATATTCTTTTTTTATCATTCTTTTATTTGTTAACAACCACATAAAAATATTTAATTTTTAAAAACAATAATGCTAATTTATGTTAAAAAGAAATCTTGCAGTATAATTTGTATTTTCTAGTTAATGATAAAATTAATATTTTAAATGATTAATCTAAAAATAAAAATAGTTTTTTTTTAATAAATTATGTGTGGCTTTAATGTTATTGTGATTGTTGTGCAAAAATTTTGCTGATTATCATTGCAATGTCGTTGATCATTGATCGGTGTTTTTTTTTTGTTATGTATAAAAACTGTAACGATCACAGTCTTAACTCAACTACTACAAAGAATCGTAGACTTTGGTTTACACTTTCACTCAAGTTAGACATAAGTTGCTCCTTTTTCCTTAACCGCCCGCGGAACTAATTACTACCGGATGTAAGTTAAAGATTGACTCTGTCTACACAATTTCAAATTTTTTGCGCTTCGAAAAATATATTTATTTCATACACATATTACCTCATCAGATATTTGCTTTATTCCAATCTAATTCTTGATGGAGAAAATAATTTTTTCGAAATTATTACTTAAGATCAATTTCTTCAACAAAAATATTTTTAATTTTACCAGGAACATTTATGTTTTTCTCTAGAATTATCAAATTAATAATATTAAACTTTTCTCAACTTTTGTAATAATCATTTTTCTCGATTATTAAAAAAAAAGTTTGAGTAATCTAGAAAAATTTATGAGTTGTTTAAGTTGCGTGTGAAACAAGGAAACCAGTAGCTAGGTAGCTGTGGAAACATCTATATCATTATTATATATACATATTTTTTTTTATTTTAGCGCGGAGCTCTGCCGTGACAATCGTTTGTCAATGAACACAGGAGCAAATGTTGATAATGACCAGTGCATCTATATGTGGTCTAGTTTGACGACTTCGTGTCTCAGGCAAGGGGACGAAGGTAGGAGGTAACGCGGGTGGCAGAGACAAAAAAAAAGAGAGAAGCAACTCTTCCGATAACGATAACAACATTATCAGCGCTTCCTCTCCCCTTTCCACCGTTCTCGCAACTCACTGCGTTCGCGTTCACCTTCTATATACTTCTTCACGTTCACCATTGCTGTTAGATTGCATAATTTATCCACGCGGCCTTTCTCATGTTTATTGCCTCTCGATTTGCCAGTGGAAAATTTCTCAAGAACAGAAAAGAATCGCTCGAGTGGCCATTTTAATTCTTACATCTTCTCTATTGAATTCTCTTTAAAAATAAAATTATTATGATGCCTTTTAGGGACCCACTTTATTTAAATATTTATTATTTAAAAATATTTTCAACTGAAAGAATTATTCTTACTCTAGAAAGCATACACAATTTAACAGAACAAAATTTTTTTTTAATTTATTATTTAAAAGAAAATTTTAATATTGAAAAAACGTTCATCATTTATTAATAAATATAAAATGAATTAATAAAAAGTTTGAAAAAGATTTCTTCTATGTGATTATTTTAGAAATATATTTCTTCGGATTTGTTGATTAATGATTGTAATCAAATGTTGGTTATACATTGTTTTATAAACAAATATTGACATGTTTATGTGTAATGTATGTAAAGAGAAAAATTAATTAATAAAAAGGTTTGACACTCTATACAGAGATTATGTAAGGTGATAAAAATAATTTTTAATCATAAAATCTCGTCATGTACACACCAACCAATCAGAATAAATAACATGCTTCATCTTGATTCGACAAGCTCACCCGCAGAGAATTAGTACCTTGTACCAGTCCTAATCTACGGAGAAGCTATACTAGAGAGACCCCCCATTAAGTTTTGAGGGAAACAAAACTTAATGGGTGGGACGAAATGGATCCCAGAATGAAAAGGGAAATCCTAAATACATCAACAATGCTACTTTTCCCACCTCACTATCTATTTAATCTTATTACATATAAATAAAAGAATTTCATGCACAAAAACAAACTAACCCGGAATTCGCAGTAGAGTTAATTGATTCCGGACAATTCTACATGTGAAAAACCTCTTTGAGCACACGCCTGATTGGGTTAATTTATTTCTTACACATATGCAGTTGTAAATGATTTAAGAATAATGCTAGAGTTTGGATAAAAAGGAAATAAAAAGTGCTTTCTCATCCGTAAAAGATTGCAGTTGGCTATTCAACCAAAAATGTTATGCAGAAGTTGGCATATTTATAATTATATTTGTGAGAAACGTATCAATTATTTTATTTTTAATGTATCAATAACCAACTATTACTTATTACCATTGAATCTAACATTGGAATAAGCATTCAGAAAAATATGTAGACATTTGTCAATAATTTTTAAGTTATTAATAATAATCTTGCCTTTTATTGGAATAAAGAAATTGATTTATGAAGAGTAATTACGCACTTCAAGTGTTTTTAACCCAAGTATTTAGTGATAAAACACTAAAGATGTGCAACACAAATGTACTGATAATAAAAAAAATTTCAACTTCATGATATAATATCTCCACACTGCAAATCTCCAATTTGGAAGTGTTTTAAATCAAAACACTACTATTTGCAGTGTAAATTCACGTACTTTTGTTTTGCATTAAGTATATGTTTTGCTTTTGTTAAACCAAGTATAGTAAAATTTACATTTATTCAATAGTTTTATCTATTATAAATAAAATATTTACTTGTTATGAAAAATTTATACCACTTGTCATTCTTTTCTCTGAGTAGGTCTATCATTTTTTCATTTTTTTTTATCAGTGATCACTGAGTGTTGGGTCTAAAAAGATGGAATTATTTAAATGATACTCTAAAAGCAATTTTAATCAACAATAAAGAACACAATTAAATGTATAGATTGAAAAGGCATTAGAATGTTTATTAATTAATTATTTACTTTTCATCTAAACAAGAAAAATAAATTCCAGAATTTTTATTAATGATTTAATCAACAATCCTGGCTCTTATTATTTGATTCTTAACCGTGATATGTTCAGAAAGGGACGGGAATGAAAATAATCTGTTACTGGCAACACCTTTTCCATAAGTTAACACCATAAGTAACTCCATATAGAGAAGATTATTTCAAAACAATTAAAATTGATATAAGTTTATAATGCGATTTAAGATAATAATGCTAGAAAGAAAGGAATAATAAAAAAAGTATTTTCTCATCCGCGTGAGATCGTTGACCGTTACGAGGGAGATAGCGATTAAAGCCTTGTCCAGAGCAGGAGAAAGGTAACGTAACGTAACGTAAATGTGGGTGCGGTTGGCGCGTGCGCCTGCAGCTAGGGTAGGACAGGGCGACAGCTGTTTCAGTCCTCAAGCAACACATCTACTGCACCTGCCCCGTTCGCCCGCTTGCCTGCCGTGCTCCAAGTCTTCGCTTGTCTAACCATGCACGCTTCGAAACACACTATCTTACAGTGTCTGCAGCAGCCGTCTTAAACCCACTGATTCTAAACTATTCGTAGCTGCCTTGTAATCTTTCAGACACATGATGAGTGCCGAAAAAACCTAACGGGATTTAAAGGGCTCCTGTCTTTTGTCTTCATTTTTTATTAGATCAACCTTTCATATTCCAATAATTCTAGTGATCTTCACAATCTTTTACTCCTTCTAAAAATATCTTTTTTTATTCTTTGGAATATATTTTTCTCCAATTATTTATTTCATTTATTTCCTTATTATATCAAATTGAATTAAATAATTAATTTATTTCAAAAATTGTCATCAATTTTTTGAAAATAAAAAATCTATTGATTTATTGCAATTAATATTTTTTATTTGCATGCTCATTTTTATTGGAATTAATTAGTATAATTGATTTAATACGGTATAATTAACTGTTTAAATAATTATCACTTAACTGTAATCGTTTGAATCATCGTTTTTTTTTTATTTTATTGAATAGCTAATCTGCAAATTCAATTTTCTAGTGTTGATTGATGCTTTAAGAGAATCAATGAATTTTTAAAAAATAATTCTATCATCACTTGTGTACATTTTTATATTCAATAAAAGTCGATTTTCTCAGTCAATCTATTCCTACATATTCCTCTACTCTAAATGAATACTAGAGATAGAAAAGTGAAGAAGAGTGGGTTGAGACAACACAGGATGCACGTGACTATTTTGCAAATTGTCTAATGTTCTTTAATGAAGGTTTTTTTTAATAAAAAAAAAACTATTGCGGACTTGAGTATTTTATCATGATTATTGATGGCAAAAGACTAACTGGAGAGAAAATATTTTTCAAATTATAAGTCATAGTATGAAATGTTATAATAATATAAATATTATTATTATGGCTTATTATTGCATAATATCTGTCAAAAATATTCCAGTAACATTTGCATATTATCCCTGAATAGTTGGTTTATTTCGATCTCAGCATTTTCCTTCACATTTCTCTTTAACAACGTACTGCGGAATACCCTGACATTATCTTCTTTTTATTATGTAGTTACCTGATGGCACGCGCCATGTACTCTCGCATTGGTAACAGCTGCTTCCAGATCAGCTCTCTTCTTCCACAAAGATGTGTATATATATACACCAGACCATCTTCATGTTTAAGTATATATATTATTAACTTCTTATATATATCTTTCTTCGTTATTGTTACATACCATATATACATATACATATGTGGAGACTGGTCAGGTTGAATGAAAGAAAAAAGAGATGAAAAAATGATAAAAAAAATATACACCTTGCCGCAGAGAGACGCGTGCCCTCACCTTTTAAGTTTTATTCAAGATGGAAATATCGAGATCTCTCGCATACAAACCGTCTGGTCGTTGATCTCCTGTCTGGTTAATAGAAAAATGAATTGAGTGTATGCTAATTCTCGAACCAATTATACCCATTTCTTTATCGATAAAACTGTCGAGAGTAATATACAACGTGTGTGCACGATTAATTTACTTTGGACCTTTTTTATTAAATATTTTTTTTTTTTTTTTTTCGAAAGTGTCGATCCTTTTTAATTTAATTTTGATGTTCACAATTTTTTATTGAGGTTGATAAGTAAAATTAAACGTTTCGGTTTGGAAAAAAAAAAAATAATGTGATTGTAAAATAATTGAGACCTAAAAAAAGTGAGAAGTTGAGTTTAATAAAAGAATATTAGAACATAAGGGATGTTTTGGAGTGAAATAATAAAAATGAGATAAACATTACAAAAGCTTTGTACAGAGTACATTATAAAAAGCATAAAAGATAAATCTGCTATGAAGAAAAATGTTGAAGCACAATGATGATGGAGGTAATAAAAAAAAGCTAACAAAAAATAATCATAGCCTCGTGTGTATCCGTGATTCTTTATGTCTGGCGCAGAGGCTCAAGGATTAATTATCTAATGCCACATGGACATCTGTTATCGATTGTTTTATAGGTATATATAGCTGACTATCATCGGTATCATCGTGGTTAGTAAAACATACAAAAGAAACGTGGGTGTGATCATATTTAACTTCATCTCATCTCATTTTTCCCCCCTATAAGTGATCCCAAGGTAGATTCCCTTTTGAAAGTAAAAGCTAAATAAAAATCTTGTAATTTATCATACGTAATTTAATTAAGTAATCACCTTTTATCATATTGTTTTATTATAATTATGATGATTATTATGATAAAATAACTTTGCTTACGTAATAATTTATTATAAAAATTTCTTGCTAATAAATTACATTTATAATGCAGTTTTTTTTATCTTCATCATTAATTTTTTTTAGTGAAAATTATAAATAAAATGATAGGCTTGATTTTTATTCATACATGAAGCATATTTTATACAGCTGCATTTCGTTTAATATAATACTTTATCCAATTCAATTGAAGTAAAAGTATTTTACATCTGATAAAATTTAAAAAATCGATGCATCAAGTTAACATCTTAAAACCAATATGCTCATAAATAAAGTTAAAATTTAATTTCTTCATTAAATTAAAACATTTAACTGCTTCGATATAAAATTGTATATTCAAAAATATTAATAAATTACGACCATCTAAAATATGTTTTTTATTTCTTCATACAAAAAGAAATTTTCCAAAATTGATCGTAAAAAAGAAACAGAATCTTTAATGCAGTAAAAATAAATTTCGTTATGACCAACTAAGAAATCGAATTACTCAAATCAGACAAATTTGTTTATACACACATTGGAATAAATAATAATTAAAATAACAGCGAAAATAACTTAGCAACATCTTGTGCTAATTTAACCCCTTAATATTTATTTATGCGAGCAATTTAAATTTAAATTAAGAATAAACTGAAAATAATTTCACGAAGAAATAACGATGAAGATATCCTTGGAGCAAAGATCTTTCAGCTCAAAGATGAAAGATAACGATCAATGCATTACTGATGGAAGCAGGTGCATAATCTCGAAGCGCTGGTTAAGGGCGAAGACGTCTGCGTCGGAGGGAGACCGGTATTCAAGAGAGCGTGTGCCCAAGTCAGCTTTTATTCTCACTCCTCTCCTCTTATGCTTCTTTTGATCTTGAGTGTAACATCTTGCGAGTGTGGAATACCTGTTTTGTCGGGTGCGTGTGCCTACAGCACGCGCCGTTGCGAGCTGCCTGGCACCTGCTACCGATACTCACTGGAATCATCAGCCACACAGCCTTTGCACGAGATGCCTGCCTTGACCAGTTCCACCAGCCTACATATTAACAGACTACCACATAGATCTACTCGTATTGGAACCTCAAATCAGGTCCAGAGAGGATTAAGAGTGAAAAATTGATTATGATAGGATTTAATATTGCCTTCAGGGCTTCATCAATGCTGAAGTATGTTTTCATCTTCATTATTTTTTTAATGCTTGAAGCAGCTGATAGTCTTCCAAGTCATCTGCTCTACTGGCGTGACGTGATAACCATCCCCTCTTTAGCATCCCCTATATGCCCCATTCTAATGGATATTTATTATCACACAAGTAGGTACAGCTGACAGAAGCCGCTCCCTTTTAACAGTAAGACTTTTACTTTAAGGTATTACCATTGTTATCCTCTACCTATTAATTAATTTTTTCTCTGTTCCTCATTAATTCATCACTTCACACTAGATTTGAATAATTACCATTTTCTTCTAACCTTCCATATACTTCTAGATGAGAAATTTTATTCATGATACATGATTTAAATGTTTCATTATTTTTTTTCTGAATATTGTTCCTGAATTATGCCAAAAGTTATGATTCTCTAGAGGATCCATCTGATGTTTTACATTGTCTTAATGTTTCTTTTACAGTTTTTTTTTATCTTATTATCATACAGACATGGAAGATTGATCATCAGCTACATCAAAGAAAGCTTTTGTTGTCATTAGTTTTCATCATTTTTAAAAATATTGTGTATTTACTTATATTGTTTTAACTTTAGATGTCGTTTAAAAAACAATTGTAAATAGAATGAAATAAAATAATGTGAAAATTTCATATTCTAGTATGTTGTGATAATTTGAAGTAGAAAAAACGTATTTACTTGACTTTTCCACATAGGTATGATCTGCTAAATAGGTCTTTCATGATAAGTACATATCTATAATGATAAGTCTGACAGATTGATGAAGTAACAGAACAACCCAACATATTGTGGGAAATGTATACAAGGGAACTCTATTATATTTCGTGTCATTCAGAAAGGTGGGAGATGTTCTCCGGATGATCAGATAGGAAATTGCATAGGGATGACAGCAGGGGGATGAGTACACAAGGGATGAGTTTATTTAGTGACAAGGGAAAGTTAAATGTCACACGCGTTGAAATGTCACGCCAGCATCCCACTAATAGTCTGGTATAATATCCCTATATAAATTAATGAAGTGTGTGTAAATAAACATACTTTATGTGTCAATTCAAAATTACACAGAAAAAATATCCAACAAAACTTATTACTACGACACTTTTTTTTTTAATTTTCGGAAACTTTATCGTCTTATTCTCAAGAGATTTCGTTTACCATAATTTTGTCAAATGAAAAATAAAAATAGTAAAAAATAAAAAATGAAATAGAAGAATGCAAAGTATTTACTATTGCATTTTTATTCTTGAATTACAATTGTTTTTATGTCACGCACTTCGTTTATGTGGAATGCATCAGTGCATGTATTCATGCAGACAAGTTTTATGGGTGGTCGATAACGGGTGGAAAATGACAGGTCTTTCTTAAAGAGAAAAAGAAAGAGATAATGAAACAAAAAAAAAAGTACGACAAGGTGTCTTCTTCATATGCTACATACAGTACTACTCTTTGTTGTACGCATATGAAACAGTTAGAAAAAGATCTTATATATTGAAGATGATGGATTATATTGTAGATGCAATAATTTATAATTTTCTTAATAATAAAAGAAAAATTCTGAGTAACAAATTGTACTTTAATTTACTATAAATTTTTAATTCAATATTTAAATCCTTCAATAGTATTCAGAGAATGTTTTGAAAGTTTTCACTGGGGCATACAAATATTCTACTAGTGGTTCGTTGATGAAGAATATTATGTTGTATTGATGCTAATTTAATGATAATTTGTAATACAAAAAATTAATGGAGCAATTCTTGCTTAGGAGATGAAGATGAACTTCTCGAAATAATCCCAAGATAAAGTTCGATATTCTCCATGCCCTTCTTTCTCTTTCCAATCTCTTCTATTCCTCTCAACTTCTCAAGTTTATTATTCTAATAGCTTACTTCATCTTCATGAAGAGATATGTGTAATTTTACAAGGTAAATGGATGATTATTTTCCAACGAAAGTAGTTTACAGTTGGACACTATGAATTCGAATGACTATGTCACCATATTTTATCTTCTTTTATTGGTTTCAATGATCCATGAAATGCCATTGTTGACTTCTATTAATGAGTAGTTAGAAGTTAGTTAATAATCGATATATATCAAAAACATGAGTGATTTTTTCCTTATTGATTAAAAATTCAAATTATTATCTAATCATCGGTGCGCGCAATATATTCTAGTATGTATTAAAGTCATTAAAAAAAAAAAAAATTTATTTTGCTATTGAGATAATTTTTTAATAAGATAATAGAAATTAAAAATAACGATTAAGCTACATCGAAAGTGCTCTTTATACCAAAAATATATTAAGATTGTTTATAACAATAATAATATTATGAGTTAATAATAAAAATATTTCAGAAAAAAGATTAAATATAATTTATTTGAACAAAAAAATTCTCAATTGAGAAAGGTTTTGATAAAAAATAAATTTTTCTCAGTGCATATTGGACACCGTATATCCTGTTATTCGTCCTACTGTTACAGTAGTACATCAGCCATCACGAATAAATCATAACAAAGTCACGTCATTTATGACAAGCAACATGTCTTTTCTCTTCAACTGAATTGATAGCATTATGCTTCATTAATTTAACCTGGAATTATGTTTAATTTTTTATGATATCATTTTTTTATAAAATACAGCAAACAATCATTGGTGGCTGTGATGAAATTTTTTTTCTTCATTAATTCTTTGCAAAAATACTAACAAAAAATTTATTTAAATTCAGACTTTCATTTCAATTAATTATTTAATTAATTTGTTTTTTCTAACTTTATAAAGTTGTTTTTTAATTGAATAGAAATTTTCATCATACTATCTTATCTTTGAAAAACTTCTTAAATGTTCTTAGAAATAAAATTCCCATCAATTGAAGTACTCTAGATGAAGAAGCTTTTTCATGAGATTACATGAGCGTTCATTGATCGCTAATCACTTTTTTAAATAAATTTCCTGGTATGAAACTATTACTTAGAATACTCTTGTTCTAATTCTGTTCATTAAATGACACATTTTCTCATAGTTGTTGTGATTATGACTATAGTTTAATTATTTTATGTCTGTTAAAATAGTAATCAATCTTCATTATGTAAATTAAAATTCATATTGCAGATGAAAAAATAGTTACATCTAAATATTGATTTTAAGATGAAAATCACTATTCCACAGAACATGCAAAACATAAGCATAACTGTGGCGACATTTGAATCGCTAAAGTATTGCCTGTGAGTCATTTGAAAAGTATATGGAATGTTGTTAATGAATTTTCCATTATTTTACCATATAATAGTATTATATTTTTTTCATAAGAAGAATCCATTGATTATTTAATGTAAGAAATGAATTATTTAAATGAACGATGACATTTAATGGACATAAATTCTAATGATTGTTAGCATTAAAATGGTTGAACAAACAAGCAATGTATGATTGGGTTGATGAAAATTGGATACATTTGATGAGTTTGTACTTAGCAAGGACCGTTATGAAGAATTCGCGTGCAAGATCGTGGGAACTGGTCTAGTGTATCTAGCAAGAGCGCGTGGGTTAGCAGAATTAGTATTTATTCTGTAGCCGGAACAATGAGGAGGACTGTTGGCTTGCTCGTTCCACCTGGCTGACTTTAAGATCATCTTCAAACTCATGTGTGTTCTGTTTTAACGAATGTTGAACTCTAAGCTCGTCTAATGTGAAAATTTTCCCTAAATTAGCTGAAATCAATTTTTTCACTTATTTTTTTTTTCAAGCTAAGTAGACATCATCAAGCATCACAGAATCCTTCATAGTAAAAATTACGATAATGTATGGTTGAAGATGTTTTTAGCTCCCAAGGACCAACATAAATGTCCCAATTAGCAACACAGTGAAGATTAACATAGCAACATGACTCAATGACATTAAAAAAGTCTTTTAAATTATGTTTTAATAGCTTCAAATAATACTAGGGTTTTAGATTTCTAAATTATTTTTTATGAACCAAAGAATTATCAGTTGTTTTAAAAACTTGGAAGGCTTATATTCATGTGTTGGTCTTCAAAAGTCTTTTAAATTTCATATTAAAGACAAGTATAATATTTTTAATAATACTTTTGTCAATAATTCCAGTCTCTTTCTCCTATTTTCAAGTCTGTATCAATTTTTTTCATCAATATACTTCAAAAAATACTAAGTATTTCAGAAAAACATGTTACTTTCATAAATCTGAGTTAAACATTAGTTTTGTTGGAGATATCAACTGATAAATTTTTCCCTAATCACAGTATAAAACAGTTAAAAATATTTACCATAAATCAAGAAATTTGTTTACATTCAATGCAGTATTTGCTATAGAGAAAAAATATGATTATTCATAGTCAGTTGTGGTGAGGAAATACAAGGGCTGTAAGAGTAATTGTCAGATAATAGAGATTGAAAAAAAAAGGGTCGCAAGACTGAGGGTGGCTGTTGGAAACCGTGAGAGGGAGATAGAGGGCGCGAGTGCAAAGAGAGAAGAGGTTTCAGAGTGAAGTATTGATCGCGCTTGGCTAGCCTGGCTGATTTTGTTTCCGTCAGAGAGGAGAAGAGGAGGACCAGTCTGGGTAGACACGTGGTGGGCGGAAGATACACATGCATTCACACAAGTAAATATTGAAGAACACTCGCGCACTAATCTAATACGTACTGTGTAAACCCTCATACTATGATTTTTATGGTTTTTCAGAAAATAAATTCGTTTTCTACAAAAACAAAATTACTACATGCTACAATCAATGACATTCCAAATATCATCACTCAATCAGAAAACAATTCTTTTCAAGACGATGTAGTTAATTATCTCAACTTAAATAATTTAATTCAAAATATTTTTAGATGACAGAAAATTCTATGAATTAGCATTTCATTTCAAAAATAAGTGATTCTATGAATTAATTCTTTTTATTTAAAATTAAAGACTAGATTGTATTTTATGATTATTCAAAAGTATATAGATACGTACATTGTAGTTAAAAATTATCAAGATACAATTGTTATGTAAAGTCACTGTCTCTATTTATATTATAGGTTGTAGTAAAAACCAAGTAAAAGCAATTTAAAAAGCAAATATAACTAATTAAAATGTATATAAAAAAATAATCAATGTAAGCGTTAAATTATAGTAAATTTATAGTAAAAATTGAGTAACCAATAAATCTATTTTCATATTTCGTTACTCTAAACATCAACGTGAGAGCTGTTGAGTGTAGGTGCTTTTTGTAGCCAAGCAACCCAAGTCAACTTCAGCCACCTAACCACACCCCTCGATTAGCCAATTTACCATTCATATAATAATTTCCCTACATGAGAGAGAGTGAGTTACTCTAGCACCTGGTTCAAGGCTACTCATAAAAATAAGAACAGTGACATGTCGATATAAATGAATAAAATATACCAACAAACAAGATAGAGCATGAAAACCAAAATGAAAAAAAAAAAAAAAAAACTAAGTGTAACTACTAAAATGCTATAATTCTACTAATAACTTATTCATTTTTGCGATAACCTTGACTCGTTTTTTCTCTCAATCAGATATTTATGATTTCAAAGAGTAAAGTCTTTAGTATAATGACTTACATCATCAAGATATGAAGCCAGAACCATGAGCTTCATGAAGGTATATCGAAGGAATTAGAAAAAAAAAATGTGAAGCCCTGCTTTCTCTGAAAAGAAACTAATGATGTTAACTTTACTTCTGAATCATTGGTTAAGCTCAAATTTTTTATTCTCTATGACAGGTCATATAACCCATAATAAAAGTATTTAATAATTCTTAAATTAAATGATTTCAACTAATAGTTGTAACCTTTTTGTTTTATTTTTGACTACTCATTAAAGATGCGCTCAAAAAACTCATACGAATGATAAAAAGAAATACTTGTTAAGTAAAAATCATCTAACTTGGCGAAGCTAATGAAAATGTTATCAAGTATTTTTAATAGTCTTCCTAATTCTGTGAATAAACTACGAAAAAGAAAGATATTCAGGTATAGATTATAGATTCAATTGAATAAATCATGGAGGATTCTAAGAAAATATTCATCCGCAATTAGTTCTTTTACCCTTTGATGAATACAAGAACAATGTACTAAAATAAACCGACTTATTTTAAGTTTTCATTGGTCTGCTTATTTTAATTATTCCTCTACTACGCTGTTTGCTCTCTAAAAACACTCAATCAATTACGTTAAGTACGATGACTAATGGCTTAAGTTAGAGATGGTAAAACAATAAAGAAAAAAATTTTTATCAACTAGCTGAATTCTTGGAAGCAGACCTAGAAATTGTAAGAACAGTTATTTTTAAAAATAGACTGAACCAAGGAGTCTGGAAGTCAATATGCTGGTAAGGAAGAGTATAAGACCCACCCCCGGATGAGGGATGGGGTGGAGGCAGGAGTGTTCAGGTGGCTTCCGCGAGGGCCCCTCTTGCAGTTCCAGGAAATATATAGATTGCCGTGGTGGCTGGACGAACCCGGCGGCTCTCCGGACGACTGGGTGAGCTAATGTGCGCGTTAGAGGGTGGATGCCAATCGTCGGAGGGGTAGAACGTCGGAGGGAGTGAACAGGACAAGCAAAGAGGGAGAGAGACAATTCTCTGGTGACGTTTCAGCTCATGCAGAGGTGAAGCCACGGAGTCCAGGTATTGACCCGTTGGCTCCCCAGTCGTTACTTGGCAACCGTTTGCACCCAACACACCTATGAAACCTTGGAGATTTGACTTTAGCACCAACCCAAGCTACTCCTCTGTTCTTCCCTCTTTAAGATCATCTTATTGCTTTTTTCATTTCAATGAACTTCTTCAAGGATATTTATTAATGGAATTGTTTATTTGACTGACGGAATTACACTCCAAGTTATTTAGCTGTTATTTAGCTGAAATGTCAAAGTAGCTGTAAAGAGAAATAATAAGACAATGGTCAAGATTATCATGAATATTATCAGAATGACTTTGGCTAACTATAATAAGTATGTTCTAATTATCTTTTGCTTTTGAAAAATTTATGATTATGATTCATAGTCACCTTTGTTATTCAAATATCACTTGAAAGCTTCATTTTATTTTTTAGTAATTAACTCATTTCAACGAATAATTTATTTTTAGATTGCTCGATTGAATATCAAAGCTCGAGTAAATAATTTTTTTGTTCATTACCTCAATCAACTATGCATCAAACTGGTCATTTATTATTTATATTGTTAGTTCAGCTTCATCAAGCATCAACTAGAAATTTTTTTCCAATAATCGTAGTTCTTATATTGTATTTAATTGAATAATTTATTTATCAGGTTATCCTTTCGGTCTAGTATAATAGATGAAAAATTATCAGAAAAATTCAACTGTTTTCCAGTAAAAGACGATAACTTGCTATCGCTCATCTCTCTAATGATTAGTCATCACACCTGAGTCATTGGAACTTTAACAAACGTGTTGATTTTGAATCTTTAGCTCGTGCGCATGATGAATCTTAATAGTATGGTGAATGTAATGTGTCTCGACACCAAGACGATGGCGACACATTCATTGTAAATGATGTTCACTTGATGAAATAGTGCTTTTATCTTATTACAAAAGGCAAATTGTACCTTAGGGTCTAATGACTGACTGATTATTGTCTATATTCTAATGATTTTATTTACTGATAAAAAAAAAACTAATCTCTGTTGAGATACACCGATATTAAGTCATTAAGTAATTTTGGTTAGAAACATTTTCAGCCATATATCTCTCTAAAAGTTATTTCAGAAGCACATATAAAGATAAAATTGATATTAAATCTCTAACTTTCACTACTTCCAATCATTCTTGTCAAGTGTTTCACGACTTTCTCCAATTTTCTTATTTTCCCAAACTCGGTAAAATTTATTCGAAAAAACTCTTGAATATTGAAATCTAATCAATGAAGTCTGAACTAATATTTATTCAAAGAGAATGAAACTTTAGCATGAATTAAGCAAGTTTCTTAGTCTTCAGTCGTCCTTGTCAGGTGTCTTATATCTTTCTGAATGTGATTAATTGCAAAAGTTGTCCCGAAATACATAATTATTTTATTGTAGAGATATCTTATAATAAGTACAGAGTAAGCATCGAAGATCGTTGAACTCGAAATGGTGCTGACAGGACATGCCCCTCCTTTGCAGACTCTGGTTATAGGGAATGATCCCCACTACTTATTCTTCAGGCTCCTTCTACTTCTTGCTTATTCGACCTCGTCGACGCCGCACTGACGCTTCTGCCGGCGTCACCTTGTCGGCTTTAGACTTATTGACTTTATACCATTTTCCAGGAGACAGTGCTCTAACTTTTCATCTTAATCTCCCACTCTTATATTCAAGATGTACCTGCACTTCAAGCTACTTCACTTCACATTAGTTGGAAAAATGTATAGAAAGACATAATCCGCTTAACTTACCTTTATTCCGTATAGTAATATGATTGGCATTATGACGTTACCAAGAAAAATGATAAGGAGCCTTGTTGAAAATATACGACGTATCAAGAATTGAATTGATGAGTTATTTCGCATGCTCGTGATTGATAACGTCTTATACATACAATTCTTAGATTTGAATTCATTATATATTTCACATATAAGAGCGAAGATTATCAGAGCAAGAATTATTTACACTAAGTAGTGCTCATAGCTCGAAAACAAATCATTGTAGAACCTATTTTAGATAAGGTTAGAAGGTATGAGCATAACTTGCTGCTCTTCTAGAATTGAAATTGAGTAAGAAATCACGAATAGACATTTGTTCAATTTGATTTCCTGATTGATAAATTTCAAGTAAGTGATGAAATTATCAATTTAATTTTTGGATATAATCCAACTGGATTAAAACTATCTCTGTATGTACTCCAAAAAAATGATAAAACTCAATTATTGATGATTTTACTATTTCTGGATAAATAATAATATTTAGTTTACTTACAATATGAACCCGAAATTATTTGAATGAATTTAACAAAATTTATAAGATCTAAATAATGAATGATTATGATTATGTCATTATTTAAAAGATAATATCGTTGAAGAAATATAATTAAAATCAAAATTATGATCATCTCAACTTGAAGTGCTATTGGTTTTCCAGAATATAATAAGTGACTTTACGAAAGGTGATTATGAAACATGATCAAGAAGCTTCCAAGAGTACTCAGGATAATTATAACATACTCATTATGGTATTCCAACTGGTGTTGATAATTTTTAAGGTAATTTTGATCATTTTCACAAAATTACCAGCTGTATTTCACCTTTATTTTAGGTATCACAAATTCAAATTCATCTCCATTATTTATGAAAAAAAGATCAATACTAATAGTATTTAATCTCAATGATTTTCTTTAATTCTAAAAACAGTCATTAATGGGATATATAAAGCATATAATTGGATATAAAACTAGAACGAGTGAGGATAAGTCTCAGATAAGAATTGTTCACGAAGCAAATATGTCAAGTTGACACTTCTGATCTCTGGTATCAGTACCAAGAAGTGTTGAGCCTTGCAAGATGTTAGCAAGGTCGAGGATTCTCATCTTTCAGGAAAAGTTAAATCCATGATACCAAGTCAGCAGTAGTAAAAGCACGAGATGATACTATCTCATATCTTGCCTATATTAATCAAGATTAATGCATATTTACAAATGAAATCCATCATCATCGCTAGTACAGCGTCTAGACTTCAAGGACTAGGATGATGTCAACCATGAAAGAAATTAAAAATGATAGCAGCCATATAGAGAAAGGAAAGTATGGTTTGAGACAGAATGCTTGCACATGTTCAGATGCAGTTGGTGTTCTCATGAGACCGGTGTTAGCACAAAGTGGACGCGGGTCCTGAGCGTGTGGGTCCACCTGAGCGAGCAGGCGAGCGAGTCCAAGTACAGAGGAGAAGGTGTCTCACATGGGTGCCTCTGTTCCCTGCAACACGAGTCCCACAGATGGGGGAGACATCCGGGCAGCTGACGTCCGAATAAGACTGGACTGACTGACTTCGGTTTAACCGACTCCACATCCTCCTTCGATTAAGGCGAATTTACGTCCGGAATGAACAAGAGAGAAAACAAAGATGTTTCTCTACATGATTTTAACATTCCTTTTTCCTTGTTCCTTTTCCCTTTTACTCAGTAATCTACTTTATCTTGTTATCTGTTTATTCAGTTCCTACAAAACTGTTGCTTTTGCATTGACCTTGGTTGCACATATCTTTTAAAGATAGTTTATTAATGTTGAATTAATATAAGCAAGCATTCCTTGGTCTTCTTTTTTTGTCACTAATGCAGTATTTTTTGCTTAGAAGCATCATCAAGAAAATAAAACATAGAATCTCTTTGAGAAAATTCTTTTTTCAAGATAACATCATCTATTCTTAATTTAGTAATACTAAAACATTAAATGAAAAATGGAGAAAAATTTAATTTATATTTGAAAGATTATTCTTAATGCTAAATATTGAAGTGGAACGTTTTCTTCTTAACTTTTGAAGAATAACACATTAATAATACAGAGGTAATGAATATTCATTCGTTATGAATAAAATTATAAGATGATATCAACACATTAAAGAAATATTACCCAATTATAATCAAGATATAATCCAAATAATCGAAAAAATGCCACAAATTCCATTGTTATCTCAAGCCAAAGTTGAGAGGAAGAGCTTGAATAAGGGGCATAGAGCGTGAAACTCATCCCTGGGTTAATGTCGACCTTGTAAGAAGTTGAAGTAGAGGAGGAAGAGTAAAGTGAAGAGCAAAGAGTCGTTGAATATCATGAACAGAAGATAGCAGGCAGAGGGAAGCAGAGTATAAGACAAGAGGACATCAAGTAGTGTAAAAATAAGAAGGTAAAGACATAAAAAAGGTGAAGAGAGGAGGGGAATGAGAAGGGGAAGGAAATGTGAAGGGACCAACGTTGGGATGGCCGAGAGACATAAGCAAGCAGCAGGGAACGGATAAGAGGAAGCGTGGGCACTCAGGTGTGACTCTCCCGCGGGTTTTCTCTTCTCTCTTACTCTTCTTCGACTTTGGCCTCGCACTCTGTACTCAGAGCAATAGATACACATGAACCTTGGTCTCTCCCTAGACTTTAGTCCGGAAATGCTCTTTATCTCTGTCAGGCCTGTCCCCATCATCACACACGCACACATTTCTCAACCCTTCGCGCTTTATTTCCACCCTCTCACTTCTCTCTTATACTTTTTCCTTCCCCTCAAGCGTTATTTTTACCTTTTACTACACATTTTATTTCCTTCCTTCATTCCCGCTCTTTTCATATCACCTGCGTCGTATGCGTGGACAGATAGAGGAGAGAGACTTGCCACCTGCCACACATCAACTTTGTCTACATAAACTCATGTGAGAAAACTTGTGACAATGGCCCAATCATCGATTATTTCTCTACACAAATGTTTGGGGATTTATCATGTTATTTAAATATTCATGTTAATGTTTGGTTCCGAAGTAGGTCGGAAAATTTGTTCAAATGCGACCAAAGATTATTGAGAAATGGATCAATGAATTTTGGTATCTCGTCCTATGTTTGAATTAACATTTCATAGTTGTTTTTTTTTTTATGTGATCAATATTTATGGTTTAGCAGCAGGGTTTTCTTTATAACTCCGTCATTTGTATACCTAATGACCTAATATTTTCTTGCTTTATATTTATTTGCTGTCGAAAAATTCTTTGATTTATTTTTTTACCAATATTCGTTTCATTTTCAGAAGATCATCATATGATGTATCAAACCTATCACTGGTTATCACTTATTTGAATGCTGAATGAATTTTTTTAAATAACAAAAATTGCAAACAAATATTATATAGAATATTTTTAAATTATTGTCAATTAAAATCGAATTTTTTTATTGATTATTTTAGCAGTTGTTTCTTTTTTAATTTTATCTTAACAACTCAAAAGTTTGATAATTTATAATTATCACTTTTAAAGTACAAACTTTCTAATGTATTCACTTGATCAATGAAACTTTCATAAAGTCGTTGCAAGACCCTCTCTTCATGTAATCTCAATAAATAAAAAATGATGTTACATTTTTTATAAAAGTATTCCTTATTTTATTAATTTATTTTATTGCATAAATAAATAATACCATCATCATATTCATTTATTTATAAGTTAATGTCTTATTGTTAGTGAATTTCAAATTGATTAAAATAATTATCATTTATCATCATTCAAGGGTTCTAGATGATCAATAAAAGCATTATAGTATAAAAAATTCAATCTACAAATATCATATTTTCTTTCAAGAATATTTTTTCCAACAATAAGTCTTCAATTCATAGCTATAAAAATAGTTAAACCTATTGCTGGAGTCTGTTTGTTTACTAAAAAATGTATTTATCTTAAAGATAACATCAATCTATTGATGTATTGATTCTATAAATAAAAAAAAAAATTAAAAAATGATCGTCTTGAAGAACAGACTTCTGACTTCTCAGTGACGTTTTTCTGAAAGGTGATTTTGAAATATAATCATGAAGCTTTGAAGAAGAAGATAATTAGAGCGGAGGGGAAGCCTGAAGGACGGCAAGTAGAGTAAAGAACATGAAGCACGATGGATGCAAGTATTTGTTATATATACAAGCATATATACCACTGAAAATGTAAAGAGGGAGAAGACACGGTGGGAGTTAATCGGATGAAAAGATCGTCAGACTGTGCATCCTCTCGTGCCCTCCTACTCTCCTTCTCACTGTCTCTCTTAAACCTTCTTTATGCCAAGCTCTTGACCTAGCACGAGATCTCAACATGATATAGATGATACTATGTAATTTGAAGAAAATTTATCTATTGCTAGGATTAATAAATGAGATTGTTAAAACAATAAAGTAACTACTAAGGACATATAGATAAATTAAAAGCATTTTCAAGGTTAAGATGAGACTGAATGACAATATAAATAACTATAGATAGCTCATCATCCCCTATGACTGACAGACGACTAAGAGCGGACGTTCAGCTTGGTTGGTCGGCTACGAAAGGAAACCGTAAAAGGTGGGAAACCTCTCGGAGGCTCCCAAGTTCCAGTGTGGAATTAGTATTCACCTCTCTGGCATCTTCTTAATCTCCTATCTTACTTTCTTTACTCTTATATTTTTTTTCTCAACCATTTTTCCATTTTTATTTCCATTATTCAACATCACATGCTGCGAATTATCATTTAACATGGATTTTATAGCGATTGGCTATTTGTGCAATTTAATTTATAATTATACTTGCTGAATGATGGTGGTTTACGTCATTTAACCTATCTTTGATATCGCATTCAACATTTGCTTGATTTGTTTGATTTAATTGATGTTGACATTTTTTAAGAATCTTTCTTGCTTCATTCATCAATATCCATAATTCATAATAAGTAAATTTTTTTCTATTTTATTTCATATTTCTTAATATTATTCTCTCATTTCAAATCTCTTGATGAAACATCCTATTTTTGTTGAAAGATACTCCTTTAGAAATTTATAAAAAAAGGAAAGGCATGAATTTGCCAACATACAAGATTCAAAAGCAATTCTGGACAATTTTCTACTTGAATGAATCGATATAAAGAAAAATAGAAACGTCGTTTCAGTCTCATTAATATCCAATCTAGATTATAAATCCATCACTAATAGCAGCTGACGATTGATAGTAGATACAGTAATAAATCGTTAGCATTTTCGATCCACGCTCCACTACATTTTTACGTCGTATAGAGATATCCGTAATTTCATAATTTTCTCTGAGTAGTCTTCCTTGGTATACATGAAATATGTAATTTCGTATGACCGAAGCGGGAGAGGACTCCACGCCCACGTAGCCTCTGTTCGCTCATACGTTTCGTTTGTCTCTGCATTGCCGTGTCGTTTCTCCGTTGCCTGGATGTGCGCTAGCCAGTACACAAAGGTTCTCATTTTATTACTTTTAATGTCTTTAACAAAAAAAAGTCAAGCAATCACGTCAACTGTCATCCGCTCTCACTCATTTCCAGCTAACAATAAACTTCAAAAATACGTACATTTCTGACTTTCGAAAAGAGATGATGAAAGAAGTACGCAGAGGAAACGGAAATCTCCCAACATGTTAAACTCAGAGTAAATAGACAAATTCATAAATGATTCTAAAGGAATGCATATCAGCACAAATACAATAGACACATGTGTTTAAAAAAATTCGTTTTGAAATTATTGATAGCCACTGATTGATTGTCGTTTAGCGGATAGTTACGAGTTGAAATGACAATATGGGAAATGCTACACTCATCTATCGTGGCCAGGCAGAACGACCGTTACGTCGGTCTTAGAATTTTTATCCTGAATCCTTTCTTTCTAAACTTTCTTGATTCACGAATCAGAAATTTCCTATCGATTTATTCAAATAATACGAGAAATAAATTAATTCATTTTTTAACTATCTTTGGAGATCAGAGATATTAAAAAAAATCATCAAAGCCAACATTCCTATTAGATATGATAAAGAGTATTATTTTAATTAAATCAGTTTGGAGCCAAATAATTATTTTCTCTAGGAAATAAGTTAATATGATTGATTAAGTATACAAAGTCATGTCAATAACATATTCTTCAAGAGTTGAATGTACCTCAAATTCGCATGAGTTGAAGACAAATCACCGGAAATGCTTGGATGTATAATATTTGGCTGCGTTAATTCTTAACCGGAAATAAGGGACCACGGTACTTCCCTGTATTCGATTTGAAAAAGAGGGAACATTACTTAAAGTTGTTTCTCAGTCAGTGAAGAACAATTAAATTGAAAAAAAAGTATTATTTTGGAGTTGAAGGAATGTGGAGCATTAACCTTAAATAATAAGATAAAGTTTGGATAGCTTGAACAAAATGAAAGTAGGAAAGACAGAAAAATGAAAGCGATTGCGGGGTCAGATCACGAATTTCATCCTCATCTAAAGTCACCCGCTGGATCCATGTAGAAGTATTTAATACTTTGAGCGAACAACAGAATACAGAACAAGAAGTCCAAGAGAAAAGACAGGAGAAATAAAGAAAAGAAGGAGGCAAGCAAGAGAACATCGTTGGATGTGAGTCGTAGATGTATTGTTTTCTCGGTTCCTTTCTCGCATTAGCATAAGAATTCAGCGTGCACCTGAGTTGACTGCCGATCGATCCTCGTGAATCAAGTCTTCAGAGTGCTTACACCACACTTGGACATCCAATCGCGTCGTAATGCTTAGAATATATCTGATATATTTTACAATTGATGTAGAACTCAAAGCTCTGATGAAGCCACAAACCACATCCCGAAGAATCACACTATTGATGCAAACCAATTCATTTTTCTTTTCTCAAAATGCTTTTTGAAATTCAAACTGACGCTGACTTACTTCAATCAATCTCTGCATATTGAAACCCATTTTCTGTTAGTGTGTCAACCCATAAAATATTGGAACATCAAGTTTCTAAATTGACACGACTTCTCCAATGAATTTAATTCATTTTTGTAGAGCTTCATAAGTATCTTTAATTATTTATAAGTTTTTAATTTAACCAAGAATATATATTCCTAATTATTTCTTGGATGAGAATAAATCATTAAATTCTAACGCTTATGCTAGAGATCTGTATGAGATATTTTTAGTCTAGACATTACGTAAAATCAACCAAATCATTATAATAATTTAGAATAAACTAAAATTCAAAAGTCTTACTATTAAACCACTAAATCTCACAAGATAGAAAAAATAAAACACTATAAAATTTTATTATTCACATTATAAATCAGTTAAATTATGTGAAAAAGTAGACTTTCAGCTTTCCAGTGATGTCTTTACTGGAAATGGTTGTGCAATGAAACTATAAAGCTTTTAAGTGACCCAGTTATATGTCCAAAAGAGAAGACATAAATAAAAGAAGCAATGCTCACTTTTATTTCAGAATGTCATAATACTGATGTTGGTATAGACAGCTAGAAAGAATTATAGATTATTAGTCGTCTGGCAAATTTCATCTTAGTATAATGTCAGCTTATATGATGACTAAATTGAAGACATTGGTTTTCAAATGCTCTGGCAAGATTTTTTCCTGCTTTTCTACATACACACAACAGCAGTTTGGAATTGTGTGGTAACTGGAATGGCCAGTGGCCTCAATTCCGGCAACCACATCTCGTTTTTTAGCAACAGCTGGCCACATCCGATGATCCTTGAGGCTGGCACGCGCCTCATATGTAAGTATAAGCCACCTTTTTGCCACAAAAAGAATAACAAGTCATGGTCCAGCTGCTTGTTCATCTTAATCCCTGACGTTCTGATATGTTTTCGCTCATTAAAAAAATTAGATACATGTTTCTGAATTATCGATTGTAACCATCATACTCGTTAACTTTATTTTCCATTCATCGATATTATACAGTTATCGTGCGATACATGTTGTGCATTTTTTATGTATCAAACTACAGGATGTTGAATATAGGATATACAGACGTGCGTGAGCCAGTGGATCCATCCAAGCGGATGTCAAACCGATCGGCTGGAGAAATCGGTCTACCAGAGATTTCACATCCGGATATCAGAGTCATCCGACTTTGATTCTTTTTCTCTGCTCACTTTTTTCTTTTCTTTTTACTGCTGATGCAGTACAAAATTACTTAGAACCATTTTTTTTAATGTTGTTTCTAAAAGGGACTTATTCTTGATGAACAATCAGAGTATTTAGAGTCTTATTTTCTGTCATTAGATTATTGTAATAACGTATCATTATTACTCTGATTAACATGACATATTGATCACAATAGAGATATCTTTTTATTATTAGTTTCTTTTTTCAATGAATATTGAAACTGTCTCAAGTTTATATTGATTATTTTAAATCATTACATCTTCTCAGATCATTTCCTTTAACATAATACTCTTTTTTTTTATCATCACTAACAATACTGAATATTTATATAATTTGTGAATTTACATCAAATATTAAAGAGAAAATTACTTTCACCTTTTTAATTGTTAAATTATATATTTTTAAACATACTCGAAGATATTTACGTCCATATTTAAATTTTTCTGGACATTGAATTCTTTTTTATTTTACTTTTTCCATCAATGTTACTGTCAATAAATAAATTCATTAAATAATAGTTAAGAATAATGAAATAAATTCTAAGAAACAGTTGTTAACTACTAACTCCTACTGTGTGTGTGTTAATTATTGGATTTTCACCTATCAACAACATCAGTGGCGACTCTCCATGATGAAGAAGCTGTTGTGGGTGTCCATGATTACGCACGGGCTGGGTGCTACGTGTATGGGGACACGATTTGTACGTGCTCGGTGAGTAATAGGGATGGATAGGCCTCGGCGAGAGGCTTCCGCATGGATTCCGGCCCCGAAGAAGCGTAGTCATAGGCAGGAGGTGGTGAATACCTTCCTCCTATATCCAACACTCACATCAGCTGCACGAGAGAAAAGCTACTGAAGCGATCGATGTAATTATTTATATTCAAATCACGAATGAGGTGCGGGCACGTAACATCTTCTCTTCTTGGGACTATACTCTATAGAAGCTTCAACACGTCTCTTGTCGTTAGTTTCAGCGCACTCCTTTACTCTGTGTGCAGGTTATCGGCACATTTATTGGGAACCCGACCCGTGAAATACCTCTGCGTTCTTGATTCCCCAAACGATTTCTTCATCGTCGACACCGCAAAGATCTGTGTCACGACTAATCGTTTGCCAAATGACTATTTTATTCAATTATTTACTATTATTTTATAGCGTGATGTTAGATCACTGCATGAACACGCATGGTATTCTCAAAAATATTTAGTAATAGTGATTACGAATATATTAATAATAAATTATTATTGGAAGAACAATTTTGTTAATCTTTTGCAACCCCCTTAAAACTATCTTCTGGTATAATTAATTATTGATTTAAATTCTAGGTTATCTTAAATCAGAATTGAAATAAGATATTTATTCTGGTGAAAATAATTTTTAGTTAATAAATAATGTAAAGAATATTTCAAAATTTTACAAAAGTAGATTTTGAGTTAAAAGAAAAAATCAGTGTCTTAGAGGATGAATCTGCTTTATAAATGCTACAGGCATCGTTTGTTGGTGGCCAAACTTGGACTTCACTTGGATTTCCAAGATGATCTGTTGGCCAACCACGAACATCCCGGCAACCAATATGCGAACGTGACAGAGACGATATTCTTATGTATACTTATAAGGTTGGGCGGATTCAACTGATAATCGCCAATATGCGATTCAGAGACACACAATGGAACTCGTCTGAGACATTGTTTGAAAAAGATGGGCAGACTATAAATTTTATATTCTAATAATAAACTTATAACAATTTATAAGCAAATATTTAACAATAATTATCAGATCTTAATAATAATCCATATAAAGAATTGATTAAACGTCATAGAATAATGATTAATTAATTAATTGTACATAATATCTACTATTATCTTAATGACCATAGCATATGAGGCTTCATTTTTGATGAAATAGTAGTAAAATTGCAGTAATTGTAAAATGATTAAAATTCGATGAATGCCTACATTTATTTCTTTCTCTAAGAGAAACGATTTCGTAATCTCAACTCTTATGGCGCCGTTATCGAAGCGCGATGGACGTTTTCTCCTATTATTTGCAGACAGACATTGACTATAAATCCGATAAAATTTTGTATTCCGTTAGTTTCTTTTTTTACGCGTAAAAATCGAACGTTCATATATTTTATAAACGAGAACTTTGAATGTTTGCTACAACCATCTGTATACACACACCCGAGCCCACATGATATTTGGGATAAATTTACTGAACATCAACATAATACCTTACAAAATTATCATTATATAAAAATAATTACTTTACAAGTAATATTAAAAATAAAATATTTCATTTGCATAGATAAATATTTATATCAAAAAATTAGGTTTTAAAATTTTTGTATAATATATATCAATATTATGACGTATGTTTGTGAGTAATATTCAAATTATTTTGTAAGTTCATTCATCTTTTCTCTACTATTCATTAAAAGATTAATGAAAAAATAAGTTTTTAAATTATTTTTTAATAAGATATAATTATTATTCACAAGATATTTTCCTTATAAATTTTTTTTGTAATTGTAGCTTGTAATATTGTCATTCTTAAGTAAATGTTTTTCTGCTGGCATAGAATAATATAGATTTAATCATGGTACTTTGTGGTAGAAGACTATCAGAATCTGATGCAGATATGGAGAGAGGAATTTAGTATTTGATTTCTTTAGAATGCGTCGCACGACCTGCGACGAAATCTTGGATTCTATTAACGGAGAAATTATAACGGATTGACGGACCGAGACACGAGAGTTGTTGGCCAGAGAAGGATTTCTCTTGAATCGTAAATACCGATCTGGCTCGACGCACCGACTCAACCCACCTCTCGGTCTCTTACCCCTCGTAATACTCGCGTTGTGAATGTTTAAATACTTCCCGGTGCAAGTGCAACTGCATATACTGATATATACATGCTATATATACATATATGTGTATACTTATATTTTATACTAACATATAAAAGCTAGTAAATGCACGTGTATGCTAACAGTCGTGTACACGTGCGACAATAGCATTGATAAATTCGCATTTGGACCCGCATGTTCTTATTTTACGATAGTTTAATGGCTTTAGTAATCATTTTGAGCTCTAAAAACAACTGGTGAACATATCGTTTTTTTTTCTTTAAGGAAAGTATTAAAATTGAACTCACCATTTCTCATCAAGTTAAAATGTTTGTCAGGACATTAGATTAGTTTAAACTCTTCAACTAAATGCATTGCGACATCTACGTTAAATATTCGTATAACTTTCTTCCATGAGTACAATCGATGATGTAGCTGCAGTCGGTTGGTTAACACTACAAATATGTACATGAATTAATTAATTTCATCATAACTAAGAAAAATATTGAAAATTTTAAATAAACAGGATTATTAGATTAAATTTCAATGTAACTGTTTCAATACAAGTTTATTCATCAAATCTTCTGACATGTTTATTGTTTTTCTTCATGTTAATATGTAGTTAAATAAATAAATGAGTCTCAATTTGTTGTACTCACCAATGAACTTAAGGTGGATTAAAAAGTATTGTGATCTCCATGTACTCATTAGATGAACATGATTTTTCGTAGTATTTTAAATACTTCTGCAAAATAATAATAATAAATCATATAGTAATAAATTGATATAAAAATAAATTTAGATTATATTACTTACCATCGAAATCAGCGGCTTTTTTATGTAAAGCTGATGTAACCCCATTTTTTTTTGTTCTGTTATCTAACCTTTATCACGATTAAAACAACGGATCTATTGATTTCGAGCTAATATTATATCGATATAATTTACTCTCGCAATAATTTGCTTTTAAAAACCTTTTATAATATATTTTATTAAGACAGGTCACAATACTTTCGAATATATTTGCAATTAACATCCTTGTGAGCCAACTTTAATGTTTGCGTTGTATGTGAACTTATTTCATATTTATACAAAAAATAATAGTTTTTAACTAACAATAATCCACACGATTAATAATAAATGTATAAAAATTCCATCGTGAGCACATTTATAACGTAATCGTGACAAAACATCATGTTTTCGAATTAAAATGGCTACGTAAATACAACCGCGTGCCGAATTACACGTGTTCATTGCTCCCTCTATCGCTTAACAAGTGGTAACCTAATTACACATGACATAACCTGAAACAAATAAAATGCCAAAAATGAACAGATATTCATTCAAATTTGTATAAATTTATAATCTAATGACTATTTGAAAAATTAAAAGAAAATTTTTTCGATTGAAAATATAATTAGAAGTTTATAAAATTATTTTCATTCCGTAAAAATAATGTTTAACCTTTCTATTTACCGATTGTTGATAAATTTTCGACTGCTGGAAAACGACACGTCTTGAAGTGATGAAATATTTATATAATGTAGACAAAAAATAATATTATGATTGAATAATAATTCATTTCCCTAAATTGTAATGCACTTGTAAGAAAACGCGTGATTTATATTGAATTTTTTCCAATTGAATAAAAGTGACATTTATGTGTAGTTAGAACGCAGCCATGTTACTTGACACGCGTTCCGAAATTTAAAAAATAAAAAATTGTTACAAAAACAATTTAATTTTCGAGAATATATTTAAATAATTATAGCAAGTATTCAATTCTTGAATTATTCATCAGGGAAAGTATCTTTTTTTTTCGAATGAACCATCGGAAGTTCAATAATGTAAACTATTCTTTTCATACTAGGGACTTTCAGTAACCGTAACGTCGTAGATATTTGCACCTTCTAAGGTTGGTAAAATTTTGTGAGTTTATAAACACACTATAGAGCAACCCCACCCATTTTCACTCGTGACAAACACAACTTTTACTTCCGGCTCACAGTTCGGACTACATTCAAGATTTTTCACGTTTACCAGTATTTAACGTGTAGTGATTGTGTTCTCCTACATATTCCAAAAAAATAACTCTTTTTCATTGCACTTTGCAGTTGTATATCTTTGAAGGATATATTTTGTTTGTCGTATGTCCATCCAGAATCTTAATACATTTGGTGAGTGTTCAATTTTATTCATAATGAAAATTTTCCTTCTCATTCTAGAATATAGTCTTGTCAAAATGGCGGCCTATAGCGTCTTTGCTTGCATCATAGTACGCAATGATGGCCAACTAATGTACTAATATATTTTTAATAATTAATTAAAAAATTTTTATGAAACTTATCTTTGCCAAGTTTTTTTTTTACAACTAAATCATAAACCATTCTAATATTTTAATAACTCACTTCTCTGTAGACCCCTTTGCGGATGCAATCAAGGGTTCCGATGATGATGTTCAAGACGGACTTGTCCACATAAGAATCCAACAACGAAATGGTCGCAAGACCTTAACAACTGTACAAGGACTCTCTTCGGAATATGACCTGAAAAAAATTGTTCGAGCATGTAAAAAGGTAAAAATGATGTCTCCAAAAAAGTAAACACGATAAGAGGAAAAAAAAAATCTTTTAAAACCGAACAAATATGTAATTGACTTTCATGACCTGTCACTTTTCGCATTTACTATAAATAGCTTCCTGCGTCAACCTTTTGTGAATATAAAAAACTACGTTAAGATTTTTATTATTTCTAAATAATTAAATATCATCTTAAATTGTATTTTATATTCATTAGACTTTTAATTCAACATTTTATTGATGTAGAGATGAAAAATTTAGTTCTTATTTAGTACTTGAAATGTTCAAAGTTCTGTACACAGAAAAATTAACAATGTTGGATAAAGAATAAGATTATTCATTTAGAAAAAAGAAAAAATCAAAAATGGATTTTTCATTCGTAACAGTTATACTTAGATTTGGCCTTGTCCTACATTAAGTGTCTGTTCATTCTATCACAATGAATGAGACTCTATTGTATTCAGAAATGACCCTGTCATCCATGTATCCTTTAGTCTTAATTAACTCTGTCAATGTTCAATTAAAAATCTATTTAAATGAAATTTCTATTTATTATTTAGACTGAATAATAATTACGCTCGATATAATCATCTTGAGTAATTGACTTTCTTTCAAAATAAATTAGCAATGAACTGGAATTTTAACACCATTTTGAAAAATTAAAATTCAATTGATTTTGTTTCAAAAGATATCTACTTGAAAATGTTCAGCATAATTATAAATTTCATTTATCCAGATAACTAAGAATGAAATAATTTAAATGCATAGTAACTACATTCAACTGTTGGACTTTGTATTTATATATAATAAGGTGAAGAAGCCAGTTATCAAGAAGACATTAATTAATAACTTATTCTTCTGTGGCTATAAAAACTTTTGTTGGTTATGAAACTTGTTTCGGAGTAGTTATTTATAAGATTTTACTTATAAATTTCTGCTTATCTTTAATTAATTCATTACTTGCTTTTTTAATAAAATTTCTTTTTAAATTTAGAAAGTGAATATCTTATGAGCACAAGTTAGTTATTTTTAAACATATGAAAAATAGACAATAATTTTGATGAATTTTTATAGTAAATGTTGGGATGAATATTAATTTTAACGAATTTTTCAGGAATTCGCATGCAATGGGACTGTAATAGATCACTCAGAGTATGGGGAGGTGCTCCAGCTTCAGGGAGATCAACGAGAAAATATTTGCCAGTGGCTAACGAAAGCAGGTCTGGCAAAACCTGAGCAACTAAAAGTCCATGGTTTTTAAAAACAAAAAGAAAAAAAATCAACAAGCCAACCCATATGCCACTACTACTTATGACAACTTCACTTTCATCAACACCTTATCATCTTAAATTATCTGTATCAATCACTAATACTTGTTGATACTTGGTGGGATAAAAACAAAAATCCAATTATAATACGCATAAATATAATAAATATAAATATAAATATATATAAATATATTTCAATAAAGAATTAAAATAAAAAACGTGAATGAAAAAAAAACTAATACGAACAGAATATCATTATAGGAAAAATAATATTCTAATCAGACGTTTTGTAATATTATAGGAAGCAATATTCTACAGCCTTATGTTATATAATCCGCGAAACATTGTCACATTTGAATTAATAGTTATATTAGATGAATTTTTGAGATAATTATACAAGCGGTAGATACAGGTAGAAACGGATGGATTTAATTTATGGTGTTAGATAGTATGTATCTGGGCGCCATTGATGTGTTCAGAGAGACTGGTGTTTAAATAAACAAATATAACTAAAAATTTAAAAAATAATACACAAAAAAATGACGAAAAAATATTTTCTAGCTTAAGTAATCGGCTTTAATTAATTTTTGATTTGTTTTTGTGATTAAACGGACACATTTTTCACTGTCGTAAACAATAGTTATACGTTAAAAAGACAAGACTTCCGTTAAATTTTTTTTCAATTTTCATCAACTTTTTGTGCCTTTGATTTTACATTGTATTATTTATTATTCGAATATTAACGATTTGATGTAAGTTTCATTGTTTAATAGCTCATCAATTTTATTTGCTTGCAAGAGCAGTATTGTCATTATTGTTTTTCAATAAAGAAGTATGAATTTCAAATAATATTTAAAAAATGTGGATTTTAGATAAATAAATTACAATTTGCTAGATTAAATTCATTTTTTATTATTTCGTAAATCCCACAAGAATCCAATTGTTGATGCATTTTTATTTTTTGTGTTAAAAAAAAAAAAGATAAATAAATAAAGAACTGAATAATACCGTTACAATAGTTTTATCGACTATTTAATTAATTATAACTTAACAAAATTCTAATTAACATTTTTAAATTGTCGAGAATTATAATCAACTAAATAGACCAAATAGATATTCCTAAATGTATTCTATGCATTTATACGTAATGATGGAATAAATTACGTAACATCTTAGACGATTTATGTTAAATTTTATGCAAGGGTCAACGGAATGACTTAAACATTCTATAATGTTCATTATTGCTATTAAATTTCATAATAAATTTTTCTAAAATTTTGCTAATAAACTTTCTAATATTTTTATTTTATTGTATTGTAATCGTATTTCGTTTCATAGTTGATTCATTAAGAAACTTATTTTTCTTTAAGAGGCTTTTGATAATTGCAGATCATTAAAATAAAATTTTTCTCATTCCTTTGTCAGAATATTAAAAACGATTTATAGAATAGATGTGATTTAGGAGTCATTAAATAACAATCAAGTGAAAAGAGTATTGTTAAGCTTTCCTGTCTGAAGAGATAAGGAGAACAGCATAACATATGTGTATAGTGAAGTATTTGTCGAGTCTAAAGTTTCCAGTGAGATAAGAGAGGACCAATTGCAGTGGTACAAATATATAATCAACGAGAAATGCAATAATCCACATGAATATTCAGTTACAATATCAGTAGTATAATGCTCAGTTATATGCACAATGAGTCATGACTAATTCAATAAAAGCATTTGATTGGCAAATGGAAAAGAAATGTATGGAATTCAGATTAAATTATACATTTCATTTTTATTCATAAATGTGTTTAGAGGGAGTATTAGATAGGAATCAGTCATTTAAATTTTCGCGCAAAAATAGAGAACTATTTTAATAAATATATTGAAAGGGTTGTGATATTTTATAAATTAAAAACGTATTCTCAACAGATTTTTAATTTATTTCAATTTTGAATATTCCCATCAATTATTTATTACGGAATAAGAGAATGCTGTATAATGTGTCATTTTTTAAATTAATAAATAATAATTTCAATCACTCCAAAATTAAAAGAGAAAATTTCATTTCTTCAGTTAATTAATAGTGAAATTGAATTGATCATTCGAGTAATCAATTTAAATTTTGACTATTATTTTTTGATTTTTCAAAATTATCATATTAAATAGATGATAACATATCGTTAAAAAAAAAGGTTTGGGTTTTTCAGTTATGATTAATGATTTGAGTATAAATAAAACTTACACATAAAATGAGTCTATTTAAGTACTGAAGCATGATTTATCTCTTGAGGGTTAAAGATATTGATAGAATGTCGTACATAGAAAGGGAAAAGATAAAAGTAGTTAAAATAAAAGAAACAGTTAATGTAAGAAAGGGAATGAAAGGTGAACACAATTTTCGATAAGTTTGTAAGCGCTAGTTTTACAGATGGAATGGCCGCGATTGGAGGAGAAAATGTGGCAGCAGAGGGACGCACATCCGGTAGGTGGATATTTTTAATAGTGGTAGGAGTGACGGAAACTATAGATTACATTAGTTATCGAACATGGAATAACAGATGGCATGACATTCGAGTTACACAGCTACAACCCAGAATGCATTTCACCTCGGCATGTGCCTTTCTGTGTCGGCCATTTTGTAGTTTCCTTGAGAAATTGTGTTGAGTTGATTCTTCTTCTCGGTAAGAATTTAACGAAATTATAAAACGTCGACTTACGTATTAATGCGGTTAATGTAGGGGAATAGGTGTACGTGAAAATGACTAACGATTAAATAAAGGGAGAAGAGAAAAAAAGGGTGCGTTTAGGTGGAAGATTACAGCCGTGGTGCGTGGGGAATCCTCGCAGCACGGGTCGACAATCCCTTCTGAGAATGAGGCAGTAAACGAATAAATACGTCTGTGGACTTGGTGCAACAACGACTTTGATAAAGAACGCATGGGATACAGAAGCGTTACGAAATGAATGGTGATTTCGGTAACGACATTCCATACGCATAGTGTTACTTCCGGAGTGGTTGTCACCTTTGCCTTGCGTGCGTGATCATTACTACTAGAGCCCGGCCAACGTCTCACTCTATATTTGGCCAGTCGCATCCAACATATTGCATATCTTGCCCTTTCAAAATTATCACTTTTCACGTTGTCGCTGATGCGTATAGTCTGCAACGAGGGTATTTAACAATATTATCCAGTGTGAACGTTCGAATCTTCAGTGCACAAGTGATTGCGCGACGACGAATCTATTTTACGGCATGTGGCAATGTTCCATCATTTTATGCATCCACATCTCTCTTCATCACTTTTCGTTTTGCCTTTTTTCACATCACCGAACTCTTGCCAATGCTACTTAAAAAACCTGCTAGTATTTTTTTAATCATTAATTACTATTATTATTATCATCTCCTTATCAACTTTCAAAACTGTAATCATTAACATATTTCTGCCAATTATTGCTCTCACATTCTCTTCATCATCAAAATTTTTTCATTATTATACTTTCTTAGATGATATAATCTGAATAAACATCAAATATCATCATCAATATTTTGTTATCGCTTCTAAATTTAATTTTCTTTATTTCTTAAATTATTGTTTTGTATGTTAATCCATTTTTACGACATATTTCTTGTTCATTAAATCAGCCAATGGTTTAAAATGTCTAAATAGTAATAGCATGATGCAATTTGTCTTAAAAAAAAATTCATCGTATCTATATATGTTGCAGGAAAGTGAGAGTTAGATTGTGATCTATTACAAATCTATTTCATACAATTTTTTATTTATTGCTATTATTCTTCATAATTTAATTTTCAATTTAATGAGAGAGGACAAAAGGTCATTTTTCAAGGTTATTCTTTATAATTATTTTCTAAATAATCCATTCATATTTTTCTATGTTAACTAATAATGTACTAACATTCACTAATGTTCATCTGTTATCTAAGAACTTCTAGGATTAATCCAGAATTTGTTTATCAACAAATCATAAAGTATTCTCATCCACTTTTCTGCACATGAAAAATTATTCATTATATATTTTTTTCCAAAATCTTTACAATCTTGTTTTTTATTTCATTTCTAAGAATACATTGTGCTATCATTACAGTTAGAAATCGTTTCTATATCATAGATAAGCTGATAAATTATAGTCTATGCACTCTAACTAATTACTAATTGTTGGCATCAGAGTATTGGTAAAAAAACACGATTTCATTTTTCATATAAAATTATTCTGTTAATGTTACTTGTAGTTGATAATAATTATTATCATCTTGAAGTATACATTTTCAACTTTTATTTCATTCTTATTTATTGCTCGACGCCTTTTCTCTGAATCATTTATTTTTAAAGCGTAAGCTTTGTGCTCACCTTGAATGTTCATAACTCGTACAAATCATTATAAAATCTTTTGTATTGTTTAAAATTGCCAAAAAGTGTTTATTTACAAATATAACATAACCACTTCATAATTATTAGTGACTATGGATATAGTGATAGTTTGAAATTAATCTCTAATTTAGAGGTTAACTTGGACAAAATTAAAATGTTTGCTTTTAACAGATAAATACATTTTTGGCAATATTAAATTACTGATAAAGATTTTCTTTAATACAATCAGACGACCCATAATAAAATTCTTAAAAGCCATTTAAATAATTTTGACGGTAATTGTTATTGTGTGAATGAATGTGTACGTAGTAAAGCTATCAAATCCAATAGCATTAGATGAATAAAAAACTAACCCTTATTAATTTTCAGATTAGTAAATGATAATTAATTAATACATTTTTTGGTTATAAATTTTCATGAAAATTTGTACTAACGGTTGTTTTAATTTTTAGGGTACGTGTACATGAATGGGGACATTGGGAAGCTCCCTCCAGGGGCGGTTTACCCAGCCACCCCTGAACCCATGGGTTCAGTCGGGGGTACAGTTGTCACAACTGCCTCCAGTTTAGACTATAGTGTCATGAACGGAGGACCAACGCCAGGCGAACTGATGATTGACCCAAACATGGGTGCTATAGAGCCTTCTGCCCAACATTCAATGGGATTAGGTGGTGCTGTTAGCGTTGGATACGCACCTGTTGAAGTTGCTCCTCTAACTGATGTCCAAGTGCCACCAACTTCAATGGCAGACTTGTCTAACTCCGGCATTCCTTTAGAACAACTAAAGCAGATGCTCTCTTCACAGCTTGAATATTATTTTTCCAGGTATATTTTCTAAATTTATTTTTCTAGGAGCTTCTTTTACATTTTTTCCACTGTTATTTACATAATTGTATAATGGTGATAATTTGCTAGAATGACTCATTGATTGTTGAAATACTTTTTTTTACAGAGAGAATTTAGCCAATGATGCATATTTATTATCACAAATGGATGATGATCAATATGTACCCATATGGACGGTAGCGAACTTTAATCAAGTAAAGAAATTAACAAAAGATATAAAGTTAATAACTGAAGTCTTGAGAGAATCGCCAAACGTTCAAGTAGACGAAGAGGGACAAAAAGTTCGACCAAATCACAAACGATGTATAGTTATTCTACGGGAGATTCCAGACAGTACGCCTCTGGAAGAAGTCAAAGTGAGTTTTGTTTTAATTCATATTTTTTAATTTAGCATCAAACTAGCAAGCCTAAAAGAATTTATTATGTTCATTAAACAAATTAAGTCACTATAGTTTTTATTTGAGTATATTTATGTTTAAACACATGTTAGTGTTAGTAGGTTTTTAATGTTTGTATGAATAAATTTATTAATTCATATAATCATATTTGACTTACTTTTAATAAAACTTTAAACATTATTCAAAAAAATAATAAATTTGTTAGAAAATTATAACGATACAATTATAAACATTTGAAAAGTTAGTAGCTTTGCATGAAAAATCAAATGAATGACTTATATAGTATTCAGTGATTATAGAAAAACATTATTTTTAACTTGAAAATATTTTTTTATGCTGCAAGTTATTTTTATATTTAAAACTGAGTGAATAATTGGGTATTTATTTTTTTTTCAGAATTTATTCTCAGGAGAAGGATGTCCACGGCTTATTTCGTGTGAGTTTGCTCACAATAGTTCCTGGTACGTAACTTTCGAATCAGATGAAGATGCTCAGAAGGCCTATAGGTTTCTGCGAGAAGAAGTTAGAGAATTTCAGGTATGTGCAATAATTATTTAACATTATCAAAAGTAAAATTACAATGTTATAGTTTATTTTTCTACTATAAAGTTCAGATGGAGAAAGAATGAAAAAAGTTGACCTCTGAACTTAGAAGCTTGAGTTAAGCGATACTTCATTGCATAACTAACGTAATCGTTGACGTTATCTGTTTGAAACATTTTTATTGCTCATAAATATACAAAAAAATTTTTTATTGAATGCAGGGAAAGCCAATAATGGCTCGTATAAAAGCTAAACCAATGAACAGGCTACCGATTCCTTCGGTGGCTGGAGTCGGTGGAATCAAAAACGGGTACCGAACTCCACCACCTCCACCAGTTTTTGATCCAAGTAGTTATCCACCTGGTCAACAACGTTTCTTATACACTAATGGTACCACGATGCCGCCACAAACTACTATACCGCCATATCCTAATCAAGTCCACCTCTACGTAAGTCAACAAACCGTTTTTTTTGTTTTTGTTTTAATAACTGTTAGCACTATTTATTAATTTTTATGATTTCAAGATACTAATTACTTAAAATTTTGTATATCATTAAATTTATATCAATTTTTGATGACTCAATCGATTAAATTATTATAGAATGTATCGTCTAATTTGAAATATTTTTTTGATTTCCAATTGATTGATTTCATATATTATACGACATTCCAGGTCAGTTATTGACTTTGAAACATTTTTTAAAAGTCAAAGATAAATTAAGAGTCTGATATGGAATTTAAAACCAATTAAATACAGTAAAATAATTTTTATCGATGTGATAATTAATAAAAACTTGTCTTTTTTTTATTAATAGCATCAACCGTTTTATCCTGCTTCAATGATGCACTGGGGTCCTGCAAGTCCGGCTTACTTTGACATGGCTACCGGTGTATTCACAATGAATGGAATTACTCCGCACAATTCATTTAAACCACACACAAGGTTTACTCCAAGAAGTAATAGGTAATTTACTCATTTATCAATAACGTGAAAATGTAAATATGATTACTTGAGTATCAACTTAATCCAAGAAAAATGGTTGATGTGTGAGATTAAATGCAGAAACAATTTTTTCATTATTGTTTCAAATTGTTTTATTCAACATTCTCATGGAATGAATGACTCAACAGAAAATATAATTTTTTTTTCCTATTTCAGAAATAAACATAGAAATGGATCGGATAGAAATAGTGGGCCAATGGACAGTGGTGGTGGTAATAGTGGTGGAATGGTACATATGGGTCGAGTGAATCATCCACCAAAGAGTGGAGGTGGCGGTGTTGGTTCAGGAGGTGTTGGTAGTGGTGGTGGTGGAGGATCAAATTCAGTACCAATGGTAGCAGTGTTTACAACAAATCATCCGACGTCAAAACCAACGTCATCCTCTTATCAAGTTGGTGGCACAAAGTTTCACTCTTCACATGCGGCTTCAGCATCGGGAGAGACGCAATATGCGAGTAGTCACGTTGCCAAGGTTACGCAGGAGAGCGAAACGCAGAATACGGATGCTCCAGGTGTCCAATATCCTCGTCATCGCATTCACCGCAGGACCAAAGATCAAGATGGAATGATGTCAAAGACAAATAATAGTGCATTGCCGTCGATCCGTGAAAGTGGTGCTGGTGGTAGTGGATCTTCCACGTCGGCATCAAGCAACAGCAACAATTCACAGCATTACAACCGAAATGTAGTTCAATTCGATTTGGAGGCATCGGCATTTCCACCTCTTCCAGGCTTAGATGCCGATCCAACCAAGTCCCACAACGTCACGACGGAGCCTGGTACGACTGTTGACAGTCTTCAATCCCAAAATAGGCTATCAGACGTTGTCAAAGGTACCGCCAAGATGAAAGGCACAAAGGAGAAAGAAACAATGTCCAGCAGCAACCAGCAGATCATCAATAGTAGCAGATCTACCAGTCCTGGATCCAGTGCTAGTGGTCAAGCAGCGATAGATAATGTCTCTGCAACTATTGGCAATACTAGCTCATCGGTTTCTTCGAATACTGCTGTTACTGCTGGTGCTGTTAGCTCCAATACCTCTGTTTCAACAGACATCACGCTCAGCACCGTCACCCTCACTCCTCCGTCATCTCCGGATAAGTGAGTGTGTTTTATTATTATAAATATTAGATATTTACGTTTTAAAATATACATATTTATAATTCTCGTTTCTTTTTCACTATTTCAAGTAAAAATTTTGCGTTTCCTTTCGTATTGGATTTTTTTTTCGGTCATTCTACGGTAATTTACACATTTTTTTCTTTAAACACGTATGCATTAGCACAATTTGTGTTTGTGCCTTGCAAATATTCATTAAAACGAGAAAAATTAAACAAAAATTATGGCAACAAGAAACTGTTAGCTACTATTATTTTGATTAAAAATAATTCTTGTATACGAGCGCACGTTTCGAGACCTGCAGAATGCTACATTGTTTTTAATTTTTGTTGGCTGTTGTTTGCTATGTACCCTTTTACTATCATCATATTTCTTCTTTGATGAATGACTTTTTGCTGTATAATCGATTGAAAATGATCATTCATCATCATAGAGTTTAATTGAAATACTAAAACAGAATTATAACTATTCATTATCAACATTTATTTTTAAGTTAAATGTGAAAAGTAATTAAATATTATTTACATTAAATACTATTTCTTAAAAATATTATACTATTACTATTGGACATTCGTACGATGTCATTGAGAATTTTCTTCCGTGCTACGAGAAAAATTAATGACCGTAGTTAACTTCTTCGAACCTATCGCTCGTTTAGGCGCATTTTATTATTCAAAAAAAAAAGAAACGAATTAAAATAATTAACAAAAAAACGAACAAATATATTTTAACTACAATCTTTGACGTTTATATATTTTTTTCGACTTCCTTCTTGTTGACTAAAGATTATTTGACTTCCATTACGGTTATTAATGTTTATTCTTCGTCAAAAATTAAGAAAGATTAGATAAAAAAAACTTTTTCAATTTTGCATTTTCATTTTTTTTTTTTCTTAATGAAAATATAGTAATTTATTTTTAAAATTTTTTTTCATACATTTCATGAGTAAACATATTCTTATTTGGATTCAAATAAAAAAAGCATAAAAAAAAAACAAAAAAATTACAAAATTGTACTCATAATTAAAAATCGTAAAAAAAAAGATTTTTATTTACTTGGGTGCACTCATTTGTTAATGTGATTTGCCATTTATTTTTAAAAATAAATAAGTCGTGATTATTAACTATCCTCTCTAATAATTATTAACATTAGAACAAGAATAAACAAACTAAGAAATGTCTCGTCAAAATGTTTTACTTTATTGAATAAAAGTAACAAATCAAAAATAAATTATTAGTGAGTGTTGAAAAATTAGATCAAAATCATTTTAATTGTGAAATTAATTTTATTATTATCATTATTATTTTTATTGAATTATCAATCAAAAAATTTATTCTTTAATTTTTTTTTTCTTATTTCCCTCTTCAGCATTTGCTAACATTATACAATTTGTATAAAATCGGGAAATGTTGTGAAAAAAAATTAAGAGAAATCTAATAAGAAAAATTAAAATTAATTAGGCATTAATTGATTTAATAACAAGATAAAAAATAAGCGTGTTCGAGGCATTTGTGTTTGTTTCTGATATTGTATAGAGAAAAAATAACCCATTAAAGCTATTGTTCTTCATTATGACGCATTATGTCAATATGTATGTATGCGCGAATGTATGCAGTACTATGTGGTAGACATAATGAAGAAAATAATATAACTTTATAGTTTATATCTATTGAAAAAAAGAAAAAAGTTCGTTGGTTTTTATGCCACGAAAATAAACAATACATGGGGACTAATATAATATTCAGGGTTCTTTAATGTTACTATAATTATGATTATAATTATTCTTATTCTTATTATTATTTTATTATTATTATTATTATTATTATTATTAATAATTACAGTTATTACTATTATTATTTTTAATATTAACATTATTATATTATTATAATATAGATATAAATAATAATTGTTCGGTTTCAAATTAGTTTTAAAGGCATTTGAATTAAAGTTTTAGTTTTAATATATGAAACAAAAAAAAAATTAATAAAATGTAATTTTCAACACGTAAAAAAATATATTGAAAAAACACGCATGGTTCATTATTATTTGGTAATGAGTACAGTATCATTGTCTATGAAAGTTAATAAATGTGTATACTGGTTTGTTAATCCGAGTGTTGCAACAACCTTTGCAAGACCTATTTTCCTTATTTAATTATTGTTTTATTACCAATCAGCTGTTTAATCAACTAAAAAAATTATAAATTTTTTTTTCTTCTTCTTTGGTTTATCTTTTATAATCTTATAATTATTTTTTCCATCTAAAGTTTATTTTGCTCCAATTATTTGCATGAAGTTTTTTATTCGCGTATTATTCATTGATGGAATAATTAAAAGTATTCTTTTTTTTTTTTTTTTTTTGGTTTTACCGTATTTTCCTCCAACATTAATTATAAGTTAAGTATTATTATATGATAATTATTCGCGGCTCAGGTTTTAGTCCTTTATTATTGAAAAATGCACCGCTGACAGATCTATAAAGACTGATGACTCGAACATGGTGAATGGTGTGGACGAGGCCATAAGTGCAAATACGCATGCTGCAGAAAAGTCTGAACCAGTAACGAGGTGCGATTGTGACATCCCTACTGTCCTACAGAATCCTCAGTCACAAACTGGAGTGGCCTCGGCCTTTCCCTTAGTAAGTAATATCAATATCTCGCTTTACTTTTATTTGATTGAAATTAATTATTAAACCCATACATTTTTTTAATAATTTCATCATTTATTTTTATTTATTTGTTTATTTATTTATTTATTCATCATTATTATTTACATCCTTGGTAACTGCACAAATTCATCACCATTATAATATAACTTCCTAATTCGAAATGATCTGTAGTCCCATTGTATTGTTAAGATCGTGGTTGAATTTTTATTTAATTATATTAATTATTTCAATACTATTATAGTGACATTTAGATCAAGATTAGACAATGAATATCTGTAATATAGTACAGCATGATTTTTTTACTTTTATTATAGCTCTGTTTTTGACAATAAACAAATAATATAAATCAAATTATGTATGAAAAAATAAATTAACAGTTTCACTTATGTTCAAGCATACATACATATTTTTTGGGGATGGCTTGGAGTTTTATCTAGTTTGCTTGAAAAAAAAAAATCAAAAAATGCTCTCGAACATGTGAAATATAGATAGATAAAGTTTTTGATTTTAAGGATAGTATTCTTTACATAAATCTTTAGATAAATAATGTAGTTACTACGAATTCTTATTTTTATTTTATAATTTTTTTTAATTTAGTCATTTTCTTTATATAATAGGAACTCAATAAGCCGAGCTATGCCCAAGTAGCTCAACACTGTCGTGAGCAACCTTGTACAAAACACAAAGTAGAAGAAAAAGAAGGAAGCGAATAAATTGATATGTAAGTTACTTCAATTTGTCACTTTATTATTTATGAGTCATATTAATAATTAATTATAAAATTGTTTTTGATCGTAACATTTAGTTAATTAATAATTTTTTTTATCTACAATTTTACAGATATAACTGCAATTCATAAGAAATAGCAGTTAATATCATCATTTAGAAATAAATGGATTCATTATCGCTTCTAAAAATAAAATAATGGACAAAATGAACTAATAAAATAGTGGTTGTACAAGTGGGCGTAACAACAATAAACTTTTTACATTGTACAGTGACTTTGCCTATTCTGAGTGTGGTATTATTTGTTAATAACGGATTCTAATGACAAAATCAACAATAAGGAGCAAGAAAAAGCTATAAAAAATGTTTAAAAATGAAAAAAAAGTAGATATAGAGATAATTGGAGATAACGAATGAACAATAATGAATATTAAACGATTGATCGTTTTGCGCAAATTAATAACAATTTTAAACAACTTAAAGTACACTATTGCTGACAGGATAATACATTGCGTTCAGAGTACTGGTATTGCTTTGGTTCTGTGATTTTGGAGGTACATATTTAATAGTTTTTAAAGAGAAAAACATTAACATAAGCTTTTAATGATTTTATTCCTTGTTTTCCCACTTTGTGAAACCGAAAGGCTGTAAAGTGATGGAAAGATGATAAGTTTTAGCTTTGTGCCAAAACCCGAAATCACGAGCACACAGTGTATAATCTAAAGCAACGAATGTGTAATTAGTAATGCGATTGAAATGGGAGTAAATAAGGAATTTCATTCAATAATAGTTCTCTCGTGCTAATAATGTTTTAAGCAACTGTGTTAAAGTGTGAATGATTTTTAGTTTCTTTCTATAAACGATGAGTTTATTTTATATGAAAAGATTTTTTCAATATTTTTGTGTCCATACTGGTGGTTAATTTTTTCTGATTTTTTTAATTACATGAATGATTTATTCTTTATTTTTAAGACATGACTATTGTTTCGAACATTTCTCAGTTTTTCATTAGAATCAATGAACGTTTTATTTGTGATGACAAGAATTTATTTGTTTGATTGAGATAGTATAATTCTTTTTCATAAACAATGAAAAACGCTGCACAAAAATATTTCTTTAATTATTTTGTGTAGAGAAAATAATAAGAGAAATAAGAGAAATTTTTCTCGCTAACTGACTTCCATTAATAAAAATAAAAAATTTTAATAAAATTGACCGTCATAAGGCTATGTATAATTTGAATGATACAAGGTTAGTGCACATGACAAATGAAGACAAATACAAAACAAGAATGAATTAGTTAACAAAATCAACAAACGTATCCGGTGATTATAATGTGACAAAACAAAAATAGTATTTTAACAAAATACTAATAGTCGATGGTTTTCGTCACATTCTTTAGACTTTGCTTGTTACTTGTTTTTGCATAAATTACAAATAATTATGGCACATGCTTTTTATTTTATAAAAATATTGTTATGAAACAAATAACATACAATTTAGAATATTATGCTTTTGGCAAGTAACATAAATAAAGTGATGTCTGATGCCGGACTACAGTATATATATTAAACATAAATATATATACATACAAACATATATATATATATATATATATATATACATAAATATATATTTGAGCACACAATTAAGTGCCTCAAGTGTTATTGTATATTACAGGAGCTTGGCTTTAGATGTTATATGATTATATGTAAACTACATTAAACATCTTAGCAAGTAAAAAATATAAAAAATAAATTGATAAAAATTACGCATATGATATATTTGTTACTGATATGCGTACAGAATTGAAAAAATGAATATTACAATGAGTAAGAAATAAAAAAAATGACAAACAATAAAAATAAAATAAAAAATAATATTAAATTGAGTATAAATGAATATAAGTAAAAAAAAAAAAAAAAATTTCTGATTAAGTAAAAGAATAATGGATATGTGGATTAAAAATAAAATATAAACAATTGTCATATTAAGTTAGTTAATGCTGCCTTTTAATTTTTATTACATTTCTCGATGAAATCTCATCCGTTTGTATATGTAATCGTTCACTAATAAGAATATTGATGATTGAGAAACAGAATTAGAAATATTATTCAATGAACGAAAAATAATAGAAAGCTATTTAGAGAATGAAAAAGAGATGCAAAAAGAGTTGAAAATATGTACGGAGTATGAAATAATTAAAAATAATACGTGCCTATTTATGAGGTAACGCTACCTTGCAAATTCCTTCTTCTTTATAAACGAAAATGAAAGAATGAAGTAAAAGATTTAAAAACTCAAAGTTACCGAATTAACAGAACATAAAAAAATATTAAAAATAACATAAACAATGTGTATGCACTTAAAAATAAACGTATTGTGAACAGCATTTAATCTTAATAAAATTTAAACAAAATGCAAGGTTTGCAAGAGGGAGAGAAAGAGAAACAATTAAACGATAGAAATGCTATCTTCGTTACTCCATATGACATTATTACTAATTATTAATCAAGGATAATTCATTTTAATGAATGTCCTAGATTATTTATACGTCTTTCGCTCTACATCTAACTATAAAGCTAATGGTTAATATTAATATAACTATTAATATTATGATTGTACTATAATATAAATAATATTAATATTTTTATTAATATAATTTCTATATTATTATTATAATTATTATTAAAATGATTTCAGTTTTATTTTGAAAAAGAAGAAAAATGTAAAAAAATACAAATGACGAATATATTTTACAGTTTTCGTCGATGTTTTCACTAGTTATATTATTACATAAATCTATAAGTTTAATATAATGTGTCACAATGACTATTTTACTATTAATAAAATAATATAATAATAATATTGATAAATAAATAAATAAAAAACCAAGATAGAAATGAATAACGAAAAAAAAAAAAAAAATTAATACAGATAATTAATAACGTTGATAGCAATGCCTTGGATCTGAAAAATGAAGTAAATAATTTGTATTCAAATACCAAATAAACTTCCATAATCTTATAATATTTTTCATTATAAATATGTAAAAATTATAATGATAATTTTGAACAAGTGAAGAAAAAATGGAAAAATTATTACGAATCAAGTACGAGTGGTTCTATCTAAAATTAATTAAATATTAATAAATTAATTATAATTGTCTTCTTGCATATACATACGACGTAAAATTTATTGTATAAGTAATCGCAAAACAAATTAATTGATAAAAAAAAATGTAATATTCTAATATATTGCTTATATTACGATTACGATTGTCCAAGTTAAAGTGTATTGTTTGAACAATTAAATTAATTATTCAATGAAAAAACAATTATAAAAATATGGATGTGGTGTGAATCTTTTATAATTTATGATGATCTGAGGCATTAATGAATTCTTAGATCATTTTTTACTGGCATTAATGTTAAAAATGAGTGTGATTATTTATTGATAATGCTATAAAGAAATTTCATTTTATTTAAAAATTACTATTATGTCGTAGATCAACATAAATTGTGAAGTCATAATTGATAAAAACAAACTAATGAAAATAAATTCAAAGTACATAATAAAATGCTCTCAGTTAAACAGGCTGCTGATCCAGAAAGTCTGATTTTGTAATTACTATGAGGATGTGTATAATAATATGGTCCACTATTGTTTATTACTATGTAAAACGATAAATTCAAAACCAAGAAAGGAGAAAAATTTTTAAAAACACAAAAAAAATGAAAACTATTACTGTTATTAATATCTTCGTTTCCAATTGATTATCACTATTTAGTAAAAAAGAACAATACAAAAAATGTTAAATGACACTTTTTTGTCTAGAATTGTTATTCAAAAACAAAAAAAAATTGTCAGTAACATACATAAATATCATATTAATACTGTCTACTATTTTTTATTAAGAATTTAATAATTTTTTCTTTTGTTTATTAATCGTACAAAGTGAAAATAATTAATTATAGACACTAGGGAACGGCCTAGAGTAAAATTATAAGCGAATAGACGAAAAAAAATGAAGAGATCGATAGAGAAAAGCCAAAAAAATTAATGATTAAATAAACAAGTAAATGAATAAAAAAAAAGTAGTCGTGATGATAGTACAGAATGATTTTTGAAACTTTAGCTATTGAGAGTTGAGAAAAAAAATACTATGCATGAAATTTCATTCAGGGCATATTATATGTAAAGAAACTGCCGATATTTTTAACAAATGAGACTGACAGATTTCTTCAGTGGATACTAATTGTCATTTAACATCAAATTACACTTTTTATTAATTTAGAAAAAATTTTTTAATTTTTATTATCACTTATTTACCAAGATTTTATAAATTTCATTAAATTTTTTGCAAATATCTGACGCTTAGCCACTTCATCGATACGAGCGATAATTAAATAAATATAAAATAGATATATCTAGTAAAAATTATTATTGTATTCATTGGCGGTTTCATTAGCTCAAATATGCTAAAATTAAGGATATTTTCAAAAATCTTATTTAATTAGTTGATTAATTAAGAATAATTTTTTTCATAAGTTATAAGTTTTGAGTTTGTGTTATTTTCCATTATTATTTAAACCATATTGTTCTACATTTTTTCAGTTTATTATTATTATTACTATTACTATTATTACAATTATTATTATTATTATTATTATTATTATTATTATTATTATTACTATTAATTGAATAATTAAAATGCTTAAGGTAAAAATAACTTTAATATTTGTTTTATTTAAATGTTTTTCTTTGTTGTTTTCTTTTGTCACATGTTTCCTGTAATTTGAATACATAATTGTTTTAAATAGAATAGACATGTACATGAAAAGTAGGGGAATTATTAAAAACATATTTAATAATAATTGTAGGCCAGAACATTGAAATTAATAATTTTTGAGTCATCATAATGTTGCATGTCTGTGCGTCTACTATCATTCCGTGCCTTTTTAGTATGTGGTTGAAACAATTTGTGAAGATTCTCCGAAATAAATACGAAATAATTTTTCGTCTAATTTATTTCATTGGTAATAAAATAAAAAAAACAATAATAGACAGCAAAATAATATTTATAAATTCATTATTAATGAATTTTAGATGCAAACTAATTCATTTTTCATGCGGATTAATATGCGCATATCAGTCCATATAATATTTTGACAATTTCCCCAGGTAAAATAATACAAAAGTAGAGGATGGTAAAATGAAATGAAAAATAAATAACATACACACACACACACACACGAAAAAAATGATAATACTATTTAGATTTAAATGTAATTTCTCCTTATTGATTAATTGTATGTAACGCCGATTTGCAATTAATTCACCGCCAATGAGAGTAGAAATATTTTTATAGATTCGTTTCAACGTTGATCGACTACCTATGAGATATACTACATGAGCAAAACAAAATAATAACTACAGAAAAGTATGTATGAATGTTATGTGAGTTGAATTGATGAAAAAATAGTAAACAAAAGGAAAAATGAAAACTAAAAAAAGGGTAATGTCATTAAAAGCGATTGTATTACCAATATTGATATAGGCTACAATAAAAAAATAAAATTAAAAAAAAAGTACAGTACAGTAAACTAAATAAAATAAATGCGAGTAAGCTAATGTATACTATCACATGAATTAATTAATGAACAATTAAAGCGATATAAAAATGAAGTAAAATGAAATTTAAAAATACTTTTCGTGATTGTGGGTTTTTTTGGTGTATTTAAAAAAATAATGTGAGTGTATATAAAAGATTTATCCATTGCACCGAGAATTAGGGATAAGAAAATACTTTGTACATAATATACATAAGATAAATAAATAGATATACGCATCTAGCTTAATACAATTCTTGACATTTACCTTTTGTTCTACTAAAACACTTACTTTAAACCTACATTTATTTAATTATAAAGGGAAATAATTTTTATCAATAAAATAAAACAATAAAACAAGTTTCTTGATGATGTTAACATTTAAATATATATTTTCTTAAAATTTTCAACAGGTACAGAGACACAAACTACATTTGAAGCAATATTGAAAGATTCACAATCATAATTAAATAAACAAAAACTTCCCAATGGAAAGTTAATAAATATTCATAGCAGCTACAAATCAATTTTTATTTAGTTGTCAATTGTTTTCATTTCATTTTCAATGTTAGGACTTTTATCATCATCGCTTTCAGAAGATGAATCATGAGGTAAATTGATACCTTGAGTTAAAAGACTAGTTATTTTTTCAACATCTACTGTATCATCTTGTTCATGTATTTTCTTCAAAGCATTAGAAACAATGCACAGATCACCACGAAGTTCACTGACTAGAGCTGTAATTTTCTGGGCATCTGTTAAGACTTCCACTGACTGAGTATAAGCATTGTATCGAACACCAAAAGGTCGGTGAATTTGATTAGCAAAAGCCCTGTAATTTAAGAACTTTTATTAATAATTAATTGATAAATTTATAAATAAGTAATTCATTTTTTAAAGTACCGCATTTTTTCTTTTGCTTCTTCAATGCTGTCAGTGTAATAATAAGCATTTTGATAAGCAGTAATAATACATTCTTGTTTGCATGTGATTTCAGGCTCAAATCTGAATATTTTTTCTTTTGCTTCAATTGCATGTTTCATTTCGGCTACAGATGAAAGTAATCCTGCTCCATAAATTCGAAGATCACCGTCTTGTTTACAGAGTCCGAACTCAACCGTGAAAAAGTAAAGCTGTAATATCATGATATTTTCATTTATTTCCAAAACTAATAATATGTTAAAGCTTAACAAGGAAAAATATATTATTGAAACAGATGGTATTTTTGGAAGGATATTATAAGTAAAGATAAAATAGATAAACTCACCGTTGCTAATTTATTTATATCATCATCAGATGCTCCTAAGGATGCTAATCCAAGTTCCTGAGAAAATTGAGCAAAACTTGGATTTGCCAGAAGAGGCATGTGGCCTAAAAGCTCATGGCAACAATCACTGTAAATAAGAATAATATGTATTTATATGAATATTACAGATAATAAATCAATAAAATGTATTCACGGTTCAGGAGTGTAGAATGGATCTGATGAATGACGAATATACTGAGTACAGTGGAATACTCGAAAAGCTAATCCAGCCAAAAAATCCCGTGGGGATAAATATCCTGCCACTGGACGTAATTGGAAACCTGTCATTCCTTAAAAAAAAAGAAAAATTATAAATCTCATTTTCATGTTTTATACTCATTGCTTTATTTATTTAAAAGTATTATTACGTTTTAGAAAGTTAGAGATGTCTTGAAGTTGAGGGATGTTATCTTCCCTGAAAAAGAATTAATAAAACTATTATTTCTAATTAATTAATGATTACAATTTTTTTCTTACCGGTAACCACAATATTTAACCAACTTTGGCCAATTTTCTAAATACTCTTTACAGGCATGCTTGACATACAGTTGATGAAGCTCACGAAAGACTGTTCCCCTAAATAAGAAATAAACAATTGAGTTTTTTGCAAAATTAATCATTTTCAATGGGAACTTGAGTTTATTTTATTCAGCTGAAATACTTAGTTAGTTTTACTGATAAAGTTTTCTATCAATTTGTCAAGTCTCATTTGTTGAAGCTTTTAGCTTCAAAACATTGAATTAGGGCAATTAAGGTGCATTCAATACACCTTCAGTTTGAAAGACGTGTGGATAGAACTTGAACGCGTGAAAATTGAAGTTAGTAAAGAATATATACTTTTTTTTAGACTTAGTTTGATTGGCATCATAGTCAGATAAACACGAAGAAGCGAGAAGGAGATAAAACTTTTTATAAATTATTATCTTCTTGTTCTTTGCAATTTATATATTCCTTTACAATTTTTCTTACTTACCAAGTCTTTATTTCTTCTGGAGTATACTGGATTCGTGGGATGGATTGTCCACTTTATAAAAAATCATTTTAAAAATCAGTTAATAAATAAAAAAATAAAGCAATGTTTGAACTACTTACTGCTTAAAATTATTAGCGATATCAGCAAATTGTTGTCGACGTTTCCGGTAAACTGGATCCTTGAATCCCTGCCATAAATTTCATTAACTTTGAAGATAGTATTTAATTGACCAGTTTCATTTTAGTGTAATTTTACTTACAGGATGATCAGCATCAAGCTCATTTCCATACATTAAAACCTTTTGTGCTTGATCAAGGTCTGCTATTTTTCTTGGGAACCATAACATGTCAACTTCACCAAAATCTATATTAGCAATAATTTGATGTAATTACATCATTTACTAGTTAATTAGTTAGTTATTAAGCTCATTAATTTTTAAGTTGAAAAAATTAGTTGGGTGATTAATGATGACTATTACCAAAACTCGGTGCAGCAGATAAAGGAGGAAGAGAAGGTATGTTGCCACTTTGTTCATACTGAGAAAGATTAATTGCAGCTACTTCACGGCTTAACATTCTGGTAAGTTGTTCCATCCTTTTTGGTTCACATTCAACATCTACCAGAATCTCATATTCGGAACCACGTCTCACTGATTTTCTTGACTCAATATGAACAACATTTACACCCAAATCCTTGGAAAAAAATATAATTAGTTGTTAAAAATCTTTTCATTGCTTTTCCATATTATAATAGAATAATTGCATACTTGAAATACTTGTAGAGCTCGAGCTAATCCACCAATCTGATTTTTTAACGAAAAAATCACGGAATTCCTTGAATCTGAATCTTCTACTTTCTCGACTCTTGATATCTGTTAATAATTTTTAAAAGTATAACAATTTTTAATTGGTAAACAACCCTTTTTTCACAAAGAGAAATAATAATAAAAGTTCTAGATTTTTTGGTTATTAAAGAAACAATGGTGAACTATATTTATATCATAAATATCAATTTCAAAAAAGTGAATCAACTTCATTTTGATCAGGTTGCTTAATTTGAAATGTTTTTATTACTGGTTTGAATATTTAACTTACATCATTTGGTCTATGTATAGGACTACCTTCTTTGATAGACCATTCTTCGCCTCTTCGATACAACCACATCCCCAAAAGACCTTTTCCTGATCCACTCATTATTAAAACTCCTTTAGAACGTCACTTAAAACCTCACAAGTTCACCGCTACAATTTATTTATTCAGCCAAAAAAAATTATTTCAAAATTTGATCTTCGGTGTGTTGATTCTTAACACTTGACTGAGATAAATCAGAGTGTCTTCTGATACTGAGTATCACGGTCTTTTAAACACTCACCCCTCCGTTCACCAGAGAAGTACTTCTCGCTATTGGTCGATTGCTATGGGGGGCCCATCATTGACGTCGTATTGGTAGATTAAATGTTACATGGAATTTGCAATTGTACTTGTGGGTTAATTCCCATTACTTAAATATTATCGACTATAATACAAAATTAATTCTAAAAAACCATTTAATTAAAACAGTAACTAATTATTAAAAAAACATATTTAGAAATATTTTAAAAAATACTGATGTTTATTTAATTGCAAACATAAAAATAAATCACTTTTTATGATGATTGATATAAAAAAATATTTTTACATAATAAATAAATTTATTGTGATTTTAACTATTTAAATAAAATTTTTTTATTTACTTGGATATTTTGAAACAATTTCAAGTTATCAATCACTCAATGTCGATGAATTAAAAAGAGTAATAAATAGCTTCTTTAACAATTAAAGCTGACTTGGGTCGTTACGCAGGATATTACAATTCACGGTGACTAGATAAAACGAAGATTTCAAATAATGAATGGAAGCATAAGTGAAGAGACAATTCAATAAAACAAAGCTTTACCTACTTTTTATTTCAAAATTAAAAGCAAAAACCCTGATAGATAAAAAAAAGAATAATTTATTGAAAAAAAAAGACAATAAATAAAACAAGTCAACAGTACTCTTATTCAAACACTTTTCTCCCTGCAAGTAGATACAGCACATTATGGTCGGCCCATCACTTACTGCTATCAGAAAATTCTACTACCCTACTGCCACTTGCTTAAATAATTCTAAATGTTATTCCTTGATGGAATTAAATAAATTGTACAATCAACCTTATGTTATTACTGAGAACATGAGTCTTTTATCAATAAATCATTTACAGTGATTGAATCAAGTACAATTCATTCATAAATATTTATACAACTTAGTTCATCATGTTAATGGATTAGTAGATAATATTCACTTCATTTCTACATTTACAAAAGGAAATGCTTTTGACAATCTCCAAATGGTAATTTTCTTTATCACATTTCCTTTGTTATATTATTCTTGTGCTTCGTCCATATGTGGAAGTTTATCTTTGCCTGTTGAATGACAGCTATTCGCTTTGACTTGTCTATAACTATAGTTGAGCGCAACAAGTTACCTTTCAACACAATTTAACATGTTTCCATTAAGAATAATTAATTAATTAATACACTATAATTATTTCCTTATTAATAATTTAAAAATTCAACTATTTATTTATTCGTTTTCAATTACTAAAGGTTTGGTCAGACTAAAATTAAAACAAGTATTTTTTGTTATGTATCTGATAAAATACCCTGTAAAAATCTTAAAGTAAACAGTGAAATAACTTTTACTGGTATTTCTCATGGATAATTTTTTAAAAAAGAAAGTCAGCAAAATTAAAACTTTTAAAGCTTTTGAAAGAAAAGTAAGGAAATAAGAAAATGGATATTCAATGTCTGTAAACAATAAAAATCCTCCGTTCAAACGTTCTTGGCATGGCTTAAAGAAAGACCCTTTCTTCGAAAAAAATACTTTTATTGTAAGTATTTACGTAAAAATATTATTTATCCATTACAATAGATTTAAAAAAATTTCATCATACAATAAACTCATTAATCATCTTATCAATGATCTAATTTATATTGAGGTAGTTTAATTTTTTATCGTTTAGCATTTTTACTTTATGGAATAGCAATAAGTTTTTTTTATAAATGAAAGGACATTTTTTTATCGAAGGATACATGTTATCTTATTGAAATACATGAGTCTGGAATAAAATAAAAAAACGAGTTTTCTACCTCCAACAGCTTGAATGTAATGACGAAGAAGCGTCAAAAGAGGGGTTGGCGCTTGCGTCTGATAACACCCTGAATCAATAGCTTACGATAGTAGCGCCCCAGTTGGTGTCGTTGTCGAAAGTGCCCCCGCTGTCGGCACCTCCAGGATCCAGAGCTGCTGAGAATGGCTGACACTGAATTTGAAGAATTTCGACAATATTTCGACCAATTACCTCAGCATTTAAAAGCTCCAATTTCTAATTACACGTAAGTTTTCATTCACATTGAATTTTTAAAAGATTTATCAATTTCACCTTTATCAATAATTTTCAATTTTTTTAACTCGAGTCATTGCTTTTTCAACGTCTAGACACATTTATATCCAAGGTGTGGTTCTATTAATTATTTTTAGCTAAATAGATACTTCCTCTTTTGCTATTTTCAATGTTGAATGTATTTTTTAATATTTTTCTTGAAGTACGAATATTTAATATAAGTGTGTCAGACTATTTTTAAATATTTCATTTTGGCTACTTCTGAGTCGCCAACATAGGTTAAATTAACTATTGACAGATGAATTAATCAATATGTCTTCATCGGAAATGATTAGTTTGCCTCAGTAGATTAATCAGCTCATTATTTTTGGTTTTTAAAATCCATTAGATGCATGAGATATGTCGTTTAATGAGTAAGTACTCACTAGAATACTAATATCAATGTAATTCAACAAAAATAATCTAATACAAAAAAAAAAAAAAATAGAAGAGCAAATGAATTAATCATATTGGAGCGCAATCTTTTATCCACATAAAGAATGCATGTCTTCAAACTGCAACTTGAGTCTGACCTCTAACTCCTTCTCCCCTTTCATGCGTCGATACTAGCTAGAAATATATATTTGGAGATAGCGCATTGCTCAATGTTTAATACTTTAATATGATATTTTTTTAAACAATAAAGTAAATCATACTGCATTCTATAGAGTTATTCTTTTTACGGAAGTCGATTAATCTTTTCACTTTATTATAAATATTTCAATTGATCTCAACATATAAGGCTTCTTAAAATAGTCTGATCAACTTTATATTATGTCTGATATGTCACTTGTCTATTTTTCTGATTACCAACATTGCTTTGTACAACAGAAGCACTAAAAATAAATAACAAAATATTTCTTTTTTCAATTTTTAATATCCAATTTGTGATAAATAAAATAATTATTTTATTCCTACTAATGAAGAATATTTTTAAAATAAATGTTTTCTGTTGTTATAGGCTTGTTCATGATGTCATAGTTGATGATTCCCCAACATCGTCGCAAGCAAGTGAAGGAGATGTTGTTCAGTCATGTCCTGGAGTTGTAGTTGATTCAGATGATGAAGATACTGGTGTGATTCATCGTCATGATAATCAGAGTGGTCATACTTCAGGTGATGATAGTGAGGATCTTGACCAACATTCTTCCATAGTCGCCGACAGTGATTTCAGGTAAATAATACCACTATTTTTATGCTTTGGTTAATTACTATTTTTCCATGAATAAATTGGATTTTGGAATGGAAAGAAAGTAATTGAGACACTTGAATTAATTGGAGTCTGAGGTCGCTTAATTGAGTTAAAAGTGTAATGAGAAGGGTAACAAAGCATGAAAAGAGTAGTTTAGGTAATTATACATGAGTCTACCTTGGATGACATTAGTTTGTTCGGCGGCCTAAGCAGCAGGGGTCGACATACCAGCCTCAGTGGTGGTGTTTCAAGTGGAGGAAGACGTGATAGTGTTGTAAGTGATGCTGGGGGATCGTGTTCAAGCCTTGGATCATGTTGGCCTACTCCTGAACATGCACCTAATAGACCTGGAAGCAGTGGAAATGAACGAAGGCGAAGACGGTTGCCTGAAATACCTAAAAATAAGAAAGGTAAAGATTGCTTCGTAATCATTTTTAGCTGAAAATAAAAAAAATGCCATCATGATGAATAATAATAATTTTAATGGAAAAATTTTATAAATGTCTAGCAACAAATGGTAATCTACCTCTTCATTCATCCCCATCATTGGCAGATGAGCTAGCAGGAGTTACTTCAGGAAGACCTCATTTAATATTAAGAAAATGTCACTCAAGAATATTACATGAAGATTCTTCACCAGATAGTGAAAGAATGACAACAGATAGCGGTCATAGTACAGCTCATTCACCAGATAATGGACCTAAAAGTGTATCTCCCATTCCGTGTAATACTCTACAAAATACTGATTCTGCATCACCAAGTAGTACTCCAGGTAGATATGGTAAATTGAATTTATTAATTCATTTATTTATATTTTATTTACTCATTTTTTTATTCTTACAGGAAGTGGAGGCATACCTTTTACACAATTAGAGCTTCTAGAAGCAACTCATCGTGGCCTACACAAATTTATTCCTCGACATCACGACGAAATTGACCTAGAAATTGGAGATCCTATTTATGTTCAGAAAGAAGCCGATGATTTGTGGTGTGAAGGTCAATACTAAATATTTTATCAAGTTAATTATGAATTTTAAAATAATGAAGAATTGTTTTTATAAAAGAATCATTTTTAGGTGTAAATCTTCGAACAGGTCGTCAAGGAATATTTCCATCAGCTTATGCTGTAGACATGGATTACAGTGATTTTGATCCTTCAGCACCTAAAGTAAAACGAGAACGTTATCTCTTGGGATATCTCGGATCAGTTGAAACGTTAGCTCATAAAGGAACCGGTGTTGTATGTCAAGCAGTTCGAAGGATTGTTGGAAATACAGCCAGTGATTCGCCAGAATCACAGAGTTGCATCCTTGAAGTTTCAGATCAAGGTTTACGTATGGTTGATAGAAGTAAATCAAAAGTAAGATTTTTATTATTTTTTATACAATCAACAATAAATATGTTAAGTTAATAATTCGATGAAATTTACATAAAATTTTGTTTGATTGAGCAGCAGAAGAATCAGGGACCATGTCATGATTATTTCTACTCTTTAAAAAATGTCTCTTTTTGTGCTTTTCATCCACGAGATCATCGATATTTAGGCTTTATCACAAAGCATCCAACATTGCAAAGGTTCGCATGCCATGTGTTTATTGGTCAAGAATCTACAAGGCCTGTTGCAGAAGCTGTTGGGTAAGTAATTATATCCAAGAACGCATGTTTAAGTCAATTTAAATGTTAATAAATGGCTGATTTTTTTTTAGGAGAGCTTTTCACCGATTTTACACTAAGTTCATTGAGACTGCTTTTCCTATAGAAGATATCTATATTGAATAAAATTATTCCTGAAGTTAGAATTTACTTTTATGGCGAAATAATTTTTCCCGCCGAATTTTAATAAAAATCCTTGTAAATAAACCCCGAGTAAGCTGTAGATATATACATATATAAATAAATAAACAAACACAAATCAAATACTTCATAATACTTTGTAATTACTAATTATTTTATAATTAATGTGATATTTTTTGCACGAATAATTGTAAATTTTGTTTCTTTTATTATTATGAATTAGAAATTAGAAATCACAAATTATCTATATTTTTTTAAATTAGTCTTTTAAGATCATGTTTATAAATTAATTTATCTATCTTTAGAGATGTTAATTATTATTTAATGTTTTTCAGATATTTTGAATTTTAATCTTAATAATTTGTGTTATGTAATATTCATAAATAAAGTGTCAATTTAAATTTCAAAATTATTCAATCGATAAAGGTTTATAAATATCAACACATACTAATAAAAACTATGTAATTTAAATAATTGATTGTTTAATATTTTTCTTTTGAACAAAAATAAAAATTTTATTAATAATACTTGGATTCCTTGATTTTAATTATTGTTTATTTTTTATCAATCTATTTGTTTTTACGTTTAATCATAAGTATGTAGATTCCAATAGTATTTAAAGAGTATAAAAACTTATGTAACTATCAGTTTGGCTAGAAAATTTATGATTTTCAAAGCAAATACATTATAGTGAGGTTTAAGTTTAAATATTGTTGTCAAGAATTACTCGCTGTCGTAGATAAATATAAAAAATAGGTTGAAAATAAGATACTAAGGTGAAGTTTGTTGTCAAAATAAAAATCAAGAGCCACCTGTATTGTATTATATGCATAATCAGGAAAGTATAAATATAATAACGTATTTACAATGTTACAAAAATTAACGTCACTTTAAACAATAGGCTTCGGTATATTTTATTACATATATATGTATAAATATTTATATATATAAATATATGTAGGTTAATGTCCATATATATGTATATATATATATATTCATATGCACCGACTGTCTGTGTCATTATTGTATCTAACAAATGATAAGCTAAAATTAATGAATGAATAAAAACTTCAAGAATCTACTGAATCATAATTTCGATAATAATTATATTAGTTATAAGTTATAGGTGACATAGTATAGAGTATTAAATTGATTTTTGAGCAATTTATATGAATATTTAATGGAGAAAAATCAGTAAAATATAAAATTTCAGTCTCTAGAATATAAAAAAAAAAAAAAAAAAAAAAAACAATCAAATTGTTTATATGCAATTTACAATTAGACTGTGATAGCTTAGAATAGTTTATTAGTTTTCGTGTTTTTCTTTTTCATTCAATTTTCGTATCTTTTAACTCTTGTACTAAAATTGAAAATACATAAACACAGACAGTTTGGATTTGAAATTTGTACTATACATTAGTCAGAGTTTTAGAGAATATCTACAATTTCAAATGATTCTCATCAATATAACGAATGATTTTGAAATGTAGTATACCCAATTCTAATGTCTTAATCGACAATTTAAATTATGCGCTTGTTATCTAATATTCACAATGTTTTATCGTAAAACTTAAACAAAAATAAACAACTTAATTAATTGCTTACAATTTATATGTGGAGTCAAGTACAAAAAAAAATTATTTATAAAAACGAGTAAAACAACTTTTTTGAAAGAAAATGGATTATACTATGAAAATTATGATTGATAAAAAAAAATTATTTGCAGTTGGTTGATAACTCAACTTATTTTCTTATTATTTGTCGTGAGTTAATTATTTTAGAAACTTTTATTTTGATATAGTACAATCATGTAATAAGTCAATGAAAATGATGTATTTAAAAGAAAATTCAACTAAAAATATATAAAAATTTTTGCTTCGTAAACTTATAATAAACGTAGAAACAATAATAGTAAAAATAATAATATTTATAAATTTAACATTACTATCAATTGCACTATTAAAATTTTCTTCATTACAACAAATCGCAATTTTATCTTCTAAAAACGATAGCAATATTTCATTTATATTGTAAATAATAATAATGATTACATTTGTAATCATAACAATCATGAATAAAAAAATGTTATTGAACTTGACTCCTTTGGTTTTCACGACAGTACTATTGATATAAAAATTGCGTAGATCAACCAACTAGTGAATAAATGATGATAAATAATTATTATCCTTATATCTTAATATTTTTATGTACTAGCAAATCATTTCTCTCCCCTAAATTAAACGATTTTAACACATAACGATAAATATTTCAATGGTCTGAACTTATTTTCAAATTGTTTTCTTACATTAAAATTTTTTAGCTAAAGTTTTTAGCATTTTTTTACATTCACATAGGCATCGACAAGTCAATTAACATTTTTTTCCAATTTTAATTTTTTCATTTTAACTGTTTTTAAATATTATTTCAGCATATCATTCTTCGAAACAACTTTTTAGTATCATGTTCATTTACACAAACTTGCAGTAATTCATTTTCAATACACATTTATAATTAATTATTCAACTAATATGATCTAATAATTGGATAATTACAGTTATACTTGTTAAAATAATTATAGTATGTATGTAATACACAATATTTATATATGTATATAGTAAAATTAACATTGCAGTCTTACAATGAGCCAATTATAACGATGGCAACAGTTCAAAATTTTCCTTCTTTCTTATATTTCAATCATAAAATGTTAGTTGCTTGATCGAATGTGTTTAAGTGTCACATTTCTCTTCATCATTATAATTTTTTTATGTATTCTATAATAATTTTATTCTCATTTTTGCGATGTAATAGGCAATTTCATTACATAGAGGTAGTTATGTATTCAAACATGAATAGTTGAATAAGACAAAAATAATTTCTTTTAATATAAAACCAAATTCTTCTACGAGAAACACAAAAATAAATTTCCTTTAAAATCATAATAACGTTTCATAACTAATAACATATAGATATTTCCAATTTAAAATTGATTTTATCGTTCAATTACGTCAATTTTAAATTACTTTTTGAAGTCTTATTAATGAGAGGTTTCCTTTTATAATGAAAAAAATATACCTATAAATTATTTAATTAATTTGATCAATTAATTGTTTACATACATTTTAAAATCCATTCTAAGTCTTGTTTCAGATCATTGTCTACTTTTCAGTCTTTTTTGGAAAAAAATCATTCGATTGCACAATTTTTCTTTATTTAATTTTATTTACGCACTTTTTTCAATTAATTAGATTTAATAATTTCTTTAATTCACTTTTTCACTTGTTTCGAACAAAAATTCTCAACTGTTCTCAACGTCCAATATAAGATTAATTTATCAATATAATGAATTAACCAATTTACTAACTTTAGGAAAGTCCTCTCATTTTTATTTCATCATTTTTAAGCTCCAAAACTGCATAATTTCTGTTTATTTTCAATTAACATTATCAATGATTATAGATTTCGTTAAGGATGATTTTTTAATCTTCAAACATCGAGATCATGTACATTATGCATATGTAAACTTTCATGATCTTCTTGAAGAGTTTTTATCATTTCTTTCTGTATTTGATGCTCGGCTTGTAGCTGATCGAAATCTTCTCTTTCAGTAGATAAATCAGAGTTTTCAAATACGAGTCCTAATTCATTCAATTGAATTCCCTGGTAACTTATTCGGTTTTCTAAATGTAAATAGGTCTCTCGTAATGTCTGTTCGACTTGATCATTAGGAAAATTGTGTAAATTAGTTTCTAAATCCTTTCCAGTATCAATAACTTGATCAAGCTCATCTAAAACCTTCAAAATGTTTGGATTTGCTTTCATTATCGCTTGAAGGTTCAAATCCTCCAATTCATCCTTTTCAGCGAATCCATTGTGTCGTTGTTTTTTATCTAGCACTGGACTTTTTTCCTCTTCGACTGATCTTTTTATTCCTTGATGTTCTTGTCCATTCATGTTTTCACTTTTAATAGAAATTGGTGTGCTATTTACAAGGTTATCGTGATTATTACCATGATTATAATGTTTAATAGGACTTATTTTTTTCTTACTAGTTTGTGTTAACTTTAAACCATTTTCATTAGAAATATTATTTACACTATTTAAATTCAAATTCTCGTAGTAATTCTGACTTTGTAGAGAATAATTCGAATCATTTGATTGATTGGAGTGAAGATTTGGATCTTCGTCATGTGTATGCTTTTTACTTATTAAATCTGGTATATTATTAGTTACTAGCTGACAATTATTGATACTTGTATTATCTGGAGTACTTAAAGAAGTAAAAATTGTTTGAGATTGGGAAGAATGATTCGAATGGTTGTCAAAACCTTCAGAATTGTTTGGTGAGCAATCAAAGCTTAAACTAGGTTCATGTTTGATACGTTTATGTTTCTTCGTAGGTCCTTCAGAACTTTTTTTATTAAGTTTATTGTTAACTGGAAATTGATGACAGCTTTTAGGTGGTTTACTCGGTAAATCGCAAACAGATGCTGGTGGTGATTGTTCACCAACGGCTGGTGGTGAATTCAAATTACTTATTAAGTGTGAGATTGCGTCTTCTAATTGCGTTGGATCTTCGACATTCGGCGATAGTTGTGATTGAATAACTGTTTCATCTGTTAATGCATTTGATGGCGAAACAGTTGCTGAAAATCTGTTTTTTAGTTCTTTTATTAAATTTTCACCTTCTTCTTTTTCCACAAGCGTGTTAATGCACACGAATGACTCAAAAGTTCCTGTTTCTTGATGAAATTCAAGAAATCCATGGGTCCTGAGGTAGATAAATTCACCCCTCTTAGAAAGTAATCGATAACACGATGTCCCAAATTTTTCCCTTCTATCGTACACTGGTAATAATAAATGAAAATATTATTTAACTATTTTTTATTAATTATAAAAATTATTGTCTTTTGAAATTGAAATATTTATAAAGTTTGATTGCTAAGTAACAAAAAAATAATGAAGAATAAATTTAACTAATTTAAATCAAAATAAATCTATTCTAAAATACTTTTCTCCATAAATTTATGATCGTAAAATGAATGAATATGAAAAGAAGGTTTTTCATTAAAAAATACTTACTTTGTCGTAGTGCCATGATAGCCCACATCACATCCTCTTTATGCATATAACTAAAAGCATTAGCTCCAGCAACCTCTTCTGACATATATCCAGCAACAAAAGCTATTCGATGATCGCTATAAATGATACGTCCATCCACCAAGTGACGTGTTTTGTATTCTAGTTTGTTAGCTTCATATAATGATAATTCAGTGATTCGTTTCTGTACTACTCTTGCTACACCAGCGAAAATGATATCATTATTCGTTGGATTATGTTGATCTGAAAAAGAATTTTTTAAATAAGATAATATTCAATCATTTAATGTATTCTCTGAAACAAATAAAATATTAATTCACTCACCTAAATTCTTTTTTTTCTTGATAAAATCTGCTAGCCTGAGAATACCAGAAATTTGAAAACATTTAAATTGAGTATGCTCTCCTCTAGAATTTGTACGTTGGGCGATTTTAATATAAAAATTACGTCGTTGTTCTTTAAAATTTTTTCCCTTTGGTAAGTGGTTTCTAAATCCGTCTGATGAATTGGAATCTTGATCGTAAGTCAATTCTTTCATCGAAAAAGATTCATCAGGTGTCAAGGCTTTAGCAAGTTCACCATGATCCTCTGGATGGATGTATGAGTACAAGGACTTCCCCATCATTTCATTCTGAAATTTTAATATTGAATATTTATGATTATTCTATTTATTTAAAAAACTTTATAAGCAATATTTTTTATGTTTTCAGCTTTTTCGTGAATATTTTTATTAGCTTCACTTGAGTGAAATAATAAAAAGAAAACATGATATAAAAAAGAACTAAAGCTGCATCGTATGTTTATATTAGTACAGTTTCATTTCTTTTTACTACCATTTTGTTGTTTTCTCCGCGGGATGTCTGTAAGTTCTTTTATACAATAGCCGTCTGATTGTAGATACTCAGGGGACATCGAGCTTTTTATACTTCTTTAGATGATAACACACCCACTTGGGTACTTGAGTCAAGAAAGAAAACTGCTTGAAGTTGACGATTACACCTCGTTAAGTACAAATATCATATTATCCTTATACTTAGTTGCACAGATAAATACATTAAGCTGCCTAATAAATTTACGGCGCACTCACATATGTATTTATTTTCCTTCTAGTTTCAATTAGCTTTCATATCATAAAGTTTCCTATTTAAAAGAAAAACAAACTGCTAGTCAGTCAACTCCAATTAATTGTTTAACTTTCAATACCGTTATTTATTATATTGAATTGAATGTATAAATATTTTATTTCTTTACATGAAATATGAAAAATTCTATTATTTTCTTTTTAACAAAAAATATTAAAAAATTCGATGAATGGATTTTTTCCATTATATTTTGGACGAATGAGAACACGTGTCACTATTAGAAAATTCCCCAAAGATCTACACGTGCGAGTTGAAACTACTGTGGTACAATATAAAAAAGATGACCTAGATTTTTATGGAGTATATTACTCAATGCATTTTAACGAATTTGTGTATGAATAATTTCATGGCCTTTTACAAATTAGTTTATCATGAAAATATACTTTTATTCCTAAAAAATTCAGAATCTCATTTAATTAAAATAATTAAAAATCTTTTAATGACTAAAAATACATTTTAACTCCATTATGTGAATATACATTTTCAATTTTTAAATAATAGGAAACTAGGCTTTCATTGTAATTTATTAAATTACAATAAATGAATATAATTAATGGTAACAACAAAACCGTAGGTAATATAGTTTATAGTTATTATGGAATTGATCTCTGTCAGTCTTTTATTCCAGAAAAATGAGTACACACGTATATTTAGAATTTGAAAATTTTTTATGACACTTTTAGCACTTGACGAACTAAAAATGGCAGAATTAATAAATAGGAAAATTCCTTGTCGCTAATATTTATATCTTCTTAATTGAAAATCATGTATTGAGCAATTAATCCAATCATGATCAATATCATTTAATAAATACAATAAAGAATAAACTTACATTTATAGATTAATTAATTTAATAAAAAAAGTATTATATCTTTACCGGTGTGTATCCTAAAGGGCCTTCGACTCTTGGACTTATGTAGACGATACTTCCCGATATTGTGACAACAAAAAAAAAGCCACCATTTCCATCAAAGCTCTGAAAATACATTATAAAATATTATAATCTAGTTTTTATCATTCTTCATACTACAAAAATAAAATTAGCTGCTTATCTAACTAGAGTTAAAAATTTTATTCTTCATAAGTTTATTAGTTATAACTTTTTATGATTCTCCACAAATATATTTTTTATTCGAAATGTATTCTATCTCCAAGATTGAAATATTACTTCCCTTGTAATGGCAGATAATATCCACAATAAAACGTAGATTCATTTCGAACAAATAACAGGAAACACACAAAAATGAAATTACTATTGATTTATTAAATTAATACCAAACAACAAACTAAGTTTTGGTGAGGCATAAATGGATAAACTATATTTAATCAATAATAATATATATATATATTTATTTGTATGCAATACTAGTTAAAAATTCGTTTTTTTAATGAATTTATTTTTTTGTTTTTCATAATATAAATAAGAAGATGTGTATTATACTTACGTCGATGAAATTTTCCTCAAGACTGATATCATTGAATTCTGCTGGTAAAAATCCTGGTGAGCCAGGGCCAATTGCTAGAAAATTTTTTTATCTAATTACAGTTAAATCAATTATAAAAATTTCATTTAAAAAACTAATAGAAATGAATAATAAATTAAGAAATACTATGCTTTCATTTTTTAGAGAAGTAATATAATAATAAATAAATGGTCTGCTACTTGTTATAAATAATAAAGATCAATATTAGAGAAGGGTGACTAAATGTGGAATTTCCGTGTATTACGAATGGTGATATTTAATACTAACTGTAATATATTGAACTATTTTTTATTTTGTTACTTTCCTACATTAATTATAATAAAAATAACATGATAGATTAAAAATAATATTTTTTGTATTAAAAAACTTACTTAAGTTAGATCTTAGGTACGCTGCAGTTAATCTGAGGATAGAAATTTTATCATATCGTTTAGAACTTGATGCTATGCTGGGAACTAAAGATGCCATTAAACTAATATTCGTATTAAGATTGTCCCTCCTTTGTTTTTCTGCCAAATTTCGGGATGCTCGAGAACTGCTGTAAACCAAAAAGAAAAATATTTAGAATTAAATGAAAAAATTCAACAAAGAGACATAAGTATTAAATTAACTAAATAAATTTCATTTTATTCCGTTATTCGTTCAATTCAATTAATTACAATCAAATCAAATAATAAAATTAAAATACAACAATATTGTAAAATAGTATTGATTTGATTGATGAAACTCATTAAAGCTTCAGAATTATCAAGATAAATTGTTTGATTGTAAATATACAACAGAGAATCTAAAATTGTGTAACAGATTCAATACAATGTTTATTTTTTGCCAGATATGTAATGGAATTGTAATACAATTATTTGATCGATAATATTGTTATTGTGACAGCATTAGTTATAAAACATGATGGTAACTTTTAACTTATATTTCAAATTATTTATCATAAAAAGTAGGTCGTATTGAATTGACTGATAATACTAAGTTACATAAATTAAAGTATTAATTCGTCTAATTGTGATTAAGATTTATTTATTTTTTTACCTTCTAATTAATTAAATTTATTATATTGTATTTGTTCATAAACTTTCTTTGATTGTACATTGATGTACTTTCAGTTACTGAGTTTTATTATTAAATAAGAATATTGGATTATCATAATCCAATTAATGAATCGATCAACCGATTATCTTTGAAATTAGTAACAAGTATTGGGTATTAATTAAATTGCAAGTTATTATAGAGTAATAATGAAATAAATAGCTGTGTAGATAAAATGTATTATGGTCATGTAAATGTCATGTAAATGAAAATCTAAAGAATGTTCAAGTGATGTTAAATATTCTTTCACAAGTTTGAATCAGATCCAAACATAACGAGTAAAATAAATTCATCCACAACTACGTCTTCTAGAAATGCTAATTCACTCAATTGCAGAATTATTTAAAAAACTCATTAAATTATCCTGACATTAAAAATCAATATTAAATTTTCTAGTTTATTTGACTACTGAATTTTACTTGATAATTTGTAATTTAAGATCATCAGTTATGTTATTTTATTTATACATTGTTGATTAACTGTACTACAGAAGATTATGATTTTTTATTGTTTGAAAATTGAACGTAGTAAATTTTAGAGAATGTATAAAAGAATTTACAGTATAAACTATTTTAAATAAAAAATTCTTAAGAAATTTACATAATCAAAGTTGGCATGTTTGATGAACACTCTAATATCTATGCAACTAATTAATCGGAATATATGTCGTAGTTAGTAAATGATGCCAATTGGTAACAATATATTACAACTTAATGCGAAGAAAGTAAAAATAAATATTAAGCAAATAACTTCCAAGATTCAATTGTTATACTACTAGATGCATTATATTATTTAATAGTATTTAATGAATTTTTTGTTGCATAAATAATTTGAAAAAATGATGACTTGTGTTATGATTATAAAAAAAAAAAAAAAATTAGAATATATTTTTAAACTATTATTAGTATTTTTTGACATCATAAATAAAATTTAAAAATGAAAATAGAGTTGGTCACGTCAGTATGTAAAAGAAGCAATAGCAAAGTACGTAAGCATTTCAGACTAAATTTATTTAGCTTTATTTTATTTAATCAATAAATATTCAAACAAACAGTCTCGTATTTTCCTTGGATGTTTTAGTGATGTCTTAGGTGTGATTTCGCAACAAACATTTTTGAGAATCGTGCGTAAAAGTTGGATAGGTCGTGGCTTGGAATTTCTCGACCGTGATATGTCATAGTCTACTCAGGACGATGATAAACACGGAACGAGGCTATTTTTAATGTTCTCAGTTGGTGTTAATATTTATTTTAATTTACTTATCACTGAATTATAATAGATTCGTTTTCTTCAATTATTTATTCTTTAATTTTTTAAAATTTTTACTATAGTATTCACATAAATAATTTTCTTCAAATTTAAAATCAGCATTCTTGTTGAATGTGAAAGAAAAAAAATATATCTATGTAGAAAACTATGGTACTTAATAATCTTTAGAGAAAAGTAATGAAAAAATATTTAGAGGTTTGTTGGAATTTTTTCATCACTAAAATTCTCTTTTTCCGAGTGAATCTATTGTTGTGAGTAAATAATAAAACATTTATTAAAGTGATAGAAAATTCAAAATTTCATTAATTGTACAATTTATTTAGAAATAAATCTATACAACATAAACAAATTATTAAATAAAATTTATTTACTGTCTAGAAATAAAATATTATGACATACTCAAAGATTTATCTTAAAATGTAATCATTTAATACACTGAAAAAAGGATTTATTTATAGTAACCGTGTTATGTTTACAGTTAAAATTCTATGTAAATTGATTTTTTATTGTAATCCATTTATTTAAAAATTATTATTTATTGGTCAATTGTAATCGATAAATATGATAATGAGAATAGTAAAATGAGGATAAAATTTTCATAAAAAAAATATTTGGCGTTGGTTGTAGTCCCTCATGATTTGAAATTAAAACTGCAAATTTTCAGACTGTATTCAAGTCGTGTGCAGTGAACTTGGCATTAAGGGATCGATAGTGAAGTCAGACATATGGATTGCAGGACGAAGCGAGACAGTACAGACGAGAGAGGGATCGTATGGCGGTTTTGCAATTTCATTGCAGCATGGTTCAAGGTCAAGATCACAATCCATTGCATGCTTCAATGCACCAATTTAATATATAATATTCCCAAGAAGCTATTAAAAAATCATTATTTCAATTAATGCTATTATAAAATTGATTTATAAATTTTTATAATCAGATATATGTATGGATAAAATAATATTTTATAATCATAAATTTTTATTTCTTAATAAAAAAAAGGATAATATTAATAATAATTATTGTAGAAGCAAAACTAAATTTATTACTTTAAAAGTATGATTATAATAAATTCAACTGGTTGATTTAATTCATCTAGATATTTGCTATGAATTAATAATAAAATACGTAATAGAATTTGAAGTGAACTTTAGGTTATGTATGTATGATACATTACGTAATTGCATTCTAAATATGCAAATAGTTATTTTTTTCTTTACTCACAAGTATATTTACATTATTCATAATTAATAGAATGGAGAAAAAAACATTGCAATTATTACAATGTTTTTCATTGAAAACATCTTACTCATCGATATAAAAAAAATTTTTTAATTTTTTATAGTAATTAAATATTGACATTTATTTAGTAATGTAATATTCCCCATTTTATTTGTAATGACTACTACTGTTTTTATCACATTGTTTCTATATATTTTTATACATATATATATATATATATATATATATATATATATATATATATGTATATATATATATATGTATTCGTGACACTCTAAGTAGAAGCAGACAGCCAGACAGTGATAAAATAGTTGAGATTGAAAACCGCTGAGTTGCTTTAGCTTTCTTACAAAAAGAAATATTATGAAATTAATACATCTGTGTTATTGAAAATGTCTATCAGAAGGTGAGAAAATACGACAAATAAAATTCGATATCGTTGAATTCAAATTATTATCAGTTTAAGATTATATTTTATTTAAAATATTAAATGAGAAGTGATTTGTGCAAATATTATTTTTTATCAATTTTTTACAATAAGCCAGTTGAATAACACTCTTTTAGTAATATTGAATTTTATAAATAATTTAATGACTTTAAAATACACTACTTATATAATCGTAAAGGATTTTAAGTAGAAACAGACAGTCTAGAGGAGACATAATCTTTTAGTACATATTGAGTACCACTGAATTGCATTTATAATCCTACTGTATCTGATAAAAAAAATTGCACCTTAATTTTCTACAATTAAATGTAAAGAATTTTTCTAAAGCTTGTAACTAATGAATTGAATGAGAAAAAGTATTACTCGAAAATCCTAAAGCATTATCAGGAGATAAAAAACACCTTGCAATAAAATGACAAGGATTGGGAACCCCTGAACTGCATTTGGGCGTCGACCGCGTCCTGCCTCACTACGAGTCTGCGTGAGCCTTCCAAATTCAACAAGAGCTCGGTTAACAGTCTCACAGTGTACTAGAGTGCCCCTTCACCTCCTTCACAATCCGCCCCTCAACGCCAGACATGTACTGAAAACTCCCCTTCTGCATTTTTGCTTTACTTGCATACACCAGCATTACACCAGTCACGGACTCATCCTTACGGTTTTATTTTCTTTTTTTTTATCATATCATTTTGTTGCTTGTAAAATCTCTCACAGGATGCACAGGACAGTGAAAGGACTTTCTTTCTGCCTTATTCAGCTGTTTGCAACAGGGAGAACCGAAGGGGTTGTTGCAAGGTCACCTTTACCATCACATGCTGTTGCTACGGAGAATCAAATGCATTAAAAGAATGAATTGACGAGAAAGAAAAACAAATTAATTCATTTAATTAAAATTTATCAATAAATGTAATTGATAGTATTGGAACAGTGTGTTCATTCAATTTTTATTTTTTTTACATAATAAATTTTAATTTTTTTATTTATTAATGAATATTTTTTTGACAATTGACTTTAATTTCATTTTTTGCAATTTATTGTTCATCATTACATGATTATTTTCCTAAATTCAACTATTTTCTTAATAATTTACACGTGTTGAGGATAAATTTTATCAACTATACAATCAACAGCGATTGGAATAAATTTTTTTGTTGTTGATTAAAAATTCATCAATAGCTATTTTATCTAAAGCTTTTTAATCCTTCGATTATTCTATTTTGTTACTATTTCTTCAATCATTTTATTGACCTCGAATTCAAAGGATATTGTAATACTCTAAGAATATTCTCAATACCATGGCATTGGTGAATAAATTTTTTTCAATACAAACAAATAAAAGCACCTTGAAGGAAATTATTAATTCTATTTCGAAATATTTATTTTATCCTTGAACTTTATTCTATAATTTTAATTAAAAAAGTTTATTTCAACAAACTCAATTGTAAACTAAATGATTTTTTTTCAAAACAAATAAATATATGATATATATATATATACATCTAAATCAACAAGTCCAACTTGATGGAATTTATTTTTAAAAGTATTGGTTATTGATAGAAAATTTGTTCTCTGTCTTAACAAGTAATTATTTTGGAAATTTCTTGTTAACCTTCTACCCGGAGAGTTCGGAGAACAATCAACATTGGTGTTGAAGTGGAAAAATGATTTTTGGGTCATTTTTGTGCAGATTCATATAAAAAATTTTTTGGCTTTTTATGCAAACAGTCGTATTTAATTGACTGGACTGGTTGGATTATCATAATTCGAAGGACCAATATGGCATTCAAAGTAACGGCAAAGACAGAATGAACATCAGCCACTGAAAGAAAAGAATGAAGGAGTATCCAATGGAACACTACACGTGTCATGACTTTGTGAGCCGTTTATTTTTAAAAATATCACCTTGGGAGTGAGGGCATCGACTTAGTATTTTTCTTGCTTTCGTATCATTTTATTTCCTCTTTCTATACTTTTATATCTTCAACTAACCATGGAGGAAATATATTCATTCTTGATACCACCATCTTCCGGAATTTTCTACAATTAATATCGTCGGATTGCGGTCATTGAACTTAGACAAGAAAGGAGAATGACAGAATTAGCAGATATCCAATATGCTTTGCCTTGACCGCCTTTTTTTACTGCTATACATTCTCATCGTTTTCTCACTCTCATTTCTCTATCGAGAAAACTAGTAGTTTATTGAATCACTAAGTTTTTGTATCCTTCTATTGGATTTTTTATTCATTCACATACGAATAAAATTTTTGCAACTATTATTGAAGTTCTCAATCATTTTTATTTTATAGAGAAACTCGTATACTCCATTGAAAGAAATAAAACTGAGACTATCAAGTCTTTTTGTGAACGATTTTAAAAGTTTTAAAGAAATTTTATGCGAGAGCTTTTAACCATAAACAGTTGAAAAAAATAAGAAAAAGAAAATCATTTCAAATAGTTTTCATTTAAATGAATTTTCTCTTTATTGGCAAGAATTGATTTGTATAAAATTCACTGTTGTGTTAAAGAGGTAATATTTATTAGAGAGCTTATCTTTAATTGAGATAAATGAAAATTTAAAATCCTTCTTAAGTTAACATTTTATATTTCTAACAAAAATAATTTGTTTAATCAGGATTGAAGCTTGAGTTCGTCGACCAAATATTTTTTCTCGTAGTTAATTTTAAGATGTTTTTCATAGAGATAATATTTATGTAAAAAAAAACGTTTTAGTTTTAAAATTTTATTTCTTTGAGAAAGTTTCCTTTGAAAGTAGAAATGATTATGAAAGCTTTCAAAATTTTATCTGAATGTTACTAAAAATATTAAAATACAACTATAAATTGAAAATCTTGGTCAACGAACTATACTTTTAATCCCGATTGACAGGACTATAAAAATAAATAAGTAAATAAAATTTGGAAGATGATATCCTAAATGCATAAATTAAAGCTGAAGTTAGAGCCAGCGAAATTAAAAATCAACATTTTTATAAATAAATATGCAGCTTATTAAGTAGTAATCTATCAACACTTTTTTTCAAGACATTTAAGAGCTTCATAATTTTAATTAAAACCAGCAAATTAAGAAATGAAATTGATAATAAATTAAGATGTCTCTTCTTAACTAAATTATGATGTATGCGAAGTATAGTAGGTATTACCCAGATACATAAATGGATAAATGAGTTTACAAGTGCCTTATTATGTAGACAGATGTGGTCTTTAGTGTGAAGAAATTTTTTGCAAAATATCACTTAATTCATACCGTAAATATTATTTAGTCAGTTGCTATTTTTTATGAACTTCATCATTTGTAAATGTCTATGAGACTTACTTGGAGTTATGCAAAAAATTATCGATAAATATTTATTTATTACAATCTCTATTATTATTTTAATTAACAAAAAGAGCAATCAATATTTGATACTCTTGAAAAAATTATCGTTACTAAATTTTTATTGATAAAAAAATGTGTTTTATTAAATATACATTTTCCATAGATATAAAAATATACATGTCGACTAATTATGGAAAAAAATAAATTAATAAAATACATTTAAAATGCAATATACAGTTATGAATATGTTACTTAAATTTGTAGAAACAAAGTAAACATAAATATACTGCGAAATGGCATAATACTCATGAGTTATCATTATTTAACTACGTAAGAGAAATACAGTGCCAATAATTATCGGTCATTGTACCTTGAGACACACATGCGAAACCTTGAGTTTAAAAACATCGAAATTAAATGCGGGACAGACAGACCTACCATAGAACCTTTTTTCCGCGATATATATACCGACGTGAATGTGAAAAAAATTAGAATGTCTATATATAAAGTAAAATATAACAAAAAGTCTATGAGAAATTCTCACTAAATTTTATCAATTACATTATATCTTCTAAACTATTTACCTTCTCAACTTAATTGATATATAAATATAGCTTCAATTTTTTTTATTATTTAAAAAAAATCATGCATGTTGATAAATTAAAAATAAATAAAACAAGTTTTTTAAAACACGACATATTACTATCTGAATATTTTTTTTTCCTTTAACATATTAATTAATAAGTATAAAAATTGTTAACTTGATTCATATTTTATCCTTCAAATTTTGTGCTGTATTAATTGCAAAAGTTATCATAGTAATGTTTTATTGGTAAAATAGTTATTAGTGTTACATAAAAGCAATTTTATAATGAATTATATCTTTATTATATAAGAACATAGAAGATAGGAAGTAAAGAAGAGGACAGAGTTGATGCTTTGTCATTTTTTTCAGTATTGACTCTTATCGTTACAATGAAATACATGGAGAAAATAAAGTTTATAATTTCTATAGTATTATAATTGTAGCATGTTACTTTAAAGAAAAAAAATAGAAAAAGTCATTTTTAATTAAGAGTCATAGTTAATTATTTATGTTAAAAAGTTTTTTGATTTATTAATATTTTTATTATGATATCCTATGCGATATGACACAGTGATATGACTATAAAATTTAAAAATCCTTTATTTCCTGATACAATGTAGCAATGAAATCTAGTCAGAAGCAGTATCATCTATTTTCCTGAAAAATTGATTTTTATTTTCAATAAAATAGAAGATAAGAATCTTAGAAAGTAAATCATGATTTGTTAATTTTCAATATAATCTGTTGAAATTTTTAGAAATTTATGAAAAAAAAAAATTACATTATAATTGTTAATATATCTTCTTGAAATTTAATGTAAATATTTTCAATTTGCGGACAGTTTTAGAAAAGCTTGTAAATAAAAAAAATTAATTTTTTAAATATAAATATATATTGTCAATAAACATCTTTGACATTGAAACATGTACGATTAGATAATTGTTATTTCATTTTGTTTTAATCGATTTTGATAAATGTTATATTTTTTATATGACAATATTGTAATGTGTTAGAGAAAAATCATTAAATAAATCTACTTAATAGAATAAAAATATTATCTACGCTTCTATTATTTGCAATTAATTGTCATTAATGTGATCATCTGCGTAACGACTACGAGAGAAAATAAAATAAAATATGAACGATAATTTTGAACTATTCTAAGAAAAATAGATAAATACTTTAGTTATTATTAAAGTAATATAAATAAAAAACATTGAAAGTTGCACGATTTATCAATAAAAGTGTAAGAATTTATTAAACTCATTACATTCGTGAGAATATGTGTTAATATGAAGACTAAAAATCAATAAAAATAATGGAGCGAAAGAAAAAATTGTACAAAAAATACAAAAGTTAGTTATAAAATTCTGAACTTTGCAGAAAATAATAATAGTATATTATTGTGTGATATTATTAGGTAAATGGTGGTTAACATGCTATATGACATATTCACACAAATATAACATTAATATATATTTAAATGTTGAAATTTAGAATCAGGCTATAAAGTAGTGATAATGATTCATGACCTATTAACTTTGAATCTGTAATACTTGAAGAAAGTTTCAGAAGTTAGTTCTGAGAGTGTTCTTGCACACAACTTCCTAACTAATATATATATTGACACATTTCGATATAATTGCATTTACAACAAATTATCTAAAACAGCATACATCTCGATTCGAGAAACCATTATGGTAATAAGTTAAAGCGACAACAACAAAGGATCGGGCGAATATTCAATTTATTAACTTGATACCACTTTAACAACTCTACTATAATATGTTATGTAACACATTTGCAACTCTAACTTAAGTCACTTTTAATATATCTTTTTTTTGTTTAAATAGACGATGAAAGCTTCCAACGATTGCTACTCCATATACAATTTTTTTTTTATCAACCATGAACGATAAATAATAGAAATTCTTTGTAAAAATAAAATAAATAAATATACCATCAAATAAATTGATGATTCTAAATAACACATTAATTATAAAGTATAATAATTTTTATTCTGTATTTTTTTGACGTAACTAATAAATGATCATGTGATAGTGTTCATTGATGTTTCTTATAACTATAAGTATTTTATAATATATATATTCCATAGCTAAAAATAAGCTTTCAAAAGATTAAGATAATCACTTTGACCGTGTAATTGCATACAATTATTTTTGAAAGTTAATTAACTAATAAGTATAACATTAAACGTAACTGTTTACATAAGTGAAAGATGTAAAATATGCAGAAGCGCTACTACACTTTATACTAGACTATGACCAACAAGGAATATAATGTCCTAGGTAGAGGGCAACTCGGTCAAAGTCAATGCGTCATGAATGGCAAGCGACGTACTTGGCAGCTCTAACAGACATTCTAGTGCTCACATTACGTTTTTATTGAGAATAATAGACGAGGAAAAGATTATTGAGTAACGTAAATGTTGTGAGGTCATCGAACTAAGGGTAAATCTTTATTTTTCAAATGAAATTCAACTGTAAACAATCGAAGAATAATTATGGAATCAGCAGTTTTTTAAACGGAAAAGTAGAATTTCAATATAAATAATTCTTTATAATTAAGTCTGAGAATTCTTCGAATAGGGAATTATTTTCTGTCCCCTTTGAAGAGTGACAATATGTTAAACAAAAATGACCAAAAATATGCTTCTTGCATACATGGTCATGTTTTTTGCCGCATGAGTTAACCACTAAAATAAGGGAATTTATCTCCAGTGAGAGAAAAAATGAACTCTACCTACAGGTACCTGTATACGGAAGGAAAGGAAAAATGATTATATCTAAGACAGAGAGTTTAAAAAGTTTTACTTTATCAGTGAATTAATCTATTAATATATTTCCATTTAATGAATATAAAATGATATTAATTTATATTTAACTAATATATGGGAAAACTAATGATTATGTTTTATTATTTCTATAAATAACGAGAAACATAAAATATATCGAGAATCATTGATATTTTTAATTTATTTTATTTGTTTTTATAACAGTATTTTTATATTGATAATTTTATTACGTAATACTCTATCTAAAGAAGTTTTGAGATTAGTAAATTATTAAAATGAACAGATATTTAGATGAAAATAGACAAAAAAAAATACCAAAACAGGTGAAACTAATTAAATATTTGCCTACTCTATTAAAATCTTTTTGAATAAAAATAACTTTTGAAAAGGCTGAAATAAGAAGATACGTAATGGGATATATACAGCAAGAATTAAATTTTTTTTTGCTAGTAAGTTTTGTTTAACTTGATTATCATACGTGATAAAGAATTGATTCAATGAAAAACTATAAAATCATTTATAATTTTTTCATACAGATATCGAAATGGAAATTATCTGTATTTTTACACCCTCTTTATTTTATCAATTATTCTATATTTAGTTTGTGTTCTCACTAGAGCGTTAATTACAAAAAAATTCAATAAATGAAAATTATAAACAAATAAAAAAAGGTTGAACTTTACACTGCTATAATTAATAATTTTTCAATAAAAACTATAATTGTAGCTACTAATTAATTTTTTCTATTTTATTTATTGACTTATAGACTTTTTTGACATAAGGTCGATAACGAAGAAGAAGAAAAATAGAAAATATTTATGTACACAAGATTAAAATCCATCCAAAAAAAAACATTGTTATTTTTCCGATAAAATTAATGAAATAATTAAAAAATAATTAATTAGGAAATAAAGATGACTTTGAAAATAAGACCTTGGAGAAAGGAAAAAGAAGAGAGATCGATCGTTTACATCGGTAGAGTCCCCAAAACTAACTTTCCCTTCCGAACATTTTCTTCTTCATTTACACCGAAGCTATAATTACATTATTAAAAAGTTCAATGATTTTATTTAGAAATTTTTCTATTATTATCACAAAATATGAATAAATAAATATTAATAAAAATTTAGTTAACAATTTTTTTTGAATGATAAAATTATAGTTATCATTGACATTAAATGTATGCAACATAATTCTAATGAAAATTTCGTTACAGTAGTGACAAAAATAGAGGTATGATTCTAAGATTAACTACTGATTTCTGTCTACTGAGTTTGAAATTGAAGGAATTATGTCTCATTACATATTATCATTAGTCATTACTTTTACGTTGCAGAATAAAAATAACTTGGATAAATTTATTGAAAAAAATTGAGTTATTCAAATTTTTGATAAAATAAACATCTATTTATAGATATATAAATAAAAAATCACATCTATTAAATAAGATGTCCTACATATTGATAATTTGATATATATTTTAGTCAAAAGAAAGATGAAATCTCGAGATAAATTTCTAGAATATTTAAATGCAAAAATGACCTTGGTTTACAATGGATCTAAAAAAAAAAATAAAAACTTGTTGAATCATTGCAAAAAAGAGAAAGTTATTGTGATAGTGAAGATAGTACATATAAATGGACTTTGACTGAGTCTTATTTAGATTGATTATGTAATATTTCAATTATAATACAATTTTGAAGAATTAATATTTAATATTGTTTACAAATAAATAATAATCATAAAACTTGTTCCTATAAAAACGAATGAATATTCTTTAGCTTCACTTCTGATTATTGAATATAACTGATAAGTGAATAAACGGAAAAACGATAATATTCTATGAATACTAAAGGCAAGAATTTGTTTACAAACTGATTTACAACAGAGATCTACACTAACTGCACGAGAACTTAATTCTTACAAACAATAATTTGATAAAATGCCAATAATGATTCTACAATGCAAAATAAATTTTTTGTAAGTTAACAAACATGTTTGATTTATGAGTTAATTTTTCTTAAGTTAAAAGTCACTTGAAAAACTGGATAGTTTTTTATTTTTGTCCTTTTTTATCTGATGTTACTTCATAACCATAATTGCTGTAAAATGTTAATTGGTATTTTATCCTTGCTTTTGGTAGAGACATAGAAAAAAAAAACGACATATCTATATTCTTTTAAAAACCAATCCTTTTTGTTTATGTTCAATATTCAATAAACAAATGCTTTATAATTTTCATAAAATTTTAATATTGCAAAGCTCAGTGATAAATTTTTTATAACTTTGCTAAAATTATTGTGACAAACAACACGAATTTCAGTTAAAAAAAATTGCGAATCACAGGAATAAAAAAAAGCAAATTCTTTCGTAAAGACTGATTATGATAGCAATTAAGATTTATATAAGATAAGAAATATTTTTCAAAGAATAAAATAAATGTTTGAAATTTAATTTTTTATTGGTCAGTATATTGAACAAAAAATAATCAAATAAATTAATGAAGGAAGACGCTACCAAGAATGAAACTACCTCGAGAATTGATTTGACTGGTCAAACGAATCCGCGTGGTTTGCCGGTTCGTTCGGCCACTCTTCTTTGATTACGCAAGACCAAAATGATTTCACGAACTTGTTCTCTTCAAGGGCAAGAAGTTAAAACAGCTTGGCCTATCATTCGTTCACGAGCTCATCGTTCGGTTTGTTCGTTGACTCTATATACCAAATCTTAAAATCTTGATGAACCCAAAACTGGTCTCGTCAAGCTGTTTTATGCAAGGACAACCACTGGAACTATCTTAATATAAAGAAGAAACTTTAATTCTTCACTTCATTCTTGAAATTTTGCCCTCGATTGCTTTTTCATGTATCCTAATCTACCAACTACTTCATCCGTATCTTTCGCACTGAAGATGATGAATGAAGTTTGCTGACATCCTCATAGTATACAATCATTTGGAAAGTATATAACAATTTTGCAAATATAAATAATGTTTGTTATGAAATTTATATCATAAATTTTGTATCAATGTTTAATAAAAAAAAAAAAATAAGCATTACTATTTCATTATTAGGTGTTATTTTATCAACTTAGTGGATAATAATTACACAGCTTACAAAATCGTTTCTCCAAATTAAAAAAAAAAAAAAGTCTTTCAATTATTTATTATCAATTTAGTTTTATGTATTTATATTATTCCGAAATGAGAAATAACTAGGTTACAAAGTATTTAAATATAAAAAAAAGTCAATGTAAAAAGAAAACAATCGTAAAAAAAAAAACAGAGTAAAGTTGTGAGTATTTTTTATGTGAAGAAAAGATTTTTTAGGCTCATGTAATGTGCTTAAGGCAGACCTTGAACTCGGTGTTGACTCTCTGGAAGCATTACGATGGTGTCCAATGCCTTGACTAACAATGAGATTATTAGCCGGTATCATTGTCAATTCAAGAGCAGATTGGTGTTGTTGAGATAGTTGCTGTTGCTGCAGATTCTTTGTATGCATCATTGTCAATTGAGAAGCAGCTTGCTGTTGAGTATCGATTTGTTGAGGCAGTTGTGATACATTAGCTTGCTGGTAGCGTTGATGATCTTGATGTGACCACATGATAAGCACTTTATATCAATAACTTTTCTATTGGTTAGTTCACAAACATTAATAGTTATATCTACATATTAACTAGTAACCAAAGTCAATTGAGGACAACTATTATTACACTCAAATACATTTAATGTATCAATTAATGAGCTTCTTTAACATTTTAATTTCAGTTTGATGCCGGCAATATGCAACCGGCATTTTAAATGCCTTCGAAGTAACATCTCAAAATCTTTGTTGTTGTACCTACTCGGTAATATATTTGATATACCAAAGTTAGCCTTGGAAATAATCTGGCAACTCCGATTAGCTCCGAGGACAAATTTTTATTATCTCAGACGTACTACAGTAAATATCATCAAATTTACTCTTATCTGCTCCTCTGACTTTTAAATTTAAGAATAGTTTTTCATTTAACCAACTTTTTCAAAATTCATTCAATTTGTTTTTTTTTTTTTTATTCAATGAAGTGTTTTTTTTTTATCAATAAAAAAAAATTCGCTATTTATCTGCTAAGATTGAAAATAAAATATTCACAAAGTAATCCTTAGGAAATATTTAAGTACTGCCCATTTCTTCTTTTATTATGTATCACTCACTCTTGTTTTTTTTTCTTCAGCTTCTTTTGATTATGAATTTTGTACTCGTCATCCGGAGCCTTATCTTATGTGCGTGTGTATCACTTATGTCTCAGTAAAAGAAAAGATCACTTAAGTATTGTTTAAGATGCTCAATTATTTCGATTAAATTTTTTTCAATAATCACCACTTACACTGAATCACAATGACAACTTTATCATTACTGTTCCACAAATGTTGACAATTTTTTGTAGAAAAAGAATTCTAACTTTAATGAAAATAAAAGAAAAAACAAAACAAACGAATGAACGAGTTTTTTTTTTTTTTTTTTTGTAGTAGAAAGAATACTGAATGACAGTAAGTCACTATACAATTTTGTGTCTTCTCTATTTGCCGGTGATCCGGATTCTTGACCTTGACAACAGAATATATTGCTACTAGAATTGCGCAGCTTGAAAAAGCACGGAAGTGGAAACACACTTTGTGTAAGAACGGAAATTATTCCAATGGTCAATTACTAATGTGTTCATATCTAAATGAAACAATTGTCAAAACTAAACTTTAAACTGTTTAATATTCACCACAGTTAAATTTTTAAAGTAAATAATAATAAAAATATCAACAGCACATTTATAACTATAGGTGTGCGGCAAAATTATTTTTTTTTTTGTAAAGTTAAGTTAACTGTGTAAATGGGAACAACAAGATATGAAACGATTCTCTTCGCGGCTCCTCACAAACTGGCGGCTGCCGATTGCCCCCACCATTATTACTGTTGTCTGTACAACTTTGAGTGTACTACTGCCTCCTAGCGGAGTTAAATTAAATTTTTTTTTCAAAAAATCATGCTAATTTATATCAATGAAGAAATAATGAATGGCACGATATCTATAGGAATATTTTCATTTTTAACAATAAGTAAATAATTCAATGAATTTAGATAAGGTTTCATTATTTTTAATTTAAATGATAGATAACTAATGTCAATATGTGAGGATTACTGCCCTTCAATAAAACAAATAGATCTTTAAAATCTAATCTATTATTACATGTTGATTTTGAAGTTAGAATGTATAAAACAAACTTACCCATAAGGAATATTTGTTTCAGTTGATGTTCCAATAGTGGACGTTGAAGGTTTATTGTCATCGGAATCTTCATGCTTCATGTTGAAATATAATTCTGAAAAAAGAACGATTAAAAAATTAATAAATGATGTTTTTATTAATTCAATGAATTTCAAAACTTGACCTATTCCTTCATGATATATTTCTTTGATAATTATATTAACTATAAGTAGTGATAGATTTTGTTTAGACTTGGTAAATATTAATAGAAAAAAAAAGATAACATGCTTTTAGAAAATACATAAAGACTTTCACTCCAAAATGGACGTTAGATAAATTTAAATAAATCTATAATATGATAACCAGATTATTGACCTATTTCTTAGCATTTTTGCTATCACAAAAAGTTTCACTTGTTTGAAGATAGGTGTAGTGTATATTTCACTCGATAAAGTATGACGACAATAAAGTATTCATTTACGTTCTATGTAAGTTTTAGTTGCTTGATTGTGGATAATATAATGCACTGACGTTGAATCTCACGTACATTATTACTGTATTAAATAATTCTGAAGATCACATTTAAGTACTCAATTATTTTTATTTCACTAAAGTATTTTATTTTTTTTGCAATATTTTGAAATTTAATCCAATACATATATATGATATCTTTTTGAGAGAGTAGTTTTTTTTTTTTGTAAAATCATAATGAGACTCATGAAATCAGGTACTCCATGTGATATAATGAACCGAAAGAAAGTTGAGGAAAAGATGGGAAAATGATTCAGATTCATATAAACATCTTCCACGTGGCATAAATTTTTTTCCATCTTATTCATTGACCCTGTTGTTAATTAACAATTTATAAGATTAACAAAACTAACGGAAGTTAATGTAAGTAAAATAATAATAATTATTATTATAGATATTATTTATTTTTAGACTAAATTAACACAATGGAAACTCGAAAAATCGAATTATTTAAATTTTAAAGTGAGATTATATTTTAAAAATATGTAAATTCAGTATGTCTGATCCTTGTCAGTAGAATAATTATCAATTACGTCTAGTAAAATTTTACAGAGGGGACACAATAATTGGATGACTTGTTAGAGCTCTATGAATATCAAAAAAGAATGATATAAATTACAATGACAAATTTTTCACACATAGTTAGAATTTTTGGACTTAGTGTTCTTATCTCATTTGAGAGAAAATGCTATTTTAAGTCTCATTAATTCCAAATCATTAACGATCACGTCTTGATTATATTCAGATTTTCAAGAACATTGTGAAATTATAATATGAAGGCGGTTAAAATGATGATAATAATAATAATAAAGTAGAATAATCAATGCTTCATTATTTAGTTGGAGTAATTTTTCATTTGAAAACAATTAAAGGGTCATTACTTTGTCATAAAAATGGAGAAAGAAAAACTGGAAAAGTTTTTAAGAGAAATAAAATATTTAACAATCAGTCACTATATAAAAACTAGCGTACATTACAATGGAGTTTTTTTTTATGTGATTGCTCGATGAAAAAATCCATTAATCCCTTCAATCCTAAGGGCGCTAAAAATACACACTTTCCATATTTATTATTCAAGCGTGAAAATACGTCATTTCTCTGACCCAGATTATATCTAATCACCCCTTGATAAATAATTATATACATGATTATAGGTATTACTCGAATTAAATAAAGAAACATTACTCGACGTTGTACTGTACAGGTAAAGAATGCAGGGCCTAATGCTTTTTACTTTATCATCTTTCCTACCACTAATTTACATCGACTACATTTCTAGTGAGTATTTAATTTAATAAGTCAGATGATGAATCAACAGAAAGTTTTTTTTCGGAATTTGTAGGTCAACGTGCTTTTATGTGATAAGAAAAACAAAGAAAGAAATAGAAACAATAATATTCATCCGAAGAAAAGTATTGAGGTAAGTTTTTTGTTTTGAATTATGTATATTTAAAATTATATAATGTTTTTATTGTTGACATTGCAAGAAGTTATTAGTACCTAACGACTGACATGAAAAAAAAATGACACACGTTTGGTCTGATTTTTTTTTCGTCATTTCACTAGGTTACTTTTTCAGTTCTATTTACATGTATAAATGAAATCGAAGCAGGCTTTGAAACCATGCTGTTTTAAAAAAACATCGAGTTTTAATGTGGGACGAATGATATTAAATTTATTCATCCCTCTTCGTTTACTCTAAAAGCTAGACGAGAATGACAATATGATGAAATAAAAATACGAAAATAAAGATAAACAAAGTGAATTTAAATAGAAAAAGTTATGTTTTTCTCTAATAAAATCATAAAAATACATAAATAATATAATTTGTACATATTATTTAAATTTATGATAAAAATCATACTGGAATAAATATTTCTCACAATTTCTATAATTCTATTATCTATGTATAAGACTAAAACCTTGGTTTAACGCATAAAATGTAGAGCAGCTGAGTTAACTGAATGACATATATACCATGATCTTGAAAATGAGTCAAGCTAACATGAAAAATATGATTTATTCTTGTAGAACAAGTTCTTATTTGGCAAGTCACTTTGAACCTGTACTTCGTATTGTTCCCTTTAATCCGACTTTGATGCGTTTAAGGGAAGCTTTTATAAATAATCACTGAAATCGATAAAAATGCCCTCTCCATTATTTAGGTAAATATTCAAGTCGTATTAGGGTCATTCATCGCCCTTTTTGGAACTGCGTAGTTGTATGGTGGTGATCTCTACACAAAAATAGTGAAAACAAAAGTAATAAATCTTTTATTTTTTCTACGCAGTATCTTGGATTTTTTATACGTTGGTAATTGAAAATCGTCATGCAATAAAATTAAAAGTATTTGTTAATAAATTTCTTGAACGATAACTAAAATATTGAATTTCCAATTACAAATTAATTACAATAGTCATTATTATTTATAAAATTTTTTTATAAACCAAGTGTGATATTTTTTAATGCTTGACGACTTTGAGTAGTTTAAAGATTGATATGATAAAAATAACAGTGGTTTGTAAACAATAATAAAGATATTTAAAACAAGTTAACTGTTTAATTAATGGGAAGTAAACAAGTGTAATATGGAATAATGAGATATTTATAAAAGATACATATATTTCATTCTCATGTAAGTTTTTTGAAATCAGTATTAAAAGGAAGATGATTAACAAAATAATAACAACTTCTTAGTCATAGCTTTATAGGTTAAAAGTACAATACTAAAATTGTTACAGAAAATCAAATTAAATTTTGTTGTTAGAAGACTAAAAAAATTAAGAATAAAAATGATATTGATTGTGTGAGGTCGATAATGGTATAAAACTGTTAGTTTTCATGAATCAGAGAATTCTATGTGATGAAAAAAATTTTGTGTTATCCTTTGAAGAATGTAGGGGAAAGAAGAAAGGTTGTTTATTAAAAAAATCTGCATCAAGTGTTACGATACGAAATTAAAGATGATATGAATGTAAATGAGTATATCTTAAATATAAAAGTAGAGGGCAAGGACCCATGTACATAGGACGAGGGAGAATTCGTGTCAAGAGTCAATGCCCTTAAAATTATAATAGAGAGGAAGTAATTGTGATTATTAAAAATAAATGATCTCTTTATATTGTAGATAGAACAAAGTATCTTCATGATACGAGCAGTGAACATGTTACTGCTATTTGTTTATATAATAACAGTATACTTTTGTATCTGTAAATGGTTTTACCTTGTACTATGAAGGAAATGCCAGTGACACGTCGCTAGATACTTCAATAAATCTAAACTCGTAACAATGCCGTTAATGGCATAAATATATATCATAAAACAATACACATATCACTATCCATGAGTACACAGTTGAACATAAAATTTTTTGGATACTTTGTGTGAATTTAAACAACTAGTTCTCTGTGACAGACTAACACTTCCTACGACACTGCAGTGTTGTCGCCATGATAACTCCGTTGTCGGCGCAAACTTATGGAGCATGCGCACTCCAAAATTGAATAAATATAAATATTGCAATGAAATAAATTGTTTACATGTAAATCTGCTTATTTACATGATAAATTCTAACTGTAAAATGTAATTTAATTATTTAATTTTCCAAATATAATCGATATTATATTCTACAAAAATTTGACTTTATCATAGGTGAGTAATTCAATTTATTCGGCAGTCGATAAAACAGATCACAATATTTACGACTCATATCATGGAGAGATAATGCAGAATAAGTGATAAAGTAGATATTTTTAACGTTTGAAATTTATTGGAAATGATTTGAATTTGGATGTAGAAAGGAACAAATATTTGGATTATATATTAAATAACATTAATTTTTTTTTGTTTAATAAAAGAGAATAAAGTTTATAAAAAATATTTCATATCCATTTTTAGTTGTAGGATGTATATTTTATCATTTTGCAACGTAAAAATAACATTAATCTAATTGAAAGGCTATTTAAATGAAGAGAAATGAAAGAAATTAAATTACAAAAATGAAGGGAGGATTTTCTAAGGAATCCGATTATCTTTCTTTGATCCGATCAATTTCGTTTAATAGGATATTCATCCCACGACTTTCAGATCGCAAAATATTAATGCAAAAGTATGAACAAAAAAGAACTGAATAATATAAAAGCAATCAGTTAATCATAAATGCATAAAAATAAAAAAGGAATAATCATTGGAATAAATTAATGAATTGTAGTTAAATAAATGATTGAGTATTGCCTATATTAGTCGTCATGCAATGTAATTCCAGAAGTTAGAATATCTTATAGAAAAGTTCCCACTTATTAAATTATTATAATTATTCTTATAAATATTGTTTTTATTATTATTAATCGCACCTACATTACATACTTCTCAGTTGCGATATGTCACGCGCTTTTTTTTTGTATTTTTCCCTCTTTCCACATTATTTCTTATTTCATATGAGCTTAGAGACATCAAATCCCCAGTTCGTGATATTGTAGCAATCACCCCATTTGAATTGTTAATTGTAATTATATAGATAGCAAATACTATTAATAAAAAATCAAAGAAAAAATATAAATGTGTAATCAGAGATAAATGTTTCTATAGTAAAATCAATGATGCGAAATAATTATATAATGCTTTGGAGGAGTGTCCCTCATGAATTTTTGTCAGCACATTATTGATATGTCGATTATTACACTTTTTTTTACTAAACTAGGTGCTAAATAGTATGTTATCATAATCATATTAAAAATCTTACTCTCTACTTAATAAATGCATTCAATGTAATTAATTCATTAATTAATATCATTTCTTTGTTGCTTATTATTATACTAATTCTTAATAATATGATTGATTGTTTTAAGTCGATTTAATTAAAACAATGTAAACATTTATTAGAATTATTATCACAATTTCATCGACATATTTAGAATTTATTTAGTTCATTTATTTTGGAATGGAATTGTTCATAATTTTTCTTTCGAGTATAAAATTAAAAATTAGAATAAAATAAATAATTCATTAAATTTCTTTCACATTACGAAGTTCAATTATTATTCTTGAGAATAAAATGAAACTTATACAGGAATAAATGTAATTTTCTTCTATTGAACTTCTTTTATTTCATTATTTTTTGAATTAATGGAGAGAGCGATACTTTATTATTATTTAATTTTTTTATTACATCTTAAAGAAAGAGTATTTTATTGTTTCAACTTTTGAAGGAAATTGACTAGAGTTTATTTTTGTAATGGATAAAAGCTAAAAAAAAAATCTAAGACGTGAGTGGAAATATTATAAGGAGGTTTCTGAGTGAGTGAGGAAAATTTTGATATATAAACATATCCTTGAGAAAAGTGGGAGGAATGAAGAAAGGATTTATGAGTAAATAGTGAGTAAAAATGGAAGTTTAAATCCTATAATACAATTGACTCTCAAGTTTTTTACGTGTCATATTAGAGTTTTACTTTTATGGTATGATTTTTGATGAATAAAAATCAACAGGCGATAAATATAACAAATCATCATAACAATGAAATCAATTGGATAATTTTATTGTTAACTTCTCGTTCATGGGCAGATGAAAGAAATAAAAAGTGAAGCATAAAGATAAATATTTTGGAAAAAAGATGAAGAAAAGAAAAATTATAAATTTGATGAACTTTGAGACAGTGTATTGATGAAAGTGAGATACATAACTATATCAAGATTATAACAAAGTAGGTAATAAATATGAAAAGCAATAAATTACCGTGTTAACTATGTCGTCACGACGACGAAGAACGTAAAGCTTGATGGCATTATGATGGATATTCCTAAAACCACATTCTTGTTTCTGGGTTAGGGTCGAGGATACTTCTCATAGAATTGCTCATAAATTGGATACTCTCGAATCAAATCTGTAAAATATTTAAAAAAGTCCATATATTTTTATTAATAGTTTGACACATAAACAATAGATATTTTAATTAATCATAAAAAGTAGACAATAATTAGTTGGTGATTAATGAAAAATGAATTTGTCTAATGTAAAAGATATGTAGAGATCATGAAAAACATTTTTTGACCTTTAATATTTCCCTACACGTATACTGTCAATTAATTACAACTAAAGTAATGATTACTCTACCGAGTAATGTACCTACACGGTCATTGATTTGTCCATTGCAACATCACACATTTCCTCGTAGACTCTTCTAGACTTCTTAAGAAATAAAAAGACGTTTTTTTAGTGAAACATTCGTTAACTGGCAGATGAATAATTATAACTGAGATTGCATATCAAATGGACCTTCAAGCTATTTTTAGTTTCGAGTTTTAATTTAATTTTTATTTTTGAAACAAAGAACTTTATTTTCATAATCATTTTTCAAAATACGCCGTCAAAAAATATTCAGTATATTTTGAAGTGTCAAAAAGCGATGATGATAATAAAAATAAATTATTAATGTAGAGTTTTTATTTAAACCAATGTTAATAATAGATACAAAATAAGTGATAAAATGATTTATTGGTTACTATAATAATAACAAATCTAGTGTCATTATTTTTTTGTGCAATTTTTTTGACAAAAATAGAAAATATCAGTAAGAACTGTTCTCGATTTCCCACAATCGTCAAGGCGGAACGTCCATCTACGGTAATCCTTGGATTATTTAATTAATAATTAATCAAATAACCGGTTTCTTTAGGAATTTAGGTGGATAGATCCTCCCACCAAGTGCATAAAAAGTGCAGGTGAGGAATCACAGAAAGAAACTATAACTGTCAGATACAAAAAAAAAAAAAAATCATGCAAATCGAGTAATTGAATATGAAAATCATCTTTCAAAAGATCAGTTATGATTTTCTTCTGTACCATAGAACTTTTCAAGAAATAAAACATAAGAAAGACTCCATACTATCGAGTCGACAGAGCACGTAGGCATACGATTTTTTTTTTTATTAACACGATAGATTTGTTCTTTGTCGTCTTTTTATATCTTTAAAGTATCTATTCACTCATGAGAGTATGTATTATAATTGTTTTAACAAAAAGTCTAATGACGTTAATTACCGTTATTGCAGCAAATTGTTTTGATAATCTACTACGGCATCCGTTATAATTAATGCATCATGTAAATGAAGAGGATTGAATTATTAATCAAAAGAGGAAAAGCTATCAAGATTAATTAATGATAAAAATGTTTAATTAAATCGATTTATTGAAACTCGTGATTATTTTTAAGGGATTTTAGAAAAACAATAGATAATCATTTGGTACCGGATATACATTCCCTGTATACTGCACGGATGTGGGCGTGGAGTCCACGGAATCAAGGCCGCGTTGTTCTAGAAAGCCTGAATCTTTTTTTTTATTTTGCGGTAGTGACTGTCGGATCGAGTGGTACCGGTCCTCATAATGCGTATGAGCACACGATCGAGCCCCTCGATCGACAGTAATCTGATAAATTACACAGTTCGATTAATATCAATATCAACAATCGTATAAAAACATTTCCTCACATTCTGACCCTTGAAATGAATGGCAAAAAATCATCAATTAGTTTATCAATCATCTGACTAATTAATCTATATAATTAGTAGAATAAATTCTTTTCTTAAAAGTAAAAAAAAAAAAATTTCTACATCTCATTACTGACTCGAGAACATTAGAATTAAACTAGTAGTTTACCCCTGACCGAGAACAGGCTCTTGAGACTCGGAGGAAGACGATCGTGCCGATCTAATTACGTAATCGCCGTGCACCTTGTGCTAGTTCGTAGACCGGATCGACGGCTAGATCCATATCACTGTCAAATTATCGTGTTGGTAAATGAAAAAAGAATGATTTTATAAAGAAAATATTAATGAACAATAACTAAATTATTAAAGTGAATGTTATAAATTTTTCTAAATTGTATATTAAACTTAAAGTATGCATATAAATACGTGTATTAAAGAATCGTATTAATAAGTTAGAAAAAATTAATAATCTTGTTGAATAATTAATTTGTATAATTAGTAAAAAATGACCATTTTAAAAGCTTTTGACGATAAGTAAAGAGTTTAATAACGAGTTATTACTGAAGTGTATTAACAAATGAAGCAGAACTCTTTGTTTTATTAATAATAAAACGAGATAAAAAACTTGAAAATAATGATTAAGTAGGAAAAGTGTTTATGAGTCAAGTTTATAAACATTTCAATTTCGCGTAGGTTTGTAATAAATTTGATTGATAAGTTTTTTATATTATATTGTTTGAAATTATTATTGTTGAACTTAAAACAAAGTGGTCAAGGTAAATTATAAACTGAACGACTTCTTCCTTCTTCGTTCACCGATTAGCTTAAGATTAGTCATATTACCATCAAGCGTTAATGAGTAATAGAAGAAGGGTGGATGCATCGACTCATTAATTCATTTCAGCCATATATGATATAATCGACTTGAATGAGTACAATATTTGAAACAAATTTTAGAATACTAAATGATATATCCCTGAACTGGTAATACAAAAAAAAGTAGTCCTAAATTCAAGCTGAATATAAATAAGCTTAATAATTAAAGGATGCTCTTAATAAGATAATTGTTCTTCAACGAGAATAATTGTTTTCGGTTATCTCAATGAAATTTTGAGTTTAGAAGCAGTAAAAAATAGTTTATAAATATTAGAAGACGAGATTAATTGAAATCTTACAGTATTTTTAAGTTTAGTAAAATGTATTGAGTAAATGTAGGTATATACTGAAGAAAATATATTCTATTGCTGCAACAGGTCAAAGGTCTGTTTCTTTACCTTTAGATAAAGTCAATATTAAATAAACTATCGATATGGTAAAATAATTTTTCAAAGAATATAAATTATTTAATTATATTTTGTTTATAAGTTTGATATAAAATTTTTCTACACAAAAATTATTATGCTTAAATACCAAAAAGGTCGTTTAACTACAGTATTTTGGATGTAATACATTTGATAGACTTGATAAAAATTCATTACTAGAATCACTGATTTCTAACTAAATTAATTTTTATTTTTTTACTTTAACTTTTATTTAAACGAATTTTTCTTTAAAGATTCTGGTTGAAACTTTGAGAATTAATTGAAGTCAAAATTGTAATTGTTATGAGTAGTTACTACAAGCTATTCTGCTGTTGGAGCTACAAACTCAATTTGTAGTATGAACAGATTTTACTGTGAACATAACAGAATCAAAACTATTGCAAGAACAGAATGTTTTTACTATTCATGATAGACATCTGAAGTTGAAAATTGTTCTAAGGAACGTGGAGGTTACAGACTCGAAGGTCAATTGGGACTCTTATGTCAACTGTTGCATCTGCGATGATAATGTAAAAGCACATATTGCTAATGTTATCATGTTTTGTACGCCAATTTCTATATGCATCTCATAGAACCGCGTCATGGAAATTAAAGTAATTGTCGATCATATGCCTCAAGTGATTGCAAATCATTTTTATTATGACCTTGGCTTGATTAAGAAATTATACTGATTCAATAATTGACTATTCACCATGGGACATATGCTTGAAATATCATACATAAGTTAAGACTTCAAGGATCTTCTAATAACTTTAATCTGGTTATGATTGATCTCATCAATTATTTGCTACTGAAAGAATTGAGTTTCGATTATATTCTCACACCTTCGTTAAAATTTATTATGCTAAAAAAATATGATAGTGTAATTAAGACATGGAAAAACCATGTTATTACATTTTATAGTGCAAATATCCTTTATCCTTCTAACAAACCATTGATTTTATTCATCCGTTAAATTATTTTTGCCTTGATTTAATACTTCCTGAAGCCTCGAAAACACCTGTTATTTTTTTATACTCTTTATTTATTTACTTTATTTAAACTATACTCATAATGAATCATAATTTTAATACCTATAATTATTATTTCTATCGCCACCTTTGAGAAACTGATGGCTAAATTATGTAATTTTTTGCTTCAATAGTTTCATATTAGATCAATATTTAAATGAAATAATGTATCTTATTAAAAAGTTTTATAAAAATATTTGAAAATTGCATTTACATTATATTTGTTTCCATAATATAACAATCTCGATTCATATTTTACATGAAAATTTTAAAAATATATGTTATTTCAAAGATGACGTGAATAGAAATGAGTTTTTTTTTATTTATCTAGAGGCCACAATAAATAGAAGTCATGATAAAAAACCTTGATAAAAATTTAGACAAGCTATAATTGAATCAATTTTTCTAAGAATTCTTAGTTATTATTTGATACTGAATGACAGTATGGAATAATTACATGACTGATCACTGAATAATGGAAAGTATCGTACGAAAACATTCTTTCAAAGTTTGTTTACGAGTTAATCTGAAATAAATGTTATGGTAGGATTCTTTTCTATAGTGTGATCAATAATGTACAGTATTACTAAGATAGTGTGTAATGTCATTTTCTTAGAATTACAGGATAAATTTCTGGTAATTATAAATAGAATAAATAATTAATAAACTATAACAAGTCGATTGAACTTGTATTTAAGTGACTTAAGATTTATTATTTAGATGAATCTTGGACTTTTGAGTTCTACTATTTCAATTATTAACCCAACAAAAATGGCACTTCTCTTTGGAGCATCAATAGCAGTTGGAATGATTTACTCTTTTGTTCCGTGGCTTTATGAAGATCCAGAAGAAAGCATTGAAGAAAATGATAATGGTGAGTTCAATTTTATATTTATTAAACTATATTTTAATATTATTTTAATGAAATGATTTATTTTTGACCATATAAGACTTCAATATTCACATTACTCAAGAAAGTAATGCACACAATGAAGAAACATTATCATCATCATCATCATCATCTACTGAGATTAGGATCGTTACTCATCAAAGACAGAGAATAAGAGTTGAACCAGAAGACGAGGAAGTTTATCAAGCATCAATACGTTCAAAAATTAACAGTGAAAATTCCACATCATTTTTGTGCATAAATTTTCCTCTTGATGTTCATTGTAACACTTTACCAGAAATCAAATTGTTTCCGAAAATGAAAAAAGATTTTAATAATAATCAACATCCAAGTAGAGCAGGAATTCAATCGGATAATTATTTAACTTATATAAATAATTCAAGTTTTCAAGAGAGTTGCCAACTAGATAGTAATTATAAAACATTAGTCAATGATGAAAAAAATGCTGGAATAGATGAAATACCTCGGCAAAAAATTTCTAAACCTCCTCGAGCTCATCCACCTACTCGAGGTAAGAGTCTGAGCAAAAGTGATGAATGTCTATCATCATCAAAAAAAAGTTTTGTTAATGCTCAGACCCAAACTTTTGATACTAATTATCAAGTGCAATCATCACTAAGTTTGAATCATCCTGAGCATGCTCAGAAGATTTCTAAATTAAAAGAAAGTAGTCAAAATACTGATGTTGATCAATCTCATAAATATCCACTTGATCCTTTAATCAATGTGGTTGTTTGTGGAAGTGAATCTTCGATATTTCCTTCTTCATCTCATATTGATCATGACATTGATTCTAGTTCTAAAAATTCCAAAAACATTAACAATATTAATAATACGGAAAATAAGATTAATAATAATAATAATAATGAAAGTGCTCCAAAGAAAATTTTAAGAAAAAAGAGTGTTAAGTTTCGTGAACATAATTTCTCATCATCATCAGAATTTTACGAAAACAGTTTCCAGCAGTATTCTAATAATAAAAAATCAGCTTCTAGTAGTTTTGTTAGTGGCATAAAAAGAGCTTTGAGTTTTAATAAAAGTGAAAAAGATCTAATGAAATCGAAATCATCAATTTCATCATCCACGGGACGAATTCCATCGGGTCATTCAACTCCGATTGAAAGAAGTAGCATTTCGTCTGAAGAGCATCAAGGATATTTAGATGATGCATTGAGGAATGAATTCAAGCAAAAACATGAGTTGAATCAGTCAGGTAATTTGTCTAGACGTCCCAAGGTGCTTTTATTAACTCGTGGGATTCCATCATGTCTTATCCAGGATTTAAATTTAATCCATAAAAAATCAAACAGCAAGTTTCTAACATCAAGTACTATTTCAGAGACAGGAACAAGCTCTGAAGATTCAAAAAATCAAACTCAAAGAGGAAACAATGTAGGTATTGAAAAATCAAATTTTACTACAACAGGAAGCAATAGCAACGATACTAATGATAATCATAGTAATTATAACAGTGGTTGGATCTCAAGGCTAAGCAGAGATATGCATCAAGTGATTGGAGGAATAAGGAAATACATCAAAGTGCCTAAATTGAATGGAAATTTTCAACCTTCAAATAGATATTCGGTCAACAAAGACATAAATAATAGTAATTATTATAATGATAATGATAGTCATAATCATAATAATAAATATAACAATGAAAGTAGTCTTAAGTGTAGTAGTTGGAAGTTTAAGAGCTCTTCAACGTTAAATAAAACTCACAGTTTAACATTTTTAAAAACGGATATAGATTCCGAAGAAAATTATTGTGGATTACCTGAACTGAGAGATAAAAAACTTTTTACACGCTGGTCAAATTTATTATTTTGTTAGTCATGAACAGTTGATAAAATTCTATGGAAATTTGTTATTAATTATTAATTATAAATGCTAATTCATTGGTATTGATATTTATTAGATTGTATTATATTTTTCTTAATTTATTCAATTAATTATTGTAAAGATCCTTGAACGATTATTATAATTAGAAACAGCATCTTTTGTCATTGAAATTTTAGCAAAAATAATCTAACTGATCTCTTAGATTATTTATTGTTAAAACATTCATGCTTAATATTATAATATGTTTCAATACTCTATTTCAAAATTACTGTATCAATTTTTGTGATATTTGTATAGTATGTTTTAGTATTTTAAATATTTTTAAAATTTATATAAAAAAGATTTGTGACTATTCAACTAAATAGTCATGCATATAAAGCAAAATATTTAATAAGATTGAATCTAAAAAAAAATTTAATTTATGATTAAATTGTTAATCATATTATACCTAGTGAATTGAATATTGTTTTAAATCGATTTTGATAAACAAATATTATGAATAATTAAATGAATCATTGGGATTGTTCTAGTTCACTAATATACTGAAGGTCAATTTGAAATTGAAAAAAAAATGAATGTAAATAATATTCTGTGCTTAATAAATTTTGTGTTTTTTATTGAAATCATTAATTATTATTAAATTAAAATAAATTGATAATAACGAATGAAAAAACTATACTTTTTGATTCTCATAGCCTTGGATTATGATATAAATCGTTGAAAATAATTTATTGACTTCAATTAACCTTTCTGATATATTTTTTCCAGAATTTATTTAAACATCTAATCAGCTTCTTTCATATTATAAATTATTTCAAGCAGTTAAGATACTAAAAGTGCCAAAATAATTTTTCTTACTGAGAATTAATAATAAATTTAATCCTGAGTAAAAAAATTTTATCCATTTCAAAGAATGCATTTATTTTGAAGTCAGTAGTGCATTGAAATTGATAACTCTTTATTCAAGAAGAAACTTATGACTTTATAAAAAAATACCTTCAATTGATGGGTTTTTAGGTGCATTCATGTGTATTAAAAGAGAAAAATAATCTCAGTTCAATAACCGGTTATTTCAAGTGGTCGGTGAATACCCGCATGGGGTTTTCCCAGTTCTTCAATCTGTTAGGGTTTCTGTGGTGTTAAAACTCCAGCTGTATAATATTAAGAAATTTTCTGATTGCAGTTATGATTGTGTAACTATTAATATTATTGAATAATCTGCATATTAGTCTATTTTTTAAATTCTTAAAAATTGTAGGAAAAATTTCGTTAATAAATTTGAATGAATTCCATTGAAGTTTTCCTTGTTCAAATGCCACGAATGTTTTTATGCAATTCCTTTTATAAAAATTGTATCCTATGACGTCTTTCAGAAATACTTGGCTCGGTCGTTGCCTGACCGGTTCGTGAGTTCTCAGACTACTCACGTAAATTGTTGCACACTTTAGTGCAATCAATGACAAAAAATGTTATAAATTTAGATGTAGTAGAAAAACCAATTAATATTGATATTAGATGATAATATTTGATTAAATATGATTTGAATTGATTGATAAAATGATTATAACATTTAAAAGGCGATGAAAAATTAATGCTGATGAAAATTAATTAAAATTCTTCATATAGAAAACTAAATCCTCTATAAAAATTCCTGATGGTATAATAATGATTCTCAAGGAAATAAAAATTTACATATTTATTGATCAATTATCAACTAGAACATTAATAATAAAAATTTTATAAATTTTTTCAATGTGTAAACTTACAGTAGTACTTGACAATATTGATATTTTCCTTGGTGACATACTGATTTTTAATTACCCAGTAGTATAATCGCGACATAAATTTTTTTTAAAAAAATATTATAGGAAGTCTTTTTGTGTAAGCACACATTTATATTTTTTTCTAACTCTTCAATATTAATAATAAAAAAAATTCCGTTGTTGAGACCAATAAGCCGACTGTAACGTGTTATTTAATATAGTTCTTCGAGGACATGAAGGATATATTTGTTTTTACATAGCAACTTTACAACGGTCCTGATTCTATGTGATGATATAACACCTGATAAAAAAAAATTCAACCACTGTTTATTCATAAGCTATTAGTTTTGTTAATAAATCTGACATACTCAGGTAAAGTATCTAGAACATTCCCATGAAGGCGGAATAAACAATTAAATATTGCAATGATGATTATTTTAAATATGAATGTGCATTGAAGATGGAAAAAACTGACAAAAAACTCATTAAAATGACACTAAGTAGCAACAAAAGTACAGTTAATCATATTGAAAAATACCGATAAAATATTATGATGACAGTATTGAATTTTTAATGATTTTTTATTCAATAAAAGATGTAGTAATAAATTTCATTTATTATCTCTTAAATAAAAAAAATGTTTATTTTAATAAAAGAAATTTTTTATCTTGTTGAAAATTACTATTATTATCATTTTCATGTATTGATTGATAAATTAATTATTTAAATAAACAATAAATCTTGTTTTTTATTGTTTTTATAATGAGGTTATTATAACAAAGAAATATCACAGTAATTAATATCGTTTTTATTGAATATAATTAAATTTAATTGTGATAATTAATTAATGTTGCATTCCTTAAAAAGTTAATCAAAGATACATCAATGAATGAAAATTTTTATTTATAGAATTTATTGATTTCTAGAACAACTAGCAATAAATTAAGAAAAAATTATTCATGTTTACATTATATATAATCGATTGTAATAATTTATGAAGAAGATTGAAAAAGTTTTATGAAAAAAATGATTCATACGAAACAGTTTTTTTTAAATCTATCTTAGTAATTATTTCTTTCTCAGTAAATTTAATTAACACAAAATATTTGCCATCATGATTGTTACCATGAATTGTTGCTGTTTAATTCAAGGTTAAAATTATTAGAACATATTATTGCATCTAGTAGTATCGATACGAATTTTTTTATCCCTTCAGACAATTTTGCAATTATGTATATATATTATAAGACATCTTCTGAAAAAAGTGTAATGTCTTCTCATCCATCTACGCATTTATTTATTCCTTAATAATAGAGTACAAATCTATTAGTGAATAATAAGTATTAATCACTAAGCCTATAAACATTTATAAATAACCAAAATCAACATAATGTCAAATAACTGAGAAAAAGATAGTTTTTTTTTGTTTAAAGAAATAGAAATAAAGCTCAGTGAAGGAAGATAATATGGAGAACATCGGTATGATTTTTGAATCAATTCTTATGATTAAAGATGAAGAATGTGTTGATTGATAAAATTGCAGTGAGGGGGTACAGAAGAAAACATTGAAACATTTCGCAAAAACCTGTCGTTAATAACAGAGTAAACGATTGATTAATGAGATCTTGTGGTTTCGATGACTAATCAAGGTAAGGATTTACTTTTGTTATAGTTACATTAACACGTTATTAACTTTTTTTTTATCTTAATAAATAAAAATTCAATTGACAAGGTCTTAGTTGGTTAGAACGATATAAATACACGATCGCTATGATATTTAGTAATAAGGAATAAAATAAAGGGTTAATATCAAATAATTGTCCAAAGGAACGATTTGACTCGATAGCACTTTCACTATCCGATCGTTTTATTGCATATAACGTGTCCCTTCACCCTCAAGGTGACAATAAAATGGGTTACCACTGACGCAGTTTTGTATCTCTCTCTTTTTCTCAACTTTGCATAAGTCCAAAGAACTATGAATATGTTTGATTGCCATTTTGATCAATTAATAGTTGCCATCCGTAATATATTCTCTAAAAAAATATTCAATTCCACCATTCACGTTTTAGTTATCTCAATAAATCGTTAAAATTAACCCCAAGATAGTGCCTAAAATAATTCATCCTATTAAATGAAAATAAGCTATTTGCTTGGAAAAAATTATTTTGAAAGTAACTGATCTAAAGCACTGATAAAATCAATGCATTGAGGAAAAAGCTACCTGGAATTATTTTAATAATCAATTTTCCATTTGAAAAAAAAATGTATTGATTAATTGATTAAATGACTTGAAATGTAATTTATTTACTAAGAAAAAGAATCTTGTTAGTATAAAGGTAAGATTTTTATGATGATGCATTAAACACTAAATAAATGACAAATCAGGAGGAAGTCTTTGACAGAAGAAAATGGTTTTCTAGTGAAGTTATAAATTTTAATAGGGATGTAATTAAGATTTATCTGGAAATTCTTTATTTTTTTATGCTCTCGAATAATTCATTAACATTATTGGGATTTACTTTTTCCTCTTCGAAGTTATTTAACGACTAACGATCTGATTCAATGGCTCTCTCATGACAAGAAAATGAGATTATGATGAAAGCAGAGTATACTCATCACTCTTGGGATTTTCCAGTAATTTTTAGACAAGGAAAAGAAGAAAAAATATTCTTTCTCCTAATCTACTACTTATACATGACACTCCCTGTTGCTTTTTCTCATTTTTTAAAAGTATGTAATCGTCTATAAACTACTTCCTATAATAAATATTCAAGTTTGGATCATTTTTTCAAGGATAAATATCTTGTCCAAAATTGAGTGAAGTCTTGGCAATATTTTGAGCATCTGTGTATTGCTAACAGTATTATTTAAAATGCTACAAGTTCTTTTGATACCAATCTAAATTAATTGAAAGTTCTTGAAATAATGAATCAATTATGTTTATTAACTGTTGTAACTTCTGACCTCGAATAAGCAAAAATTTGCTTTCGTGAGTCTACAGAGACAGTATAAGTTTCGCTCTATCGATCATCTAGACCGATGTGAACTCACTTTTAAGGATAAATTTTATATGTATTGTTGAAAAACTGTTTTATAAAATTTCGTCATAATCCATTGTTTAAAAAAAAATAATAAAATAAATTAATAATACAAGAAATCAACTGTTTTTTATTGTTCATTCCAATAAGAAACTACCTCTTTTTTTAATGATGATTTATAAAGTGCTATACTGATAATAATTAATTAGTAGTAGCAATTAAATTATCAGAAAACAATTAATAAGGTAGCTGATCATTTTGCAGATGATTAAATAAATGACATACTGATCTGATCTTTGTTTAAGATATAATACATCTAACATGATTTTTAATCATCACAATTGTTTTAATTAGTTAGAAAGAAAAAGAGAATTCTACTAAATGTAATGATGATGATGATGGTTAATTGATTTGTATTTTAAAGTAATAATTCTTTAAGTGTACACCTACTTACCCGACTTGCAAGGTCGCCAGGCACACGTTAAACACATGTCTTGTTATGTCACTTGAATGTGAATATCAATAAATCTTTTTTCTCTCGATCCAATCGGCAATACAAAGGAAGAAATGCTGCAAAAAAAATCATTATTATTACAATTTCTTCATCTGATTACATACTTGAGTAGATTCTTAACATTACTCTTTCTTTCATTTTCAATATTTTTTATTCTAATTTATATTGTGTTGAAATGAAATTTATCCAAGCACCATCTGCAATTCTGACACTTTACTTTAGATATTTTTCTCGGGGAAAAATTGTCCAGCACGTAGGGAAAATCCCAGTAACCTGACTCTCATGAAGTATGGCTTTATGTTTTCGCTGGAAGAGTATCTAAGGATAAGCGTTCCTTGACGACGTCCATTAACCCTCTACTCAATGCGATCGCATTCGCAGGCCAAGGAAAACACATGAACAACTGTGAGAATTTTATTCTCATATTTTTTACAAAATTTAATCACTCATCACACTAAAACTATCTTCAAAGTTTTCTTTTAATTGCTTTCAAGAAGAAAAATAACTAATGGCTTTGTAAATAAATAGTCAAAATATGAATCTAGCATCAAAATGCATCTGCACGTAGCAAGCAGATGAGTTTCTTGTTTATCAGTATTAAATATGGCATTTATCCTTTAAACTGATGACTTCGTTAGATCTGACACTGACTGTCAAGGTATCATATAGGAGCAAGGCTTCTTGTGACGGAAGCAAAGATACATTTTTCGTTGATGCTTCCGACATTGTAAAGATCTTGCTCTTGCATTTGGAAATAAACCTTGAAGTTTGTGAAAGTACCATGAATGTGAAGGTTCTAGGTAAAAGTACTGAGTAAAAGAGAGTGAGATAATGTTGTATCTATTATTATCTACCTACTTTATATCACTATCTAATATAAAATTCCTTCAATAAAAAAAAAAATAATATACATCGATGCATAAATATCATTAGAGTTTGAAAACATTGAGAATTAATACAGCCAAAATTTGATTTTGAAAATAACTAAGTAAATTAATTGTATAGGATTAATAAACTTCTGCAATAAAAATTTTCATTAAGCAAACATGATTCATTATGATTATTCTTCTTGATTTTATCAATATTTTTTATAAATAAGTTAATGAAAAAATGAATATAGGTAGCTTTTATTGAAATTTTCAATTATATTTTTGTGTCAGAAAAAATCTTTCAATTTTGAGAATCAATGAAAAGTGATTAAAAATTAGTTTAAAATAAATGGAGTAGCAGTCAAAGCGGTAAATTTCGCTACAATGTTACTTTGAATATCTGAATTGACAGGTTAATTAGGTAAAATAAAATAACTCATGGAGACTCAGTCAAGCATATCGACACTGACCTATTAGCATTACTTGCGTAAGAATTTTCATTGTTTTAAACATGAATTACGTGCTCAATTTTAGAGATAAACATTCTTTACTTTGCTATTTGTAAATTCTCATCGACACACTATAAATATCTATAAAATCCATAATAAAATGATCAACAATAAAAAGAAAGTATTTAATCAAATCTTTAATGATGAAAAAAAATTCCATTAAATTTATTTATATCTCAACGGATTAATTCTTTTTTAGCTTCCCAGTGGGAAGTTATTTGAATTTCAATTTATTAGAATAATTATTCATAATGATAATCCAAAAATGATTTTTTTATTCATAAGTAATAATTGATTAAATTATTCAAAAAGAGTTCATTTGATTACTAGATTATTATTGTTTTTTATTTTATTAGAAATCATGACTTTCTTTATTATTAATAATAAAGACTGTGAATAAATTAATCGATATGCCATCTCCTTCATTATTAAAGTCCTCTCAACTCGTTTGATAGAGTGTTTCACGTGCCATTGACATGCTATTGTCAACGCGTCAATCTAATATGTGATTGCCGGTCTGAACATTACGATAGAGTTAAACAAATCACGAGAAGTTCATTCTAATAGATACAGTTAGTTTCATATTTATAAACCATATTCATTGATGCTCTGCATAAATCATTAAAAAAACTAATATAAATTTATTCTTTATTTTTAAACAAGCTTACTTTCATTCATAAAAAATTTACCACTTATTAGAAGAGCATGTAGTTTAATTCCACGTAAAAATAATTCAACAAATTTTGATAGTAAATTTGCTAAAATAGTTGATAAAATTATGTGTCCTTGGATTAGCGATAGAAAATAAGGTATGTCCAATGAAACGGGACTGTGATAATGCAGTTTTACACCAAGAAGCTATCAACGACAATTAGAAAGATAATTCAATTAAAAACGATTAGCATAATCGAGCCCCTTGCGTGTCATCAAAAAACATCAAGTTCTCAAGGATGTTTCGCGTTTAATCATTTTGTATTGAGGAAATGATTATATCCGACAGTTCTATTGCATATAATGTCCTTCGTAAGGACATTAGCATTTTAATGTTGTCGTAGGATTACTATAATCGTACTTTGGTATGAGAACAATTATGAATAATTTTTGTTACGCTGTAAATCCTACTTATGGCGATAAGACAATTCCTCTTTTTAAAACAAACATTCTTCGAATTTCATTCATCATTCTTATGAAGATAATTACTTATAATTATATCATTAAGTCTATATCTATCATGTAAAAAATAATATCGACAATAAATGGTTAATTGTTTATATGCTTTGCAAAAAAGTGAGCAAATAGTTTTATTTTTATTTCTAATTAAACATAAATAAAATATTAAATAGAAAAAAATATTTTTTAAATTTAAATGACATTGAATATGTTAAATAGTAATCAAATCGAGTTTTTCTTGACAGTTAATCACTTCATATTATTCTAATAAAACGGGTAAATAAATGTTTTTTTTTCTTTTAAAACAACTTAATATGATTATTAACTAATAAATAAATGAATTTAATTTATTAAAAAGATATATTGCTCCGATGACCTCTCATTGTCACAATCATGACATGACTTTTTAATTTGTCTTCTTCCGTTACAAAGTCCAACGTCATCTATCAATCCTCTGTCATGAACATTACTTTATTTGTTTCTTATGTTCAAATTTTTTCAATTCATTTGAAAATAGTTTAATATAATTGATGGTTACATTGCATAAAGTGTAATCTATAAGACACTTGTTCAACATATGTCGCACGATATTGATCTTTCGCACCTCCGGTTAATCATAATAGTATCGATAGTTAAACGAGAAAGATAAAAAGTCGTAAACGAAACAATAAACAATGAACTAATGACAGGAATTAAATCATTCTGCTGCTAATACAGTAGAACAATAACATGTACTAATGTTATTGATACATTACAGTTAATAATTTTTTTTTTTTTTTAAATTGGCAACGGATCTTAATTGAAATATAAAGGTTAACCTTTTCCAATAATAAGTCATGTAATTTCCAAGTGTCAAGACCTCGAAAAATTCTTCCGATTCTCGAAGGTTAGTTGATAAATTGATGTTATGAAATTATGTCTGTAACCACAAACTTTTTTTTCTTACAAACCACAATAGTTCCTTTTAACTAAACCATTTACAATGTTTACCTTCATTTATGATTGACTATTGATGATTATTTAATGGAGATTTAAATGAGAAAAAAAGACATAATATTCATCTAACGTTAATTAATTGTTTCATGATTTATTAAAAAATAAATTTTAATTATCTAATTGAAATTGAAAATTGTTTGATTAATTTTTTCAATGTTTGCCACTAATTTTATGTTAATCATTGATTGGAAAATTTTTATTTGTTATTTTTTTGTGAATAAAAAAAGAATAATTAAATAATTTTTCAATTTTATGTAAGGAATAATATTATTATTCACGAGTGAAATATGTTGGTATTCTTTTGAATGAATGCAAAATTTGTCGAAAAACCAGATTGGTGAGCAAGTACTGTAAATGTTTATCGTGTCTTTGAATACAGGTGTGATAGCCTTGATACATGAAAGTGAGATCGAGTTAATAAAAAATCAAGATATGTCGGTGTTTCCATTTATAACGGTTTAATAGCCATCACAAGATAACGAAACACAAAATTGATTGATTCGGAATAAAACATATAAATAAGCAAAATTTAATTATTTATTTAATTGACATTATAAAAGATTTTTTGTTGGGAATTATTCAAAATATATTGAGCAAGATCAATCAAATAGAAGAAAAATAAACAATCAAGAATCTCTAGTTTATAAAGAAATTTATAATAGATATACTGAATAATATTTATGAAGTTCCTAGATGAATCTTTGAGATAAAAATTCCTCAGAGCGAAAAAAACAATCATAATATCAAAACAAATTTTTTTTAAGATCTCTAATGTAATGTTTAACTGGTAATTTATTATTAATTTTAAAACATTTGTGTAGGGATTCCCTTATTTTTTATGAGCTTTGATAAGAAACTTGCGAGATATTCTAAAAAGAGCAAGAAGAGAAAAATTCAGGTTTAGACCGTTGGATTTTCCAGTTCTCTACTGAGATCGAGGAATAAAATAAAAAAATTTTTAGAACACAATCAACTTATTCTGCGGAATATTTCAATCTCACGACGATTTGACTTTGATTATTAAAAATATTTTTGAAGCTTTCTAAATAATTCCATTATTACTAAAAATGAAATTTTCGAACAATTAGGATGTCTCTAAAAATTGAAAGCTTCTAAATATTTATTTATTTAATTCAATGTCATGAGTATAATCCTTATGAAATATCATAAGAAGTGTCATTAGAGTCAGTTATCATTTCTTTTTTACGAAAAGATATAAGAACTTTAACCAAGCTTCTAATTTTAATGACTTTTATTTAAATTTCATTGTATCATTGCTTATCCTGCTACAAAAGATCAGAAAAATGGATTTTAATATTCAAAGTGTGAGTCGTCGCATAAAATTTCAAAGGCTATCAATTTCATCATCCATACTTTGATATACATTTTTTTTATTTCATCAGTTTAAAAATTTATTTTTTATCCGATCAATAATTTGCATGTCTCTAATAAAAAGTTTTAAAATATTACAATCATCTAACAAATCAAAAAAAAGCACAATACCCTATCCCAATAATCAAATTTCATTTCAATGTCACAGAAAAAGAAATAAAAAACAAACTTGGTGATTAATCAAATAATTTTGATCCCGAGAACCGCTATCCTCAATTCAAGTACTGAAGTTAAAAAAGTTGTACTCTTGTGTATCCCAGCGATGATATGAGTCAGCACGTCGAGAATCGGCACGTCGGAATCTCCCGCGTTCTGAAAAGACCGCGTGCGCACGTCGTGCAAATGAGCCAATAGGATTGGCGGGTGTGCGCGCGTTGAGGGAGAAAGAGATTTAACTTTATGAGACCGAAGTACAGCAGGTTGGTGTAGGAGAATTACGAAAGTGAGGACCACCGCGTGTTAACGTGGACGGGGACTACCCGAAACCCCTCTCCCCCTCTTCATACAGGTGGGGGGAACACCCCTGACCCCAACATGTAGTAGTGAAGGGAGGAAACGTTTATATGCAGCGACAAACCGCCCCGATGTCGCATTCGCTCGTTCGCTTCGCCAAAGCAGGACACGAAATCTAGACGTGAAGATTTTCGTTTGAAATTATATTTTTGAATTATCTAAGTGAACAAAAGAACGTGGATTGGTCTTTAATAAATTTGAGCTTTTTCACGTGATTTTTATTATACGACAGACAGGAGTTCTGTTGTGGAATTCTGTGGTCGTATAGAATAATAAGAAGAAAAAGAAGAAGAAGAAAACTCACTTCTGTCTGGGGTTTTCGTTGTCCTGAATTTTTTATTTTGTCTATTCACTTGTGAAGACGACACAGGCAGTGAGACTCATCTAGAGTGTCAGGCACTTGGTCGTTTGAACAATATTTTTAAATCAAGAGCAAGCCTGTGAACCACGTGAAAATCAATTGGATTTTCGAAGAAAACAGAATAAAGGAAGAAAGTTATGATGGCAGTTGCAGCGGCACAGAAGAATCGCGAAATGTTCGCTATCAAAAAATCTTACAGCATTGAGGTGAGTATTAAATAAAGAGAAAATAATAAAAAAAGTTCTTTTTTTTTTTTTTGTTTAAACCATAAGTAAAAGAAATTTCGGGAAAGGGGATTTTATTGACTACGTGACTCTCAAATAACTTTCGTAACTGATGAAAGAAATTACATCAGAAAAAGAGTAAACTAAAATGAAATTTTAAAACAGCATAACTTGGTATTCAAATTTATCTTTCGCGCTTATTTTACCCGGATTCATCACTCTGTCTTTATTTTAATCTGTCTTTTTGACGCGCTTCTCACTCATCTCGACCATGAGAGTGAAATTCACTATCAGGTGTGACGAGAAATAAAAAATTTAAAAAAAAAATCAAGAGAAAGATCGATGATACTCGGAGAAAGTTTACTAAGTTTAATTGTTCATGTGTTACACAACGTCAACCTTGTGGTTGTTGTTCAACGAGCATAGGGTTATCCTCGGTTTTTTGTACATTACTTTGTATTTGCCTTTTATAGAAAATATTTATTTCTATCAGACCAGTCATTATCATGTATAATCCTTGGCCTTTCATTCTGGACACATCAAACATCATAATTATACTATAAAAATACATATTCAAGGCCAAACTTAATACTTCATTCATCTAAAACATTTAACAATATCTTTAATAATTTTTTAAATTAATTTATTATTTACAAAACAAATTGAATAAATTATTGAAAAATTTAAAAAGAAAAATCAAAATCTTTACTAAAATATTTAAACAATAAATATGATGGAAATATTATAAACTATTTTTATCATTAACTTAGATTGAGCGCGTCTGACCAATTCAGGGCATTTCCACTGAAAATACGAGTAAATTGACTACTCGATATGTTGAGTGTTTTAAGTAACTACTGATAAATACATTAATAAATGTGAATATGAATGAAAAATTTTTAAATCAAGAGAGTGATGATTTTTAAAATGATTTAAGGGGAAGAAAAATGTTTCGAAATAATTGTTACAGTTTAATGAATTTTTTTCATTTTCCGGTATTACGCAAATGTATTACGATCGATTGATTACATCGAATGTAAATATACAAAAATGACAAGTAATGACGTAGAAACACTGCTCCATCAGTAGCACGTCAAAGACGCGGTCAATGCTTCGACTTTCTCCAGATTAAACAGATTCTAGCGATGTCTCTCTTTAAAAAAACACTGAAAGAGCGGCTGCAGCATCGCGAATGTTCGAAACAAGTGAAATTTGATACGTTTTTGCTGAGTATATGATTTATTGTCAGAAAAATGTACAATCAAATTAACTGATAAATAAAAATTGTTGTAATTAAAAAATGATATCGAATAATAAGTCGGGAGATAATATTATTTCTGTTGAAAAAAATATTGTTTGGTAAATAAGTAGCAGATAATTTAGAATCATTTTCGCATTTTTATGCAAATTTAAAATATTTTTTGTATTCAAGTAGAATTAAATCTAATGGAATTCGGAGAAAGTCGTAAGAATGACCCCATGAAGCACTTTCCTTTAAAGTAACTGTTTGATGATAATGTATATTAACGGGTTGTCTAGTTATGTCACACGATCTAATAATCAACTTAAGACACTAAGGGATATTAATACATTTGCAATTATTATTGAAATATTTTTTTATACAATCTAAACCTGATAGAAGTGTTTGTCTGTATAATACTTTCAAAGCATCAACTTCAGATGAAATTTTTCAAAAATCATCAATTTAATAAAAATAATATCTTTTGGAATGATAAAAAAAAATATTCATAATAAGTGAATAAAATAAATGAACATTGAATAAAGTATATGATTATGTAGTATTTTTTGAGTGAATCATTTTTAAATAATGTATAATTTAGCCAAGAATATAGTCGGGATACAATGATACAATAAAATATTCCAGATAAAATAAATTCTAACTTCTAATAATATCATTTTAATCCTTACAAAATAAAAAAGAAAACAATGTAATACATGATTTCATTTTTTTTATGTCAATGTTATGATAAAGTGCTATTATTCAGCATAAATCAGTTAAATTCATCACGAATATTAATTGAAATAGAAATAAATTTTTATATAATCAACCTAAAACAATTATATAAAATGAATAATTGAAATAAAATATTACAAATGACAAATAAATTAAAAAAAGGAAGATTAAAGAAAAAAAAGTAAGGTATCACGCGATAACTTGATGATTGTGGAAAATACAAGACCTTGTACGAATTTTCCAAAGGTGTAGATCGATACATCGAGGCATCATTGACGATCCTTCACACCTGTTCTATCCTTTACGCGTATTTAAAATGATATCCTCCATCTCTATCATCCAAGAAATCAAGATTGAGAAATCAATTGGCCTTGTTAGCATGATAATTATGAATATGTTATAAATATGAGAACGGAGTGATTGTAAAATAGAAATATAACTTACTTGTACGAGGCCCTGAGATCATGAGCTTCGACAACCGTTATATTTCATGGAGGCTCGACACTCCGCCTCGATTGTCTTTCTTTCTCGCTCTTTGTGTCTGTGTGATCATTCTATTCTACACTTGTGATCTCCTATGTAAATTATGATGATTTAATTACTCTATATCATATTTGTAATATCAACTATTGCTACTATTTTTAATTTATGCACGAGATTAACAGTTCTATGTTCCATTATTAATATTTAATTTTTTTAGATATTCATAATTTTTTTTTTACTCAATTCATTGATTATATTTAAATAAATTTATAGATACAAATAGAGAATGTTAATAAAAACATTGTTGAAACACCTGTTAATCTTAGAAAAATTTCTGTTGCATTTGATTTTTATTTAATATTCAATAATTATCGATGGATTATTATAATTTATTAAACGTTTAGAATATTTATGAATAAAGAAATTTTTTTTTAGAACATTTTTGTTGATTATATTTACTTGGTTATTAAATGGTCAGTTAATTCAAGATTAAAAATGATGAGGTTGAGGTCAATATCGTGTGAACAATTAGGCATGAGATCAAGGCTCTTTAACGCAACAAATTCCGTAAATCACACGTCTTCTATAGCTGGTGATAACCAGTTGTCTGATGCAATTGCACACTCATCGCTTGTCTATCCGCTGGCGAAGTACTTGGCCCACTTCAGCACTGGCACGCGCATACATGATCAAGAATTTCAAAACGTTTTGTTAATCGGTGCAAGCTGAACTACCATAGCAATGATGTACCAAAATTAGTGTATCAATTATTATAATTAGTTTTGTTATTTAGCTACTCAGATATTCTATTTCCTCTTTAATTATTCTGGCAGTGGTCAAAGTCCTATTCTCTTTCATTTCCTACATCATTTCCCTTAAGTTCTTGAGCCGGAAACTCTGAGAATTGAGAGAGTCACTGACAAACGGAAGTTAAAGGACTTTTAATTGGATCATGCACTTGAATTTACCTAATTCGCTTTATTTTTGTTCTAGAACGGTTATCCGGCACGCAGACGATCTCTTGTTGATGACGCACGCTTTGAGAGTCTTGTTGTAAAGCAAACAAAACAAAGTGTTCTTGAGGAAGCTCGTCAAAGAGCAAATGGTAATTTCTCTTTAAAGTCTATCACTTACACTTAAACCAATTAATTCTTTAGAATGTTTTTACATTTTTTTTTCATCAAACTTAATTAATTAAATTTCCTTATTTATCTGATTTTTTATAAAATTTTTGTTTTATTAGAATAGCATGATGCATGGTTGTTTTTGTTTTTATTTGTGTAGACTCTAGCACTGATCCAGCAGATTCTACTCAAAACCAGCTGGACAATGAAGAACCTTACACATCATCTAGTGATGATGAACAAGCAGAAACATTGAGCTGTGCTGCTAAAGAAGGAGGTAAATTTTGTTGTCATGTCAAAGTTTATAGGATTTTTTCAAGTTGTATTATCATTTAAATAAAGCATGTAGAATATAAGCAATTGCTTGTCTAAATCCTACTATAGTTTTATTTGATGATTTTATTTGAGCATGAGCATGATTGTTAAATGGTTAATTTACAGAAGCAAAAGCAGAAGCTTCTTCGTCTGATGGTGAAGAAAAACTTGGTGATGATGATTGTAAGTATAAAGATATTGGAAATTTTTAGAAATAAGTTTAGATTTAGAAGCTAAGGGTTAGGTGGTTCAAAAAGGTAACTAAGTGAGGAGTAAATGGAGGGTGAAATAGCTTTCATTGTCGTAAAAGTCTATCGTACAGTCGACACTTGAATTAAGCAAAATTACTGCTGAAGGACCTTTGTACATTCAGAATTATGTTACGTATAAGAATATAATGCTTTAGAAGGAAGCGTCACTTTTCTTGAACGCACCACATGAATATAGCTATTTTCTTTGGACCACCGCACACTTTGCGCCCACGACAATATTAAGTATAAGTACTTTCTCAGCGACACTCTCTTTCGAGAGTACTTTTCTCTTTATTGACTTCATGCTAGTAAATGGACTTTGAATTGCACGATTATTTTCTCTTTAACTAAATTACAGTCATGGTCAGAATTGTCTGAATAACTTTGATTACTCATAATACTTCTATAGATTATTTAATAAACTTTTGTGATAAAAAATGATCATTGAAAATGAATCAACATCTTTGTAATCTGAATCACATATTAAATTTTTTCATCGACTTATTTTTTGAAGATATTTTTTATTAAATTTTCTAAATATCAATGAAAACAAATTTTTATAGATTATGGACTCACTGAAGAAGAAGTGGTTCTGGCAAAAACAATATCCGAAAGCCCGGAAAGTGAAACAACAGTCCAAAAAGCAGCCTTGATGCTACGCTTACGTGAAGGAATTGGTTCTTTGGCTCGTATTCTCAAAACTGTGGAGAATTTCAAGGGAACTGTAACTCATATAGAATCTCGTCCATCTCGTAAAGAAGGAGCGCAATTTGATGTTCTAGTTAAAGTTGATATGACTCGTCAATGTCTTTTACAATTAATTAGAAATCTAAGACAAAGTTCGTCTCTTGGTGAAGTCACTCTGCTTGCTGACAATTCAGTGAGTATCAAAGATCCTTGGTTCCCACGTCATGCATCTGATCTTGACAACTGCAACCACTTGATGACCAAGTATGAGCCTGATTTGGACATGAACCATCCTGGATTTGCAGACAAGGAATATCGAGCACGTCGAAAGGTCATTGCAGAAATTGCATTTGCTTATAAATACGGAGACCCCATTCCTTCCATTCCTTATACCGAAACGGAAAATGAAACCTGGTTCCGTGTGTTTAGTACTGTTGAAGACTTAGTACCAAAACATGCTTGCATTGAATATCAAAGAGTATTCAAAAAATTGAGAGATGAGAAAATTTTCGAACCCCACCGAATTCCTCAACTCCAAGAAGTAAGTGATTTCTTGAAGAAAAATACTGGATTCACTCTACGTCCTGCTGCAGGTCTTCTCACTGCACGAGATTTCTTATCAAGTCTTGCTTTTCGAGTATTCCAAAGTACACAATATGTTCGACATATCAATAGTCCATACCACACCCCTGAACCGTAAGTATTTTTCTTCACTTTGTATTTATAGATAGATATTACCAGTTAATTTATTTAAAAGATGCTTTAAAAGCTAATTAAGAGTTCATTAAACAGAAAATTAGTAAAATAATATCTGTTATATAATAATAGATTAGATAAAAATCATTAGAATAGTTTTTAAATGGAAATTAGGCAGTAAAGAAATTATATAATATGATCTTCATTAATTATATGTATGGTTATCCAAAGTGACCACACTTCAGTAACAATCTCTACTTGTCCATGTCATGGAACAACTTGAAAGCAATCAATATTGCATTTATGACACATGGGGGTGTTAAAGTAAGCAAGAGAGAGAGAGAATTAGAGTGGAAAGAGGAATATAATGAAATAAAGCCAACCTCTCTGAAGCTTGTAATGGAACTCTAATTGGCTTTTAACGACACGATAGCGTTGATAACTCACTTGACAAAGTTCCCAAGTCACTCGTTTATCTTTCAATTAAATATTAAACAAAATTCTTACCTTATTTTATTTTATGTTCCAGTGATTGTATCCATGAACTTCTGGGTCATATGCCTTTGCTCGCTGATCCAAGCTTTGCTCAGTTCTCCCAGGAAATTGGTTTAGCTTCTTTGGGTGCTTCTGATGCAGAAATTGAAAAACTTTCTACCATTTACTGGTTCACGGTTGAATTTGGACTCTGCAAAGAAGGAAAAGAAGTTAAAGCTTATGGTGCAGGACTTTTATCAGCTTATGGAGAACTTCTTCATTCTCTGAGTGACAAATGTGAGCATCGACCATTCGACCCTACTACTACTGCTCTCCAGCCCTACCAAGATCAAGAATTCCAACCTATTTACTACGTTGCGGAAAGCTTTGAAGACGCAAAAGAAAAATTCCGTCGCTGGGTTAGCACAATGAGTAGACCTTTTGAAGTAAGGTTTAACCCTCATACACAAAGAGTAGAAGTTCTTGACTCTGTGGAAAGACTCGAAAGTCTCGTTACTCAACTTAATACTGAGATGACTCATTTAACGAATGCTATCAATAAAATGAAGAACTCACGAATGTAAATTGATTCTCCCATATTTTTTCTGTGAGCTGTATAGTTTGCAAGTAATTTTTAATTATCTAATAATTTTTGTACACTGAGGAAAAAAATGAATCTTAATTTAATCTATTAGATATAAAAAGTTTGTTTTTCAAATAATTATCTTTCATTTCTTTTTAGACTATATATTGGAACAAAATGCTAAATTATTGATAATAATTGAATTGAAGTAGTTTTAATTTATCTCAGTGTACGGTTATTGTTTAGAATCAGAACCCAGTATTTCTTTTTCTTATTATAGAGCATACTAAGATGTCATTAGTCATTTTGCCGAACCCACTTCTTCTGTATAAAGTCATTCATGATCCTTGCTATTCTGTTTTAAATCTCTAAAATTCATTTTCAGATGAAATATTATCATTTCTTCAAATATTCATGTCTATTTGAAATTATTTCAATGAATTAAGTCAACTAAAAGTTATATACATATATAATGATAATTAAAAGTGAAATTTAGCGTAGAGTTAAAATTAAATTCCTTTGGCGAAGTGAAGACTCAACGTTTTATTTCACTTATGATGAGTACAGTTTCCTTTATTTTTCTTTGGAAATAGAAAGGAGACTAAGACATTGGAAAGTTGAAGAAGTGAATTTATAAATATCTAAAAATCAAATTTTAGGGATTTATTTAAAATAAATTATCATATAATATTATTATTTTATTATTAATATTGTATTATTATTATAATTATTGTTATTATTACAATTGTAATATTTTATTTGTTTAATCTTTCATTGCACTGACTGCACTTTGAAGATTACTTTGTGAATTATTATTAACTGAAAAAAGTTTAAAGAAAAAAATGTATTCACGTTGAACAATTAACGATAAATTAAAATATATTATTATAAGAGAGAACCGTTTAATTAATGTCAGTATATAACGTAATAAAGTTATTTAATTGTTGCAAAAATAATCACGAAAATATTGTGAAAATTTTTGCTGGAAGACAATACTGAAAAATCAGCTCTGTAGAATTCTCCATTAACATTAGATTTAAATTAAACAATCAATGTATATTGTAATTTAAAAGAATATTTAACGAAAAATTAATGTTCAAAAATACTTAATATATATTTTCAAGTTTAACGTTATTTTTGATTGTATAGTAAATGAGGCTATTGATTATTGTTAATGATTATTCATTAAATTATTGATAGAAATTTATGTTTAAACATTGCTGTATACAGAATCGTTGGAGTTTTAAGTTGCATTTTATGCAGATTAAAGTTTAATGACAATTTATTGATAATATCAATCATATTTTTGCACACATCTGTGCACATTGTACTTTTAGTTATGAAGAATTGCAATAATAATAAACTTTAGTTGAACAAAAATCCACTCTTTTCAATAAACAACTTTCCCCGATATAAAATATATATTAATGTGAATAAGTTAGTTCAGCAATTTTATGTATTTATCTGTGTTCTTTTTTTTCTTTGCTCAACAAGATGGAGTCGAACCTTTTCTTTATAAATTAACAATAAAACCTGTCATACAAATAAATTTATATAGTAAAAGATGTTTTAAATTTTCAAAGTGATCATGAAATCGAATAATTTTTTGTTTAGTTGTATTTTGAAATTACTTAAATGAACAAATCATCAGGAAATATGAGTGAATAATAAAACTAACAATTATAAAATAACTCGTATAAAAGATAACCTATGGACATTTATTTATTTGATGGTGACTCTCGTATTTTGATCAATTTTCTATCGACATTTTTTGTCCTTTCAGGAGTGATTTTATATTATTTTCCCTTCTCTCGTTCATGTAAGTGTATAACATTCACTTCTTAATCGATTTTTCAAATTAAAATATGAAAGAAAATGTTTTTATCATCGAAATCCTCTCTAGATTTTTGTAAGGGATGTCATTTATTAATAGACGCAATAGCTTATAGTCTTAAAGCAGCAATCAATACAATGGATAGTAAATCCCATAAGAAAAAATATTCTTCCCATCCTCATTCTAAATTAAAAGAAAGTTATCAACATTCAAATGATGAAAAATATAATAGACGTAATAATTATCATAAAAGAGATTATGTAGAAATAAATAAAGAAGCAAGAAGCAGAGATGGAGAATGGGCAGAGTCTCATCTTTCCTCTGATCGAGGATTGGAGCTTCAGAGGTCAGTAAAACCTTTTACTTCCTACAATCTAGAGAAAGTTATGTGGTCCCTTTTTTCATGAGTGAAATTTTTTGGCTCCAGGGAATCTTTCTTCGGCTTTAAATGGAGTAAGGAGATGACTGATAAACAAAATAACGATATTTTACATTTAGATAATGATACCATCAATGAAAGCTGTAATTATGATCAAATGCCAAACGTGGAACTAAAGAATACCAGTAATATAACTGATTTAAATGAAAGCGTTAGGAAGAAAAGGAATAAAAAAAAACGTCAGTCAAAACAGATTTCTTATTCAGATTATCCAGAGGATGATGATGATGATGAAGCTGATCAACACAAAGAAAAATTAAGAAAGCTACACAAAAAAATCAGAACTTTAGTATCAATTCCAGATAAAAATCTTAAGCAACAGAAAGAACTAGAGGCTTTAAAAATTATTGAAGATCTTCTGAAGAATGAAAAGATGAAAAGTGAAAAGTCTGGAGATAGAAAATTATATAGGTCTAAATTTAAAAGTAAACGTCGAACTACGACAATGAAGAAACAAGAAACTGATGGAGATGATGAAGTAGAAGAAAGCAAATTATATCAAGTTGGTAATGCAGATAATTCTTGGCCAGAGAGAAAATCCACGACATCGTCAAGGAAGGAATCTCAAACAAGTAGTAGCAGAAGAAGTCAAAAATTATCAAGCATAGAAAATGAAGATCTTTCAGATGATTCTGATGATTTTTCATCTCCTCCTATTATTCATGGTAAGTTCAACTTTTTTGTTTCATTACCTTTCACTTTCTAGCTTTTTTTTATTCACCTGCTTTTATAAATAGATAGGCAAGATCTAATAAAATGATCCATAAATTCGTTTTTTTAATGTTACTTTCAGATCGAGTAACTCCAATTTTAAAAAACATTTATGGATGGATTTTTGGTGGTTGTCCAAGTTCAAAATAAATTAATAAATTTGGATAATTTATTTTTTTGTGAGGAAAATCTTTCTGGATGGTATTTTAGATCCTGGATGAACTTTAAAGATCAACAAGAATAGTCAACAAGTCTATTGAGTAACTCCAGCAAAATTTTTGTTCATATTTTTATTTTATAAATAATTATTTTCTATCAAAAAATTATTACTAACTAATTTTTAATTAGTTAAATTAAATAATAGATGGAGTTAATTGGATAAAGTGAATTAGTCTATGAATTCGAAAATTTAAGATGACAATTAAACATTGAATATTATAAAAATAAATTGTTAATAATAAATAAAGAATAAAGGATGATCCACTGGCCAGAGATTTGATTATTAAAACATAATGGTGGCGCTTTTCGATCACGATCTTTGGCAGCGTATATGCAGAGTAAAAAAAGATTGGCGTCTGTGGTAAGCTGAAGAAGAATGGTTATCGAGAGAAGACAGTCGAGCGCGAACCAAGAAACTCGTCGGATCTTACTCACGTATTTCTCGATTTTTTTTTCGTTTCCACAAGCATCAGCTAGTGTTAAAGCACGTGACCTGTTTTCGAGATTAAATATCTTACCCAAAGTTTCTAATTATGTTTCGTTGCTTTGCTGAATAAACTATTCGCACGTGCAGTTAGCGTCTTTCCAACAAATTCACAGGTTGAATTTTCCTCTAAATAATTGCTTTTCTTTCATAATTCTTTAACATCACTTTTTCAACGTAAATATCCTCTACTTAGTTGAACTATAAAAACACCATGGAAAAACAATGTGAGATAATTATTTATGTGAACAAATAAATGTATAAAAGTTTGAGAAAGTGAAAGAATAAATGAAGAAATATAATAATTAAGAAAAATAACAGTGAAAATTTGTTTGTTACGAAAACTTGAACGTTGAAATCAACTTTTAGTTAATCTTGTGAGGAAGTAAGTGTACATATTTCTTTGAATAAAATTTTAACGCTGATCTGGGCAAATTGCAGTTATAACGGTGCTAATGACGAAGGTAGAATTAAAACTCGTGCGTGGATAAAATTTAATTAGCCATCGGTACCTAATGTAGTATACGGTAACTTTTAAAAACTTTCAACCAACAAGAAAACAGAGTATGACCATGAAAAATATCGGATTAATTCCGAAAACTCCCGAGTCACGTGCAATTGTTCTAAAAATAATCCTGACACACTTCATTCAGAAATTTCCCTTCAATTATTTACACTTCAATATCTTGATAATATGAATTTTTTAGCTTTATTTATTTATTTATTACTCTCGTTTATTTTTTTTTATCTCAATTATTTTTACTTGTTTTCACTTGGTAATCTCATTTGATAAAGAAATTTATGGATAATAATAAAATCATATGATTGATAATAAATGATACCTATTGTTTATTTCATTCATTAAATATTTCAATTAATTAAATTTATAATGAAATAAATGTTAAGTAATCGATTTTATTTGTTGACAATATAATAATTCAAAAAAAAATAAGCTCGTTTTCTTTTCTCTTCCATTACAAACGATTTGCAACTGATTTAATTGATTTGCAGTGTATTTTATTTTTAATAAAACATAATATAATAAAGAAAAAGAGAATAAATAAATAACTTCAATTAGCGAGATATTGAACATCATTTAGTTGATTTAACAGTAATAAAAATATTTATTGTTAATATTAAATGAAAGTTTATATAGTTCATAAAGTCGTGATTAAATATAGCAACACCTGTTTGCTATATTCTAAAGTTACCATTTAAAAACTTTTTTAATTAACAATATTAAAAAATAGATACTTACTTGTATTTATGTGTTTCGATCTATAAACATGGGATTATACCGAGAGACGTTGGCTGATTTGCAGCACACGCGCGTCCATGGTCGCATCACTGAACTTGTACTTTTGCTTCTTCCTCATCGCTATTCTGTCTTTTTCTGTCTTACGATCAGATACACTTGGACTACACTACTCTTAGTTCTTTGGCATCATTTATCGTCGATCGTGCCCACGAAAACATCATGATTACTGACATTTAAATTTATAGCCTGAAAAAAATTAAAGAATATACGCAACTATATGTATGGAGAACAAAAATAGATTTTCTTCGATTGTTTTAAAACAGCTTTTTTGACGTGCACTTAAAACCAGTTGGTTTTGCTCATCAACAAAGCATATGTGGAAATAGAATTGTTTATGAAATAAAAAAAATTCATTAATTAAACATATTCATACAATTAATTATGATTCTCTAATAAATAAATTAATTTCATTTTCCTTTTACTTCATCTACTAAAATCTTTTTAAAAAAAAAGGATTAATATGAATATGCAAAAATGTATGTATTGGAAAAAAATATTTCTACCCGTAAATAAAATTTTTAATCAGTGGTTGAATATTTATATCTAATATAAATCCCAACTCCAATTATTTATTAAAAATACATATATTGAGGAATTTTAATTAAATGAAAATTCAACAGCAAACATAATAAACTCAATATTTGTATTATTAATCAATGAAATAATAAATCTGATTAAAAAAAATATTTTTCCATTTATTCAGCTCCAAATGTTTAAGAAATGACGTCCAATGCAATCAGAGGAATCCGTCGAAAAAAAAGTTCATTGTGTGAGGTGAAAGTAGCAGTGATAGGAGCACCAGGCGTAGGAAAAAGTGGTAGGTATATCATATTCAATATCTAATCATACTAATCCGTAATTGCTTTCTACTATAACCTCTCATGTTCATGGGAAGATAAAAGTTTTCGAGATTTCAAGATGTAGTTATCAAGATATAAGTGATTAAAGAATGAAAGTAAATGTAATAAAATAATAAAACGAAAGTATTAATCTTTGGAAAAAAAGATTAAAAGAAATATTCGTAAAAGTCTCATATTCTTTTGGTATTCACCGCATTCAATTTTTTCGTATTCGTTCATGACTGGAAATAACATCGACTGAATCCAATAATTCATGTCTGTAAAGCGGACGTGGATAGGGTTGAATTATGAAACATTTCTATGCGAAAACTACCAACATGTCTTACAAGTGATTAAGCATTTGATGTTGTTATCATGCTTATCTTGCAAATCCTTGATACAAAAGAAGCTAAAAAACTAACAATGGTCATCAAAAATATTTTTCATCATATTGAATATAATAATAATAATAATACCAACAACATAAAAAGAGCTCACTTATCAAATATATGAATGTTCATGTTTTAATGTTGGTGTAAATAAGGTGAAATGATGTTGATATTAATTAAATTTCTTTTAGAGTTCATTTACATGACCAGAAATTATAAATAATAGAAAAAAAGAAGTGAGATAAGGTTTTGATAATGAAAAAATAATTCTTTGTTGGATTAAACAGATAAATAAATGAAATATAACGAAGAAAAAAATCATGGAATGTCTCTAGTGAATGAAAAAATTTCCCCGGACGCATTAATTTAATTCTCGCACTCTCCGAGCACCATTAAGCTCGTTCTTATCGAGAATTGCGCGTTCGTATATACTCTTCCTCCAACTCTTTCACGTGGATAAGGTCTCACATTATATTAAAATTAGCTAGAGTTTTTGGCATTACTAGTTCTAAATGAGCGCTCGCGTTTCTGTCGACTATGCAGACCAACTAGATAGATCTATAGCAAAAAATTGACAAAAAGAACTGATAAAAAAATTCTGCAGAAACATGATGATAAAAAACAATTTTTTAATTAGTTATTAATCATATTTAAAATATGATGAGCTAAAAATGTCATTATAAAATTGTGTTTAAATTTAAACATGTTTGAAGAATAATTATAAATTAATTCATTCGACTAAAATATCAATTTTGAATCTTGAAAGACAAAGATAAACAACTCTAGACTACTCTGAAATGTTGGGTAACATTTTTGAAGCTCTCTTTATTTATTTTAAAATTTTTTTCTTAAATAGAACTGAATGTCAACAGCTCTTGGTCTTTCATAATTTATTACCTTTATATAATTTTTTCTTTTTATTGTTTCAAACATTATTGAATTAATACTCCTAAGTAAACAGATTATTTGTACATTTTTTTAACGTAATATAATAATAATGTTATACTTGAGAAATTGTAGCTCTATGCATTATGTCACTTCAATTAGTTTGAATCAAATAATTTTCATCATTGTAATTTATTACTGACAACGTTGTTTGTTTTTTAAAAATAATTCTCCAGTAGATGAATAACTGTATTTCCTGACAGCAACAAAAAATGATGGAAATTAACATGAAGTGTAAGAATGCAATGATGAGAGATGAGCAAATGCAATATGTTGAGCAAGGTTTTGCGGACATATGATGACGACAAGTTGGTTGATGATAAAAATAGTGCGGTATACCTCAAAGCAGGTCACTAGGCTGCAGCTCTTATTTCATTTGATGTTCTCTCTTTTTTTTTTTAATAAAAATCATTCTAATCATAATAAATACATATGTGAGTAACATTACTTAACACATATCTACAGCAGCAATCTAGCCTTATTTTAATTTTTATCTCAATTGACTCCATTATAATTTCAGTAAAACAAGCACATAAATAGTTAATTTAATTAATGAAATGCTAACTAATTAGCTAATGAGGTTTTCTCATAGATGTTAAAATAAAATTAAAGTGTTCAATTCAATTTAAATATTGATAAAGTAATAAAAAGAAAAAAATATGAAAGGTTGATGACATTAACAAAAAAGAAGTTTAATATAAAAAATCCTATAAAAAACTGTTTATGATTGTTTAAAAAAAATCAAAACATTTACTTAAGCGATGAATATTAACAAAAACGATAAAGATATCAATTTTTAATGCAAATATTTTGAAAGCAAGTAAGATGAGAATGTTTTAGCTTTTTTCAATTTCACATCACGTGATTCAGAGAGATGCATTAGGAATTCGATTCAGCGGAGTGACAAAAAGAAGAAGAAAAGAATAAGAAGAGGAATAGATAAAATAACAAAAAAGGACCGTAAAAAAGGAAAATAATAAAAAAAAGAAAATGTAGAAGAGAGCATGCAAAAGCCACCCGTTCTGCTTTCTGACTCTGCTTGCATCCTTTGAATATTTAGCGAGGTTCTCTTCTCTACCATCTACTATACTCTTCTCAGAAACTTATTCAACATTATTTATCCTCCTCTTTTTCATTCATAAAATCGCCTGATATTTTATCCTCTTATTCCTACTATTTATCTCATTTTTTAATTTCAAATTTATTTTCACATATAGATAGTACCTTTTTTCTTTTACTTAATACTACTTATCTCATTTTTAATTTACCTGGTGTTTGTATACTTAGCTTAGCTAAGAATCCCGGTCAAATGTTAATAGGAAACTGGAGGATAAAACGTTGTTCCGTTTGTGATTCTAGCCATAGTACGCATTTGAATATTCATCGAAAAGTCTTCTCTTTACTTCATAAGAGCCCCGATGTATGTTTCATTATTACTTAAGCTTTCAACTTATTACACAACTAACAATCAACATTGGAGATTTGGATATGTCCATTAGCTTTATACATCTTCTCTTATTTTTAGAAAATTTTGTTTTTTTTCACAACAGAAATCCTGTAACCATAAAAATTAAATTTTATTAATTTCTCAACGATTAAACAAAATTTTATGTCCTGTAATAAATACATTTCATAAAAAAAAAAAAAATTAAAAACGAAAGTAAATAATTTTAAAATTATTCAAGTCTTAAGAGGTAACTTATTGAATCTTAATCATTAATTTTTATGAGAAAAATTCGTTTAGTTTATGAAAGATTATTTCTTACATTATTTAAGATTTCTTCGTGACTCAGTTATGATTGAAAACATATAGGCGCCTTCCGGTTTGAAAGACTATTCAAGAAAATACCGGATGATTAATAATTGCATTTCTTTCGTAGAATACAAACATAAAAGATTTCATACTCAAAAAGGGTATTTTAAATATGAATATATTATTTGATAACGAAATGGAAACTGCTGAGCGTTTTAAAATGAAAATAACAATGATTTATGATGATGATTTCAATATAAAAGTGCTAATAAATATGAATAAAAATTTTTTATCATTTTTTTCTTGTTGCAGCCTTGACAGTAAGGTTCTTAACGCGACGTTACATTGGCGAGTATGATCATCAACAGGGTAAGAAATATATTAAATAGCTTTGAAATTGATTTAGAAACAGTCGTAAGTCTTCATTTATTTTTTTTTCTATTTGCATTCTTTGGAGTTTCGTGCGTCTGGTCTAAATTTGCGCAACGAATTTGACACTAGAGGGTAGATTGTAATGCACACGACATTGATTTGAACTAAAATTATCCATAAAAATGATAAAAAATATCTTAAGAAGTAATCAGTATATTGTTCAAGTTAATCCAAGCATAATTTTTTTTTGTTTAGAAAACAGGTATAAGCACGAAGTATTGGTCGATAGCGAGCCCATTCTTTTTGAAATTCTAGACTCTTGCCCCAAGGTAATTTCAAATATAAAATATATTTTTACCAACTAATTAGTGATTTCATAAAAAGAGAATAAATTGAACTAAATAAAAAAAACTAATTAATCTAAAGAAATGCTTATGGTTAATTGATTTTCGACTCTACTAATTAAATTAAATTAAACGTTTGAATCTGATTTGATTGGGAAACTTAGAGAGAAGATGAGATGCCGACGATGGAAATGTTACAATGGGCCGATGGTTTACTGTTGGTTTACTCAATAACGGACCGAGGTTCCTTTAACTTTGTAAGAAAGGCGAAACAAGCTCTTGCGGTCGCTGACCCCGAAGCTGCAATGCCTCTGGCATTGGTTGGAAACAAAGCAGACATGGTTCATTTACGACAGGTCAGTACTGAAGAGGGTGAAATTTTGGCTAAAGACTTCGAATGTTGGTTCAGCGAAGTTAGTGCAGCCGAACAGGTAATTATTTATCGTTAAAATTAATTTGCTATCAACCTATTAATTGATTATGTCATGATTAAAGTAGTATTTCAAGTTACCATAAATTCAATTGTAATGATTGTTTTATTCTGATTAACGAACTTTGATTATCAAGCTAAGAGTTGAAATTTTATGTTTCTATTGGAATCCGAAAAAAGTAAAAAAATTAAAGAAAAAAAATAATTACTCACAGGTAACTCAAGTTGCCGAATCATTTCATGAACTTTGTCGAGAAGTCTTGGCATCTAGGAGGAGGAATAAACAATCTCTTTTGGATAGGATGCTTGGAAATAAAGTCACAAAGGTCTACTCCCGAGGAAAAAGTGACTCTGCATTACCTAAAGATTAATTAACAATTAAAAGTTACTTAAAAATTTGTTTGTACAGTGGAATATTTTTTTACGCGGCAAGAACATGCTTAGTTTTTGAGGAAAACTTTTTTTCAAATATTTTTTTTTAAAAATATTGCCAAAGGTCACGAACTCGTTTAAACTTTAGAATAATTTTGTAACATTATTAAAAAATTATTATAAAAATGATGTAGTGAAAGATGTTCTATAAAATATTTATTTTTTACTTGTAAATGACTAATAACTGTGAAAATGAGAATATTTATTAAGAATAATTACGTATTATTTTTCAATATGAATAAAAAACAATAAAATAGTAAAAAAATTACTTTGTATCTATTTATTATCGTCATAAGTTTCTAAAACGTCTGCTAAATGTTCATTATCTCTTGGTTTCTTAAGATTCTTTCTCTTATTATTCGGCTTCTTTCTTTTTATTGGGGGAGGTTTCTTTGGTCCATGATCCTGCATAGATCTAATGCCTTGTTTCTCTAGATATTCATCAATCTTCTGATCATCCATCGCATCTACAGCAACAGCTCTCCATAATTTTTGAAACTCCTCATCAATTGGAAGTTGAGTTGTTTTATCATTATAAAAAACTATTTTTTTTTTGTCTAGAGGTCGATTTATAAATAAAATTTCATTTTGTAAGCTCTGAAATACAAAAAATATAGTAGACTCAAACCATAATTATAATTATAATATGTATATATATATATATATGTAATTACATAAACATTTTAACTAAGTTAAATATTTAAAAAATAATAATGCATAAAATCTTACCTTCAAATGTTTTTCACAATGCGGGAGACTTTCTTGGATATCTTCTAATAATATTCCGCCAAGACCTTTAAGATCATGTTGTTTCAGAAGCCTGGTTAATGACTTTTTGTCTTTTAATTTGTACATAGGTTTGAAAGAGAATCGATTATCCGAAGTCACTTCTATTTTTGGATTTTGTATTAAAGCTTCTGTTTGAAGCCATTGCTTTACCTATTGTAATTCATAAATATTAAATTTAGTGAAATCGTTTGCACATAATTTTATTTTACTGTTATTATTTAAAAATCTTACCTTAGTTCCTACATCTAATTGGTTAGTTTCATCTAAAATTTCCTCTAAAGTTAATGGATGATCATCACCTTCTTGATGTCTAGTTTTCATATGCTTGACAATTTTTGCTAAGACACCAAATTTATATTGTGAACTTCCTGCCATCGTTTTGTAGTTGACAATATCCATTTTTGGTGCATTGGATCCTGAAGAGGTTTTAGGTTTCTTTGGAGTTGGTTCATCTCGAGTGGTTTCTTTTTCACGATCTTTTTTCTTTTTTTCAACTCTGTAAATAGAAATTAAACATTAATAATACGTAACTTTCAGCCAATAGTATGTTTTACTGTTTTAAAATCTGTTAAATATAATGCATTTATAAGTTTTAGATGAATCTCAACAATTACGTCTGTAGTCATTTAAATTTTCAGAAAATTAAAAAATAAATCAGCATGATTAATACATCAATTTATATCAACTCTTCAGCAATATATTAGTAATAAAACTATCAAATTAATTTTATAATTTAACTATAATTATAAAAAATAAGTCCATAAATATTGTGTTGTTTATTTCATGTAAACAGATAAAATGAGGTTACTTACGCAGGTGTTGAAAGAGCTCGTTTTTTGAAGAGCTCTCGTTCTCTCAAAAGTGCTGGATCCATTTTATAATTAAAATGTTGTAATTTAGTTGGCAATACTTATTTTTATTAATTTGTATTTAATAATTAAATCAAAATATGGAACAATCAATTAACTTTACGTCTCTCTCTTCTATGGCGATGTACACAATTGCGCATGCGGTTGACATTATGCGACAACAGCGACACCATAGATATATTTCTGTCGGCAATAACAATTGCACTATTACCGACAGTAACAAAGAAGCTTCTCGAGGCTTCTATCACCGCCATCTTGTGTTAGCCCAAGATTGAGCGTCTCCAAAAGCGCGGGCAAGTGGCAGAGAGTAGATTATTCCTGAATCTTGTGAGTTACAGTCGCAGGACACCGGTGGACATTGAAAAGAATCCAAAAGTATTCATATTACTACATCGATCATCAGTTAATGTGAGTAATGGCTCGGAAACAAAGTAGTTGAAAGTAAATGGAGCAAATAAAACATAAAATGCAAGCAATATGTGAATAGCGGGTCAGTTTGCCTGAATTTGCATGCAGTAAAGTAATAAAATTATACTTTAGAAACAGTTGACTTTTTTACTTTATGCCACTTGTAGATGTAATCTTTTTGAAAGATTTATTAGCAAAACTAATGGGTATGTGATTTTGGCACATATAAAGATGATAAAGGAAAAATTGAAAATGAATAAATATCTGCAGCGTGATACATGAGGAGGGTAACGAGTGTTCATCGCAAATCTGCTGCATATTTTTAATAATAATAAAACTTACTTCGATATATCTATAACTCTTTGTGATTTAGTATTTTATTTTCTTTTTTGTTTTAGTCTCACATACCTTTGGTATGCATTTGATAAATATTTTTCTCTGTTTTAGAGGGCCAAAGATGGAAATTATTTTAGAAGAAAATAAATGGCAATCATCAAAGTCAACATCAATTTAAGATGACAAAACAATATAGAGCTAAACACAATGAGCCTTAAAAGGTAATAACGTATTTATATTTTTTGAAAAAATTGACACCAATATTTCCATTTAGAACCATCTTGATATGAAGATTGAGAATGGAAATTATTGAAATCAATTAAATTAATATTCACGATAATTAAATAATGTAAATATCGATTAAAATTAGTAAATGAGAAATGCAGATAATTTTTCTTGCAATGCAATTATTCATTGACAGCAAGTATATTTTAATCTCAGGTTTCTTGATCAGTTTTCTAGATATTTATTCCAAATTAATGATATTGCAGATTTAATCTATTGAAAGTCCTTTAACTAAGCTAGCTCGTTGTTAATTTTATTGTTCATAATTGCAATTTAAAAATATATATAAAATATATAATATAGTTGTAGCAAGTAATTTTTTCATTTTCTTTCAGCTACTTTGTTATAATTATTTTCAATCAATTCATAAGAGTTTTTATAAAATTACAATCACGTATAATAGATCAATATTTGTCTAGCAATTTTAGAATCATAAGAAAAAGAGAACTGGTGGAATAAATAGAGTGAATATGATCGCACGTATGATCCTATCGAGTCCATGCCTTTCAGGACACATTAGGATGATGGTGTTTGCACTGGCAATGATTCAGATAGGTATACTTCGAGTATACACGTGCTCATGTTTGCATAATACGTACAATTGCATATCAATAAGTACACGATAGTGACCTCCTGATGATAGGACACGAGAAACAGACAAAATAAGAGATACTGCACAGGTATAGGATAGAGGATATGGAGATGAATGTACATCATACGAGCGATTGGCACTTTACTAAAGTGTCGTACTCTCTGGTATGGATGCTACCAAGTGAGTCTATCACACAAGAGGGTAATACCAAAATTGCTTATGGTTTGACAGTATACGCAAGCTTTATAACGGCATTCACTGAGAGGCAATCGATGGTGAAGCCTTCCCACAGCTTTACACTTTCACTTCAATTACCATTTTAGATTTTTAATGAACAAGGAAAGAAATCGGTAAATATTTACATCATGATCAAAGTTTTTTATTATTTTTAATAAACCTGAAGCTTAAATATAAATTTTTAATACTTTTTGTTAATATAAAATACGTTTTTTCATAAGCATCACAATATATTTCTAAATAATTCTACTGATTTATCAACTTAATTGACTTGAGTTTCTGTTTCTAGTTTAATAATTTTTATAAGAACTTATGTACTTTAATAACTTGTCTAGAGCTTTACAAATAACAAGCTACTTCATCATCTGAGTTTTTAAAAACAACTTGTCTGTTGAAACTATAATTATCAACATTTATTTAATTGAGAAATATTTTCATACTTGTATTTATTTATAAATAACATCTACTTGATATTACTAGAATCTTCAATTACATATATTTGAACTGAACTTTTTAAAACTAATTTTTGTGACAAGAAAAATTTATTTTACAACAGATTGAAATTTATGAAGATGACATGTAATTTAGTTTATATTTGATTTTGAAATAGTTTATAAATTATTATTTTCTGTTTGTATCTTTTACGATATGGACGTGATTTACAAAGTCAGTTTAACCCTTCTAAGAAATTGAAAGCCAATTGCTTGTAGCCAATGAAATAAACGTCTCTCAAGTTAGAAACACGTAGGTAACCGTTTTACAAGACCGTCAGACTTAGATCGCTGTGAAATTTCACGCTTTACGATCTTCACATTTGTTTTATAAGCTTACCGTATGTGCAACTCCATTCGTTTGTTGTCAACAATTTAAACTTTCTTAACACAAGTATTTTCCAAGCGATGCAGGTGGATTTTACGTCTTCCATTTTTCCTACGTAAAAACTTTTATTATAAAACATAATTTTATTGCAGAAAAAGTTGAGTACATGAGAAAAGGGAAAGGTTCAAAAATTTATCCTAATTTATTATTTTTAGATTGTAGCAAATTGTATTATAATTCTGTAATAAGTGGTTGATTTTTTTTGTACATATGTATATATATATATATCTCTTTTTTATAGATATATAGCTGAGATAGGAACATAGAGGGTCCATTTAGAAAGTAATCGATGGTGGCAGAGAGGTTTTAAAAAGTTATATGGCCACAGCTACCGGTGAGGATCGTTTAGAACTTTGCTTTTACGTATAAAAGCACTCACTTTTGGTATATGTATATTCGGGAGAATCTTGAATGAGCTAACAGGCCGTGGAAATCCGGTAGTTTAGTTGGAGCATGTCTAGTAAAGCATCATAAGCGTCGACGGATGCTTGCTAAGAAATAGAGGTGTGTAATAACCGGAGAAAAGCAGATATAACTGTTGAAAAAACATTTATTGCTCGAAAATTGATGTTTCACCTGCTTTAAAAACTATTTTTCTAACTAATTGAAAGAATTATCAAGCTCATGATGTATTCAAACAAATTAAAAAAAATTAGACTGATTTTTACTTTTTATTTTATTATGTAAATTCAATAGTAAGCGCTTTTAAAGCACCTATACAATTAATTACATCAATTGGAAAGTGAAGAAGATAGTTGATCAGTTAACGGTGAAGATGTTGAGCTTAACAGCAATGAAGGAAAAAGATCAACATGACTGATTTAGTCAGGATACGTAACACACTTGATCTCTTAAGTTGATTAATTTTTTTCATTAACAGACAATTTAAGTTGGATTTTCAAGTCTTCTTTTATTTACAGCATCTAGAATCACTTATATTTTATTATAAATTATTTTTTTCTTTTAAGTAATGAAAATTAAATAAAAATTTGATTTTTAGATAAGTTGTTAGTCGAAGTATTTCAATAGTAATTAATTTTTTTTTGAATTACTTTTCATCAAATATTTTATTTAGTGCATAAAGTAAATTAGTTAATATTATAGATTTTTATTTATCTTTCTCATTTACATAAATAGAAATAAAATTGGCGTACTTTTTTTCTAATTAAATTTTGTTTACAGGAGAAGTATATACACTAAAAATAAAATAATATTATATCATGATTTTCGATTTTTTAAACTTTATTATATGATGTCATGGAAAAATAAACAATAATTTTTGGTGTTACAGGTGCAGAGTACAGAATATAAGATATAAAGAAAATGAAAATAGTGAAGAAAGAGCATCCTGTCGTTCTTGAAACATTACATCAGTATCGCAGTATCAACTCATTCTCTAGAAGAGTCTCACACGCGTTGTGTGACGTAACATGCGCGTTAAGCGTACGCTGCTTCCACCCCGTGGGTGTTAGGGTGGGCCAGGAGTCGGCGCGATAGATGAAGGAACAGGGCAGAGAGTTGAAAGAGATGGAAGAGGGATGCTGGGCCAGTTTATACGAGAGCTTAGTTCACGCGAATATAAGCAACGTATTTTAGTTTGTGTTGGACTACGGAGAGTTGAAGATGCTCCCGGTTTGCGTCGAGGGAGGAGCATCACCTCCGATCACGGCGTCCACCACGTTAATTAACATACCGTTAAGTCGTGGTCCGCGAATGTCGCGTACGCGAGTTAAACTTATGTCTAGTGCTTCTAACATCATCCTTTTACTGGTGACGTTGATGGTTGTGCCTGGGATTTCTGCGGCTGCACTGGAAAAAATTTCCATAGGTGAGTGTACAGTGTTTTTTAATTTTGATATTTAAAGAACATGATTGTTCTAGGCAATTCCTAAATTAGTATTTTAATACAAAGATTATTCATGGTAAAAAAAAAAGCCTTTTTATGAAGTTGTCCACGTGCGTTGGTGAGTGCAAAGGGTGATAGGATTTAAATATAATAGAAATGGGTTATTATAAAGGACTGTCATATGTGTTTGTTGGCTTTGTGTTTCTTTGATACAACACTCCAACCTGTCAAGTGTCCTGAAATGTTCTTTGTCTTTACTAGTAACATTTCTCATCTTTTTTTGGATGCTAGAAATGATAAACATAAATGAGGTTAAACGTAAAGTTAAACTATTCAGATAAAATATGTCAAGAATTGTTGATGAAAGGTTTCATTAAGTTTATTGTCAAGTCTACATGAGATAAGTGTTGAAAGAAAAGAAGTAACGTAAAAAGGAATGAATAGTGAGATTAAGAAACTTCTTCAGCTTGAAAGTTGTAGATGTCGATGCAATTGTAAGTTAGGAGAAGAAGTTGAACATTGTGTGAACCTGATGCATATATTTTGCAGTTTTATTTTTCTTTCTGTATTTTTAAAAACTTTTTTAAAATTTTATTTGTTTTTTTTTTTTTTTTTTTTTTACATTTATTCCTTCATTTATTAAGCAAAATGTACATTGAAATCATAACAGATGATTTTATCGTAGGAATTTTCATCTCACTTATTGATCCTTTAATTTTTGTTTACTACATAGTTTTCAGTTCATTTTTTATTGTGTGCTTTTTATTTCATGTTTACTGAAAAATAGTATGTTTTTAAATTAAATTTATTTTAAATGATTCACATTTTTATAATCGACATTGGAAACATGCCACTATCTCGATATTCAAAGTGATCTTGATATCTATATTAAAGTTCGAAAAATAACACGAATTTAGTACAATTGGCCTTATGCCATCATTTCAATATTTTCTAATACACTCAACATTATGACTTCTTTTCAACTTTTCTTTCATATTTATTTATCTGTTTGGTTGAAAATGAAATTCAATAGCATATTTTATCTATTTTTCTACAATAATTTTTGAAAGTTTTTTGAAAAATATCTAAATCAACTTCTTAATTATTTTTCCTAAATATTTTGTGATTTTTTTGTCATTTCAACCAATGAATTGCTTAATTTTTCAACTTTTAAAATAGAAATAAATTTATTTTTCCCCGATTGTTATTTTTTAACTAAAAACAGAATTAGTAGCATCAACAGTTTTGGAAATTTTTCTACAAATTTTGATTTTAAATTTTTACGCTTTGACATTCAACAAATGTGACCATTTTTATTAAAGCTAATTTTTATTGTTCATTAATTCAATAGTTTTTTTTTTTTGCGTTATCTATTTTGGAATACATATATAACAATGTATCTGCAATAATATTCATTAAAAAAAATATATAATTTTTCAACATGAATAACTTCAATTAAAAATGAATTTAATGATTTTAAGAGCATATTTGAAGTTTGTTCTATACTAAATTTATAAAAACTGCTAAATTGAATATTCGGAGCTTCTCGATTTTCAGTGATAGTCTCTACTCTATTTACTGTATCACTAGTAACATCACTAGATGAAACCAATCGTATTTGAACAGTCGATGCTTTTAATCAAGGCTCATACACGTTGCGAACCGGATTTGAGAAATATTTGGCAGATACATATAGTATTTTGGAGAACTAAGAGACATGCAGGGTTCTAGAATAAGCGAGGTAGTAACAACTAACGTATATAGTTTTCGCTGAATATGCGAATTGTATAATTATTCGCATAAGCGCATTAGTATAGCAGTATTATCGTTAGTGTTCCAATTTCTCGCCATCAACCTTCTCTCTCCATCGCTCTTTCTGTTGTTGACTATTTCTGAGCTTTCATCTCCCTCCTATATACGAGAGAAATTTACTCAGAGATCGAATGACAACGATACGCTACTAGTTACTCTTGTCACTCGCCACTTTATGGTCCTTTCATCTCGATGTCAAATTCTCTCTATCTCTATATCAATTCTCTTCTGCTATAGGCACTCTCAATACTTGTATTATTATTTTTAATAATCGTTTCAACGTCGATAAAGAATTCTCATTGCTAGCATTATTTTTGTTGATTAAAAACATATTCATTATAAAACTTTTATTAAATTTATTTACTAGTAAATAAAAATGTCAGCAAGCTCATTTTATTGAATTTTATTTCAACAATTAAATTCAAAAAATAATTATAGTATAAAGTAGAGGCATTTAAAACTTTCATGTTTGTATTCAATTTATCTTTAATTTGAATTATTCATCCATCTCTATTAATTTCCCAACTTCGATAATTGGCAATCAATTTATCATTTTTTAATTAAAAAATTTTATATTAAATATTTTTTTTAATCAGTGTTTATAGAGCAATTATAACAATAACTTAATAAGAATTGATTTTTAAAATCATTTCATTGAAGTTGTGGTCTTAATGACAAGCTTGATGTTGTAATCCAATGATTATGTTAATAATTAATAAAATACGAAAAGTAGAGTAAAAGGTTTAGATTACTATCAATGGAAATTGTAGAGTGAAATTCTAAAATAACTAGTGGAGGAAGGTATAGGATAAACCAAGATAAAAGTAAAGGAAAGAAGGGGTTCGGGTTGCGGAAAATGAGTAGAGAGTAGGATGAAAGAGGAGTGAATGATGACTACCTATAGAAATACTGATGTCTCGTTTTCTCTCATGGGAGTCCAGTTGTTTGGAAAAGGTATAGCCGCTTGGTTGGTGGCTGATGGCGAAAGAGAACGAGTAAGAGGGTTGTTGCTGGCGGCATAGGCAGTATCTTAGTGAACGCTAGATTCATACTGGCTTGCCAACATACTTTGTACAACCCTTTCTTTCTCTCTTTTTCTTTTATATATTCCTGTCCTCTTTGTTTTCTCTTCTTAATTCCCTTCTTTCTCTTAACTCTCGGCTTGAATGCAACTTCACCATCAGGAGACACACTCTTGACTCTCGTGAAGCGTGATTTAACCAACAGTGCACTTTCCACAGGTCCTTGACCTCAATGACGAGACTTTGGCACGTGTTTCATCGTCATTATCTACAAATAACATCACCATTCATTTTTTTTCTTCTATTTATTTCTCTCATTTTGTTTTAATTAATCGGTTATGAAGGTATTTTTAATTTTTTTTTCACGCATTATACTATGCTCAATGAATAGAGCTGTTGATAATATTTCAGTCGTTTTTAATTTATCTAAAGTGCGAGTGATTATTAAATAAAAAAAAGCTTAGGAATATTGAAGTTGAACCAAATATTCATTTAAGTATTATTATCATTTTATCTTTTTATATTTTGTTCATGATTTTAAACTCTTTTTTTCATTTTTATTATCTTTAGAAGTCTACAATAAAGTACTTCTTTTATTTTTCATCGTTTTTATTTAAAAAGTATTTTTATTTTATTTTTAGAAGAAGAAAAAGCTTTATTGCGTTTAAATGCATTTAGTCGTTTGTTAAATTTTTTATATAAGATAAAAAAAATTATATTTATAGTGTTAGGTACATTTATTTAGATAAAATATTTTATTACATTTTTTCTTCTTTGGAATTACTATGAAAAAAATTAGTCTGTCGAATTTGTTCCATTATTATGTAGGATAACATATGGTTGTTTATTTTAATGTATTGAAGTGAATTGGAGGGTGAGTAGAAGATGTCGATCATAGTCAGCCTGAATCAACTGACATTTTATGTTTGTTGGTCAGTTGAAAAAAAATACAAAACTATTTCTGGTCTCTAAACATTTGCGACAAATACTTGGTCTATTTGTTAGGATTGTTTACATTGTTTTTGAACATTATTACAAAAAACATTTTTTCAAATATAAGTCAATCTAAAGAAAAAACAATATATATTATCCATGAAAAGGGTAAATTAATTGATGATAAAAAATGATAAAATAATAAATAAAATATTGTTATAAATGGGTTAGATTAAATCTGGAAATTAATTTGACTGGTGAAATGAAATTTTTACGTCAATACAAGAAAAGTCAAGCTAAAATTGAGATAGACGAGGTGTAAATACCAGAATCAGTTGTGCGATGACCTTTTGATGTGTCTCAGAAGTAAAAGAGAAAGAGACGAATCTATACCATCGATCAGCCTTTACCGAAATCCTCATTTGTTCTCATCTGATCTCTAGAGTTGGTGGCCACGGCAAGAGAATATAGAAGGACAAGACAAAAGAGGAGAGTGGATTGGATTTTCGTGGTCAAGGGGTGATTACGATCTAATCAAATGATGGATTTTCCCATTGGACTTTTGCTCCCGTTTTCTTGCTATTTGATTGATACCAAATACTAACTACAAGTTGATCTTCAACTATATAGTAATCAACAAATTACTGAGATTCACCATTGTTGTTGAAAGTAGTGTTAATTAATTTGTTGTTGAAATCGTTATTCTTTTGGCTCATTAAAAAACTTTTGTGAAAGAAAGATTGTTATATTTAATTAATTTTATGTAGAAAACCGGATGTTGATGTAATACTATGGTAAATAATTACTTTTACTTGCAGACAAACAATTATTGAAGTTACTTTATGATTGTAATGGAGGAAGCAAATTGTTGAAAAGACTTAAAAATTTTTTATGATTCATAAATACTTTGACTTTCGTCTGTTTTCAAGAAATAAAGAGAAAAGTAATTGTAATGGTCTGAGAAATAAAAAATATTTTATGGGGTATTTAAACTTGTAGATAAGAACAATGTAAAGATACAGACAGTTTCTGTAATTTTAATTTAGCTGATGAAAATTTAGATGAAGACAAAAATTTTCTTATCGGTAAAGTGATAAAATAGTATTAATAATTTACTCTTCATTTCTTATCATAATTTTTTCATTTATTCAAAAAATTAATGAGCTGATAATCTAAAAATTATTGATTATGAAATAAACCAAATGAAAGTGATAATTTAATGACATGGTATTTTAAATAAAATACCTATATTTATCTATTAAAATGATCATTTATTCTGGAATTCAAACTACCACGTCCTTTATCAATTTAAAGGATAAATTGCGTCGAAATAATGAGATGTTATGCTGTGGAACGCACGGTAATGCCAGAAGCGATAATTTATTGGCAGCATAATCGCTGGCGATTGGATGCCAGTTATGCGATGCCATATAATTCGGCATGCACTCGCAGATTCTATAATTGATGCATTATCCCTATTAGAATGACTACATTGATATATTTATTGATACGTTCATGCTTCTTGACTGCCCTCTTTTATTTATTCTTTAAACTTTTCCCCTTACATATGCTTATATTTAAGTATATAAAATTTTTGCTTGACTCTATTTATTGTATATTTCACCAAAAATAAGATTATCTTCATATTTTTATATAAAATGTATATTTGTTTTGGACATATTTACATTTTCCGGTGTTTTATGCAGATGTTTTACTATACCTCATAAAATTGTACACACATTCATATATGTACATAATCTTCTTTGATATTTGAAAAAGACATTTCAGAGTTAGATATTATTTTGATAAATGTGCCATCTAAATCTAGATGCTGAATTACTTTTCCACTTGAACAGTTTTTTATTTTTTCTGATCATTCTAGGTCAGTTTTAATCAGTATAATTTTTTGATTAATACATAATGAACAGGTCTTTTATAATAAATAAATGTAGTATATAATAATCTCCTATTAATAGATTCGTTGATTATTATTGAACGTGGCTGTGAGTACTGCACCTTGCATTGGAATATTTGTGCTTTAATGATGGTGCAATTTTTATAATTATACTGGGGAAATTGAAATTTTATTTGTTGTTATATGTGAGATAAATATTTGTCGAAGATAGAAAGAATATGAATGATTTTTCAGAGTCATCTTTTTGAAAATTATATTTTTATAGATAACTGTTTTTTTTTATAGTGGTGATAAAATAGTTGAAAAGTAGTAATGGAGTAATTTTGAATTATTATTAAATATTTCAATATCATTATGGCTTGAAAACAAGATCAGATCTATATAGGGCCATATTTCATTGCTACTTGGAAATTATTATAACTTTCCAACAAAAAACATGACAAGTATTTCTGATGATTAAATTAAACTAAAGGATAAGTTTCATCAAAATTATTTATTAACTATTTCTATTGGTAAAAATTCATATTTTAATCATAAAATTTCTTTTTTTTTTTTTTTAATAAAGTAAACATAAATAAAATAATGATATACACTCTCTTAAGTAATCGTATAGAAACAAGAAATTGTATCTTGCATGATTACAATATTATATCTCTCTCAAAAAGTAAAGAAAATATGGTGAAAAATAAATTATATGAAGATAAACGTATTTCTTGACGTTCAGATTCGTATTATAGAGAGCAAGGATCATCAATCAAGAGATCGATAAAGCTACAAATAGTTCATTTTATTTTCTCTTTTCTTCCTTCTTATCTTCGTTTCTTTTATTTTACTTTTTTCTGCAATATGAACCTCGGTTAAGATCATCTTAAATGTGTAGGTAAACTGAGAAATGAGAAGATAATTTACTTTCTAATAATATCGGAATATATTTCATTATTTATGCTTGGGAGGGTTTCATAATTACTGTAATAAAATACTGGGAACTATTTTTCTTATATTAAAATAATCAATCTTCAGAATAAATTATTTTTTAAATATCTTTAATAAAAAACAAATTATTATGATCTTGGTTCGAACCAGGATTTTCTGATTGTCAGAAATTCTAACAAGATGGATTTGCGCATCTTGAAATACATAATAATTTACCACTTACGCCATCACAACGATTTTCTCAATTAAAAAATAAATATTCACTCATATTTTGCTGATGTAAAATGTAAAATAATCGATTTTTAGAAACTACATACAAGTTGTCTAGTTTTATAAACAACAATTTATTATCAAAAGTACAATTGCTTCACTGAAATATTAGATTGAGCTAGGATGAATGGAATTTATTTTAAATCACGATATTTTTCGTAATTTTTTTCATCTGAAACAATGATGTTGTTCACACTCAAGTCTATTCGCATTCGTGATAGACGCATTGAAATAACGAGAATAGAAAGTAGCAAATAATAAAAGTAAATAAATAAAAACAAAAAATGTATATAAAATAAAAATAAACATAAAGGAAATATATGGAGTATTGCTGTAAGCTCTCGCGTTCTTTCTTCAAAGCATTTGCCCTTTCTCATGAAATACGACGCTTAATGGGTGTGCAAGCACCGGCAGTCGATCCTCTTTCCGCATCTCTTAAGCCCCACCAATGGATGTTTTGCTCATCTTCTACTTTCTGGTGGTATTTTGGGTCAGTATCAGATTAACTAGTCATTTTTAATGTTATTAATCAGATAAATTGTATTCAGAAGAAATATATATTTACAGGATTAATCTTTTGTTGATGAATAGAAGTCATAAATAAAAATGAGTATTTTATTATATCGTTATTTCAAATATTGTACTATTTTATTTTTGAACATGCATCATGTAAAGTATTAAATATTCCAAAAGCGAATCCTTTAAAAGCGTTCAACGTCTCCAATGTCATCGTCATTTTTATCGGAAATAACGTTAGTGACGGCATGCACTTACATGGACTTTTTGCATCAAGAACAAAACTACAAAAATACACAAGAGACAAAATAGTAGTTTTCTCTCGCTGAAATCGACATAAAATGCTTCTATACTTCTTGACAAAGTAATTCGATATTTAAATGTGTTTTCTTTTTAAAAAAGTACACACGTATTTTATCATTCTTTTGTTAGTTTCATTTTACTTAAATTCAAGAATTGATCATTTTTATCAACTAAAAAATTCATTAGAAATGATGACTTATTAATATTGTTATCTCCAGCAGTTTTTATAAATGAGTGTTTGAAAAATAGACCAAAAATTTATAATGAAAAATGTGCTATAAATAAAATCAAAAAATGATTAGTTGAAATTTTGCATTTTATCTTTTATATTATTGCACGTGAGTCTAAACCGTTCATTTTATAGATAAAACGAGAATAAATCCCACTTGTCATAGTATCGGTCTTTGGTACGATATCTTATACGAGTCTTTGGGGAATCAGCGCCGTGCTTCTGTGTAGGAAAATCGAAATAAAGTTTCTCTTGCAATCAAAAATATGTATGTAGGGGTGAAAATAAGTTAAGTTTATTTAAATAAATAATTTTTATGCAACTTTAATCGAAAAACTTTATAAAATATATATATTTTTTTTTAATTCCTGTAAAAATGTATAGATTTTATTTTATTTGAGCTCAATATTATAGAAGTTTTAGTATTTTGTTGTTAAACAATTGTATTGTCTTTTAGGTTCTTGATAATTTTATTGATTAATTTATTTATCAGTTTCCAAAGTCTTTTTTATTTGATATTTTTCTAAGCTATAGTATATATAAGCCTGAATTTACTCGATAGAACCACAACCTCGAGGGATTCTTGCATTGGCTTAGCATGAATGTGTGCAGTAGAGTTTCATCGAGTTCCAAACCGCAATGGTATACCAAGAGGGGTTTGACCATTCCAGAAAGCTTATGTCTATCATCTGTTACGAAGCAGGCTTGCCAACTAAAGGAAAAACCTTGTTTCAAATTAAATAAAAAAAAAAGTTTCTAGTTTTTGTTCTAATTGATCACCCTCTGGCAATATCATTCAGTAAATTCACAAGTTTTCTTCCATTTTTTTCCCTCATTCTCATTCATTTGTTATTCTGCTGCAACTCTTCGAGCAGATGAATAAATAATTCATCTGTTTGGACAAAAATATTTTACCGTTTCAAACTATTCTATATTTTTTCTTCATCAATAATATAGTCGAAACTTTGCAATGTACGAAAAAAATGCATACTCTAGATTTCATATATTGCACTTGATATCATACTTGTATACCCAATAGAAATTAAATCTGTTTGCAGAAGTAGATTTCCAATATATTCAACAAGAGAATTTGTTGCAAATAATTAAAACTTTTTATCCAATATTCTTCTTGCTTTATTTATATAGCATAAAATAGTGTTTCAAAAAATATGTATAACAAATCAATAAAAAAATCCGGAAATTATTCTTATCATGATCAACATCCTCAGAAATATTTCAAATGCACTTCTACATATTTTTACATACAAAAAATTTTTTAAAATTCTCTAAAAGCCAATGTACTTCATCCTTATTCTTATTCGGTCGTATTGAAAAATTCGTTTTAGCAATGGTAAAAGTAGAAAAAAAAAAGAAAAATAAAAAGAATTGAAAATTAACGAAACCACGAGTTCTTCACTCGGACGAATTTCAATAGCTGTAGGATTATCCATGATTTAGTCAAGTCAATCCAAGCGAATTTCGTGTTATCCCCTCGGTTGCAATATGCTATACTCATGTTGTATCTTGAAGCTTCAACGATCGCAACGCGAGCTACGCTCGATTAATTCTTTTCTTTGGTTATACTCTGCTTCAATGCCCTCTTCTAGAGTCGCTATTTTGCCGTACATTTTACCTATTAAATTGCATTTTTTACGTAATTAAGCCAGTACTTTGATATTCAAAAAATGATTTTTTTTATTACTTAACTAGAGATTGTTCGACTATTTTTAAAGATTAAATAGCAGTCATTTGAATAGAGTGATTATATCATACATAGCTAGTTCAATTCATCATTATTAAAGCTCAAGGGAAATATTTCGTTATTTAAATTAATTGAATATAAAATTAAAATCAATTTAGTTAGTTTCAAAAGCTTTCCATATGTTTTGGAATTCGATATAGTATTCATACTAAACGGAAAACAAAGTGACAAAAATAATATTCATTGAACATAAGCTACATGAGTACAACGTAATTGGTAAAGCTTTTAAAGGTAACTTTCGACTAAAGTATTGAATTCAGTATTCATCATTTTCATATATCTAAATAAATAAATATTTTATATCATAAATTGCATTTAAGAGATATTTGATCCATACTAAAAGTATTGTTTATCTGTGAAATCTAGCTGTGAAAGTTATTTTGATTTATTATTATTTAATACATTTATTTTTTTAGTTTTTATTTTGTTCAAAGATTTAGAATCAATTGATATTTTTTAATTAAAATACTTTGATACTCTCTAACTATTCTACGTATTTGTTAAATGTTTAATTCTTCGAAAGTTATTGATTAAATGAAATTCTCTCTTCATTGAATTCTACAAATATGTAGGTATTTCATAATTTAGCAATATTAAATTATCACATGAGATTCTTAAAGTAATTTCAAATAGGATGTCAGTGTAATGTCTTCGGTAATATTCACGAACGATGTGGAGCTTTGATTCGGTTATATAATGTATACGAGAAAAGCGGCATACTTGAAATTCATTTCTCGCCTTCTCAAAACCGTACCTTTATATTCTTAGATGAAGGTTTGTCTCTCGTCTGGAATTGAGGTGCTACTGTAATGTGATGAGTTGGTATAGTACAAAATAGCTAACACTAAAAATAAAAGTACCTTCACTACATTGTTGTGGTTCACAGCAATTTACTTTTTTCTGTATTTTCCATTAATTCTTTTCTGTATATCTATCTATTAAAAACAAAACTTTAGTCATATATTCTTTTCTCTGAGCAGTTATTTCCCAACTGTTTTAATTGACAATTAATTTTTTGTCGTTGATACTTTTTAAATCGAATTAAAAAGGATTTTCCCACGATATTTTGAGTGTTGTTAAAAATTTTTCAAGTTAAAAATAACCAATAACACTCACGATTTAATGAGAAAACTTGTAGATTGTTGGCAGTTGAATTACAAACAGCACAGTGTGAAGGGCTAAGGTGATAGAGATGAACACTACTAGTGGAATTCGTAGCTTTAACTAGGAACTAATGCGCAAGTTGCAAACACTCGGTCGCTCGCCTTTTAGTATCGGATTAGAACAACTTTGCAGTGATTTAAGAGCTTGTTTAATTATTCACATCACTCCTAGATCTTCTACATCAATCCTAGCAGTATAAATAAATTATCAAGACATTCAGGACGATCCAATAAAGAAAATTATTACCTCTTACTTAAAAACTTCAACCATGATATTCACCTTTTACTACATTAATTATTATCATTTAAATGAAATAATCCAACAAAATTACATTAAGTTTATTTCGTTAACATACATGATGATGAACTTTCCGCTGATTTTTTTATTGCATTATGTAATAACTCAACTGGGTAAGGAGACCCAGAGCAAAATGAGATACCAAGGTAAAGTGAGATAGTGTCATTTAAATAGAGATATAGACATAGGAATAATTTTATATATACATATTCAGAGAGAACGAAATGAATTATGTAATGTATGAAAATAAAATTACTTTTTTATAAGAATAATATTTTATAATTTGCTCCAAGTTCGTTTAATTAACATAACACTGAGAGAAATGAAACGTTTGAATTTACTATCATGTGTTTATATTTCATTTAACATTTTATAATAAGTTTTTTCGATTCTTTTCAATATTACAAGACTTTAACGAGTTATAAAATTCTCGGTTTCATAAGTTTCCAATTACTTAGGTATGATTTTACTAATTTAACCGTAGAAGTTGAGAAACTTTTTTAGATGAATAAACTGTCAAAATGGTTCACTGCCCTTCTAGGTATCAATGAAATATGATCACATCCTGAGTAGGGGCTACTGAATTGGTATTATCATCCAATCATGGCTCAGGTATTTTCAACAACTAGGTCATTGCTAATCATGGTAGGTCAATGATGGGTCTATTGTGATTCTGTTCGACATATGAGCTTTATCACGTTCTACTACTGCAGACTGTATTAAAGTATTTTCTGATTAGTCTCCAATTACCCTTTTGCCATTATTTTATTTGAATATTACTTAAAAAAATTTTCACGCCATTTCCGCAAAGTTTTCGCATTAAAATGAATTCATTTCAGACTTCTTTACACTTTTTCTATCTTTGTATGCATATTGTATCGTCAGTGAGTGTGGAGCGAAGCAATCGGTGTAACTTGTATATCAGTATAAATAAATGTAGGAGAAATAGAGAACTCTGGTGTAGTAGAGAGTGGAGGCGCAGTACGTTTATTCCTGTAACATCTAAGGGTTTGAGAGTGAGGTAGGTTGAAGGGATGAGCAAGCGAAACTAGAGAAACGGGATGGAGGTCTTCTTATTTTATATAGCAGTACTCGGAGACTCGAGAACGCAGTTTAAAAGTTTTCGCAGCCACCCGTTGTGTACCTCTTTACTCCTTTTCACCCGCTGGTGAGAGAAATTATAATCGCGCCACTTACCGTGTCCTAGGTATTCTACTGCCTTCAGTTTTCTTCTCTGCACATAATTGTGTTTACGAAACGACATGAGAATTACAAGGCTTTATTTTGCGTTCATTTTCGTTTACTCTTTATGCTCCATTGTACTTGAAAAAGCGTCAACGTTCAAAGGAATTTTTCAGAATTTACTTATTTTTACGGTTCTACAAATAATATTTTTTTGAGTTGTCCTGACCTTTTTTTTTAAACTATTTTTTTTTATTAGAAATTTATTAATGACATGAAATATAAAATAGAATTGTTGTAGATTTTACAATAATGATACTTCAATAAACAAAAAAAATAGTCAACAATTTTTCTTTCAACCCCTGGTGCAAAAAGAGGGATGGTATAAATTTGATGGTTCTTAGCTATGTTTGATAATAATCACTTAAGCCATTCCAAGATCATCAGCACACACTGGAGAAAGCTCAATCAATAATACTTAAGCACTCATCTAAGATTATTTTTTGTTGGAGCTTTTTTTTTTCAAATTTCTAAATTATACTCTATAAATTATTGAATGTTAATGACGATGAAAATTTCGTGAACATTTGTGTAGACTCACGATATATGCATATGCAAGTTAAAAAAAAAAAAGGAAGAATAAAGAGAAAAATAATTAAATAAAAAGAAAGTGACGGCCACTGGGCTTTCTGGGCTTTACTGGATCATGAAATAGCTTTTTTAATGGTCGGAGGATTGAAATAAATACTATGAGATCATTATAGTCGAAGACGAAGTTAGCTTTTTTTATAGTTTCATTCTACTCTTTTCTATTTGTAGAACTTTATATTTTTTCCATTCATTTGTATATCTCTTCATCATTTTTTTTCTTAATAAAAAAATATTACCAAGTTGCAATAAATCCATTTTTCATTTTTATTCCAAGTAATTCTTCTGAGGAATTAAATGTCTTTTGTGATTTAATGACAATTTTTGTTTATCATGGTTTTAGTAGAAAAATGATTTTGATGATTTTATAATATAATGACATTTGACTTTTCATCGTAATTCATTTCTTTTTTATTTTATTTCTGTCTGCAGTATTAATTTCGCTAGTCGAAATGCTGATCCATTCCATTATTTGCTTAACGATGGAACACGTCGATCGTTGAACATGGATGGCATTCTCTTTACCACAATGAACGCTTTAGTGAACCCTTTTGCTGTAATGGTGTCTGAGAGCTTGATAAATTCTTGCTCATCACACTTTGAGTTTAGTATCGATTATTGAAGGAAAAAAAATCCTCACTACAGTTTAAATTAATATCGAATTTATTCGCAAACCATTGTAAACTCCATTACTTTTGATATAATTAATGGAAAATTTTATTAATAATCAAAGTCAATAAGAACTTGAGTGCTGAAATGTCAATTTTATTTCACTAGATAATTGATAGAGTAATTACATTTTTATTTATTATGATTTATTACAATTAAAAAATTCCACGTTCTTGATGTTTTTCTTCAAATGCTTTGTCTTGATGTATTTTATGAGGTCATGACGCGACTACTTTCTTTTTCACCTTTCTAATTACATGGAAAGTGAGCAGATACAATCTCTCCATAATTACACAAGCTTCAGAGTAGTTTAAATTACTCGATAGAAATTATCGGCTTATACGATAACATCATAAGCTCTTCCGCAGCTTCATCATCGTTCCTTCCTCGTGTTCATACGATAGTGGTAACTGACGATCTTAAGAGATATAATATATATTCAAGACTACGTACATGCTCTAGAGGTAACGTTAAAGCACGTAATGTAAGCAACGATCATAAACTGTTATTGTCCATGCACATTATTGAGTCTGACTGTAAATCTCCATCTTAACTGGATGTATTTTATATGCATAAGTAGATCTCTATGTTTATTGAGTGAATACAGTTATAATCAAGAGTTACTGCCATTAATGTCTCTTCAAGAATGATTTTGCATTGTTGCTTCTTGGGAATTATTGTTATTTGCAATTCTATTTTATGGGTATTGTTGTGTGTATAGTGGTATTGAAGTGAATGATTTGTAAAATTTATTTTTTATGGAATATTTTTTATGTCTGTTTTGTTTTCAATAGTTTTTCAAAACTCATAAACATCATCAGACATTATTATTATAATAACTTGACTAGAATGATTAATATTAAATTAATAATTTATTAAAAAGTATTTAAAGTAAAATAGATAATATAAAATTTTTTTAAATGTTTTATTATATTCAAATAGTATTAAACTTGATTATAATAAATGAGATAAGTTTTTATTTAATTAATTTTAACCACATTTGACATTTTTTAATAAACTAAAATAATCAATTCAAGTGTTCTGACACTTTGGGTGAAACTAGGTCTTTACACAAAATTACTCACTCTATTTTTTGTAGAGTTAAAAAATAATTAAGATACCGTGGGGCTTAACCTAGATAACAGAGACTGATTTATGAACAATATATGCTAGCATATCATTTTACTTTCAAAATTGATGTACTGTTTATGTAGCGAAAATCATTTTTACTCTTTTCTCATTTGACAATGTATGTTCAATCTTGTTTAAACATAACACTTGTTGAAATATATGTTGACACATTAGTTACATATAATTTATACTGCATGTGGTATCCAACATTGTATGTTTCATGCGGTATGTAATAATGGATATAGCTCAATATATAATATAGTAGTTTTATCAAAGAATCAAACAGTAAAACCAGCACAACAATAAAGTTTTTTTTTAAAAATCGTTCACTTTAAATTAAATTGGGATTTTATAATTTTTAATGTTGATTTTCATACAAAACTTTTATGTCTAGATGAAAAAAGTGAAAATCACATAATGGATTTATTACTCCTGGTCTTCTGACATTATATCTCGGCTTGCCACTTCTCTATCACAAAATGCCTTGGGACAAAGAGCGAAAGCATTTTCTCTTGGTTGGTTATTGAATGATAATTCTCGATCACACCCTTGGGAATCTACTTCCAAGTTCCGCCAATTCTCTATCCCAAGGGTGACTACATTGCTTCTACTATAACTCCAAATGTATTATAGTTGTACGTGCCTAGCCCTTGTTCATTGAAGTGTATGATGTATGTGTAGGTTTATGTGTTTCTCTATTAATGCATGCACGTGTCTGTGACGTATGTTAACATAACGTCTCTCCATTTATCGTATATCTACTATATTGTACAGGTGAAATTATGCATGACTGTTCATTCGATTCAATTATTTTGTTATGGAAAATAGACCGGTGCTAATTTTTTGTAGTTTTTCAGAGTTATTTTATTTATTGGATATTTTATGGTTGAAACTTCATCTACAGTTGACTTAGGAATTTTTTAGTTTTGTATTTTTTGTTTCATTTAAGAAGTAAGTAATGATTTAAAAAATAATTATATTTTTTTCAATGTTTTTCTATTACTAATTGGTTTTTTTTAGTTTGAATTGAAAATTTTTAAATTGAATCTATCATGTTTATTAAAAATATTGATACTTTTATACAAATGGATAAACTCTCTTGATTTAATTCTATATTTTTTGAAAATGTAAATTCAATTTCTATAAGCTCTAGTGAAAACTATTTTCAATGATATCATAGGTAAGCTTCAGTATATAATTAATCTCGTTGATTAAATAACGTAAAAATATAGAATTGAAATGAAGTGAATATACCATATTGAATTGAAAAAATTTGTGTAGGTTATTGAAAATTTTTTCCCTTTAGTTGAGTATTAATTAAGTGCTGCTTTTCATCGTTTAAAAAGGAATTTACTTTTCATTTTATGCATTCAATCAATAATGATTAAATATTCAATATATTAAACAAAAAAACACTGAAATTTTTTCTTTGCTTCATAATTTTATATGATCAAATGAATTTTCAAATTTTATTAAAACTTTCATAAGATTTTTTTTTCTTTATAATCAAGTCTTAATTCTTTATAGATAATTCAATATTTTTTCTATATTGTTAAGATCTAGAAATTAATTCGAAATTTTTCAAAATCTGATGAAGCGGCCACTTATGAGGTCAAGCTTTCTAAGATACACATGAAAAGTAGACGTTATTGTTGAAGTATACTGGCGGATTTGTTGAATAAATACTCAAGATTCTACTATTTCGTTGTGGTTCTAAGGTGCTTAAACTTCTCGTTTCTTTGTCTGTTGAAATACTGAAGGAATGAAAGTACATGAAAATCTTTGTTTAATGAACGTCTGAGTAAGACTTAAGAGCCTTCACCTTTCAAATAATTGTACCTATATCTTACCGACTTTTTCTATTGTTAAATACTTCAGAAAACCATAATAAAAGTTGTCTTAGATTTATTCTTTGGATCAAGCGAAAATAAGATGAAGAAGAAGCTAATGAAAATAAAAAACCAGAGATTAAAAAATTGTTTTATTCTGAACAAAAAATATTTATAATCGAAAATTCATGATTGTAATGAACTTTGGATTATTTTCATGAAATCTGAAGGATAAAAATATAGACAGATCTGTCGATATTACGAAGTTGAAAGTTTTTAGAAATTGAACAGATTTTTCAATCACTTTTTGACAACAAAAATATAATAAAAAAAAGTACAGATTTGACGAACAGTTGAGTGAAATTTTCAGATTTTAGACTAAAAAAACCTTTTTTTTAAGAGTTTAAGCGTTATTAGTCAGAGAAAGAAATCACTTTGCTAAAAATATAAAATTTACTGTCAGTAAATTGAAAAAGTGTTACTCGTGAAGGAGGATTTTGATAAATGATAAAAGTTTATTTGAGAGAAAATCAGGCTTAGAGTCAAAAGACTCATTGAGTCTCCCTGAAGACTGCTCATTTAAGGGTAAGATCGTTTAAACGTCTTGTGGTTGAAAATGAAAATAGGTCAGGAGATGAAAGATTATAAAGTGAAAGTGAAGAAAGAAAAAAAATAAATAAATCTTAATTCTCATAGTCTTGAGAAAGTATAAATAAACAAATTATAAAAAAAATGAAAACATCAAGAAAATTTTTATTGATGAGTACGATTTTTTAAAAATATGTATTCACACATTAGTTGTTTTGTAGATTATTTTATATTATTTTTGCTAGGAGTGTTAAATTATTATTTTTGTTTCAATCATAGTCGATAAGAAAATGAAGCTGTAATTCTAGTAGAGTACACCAAACTCACCAGTAATTGAAGTTATCATCCAGTCATGGCATAGTACAGAATCATCGTTGGATAATGACTTTATCCTCGTCCCGATGATAGACCTGTTGTATATTTCTACTTGGGAATATTTTGAGGAAGGGTTTGTAAGTTCAATAAGTAGTAAACAATTATAATTAAAATATAATCACAAATGACATAAAAAAAATAATATACAAATTCATCAGTAGCAAGCATATTATCGTCACTGAAGCAATACCAATTTGTCTAAGCAATAAAATAAAAATAGTTCAGTCTTGAGAATGAAATTAAAGTTCACAAGCACTCGTTGTCTCTTTTAAAAGCTTTTTTGCTTTTACAAACTAATAAAATTATAGCTATTGATTTTTTTGCAACTATTTACAGTTTATAATCTTATTAAATGAAAGTTAAATTATTGCATCAAATTAATCAAGGTTTTTGTAATTTTATTTTTTGTTGGAACCATTCCAGGGTTATAAAATATGGCTTTTATCTCAATAATATTCTAAAAACTTGAAATTCTCCAGATTATATTGCATTTTACTTTATGAAAAGTTGGCAAACAGAGTTTGATTGTTCAAAAAACTTCCCGATTGAAGTTATGAGCTGACTGATGTCGAATTTTTTTTACGACTATTACTTCTTGCAGAATTTTTTCAAGTATGGCTTAAGTTTTTCCGACGGGAGGATTTTCCATAGTAAGCTTCTCAAAAGAATATATTTGCATTCTTTATGTTTTCTTGTACTATTTTTTCTTATTACTAGTGTTCAATTCATCACAATGAAATATTTTTTTCTCATTTTTCTTTCAATTCATATTTATTATTCATTCAGATATTTCACATTCGTCATTCATGGTTCATAAATATTTTATGGAATGAAAGATCTGTTTAAATATTAAATTTGAGTTTCAGATGTTCAAATTTTGATTTGATAATTAAAAAATATTTTTTTAAATTCGAAAAAAATATCCCAATGCCTCTCTCTAATACAATTATAATTCTGATCTATCATATGTTTTGGAAATAAACAAGTGAAGATTACTCATGAAGAAAATGTTTAAAATTTTAAACTTATCTTCAATCGGTTTTTTTATATGAATTAAATGTTCTTTATTCTAGGAACTAAAAAATTTTCCAAAAAAGTACTCATCTTCGGGTGTAATTTATGGAAACTTATATACACATTATAAAATTTTTAATTCATTTAATATTTTATTTCTATTGAAATAACTCTGTTAGTTTAAAGTCGTTTAATTGCTATTCATATTTTGTATCATTTTATTTAATCCAAAGAAGCCTAATCTGTCAGTATTAAATCAACTCTTCTTCTCTAGTACTGTGTACTTCTCATTAATTTCTTGAATAATGAGAGATTCAACACTAAGACAAGATATAACATTGTATAACTTTACTTTGTGACTTGGTGTTATTCAGTAGACTTGATAAAAAATTAAATAAAATACAAGAAACGAAAAAAGACAATGTCTGTATAGAAATAGAATCATATCTGTTATCAACTTTTACGAGGAAATAAGAGAGCTTTTTCGTTAAAAGCTCTTGAAGGTAAAACGTCATGTATCAGTATAATTCTATTCTGCGTATAGACGAAACTTCAAGAGTATAGAGAGAGTAGAGAAATCGAGAAATATTTTAAGTAAAAGCTCTAGAGGAAATATATAGAAGTGAGAAAGTGCAACGAAGGAGAATAAAAGGGATGAATGTAGATGACGGGTAGCCTCGTAGGAGTATAATTAAATTTAATTACATAGTTCACGGCACCTAGAAATGCATGTGAGATTTCAGAACATAAATTACTTGACATTGTACACGCATGTTCGGCTTTCTATATAAACCATTTACATTTTCTGCACAAATTGTATTTTCCTGCTTTCATTTTCCTCATTTCTATCTATATATTTGAAGGCTAAACTTTACATAAATATATGTATTATGTCGCTTCTGTTAGATAAATACAAAGTACTTCAATTATGTGTGTTATTTCACTTTCATATTTAGGTATATTTTGTTTATCTCTGCATTCAATTGAATGATTAACAGTCAATTAACAAGTAAAAGCGAATTTAAATGGCCATTCGGTAACTGTCAACTAAAAATATTCTTTTAATTTTCAAAATAATTTTAATCATTAATAAATTATTTTGAATACTTCCTATATAATACATTGTTTTTATTAATTTTTTCATCTAAAAACCCTTCTTGAAATATTTCTGGTTTATCTTCAACCTGGACAGGGTTATACAATAGAGCAGTGATTGGTTAATGTCTAAGCCATTATTGTACATGACAACCAATGGTGGTCCAGTCATGGGCAATAACTGAATGATATAACACCAATCAAACATTCTCTTCGTCAGAAAGAAATCTTTATTTAAGAATTCTTGATGTTTTTCCTGAAATTGAATTATCTTCAAATAAAATTGAATAACGGATACATTTTTCACATTTGAAGGAAAAGTTAAATTGAGTTTAAGTTGAAGTTTTTTCTGGGTAAAATTGATTGACTAGATTAACAATAATAATAGGATAACTAGACTGATATTTAGGTCATTAAAGAGGGAGTTGAGATGGTTGTAGCAGTACAAGGGTTGATAAGAGGGTTAATGTAATCATTCCTGAGTGTTGCATCTGGGGAAGTACGTGTCGAGGCATGCCGCTTGTACGTCCGTTGGTACAGTGATCAACTTTGTCTTGCCTCTTGTACGTTCGCGATTGTCAGAGAGGGCGGAAACGAGGGAAGAAGTTGAACAGGCGACTAAAGGAAGGGATGAAAGTACTCTTACACTTTACGAGGGTCTTCCACGTTCGAGTAGATAAATACGTATGTTCTAGTTGTTCTACGTGACCGCTCGTGTACCTTCGTATTCAATCTGCATTTTTTTTTGCTTTTTTTGACTCTTTCTATACACTCTTGCATTTTAAATTTCTCGGACACTCTCTAGATTCTGTCCAAGTTGATCAGCCTGTTCGAAAGCTTTACTACCTAGGCCACTTTATTTGTTCAGTTAAATAAATGTTTGTCGACAGTTTTACAGTGAGTTAATATTGGAGTTAGAACATTTCTTAGATACTTTGTGAAGGATCAAAAATAGAAGATTTATGAATTCTTAGCTTTTTAATAATTTTACTTTCGAGGATGATCAACTTTTGAATAATCAAAGGTAAAATTTTTTTTTTTACCTTTAATTTTTGCTGCAATAAAATTATTATTTTTCATTTTCTCCTATAATTATGTAGATAAAAAAAACCTTATAATTATGTTAAGCAGCAGAGTTGAAGAAAACTTTATTGCATTGGATAAAAATTTAATCATCAAACAAAATAAAAAATTTCCAATCTCGTTGAAGTAGTAATATCAAGGCTCGATCAGACACTCTAGTAAAATAATTGTTTCTCAATAAATTCAATTGAATATTGAACACTTTCATTATTTTTCTTATGATTGTTTTATATAATTGACAGTTATAAATGAATGTTAATTAGGCTATAATTCAATTAAAACTAAATGATTGCTGTGGAATGAAAAAATATATTCTGTGACTAATCTTGAATAATAAATTGGCAAGATATAGTCCAAAAGCGTGATAAAGCTAAGATGCAACAATGACTATTAATTTACGGTGGTAGTGTAGCAATCAATTACCGTATCTGGCTTCTCTAGATTCTCGACTCTGTCCCCTCTCTTGGCAAAATGGTCGCTAGGTTGGTTCCGAGAACAATCTATCTATACCTTAACAAGTTTCTCGAAGTTTGTGTGTATGAGATAGAACAGAAAAGCCAGAGGCTATAACTTTACAGAAGCCAATGTTTGGATTTCACTCGATAGGATTTGTTGCAAAACTGTAATTAAGTGATTTATTAATATATTCTCTCTAATAAATGAAACTACATGGGCTTTCACATGTTGTGTAATGAATATTGAAGTTAATTAATTATTTCTTGGATATATTTCTAACGAAAATTAATAATTATTTATGTTGATTTTGTACTAGAACAGCATAACTAGTGTTTATGTAGTTAATCAATGAACAAAAAAAATTAATTATGTAACGGAATATAATTTTTTAGAGATCCATAAATTACTTGGTTTCTAGATATTAAATTGTAAGCTAATAAAATTGAGTTATCATAGCGTCTGATAATACAAATATAAAAGATATTAGATACTCAAATAATAATCATGGAGATAAATTATCGACAATGACAATATTAATTAATGAATATGACAATTATTGTAGAAATATATAATAGTAAAACACTGTGATGTTCGCAGTCCAATGTTGTCATAGTACCCGCATGAGAACATGACAGATGGCTTTTCGCAATTTAAGCACAACAGATATTTAATTAAACCTTAATTATGGCAACTGTAAACGTGAAAATTCGTGTCTTCAACAATACAACTATTTTACCTCAGTAAATTATTCATAATCTAGATTTGTAACAATTTCTTGCCTATTGTAATTTTCAGAATATTTTGACATTTTTTTCCTTTTTTGTTTTAACATTTTTCTATTCTTTCCGTATCTCCAAGTACAAGGGTCAATCTTGAATTCTGCAAGTTCCTTTATCCCTATTGAGGTTTTGCGACAATTCCGTTCCGCTCGTAATGGTCTTGACAATTCTGAGAATACGTTAGATATTCAGGCTTCATAACATTCCGTCCTTCTTCGTTTTGGGATTCTATCTGTTCAAATAGCTTATAAGTTATCTCCGACGTAATTACCGGGACATTGTCACCGTCACGATGATTTCGAGTTACATTCACTTGAGATAAAAGCCAATAGATCTGCTAGTCCTCTTCTGGTATCTTCGAGAGCACTAGTTGTAAATCTGGTAGGAACATCTATATCAGAGGATAGAGGAAGTCTCTTGGAAATTTTACCTCGAAATTTTTAAATCATTTTTTTCATTATAAATAATTAGTTTTAAGCTAATAATCAAGTAAAATAGTTTTGCCAAAAATAAATTATTAATTATTTTGTGTTTTAATTCTTCATGTCTTCCGGTTTTGATCTCAAACACAGGTGGTCATTACATTAAGTGAAAATTCATTTAGTTTGTAGGAAATATCTAACACAGAAGCTCCAAGTGGCTAGAGATATTTTCATGGTTTGAATTGTAGAGAAGAATAAAGGCAGAGACTTGGTTCCAGCATATTTGTAATATATGTATGTAGCTGGCACATTTGTATATATATTTCCTTGTATCCTATCCCTTGTCTACTGTTGAGTAAATACGTCCTTCATTAACATGGCGTCAGCTTCGAATTTACAAGAAAACAAACAGAACACGATTGTCAAGGCCGAGATGAACTCAAAGAGAAATAAAGGGAGTGCAGAGACCTCCAGGTCTGGAATTCACAGGCTCAATTTAAACTCGAATCTTTGAATTTCATTTGTCACTTTTGTCTTCTCGTCCTTTAATTAAATCTCTTTGTGGTTTCTATATTGTTTTTATGTAGAATTTCATTCATTTACAGAAAATTCATAGCTAGAATATTTTTCATTTCAATTTTTTCTCAATAGATTCTATTCATAATTTGTTCATTTTTATAAAACAGAATAATTATGAAGAAGTATATTGAAATGAGTTCTCAAAGTAATTGAGATAAATATAAAATATTTATTTTATTTAGCTTTGATAAGAGACAAATAATAAAATGAATTCATTTGTAGGAACAAAACCGACTCAATGTAGGAATGATTTATTTATTTTGCATAATTTTATTTTTTTCTTAATTTGTGAAAAGTATCAAAGGAAAGTGGAAAATTATCTTTGGTCCTTGAGTTCGTTTAATGCTCTGGAAAATTGAATTTCTCTAAACGTTAGTAGAGACTCTGTTCTCTGTTTCAACTCGACTGGAAAAGTGGACGTAGGTACCTTGTTGGACCACATGATTTTATTATGCAGAATACAATTTTTATATTTTTATATCTGAAGATCTTTTACATCTGAATTTTAGTATTTCTTTAATCATAAAAATATATCTCTCGAATAATTCTTTTGGCATTTAATTGATTAAATATACTCAGGATTCATTTGAAGTAACTTTATAAATTTCAATTATATAACGGGAGTTAATGTCAACTTCTGTTGGAATAATATTTCAAGAACAATTGTCACAAATTCACTAGATTACTCAAGTTTTTATTACATTCAAACTGCGACTTTTTTTCTCCTAGTTAATAATATTTATTTGAATTAATATTGCGCTTTTTTATATTTTTATTTCAAGAAAGGCATGAGCAATAACTAGAAGATAATAATAGTCTAAAATATTATGTAGGAATACAGGTTTTATTTCTTCTTTTAATTTTATTTCTCTTTAATATACTTGGTTATAAAATATTCTTCTTTTTTATATTGCTTCCTTGATGTGGTCCGTTTATTCATGAGTTTAACTTATTCAAGAAATAAAAGAATCCCTTCAAGAACCTTTGAATATTTCAAGTTTACATATCAAAGTTTGATATCGATGGATATGAGTTCAAAGTTTCAAAGTCTATACGTATTCCTAATCATCTCCAACCTATCCTGGTAGTTAGAGAAAATTGATTCTATTAAAATAAGTTCAATCTTAAATCAATAAATAATTTTAGTTTTTCATCAATTACTTTGTATTTTATTTATTCTATTTGTTAAAATAAATTAGTTAGTTGAAGAATTCCTTCTACTTGAGAAGGAACTTTAGAAATGATTTTAAGTGAAATAATTATTTTTTTATTTAACTAAGACAAATAGCATCAGTATAATTGAAGGTTTCCATCGCTCCTTATTTGAGAACTTACATTTCCACCAGTATAAAGTGAAACTGCCACTTGGTCTTATTTTATCACTTGGCGTTTTAACTAACTTTGCAGTCTTGAAGAAACTTTACAGTATTGTCTTTTTATTACAGCTATATTATTAGGTCATAACGTCTGCTTGAAAGGAAGGTTTTATAGTCTTAGTTCATAACAATAATCCATGATAAAGTCTTTGTAGTAAAGTCTTTTGAAAATTTATTCAAAATAGTAAAATAATTTGAAATAAAAAAAAAAAAAATATACAAATTGCGGTAGTTTCAATATGTTTTACAATAAGTGTAATAAAGACGTAGTTGAGCATAAAAACTTATATTTTATCACAAAATTCTCGACAAAATCTTGGAGAAGTGAAGATGTCTCTGACAGAAGGTTCATGATATATTTTTCTAATATTTTCATATGAGATGTGAAAATTTATTTTAAGGATTTAATAAAAATTTTAGTTCCTTTATGATTAATTTTAACAATATCCAGTAAATCTGAAAATCTCTCTCATTTTTTTCAATAATAAATAACGCCAACATTATTAATAAAAAAAAACCACATTTCGTAAAATATATTTCTGAATCTATGAAGCACAAATTTAATAAGTTTTAGAGCCTGTAAGAAGTATGTTTATTTATTGATATATTCAATATAATAAAGAGAAAGGCTTCAAAGAATGTGTTTTATTATAAGATAAGAATCTCAAGAGAAATATATCAACATTCTTAGAAGCTCGTAAGCCCAAAAGAGACTATTGAATTGCCCTATCCTTTCTATCTCTTTTCCACCTTATGGTTTGGAATCCCGTGTCAAGCCAATTCCGAGACAATGATTCACTGAAGGACGAACCAGATACTGTGACAAGAAACAATCCCAGGTTTTCCGAGTAAGCAAATCCCTTATTTTTCGTTTCATACTCTTCAAACTATTCTTATTTCTTTCGGTTTCATCATTTTGCAACCATCCAACCCAAGTATCATATGTGTATGTGTGTTCTTTGGTAGTCGATCGTCAGTGAAAGATGAAATAAAAAGATGTTTTCCTGATGGCAGTGTATTGAATTTGTACGCGGAGTATCCACAAAATACAGGATATGAAGAATGTTACTATCGTCATGTAGGTTCTCTTTCGTCTCCATTTTTATTATGGAAAATATTTCATTTTAACTTTTTTTTTTATTTATTATTCCTAAAATTTTTATTTTTAGATATTGGATAAAATACAATGAAAATAGACATGTGTAATGTAAATATCAAAAGAATGTGTATCAGAATGTATTGAGGGAATTTATATTTTGGTAAAATGTGAACATTAGAAATTTTTATTTGGTCGAAAGTTAGATTTTTATTTTTCATCTTTTATTAATCGAAAAATAGCTTTGAATTATAAATAGTCAATAAAGCTAAAAAAGACTTATCACATAATTATGGAATTATTTCTACTTATGCGATCAGAGATTAAAAATGATATTGATAAATTGATGAAAAAGAGTGGATTAATATTTCTAAATTTCCTCTTATATGTTTAGTTCTAATAAAACCTAAAAGATGTGCTGGTGAAAAATTACTCACATTTTTTTTTGTAGTCAGAAGTATATATTTCTTTTTAGAATCCAGTCACGTTTTTTGTTACTCCCTCTCTGTTGATTACCCTTCTAACCAATCATATATCTACTGTTGCTGTGTACAAATGGATTCTATTTATTATAAAAGGTATTGTTATCTTGTAAATTGAGGAATTTAACATGTTAAATAGAGCAAATTTCATTTTTTATTATTTCAAGTTTATTATTAGTAATAAATGCGCATTGATAATGAACTGACCAAGAGCATATTGTGAGAGAAAATGTAAATCAATAGCAAGTGGTTTGGTTAAAATCAACATTCATCTACGTGGTGGTGCAAAAGTCTATTATAATTTCGAGGTACGCAAACATTTGTGTATTTTTCGTTGTAGAGTTTCATTTTATAATTAAATGGACATGCTTAAACATATTCAAGGATTTTGCTAATATTTTTTAAACTGACTATCACGAAAATTAAATCAAAAATACACCTTTTACTCTTTTCTTCCTGGAAAATATATTAATAAAAATATCAGTCATCTTTCGTGGTCTGAGTGCGACTCATAAGGCACACATGACTAATTTCCCAGTGAAAAATCCACTTAAAAACGGTTGGGATTCGCAAAATCGGACCCCATTACAATAACTTCCTACTGGGAAGCTACTCAATAAAGTAAATATAATTTTTTATTTTATTTTTTTTAATGTATTAAAAAAATATTCTCGCTAATTATCATGGATGAGTGTTTGATAAAAAATTTAAATTAATATTTATTTAACTAGCAATAATTCATTTCCAACATTATAATGTAGATGTTAATTATTTATTAATACAAGTTTTACGAGTGCCAAATGATGCTATTAGAATTTTATTTGAATTAAAATTAGGAAAACCATTATCGCAAAAATTGGTATTCACAAAATGACGTGCTTTGATTAATTATTCATCAAGGATCTCTTTCATTGATTGCTCCTCTATAAATATATTCAATTCACTAAGTAATTAAATATAAAAAAAATGGAACCCCTATCAGTTCAAATTATCAATTAAATAAAAAATTTAATTTTATTTGACATCTTTCTTTTAAATATTTACTTTAGATAAAGGTGAAGTAAATACAAACAGAAATAAATGATAAATGATACAAATGATAAATAATTATAAAGAATGAATAAAGATGGCTTTATCTAAGCCAAAAGCAAGACTTGACTTTGAATATTTACCTCATCAAAAGAAAGATGGATAAAAGAGAAATAAAAGAAGTGACGAAAAAAAAAACAGTGTCAACGTTTCTTCCGGAAGGAAGTACATTACAATGATGCAACGAACGCGGTAATTACTGCGGTCACTGCCTTTTCTTTCCATTTTATTTATTTTAAAAGTCTTACGCTTCCGGAATCCTCTTGTAATTATACAGTAAAGCTGTGACTTTATTGTAAAAAATGAGCAAGTCTTTTATAAAGCTGATTGAAGGGGTGAAAATGAGCAACTTCCTGTCATAAAAAAATAAATGGCCTCACCTCACGATTCTTTCTAATGGTTGTCTATAGAAATGGCTGCAGTTACTACTGTGACGGAAGTTCAAAGTTAAGGATTTTAGTGAAGATAATTATAACATGAGCTGTAATTACTCATCGTATGTTTAATTGTTAAAAATACAATATTTATGTACGTATTTTTTAGAATATGTGCTAATTAAACAGGATAAAAGCTTTCGCATTTTTGATTTTTTATAGCAAAATTAAATTATAATTAAAAAAATGTTTTTTTTTTTTACAAAAATTCTAACAATAATATTCAGCACCTTAGTGAACATTTTTATTTGACGTGTTAAAATAAAAATAGAAATTTATTTTCCATTTATCTCTGTGTATCTATTCTAAAATTCAGTTTAAAATTGAGAAAATTTATCTTTTTTGATTGTCTTGTATGAATATGTTAGCATTGAGATCAAACAATGTGGATTTACCATAAATTTATTTCAAATTCTGTATTAAATTGTTATCCATAGAACAACGATTGTAACTAAAAAATTGTTTGATAGAAAAAAAATTGAAACAGTGTGAAGTTAAGCTTAAATGTATTGAGTTTTGGGAACCATGCACTATTGGGTTTTGAATCGTTCATGACCGATAATCCGGAAGAGAAGTGACGGTACTGGATGTTGGTCGTGGTAATGTAAATATGTTTTATTCTCGCTATCAACTATTTTATAAACATGTGTAAACGAGAATTTTAGAGTAACTGATTTTGTGCATTAATAACTGAATTTTTAATGAAAGCTTTTATTTGACCGATTTTATTTTAATAATTAATTCATTTTTTTTTTTTGCTCTAAATAATATTTTTTTGCTTCTATCCGGCTTTATTTCTCATTGAATACATTTATTTAAATGTTCGGCTTAAAGTTAGTTTAAATTTGGTCATGATAAGTTCTTTCTCACGACAAAGTCCAAGCTCTCAATATTTATGCTGCTCTTAATGTTTCAAAATACACGTTCTTCAAGCTGACTAAGCTAACGGAAAAAAAGGACAAAACCCTTTATAATGTTCCTTTGAATACGCTGCTATTTTTTCTCCTATTTTATTTAATTCGAAATTTCTATTAATTTGAATAATTAAGTTAATAAATCGGATGTAACATATTGCAATCTATAAAATGATAAATCAATCATTTGAAGATATTCTGTCATGCAAGAATACTCTATTTGAATTTTTTTAAAGTGTTTTTAACAAAATTATTGAAACAAAATAAGTAAATCAAGAATTATTCAGAATATTTTTTCATTGATATTTTAGATTTGAGAATATGGTTTTTTTTTTATTGAAATGAGTTTGTTCACTCATGGAAGAATATACAACAATTAATAAAGTTATTTCAATTGATAACAAACAAAGTAATACGCCGATGTAATTTACCAGAACAATTGCGAATAATTTCAGACAACAAAGAGCGCAAACTTGATATATTCCAAGTGGCATTATTTTATACTTGGAAATCTAGCAGAGCCTCTAGAAGTCCTCAAGGAATATTGAGGATAGAAAGGACTATCCGGAAGTAGTTCTACGAAACACATGCATTTATTCAACACAGTCAAAGCAATTCCAGCCGGCGGGAAAAGTGCTACAAAAAATGAATAGACCAATTTTCTGTTTCAAAAGACGCCTTGAAGCCACGAATTGTCAGGATTTTCCTGCATCCATACTCTACATACCATCCTCTTAGTGATGTTTCGTGCCATTCACCATCCCTTACAGCTCTATAAAACCTCCCTAGTTCGAACCTTCTCGAAAAGAGGACGATGGGATATAAGTATCAAAACGACACATACTACCCTCGTTCAACGTTTATGGGGACGTAGATTTTTATTGTATTTATATTCTTGTGTACATATGAGAAGAAAGGCTGACTAAGGGTAGTAGAAAGAACAAAAGCAGATAGCAGGCTTGATTTAGATGAGATGAAAAATATATTGTGAAATGCCACTGGCTGTTCGCACGGTGCCAATAAAGTTCACAGACCTGTTTTCTAGAGACGCTTTGCCTTTTTCAGTTTTCTCTCTCGTGGTAGCGCAACTTTAGTAAATAGTGAAATATGCCCTCGAAATGAAATGAGATTTTCCTCAATTTAGCAGGTTGAGCTAAAGAATATGTTGTTCCAGATAAAACAAAAGTAGTTGATACTTTTTACTGGAATTTTTTTTTCTACTTGCCACATTCCATTTTTCATCTATTGGAATATTAAATCTATATTTTTTACTATTTCAAGTTTTATTAGTTATTTGTTGAGTTTATTACTTCGTTCAATAAAGAAAAGAATTTTTTAAATATTTTTTTGTTATGGTTTTATGTTTGTCGTGTGTAAATTCCTTGTACTCTTGACAAAATATTTTGGACATTAAATCAAAGCCTTAGTATTTTAACTATGAATACAATAATTTATGATACGTGTGAGAGGGTAAAGAAACATTCATTATCCACGAAGTAATTCATCTGATCGTTCGCCAGTGGCGCAGACGCGTTACGATGCACAAATGGGTCAAGTAGAAATATGACGTGTTTATCCGACAAATAGGTGAACGAACAAATGTTAGTATATGTGGGCTTTAGAAAATGTTTACTCGACAGTCGACTAACCGTGAAACATCGAGATTCTGCTTGTTAAATTATTGAATTAACATTTATTGGTTTGATAATAATTTCAAAGAAAAAAAAATTACCATTTCAGATGCTCATTCACATTTATTTATCATTCATTCAAGTGTTTTAGTATTGGTGCAAATGATTTTTACATAAAAAAAAATTCACTATTGAATAGAAAAAAAAACCACTAAACATTCGTATGAAAATCAAAAAATTGTTAGGTCATGATTCCAATGGATTTGTAATCTAACAACTTTTATTACCAAAAACAGTCGTTAAATTATTTTCATAACTTTAGAGTATTTTTTCACACCTCAATTCCGACACATGAAACACCATTGACAATAAAAGCTCCTATACTCAACTGGTGATTTCAATTATATATAAAGTCAACCAATAAATCCTAGTTTTATAACAGATAGTAAATTTTATAGCGATGCGACATCGATCAATTGGATGGGGGCAAATCATACACTATTGATCAAGAATTCATTCCATATCAGTCGTATAACCGACGGAGAAAAATATCCCCTTGCTGCAGAACGAATGGAAGGTCTGCTCTAGCAACAGTCATGATTCTTTCACCGTCTGCCACAAAAATCTGTAGATGAAACAAAACAAATCCACAACTGCAATACTCACATACATCGAATACAAGTTGTCCTTTAAAAATTATCTTCTTTTTATTTTCACTGCCTAGCCGACAGTTATGATTAGAAGATATCAAACAACATGGCTACAAAACTTACACAGTTGCATCTCTCATGTTATTCAAAAAATTAAAAAATATCAATCAACACCTTTGAATATAACTTTTTGTTTGTTATTAAATAAAAACTGAATTTTGATTATTTCCAGAAGTTTGATGAGTAAGAAAAATTATTTAATTGAAATTTCTTCCGAAAGCTTTTAATGATATAATTCAATGATTCTTCCTAATTTTGTGTGTAAACATAAGTGATTAAATTGATAAAAATTCAATATTTGTATCATTTATCACCTCAAGTATCTTAAAACTTTTTGATCCCTTTATAAATGTGTTTAGATAAAAATAATACCTCAGAATCTTTTGTCAACAGTTTTAATAAACCATGAATACATCATACGTGAAATTAAGAAAAGCAAATTTTGAGTATTAAACTTGAAAAAAGAAATGAAACAAATATTTTTTTTGAGTTAATAATTAAAAATAAACAATTTAGGAAAATGTATTTCATTACAGTAATAAGTTAAACTTTTAAGAAAAATCTTTATTCATGTTTTTTTAATATTCTTGTTCAATAAAATCGATAGAAAGTAGTAGGAATTTGATGCTTGTTATCGAAAATCTAAAGTGTCTTGAGTTTGGGTAATGAAAACAAAGCGCAAATGGCTTCAAACTTAATTGCTGCAGGGGATTTTTTTTTTGAGGGGATGTAACTGGTAAGTGAGGCAATAAATAAACTAGTCCAAAATATCACAACGAGCGATACGCAATTATTGGCAGGATGTCCTCGTTTTATAGTACAGTTATATACAAACACACTTTTTTAAATACTTTTTCTCTTTTTTTTTTTAACATTTAGTTCTCCATGGAGTCCTGTATCGTATTGATGATGTCACTTTTGTTATCGAAAGTTCGTGAATATTGCCTGCGAATCACCATTTCATTCTCTTTTCCACATTCTACTGATATTGGTTCACTTATCTCCTATACTATCCTCTAAAGTCTCGTCGGTTTTTCTCTCTTTTTTTTTTTTTAACTTTTCAAAAATAATAGGAGAATCAATCGCCATTTATCTATCAACAATGATTGACTTAGTAATTTACTCAGGTCTATGTTCGATTTGTTATTCATTGCATGAAAAAATTTTTTCATTCGATTCTATATCTGATTGTTTTAAATAAAAGATCAATTATAAGTGAAATTTATATGCAATTGCTCTCCGATATTTAATTCAATAAAAATAGAGTAAAGGTACATTATAGATCATTGTGCATTCTTTTAAAACAAAATAATAATTTGTTGCATTTTAAGACGATCCATATTTGTTGAGAGTAATATTGTTTATTTTCGTGAAGATAAAAATGAACTCCCATATGGAATATTCTACAACTATTTTTTTGTTTGGCTTAGTCTATATACCTTTTTTAATTAAGAAGATTGCATTGATGAAAAAGAATCATGAGATATTATCATGAATTTTATTCTGATCGAAACGATTAAACTTGTTTTTTATTGAAAGTACAAATTTCCAAAGAGTGACCACACAAAAAGACGCTAAGCACAATCGAAAAGAGTTTAGATCGACAGGAAATTGTGATCCATTATCGGTTGATATATTACCGACGTGAAATATAATCGTTTGTAGATTTTTTCCATGAGATAGAGCTAAGTCCATGCTCTCTTTCGATCGTTCAACTTCACTTACTCTTAATCTCAAACTGCGAAAGATCGGAAAGAACTTTATTCGAAGCGTAGGAGACTTTGGAGTAGCACGCGAAGAATTCAAGTCCAAGACTTCCTGAACCTCTTTTCTATTGCCATTTTCTCTTGTCTTTCATTTTCTACTCTCAATCAAATGGTTAGCTCGTGATCAAACGATCGAGTGTTCTCTTCGTAAGCCAGTCAATGGTAATTGGAATGACTCACGAAGAAGAGAAATAAACCGATTCTGAAGCTTGACTCACCCTCTCTCTACAAGACGTTTGGCAATCTCACGTATTTGCTGGCCATGTGTATTTACTATAAGTCTGCAACTTTACGGAATGTATCTTTCTTTTTTTTATTCTCATTGTCCTTCCGGGAGATTATTTTTATTTGTCTTTTAGGATTCCGTTATCTCCACCAAAAGCATTTCCGAAATTGAATCTTCAGATCCCAAGTTTCGTTTGCAGATATAAAATAAAACTTGAAATTCTAAAAAAATTTATTTGTATTTTATATTTTGTATTTTATGTTGCATAAACTTTTTTTGACACAACTGGAATTTGTTATTGATTTTTCTTTTATAGTTTCACCGGATATATATTATGTACAAAGTAAAACAAATAAATATACGAAAGATTTTATGTGAAAAACGTATATCTGTAGTAATAGTTAATAAAATTCTTCTATATCTTCTTATTTTTCAAAGTAAAATAAAAAAAAATGTTAAAGCATAGTAAATAAAGCATGGAATATATTTTCAAGAAACTCAGTTGGGTTAGTAATTTTATTGAAACATGCATCGAAACTGTGCCACATAATTTTCTGTTTTATTTACTATTCATTTACATGACTTCATTTCTCAATTATTTAAAAATATTTTAGATTTAAGTCAAATATTGATTATTAATAAAGTCAATAAGCCACATAGTTAATCATGAATTTTATAACTGTTTGATCAATGTTAATTATAGGATCAGTTAAGTAATATGATTATATCATTAATTATCTAGATATAGCTTCTTTCGATAATATTTTCCTTAGGGATTCTATCTTTTTTCGGTTCGTTAAGCATTCGTCGAGGTCAGAATTCTCGCGTCCAGTAAGATTATCCGCTCAACGGGTCAGTTCGTGTGATTATGGGTCAGCTTGATAGAGCACGTCGTCCTTCTCTACAGCAAACCTTCTCCGACCCCAGGTTAATTATAAAGGGAATCATCCTTCTGTGGATACTGAGGTAACAGTATCCCTCATTCTCGACAATCCATCTTTGTGGTGGAAACTTTAGTGATTTTAATTCAAGAATAGGATGCAAATGGAAATTATATCCCTTTAAAACCTCCAGATCTCAAAGACAATGACTAATTCACTTGACTATCGTTATGAAATTTCATGTATAATGAATAGAAATGCAAGGTTTATATGGCATTATGCATTATTAAACGGTTATGTTGACCAGATTTTTTTTTTGTTCCTTTTAAAATGTGACAAAGCTTTTAGGCTTTATGAATATGGTTTATGTATGTTATGAATTTCTAATATTTATTAAAAAATGAACTCGTAAAGATTTTTATATATAATCTGTTAAAAGGTTTTCAATTTTAGATTTTCATCGATTATTAAATTAAATAGTTAATTGCTGTTTCAATAAAATTTTATTTTAACGTAGGAATTAATTTTAAATAAACCAGTTATTGAAGAAGAGTTGTTCTAAAATTTTAATCAAAGATATTTACTGTACATTTTTCTATTTTATTTTTGAAAAAAATCAATGGACCACGAATTTTTTAAATCCAATATTAAATATTTAAATTTGATAAAAATTCATTTTAAACTTCAAAGAACATAGTTATACATACATAGCCTTAATATAAAAGATTACAGTAATTTTGAAATTAATTTTTCTGATTTTATTTTCATTTAATTTCATCTTAAAAACATAAAGTATTTAGTAAATGTTGAGGAAGTATCAAGTATCAATCTTTTAATGAAATTCCGGAAAGCATGTGATGTAGTTGAGAGATAGACGATATGGTCGACGACTATACTGACCGATAATATCCATATTCAATGGCTCCAATGGTTTATGTCTATGCTTCGTAAATGCATGCTCACAACCATAATTGAATGATGGCCGACGAATGATATTAGTGCAGCGAGATTGGCACCGGGACACATTGAAATGGTCATGCATGGTTCAGAGTCAAGAGGATTGAAAAGGAGGAGCAGAGGCTGGTAGAGAGTGAAGGAGTGTCTCGTGTAGTGGCTAAGGTATAGATATATTGATAGATGTATTCTCTCTCTCTCTCTCTATTCTCCATATATATATAAATAAATTTCTCTCTATATCCATATATGTGTATGAACATGTATTGAGTAGAGGTTCGGCGATGATTCACATCGAGCGAACTTGTGATGCTCATTATTCCCTGCAGTCAGTTCAGAGGTAGAGGATGAAGCGAGGGCTGGTCCACGTAGGAAATGCTCTTTGCCAACGATCATATCTGACCGGACGGTGTTCCGACATGCCTCGGTGCAAATTCTCTCTCGCACGAGGATTGGGGCTTATCGAACATCCGTCTGACTGAGTTTAATGGCACGTGTGATGGTCGAAATTGAGGAATTTCTCTCCAAAATGTGTAGACAAAATTATGTATCTCTATTATAACTTTGGGATGAAAATAAGGAGGCGTTAATAGTTATTATCAATTAACAAACTGAAAATTAAATTTGATTACTAGTTACAATATATATGCATACATTCATAACTCATCAACGACTCTTTGAATAAATTAATGAATTCTATCCAACTGTTACGATAATTATCCAAACTATTAAATTCCATCACAACATTAGTTATCAGTTGTAATATTTGTTTAGTCAATTGAAACAAAAGAAAATCTTGCTAATATTTTGAAATTAATCATTTGCATGTTAATTAATTAATTAAAAACTGCTGATAAGGTATATTGTTGATAATGAAAGTATAAAATTTAAGGTACATTATATTGTTTATGAGTAAAGTTATAATCATGCAGTAACTTATTCAATGTGGTATAGTTTTGAACACGTTATTCTATTGTTATTAGATGCAAAGTTCCAAACTCTATATGAAGATCAGAGGAAAAGCTGGAGCTTAGATCATGTAATAAACCGCAGTAACTGATTATATAGTATTAGTGAGGAAATATTGGAAAATACTTTAGAGACTTGAATGTAATATTTGGTTCGCGGTTTTCCTTATTTCACTATAAACACTCAGTTGTAACTTTAAGGATTCTATGGAATAAGAATTTTGATTTTAAATTAATTCAATTATCAGTTTGTATATAATTAAAACCATGACAGTTTTGTAATTAACTATTGTTGAAAATAAGCTATATTTTGTGTTGAAAAGTTGTTTAATTTTCAGCTTCATTGATCTCAATCATTACTTCATTATTTTTGTTCTTATTTCATTTTTTTATAAAAAAAAATGTGTAGAAGAATTAGATGAGAAATTTTTCTGTAGTTATCAAAAATGTTTTACGCTTATTTTATCGACCACCAATCAATTTTCTGTGTGATGACGTTGAATGATTTATATCTTGAACTGTGTTGTTAGCGCATATTACCTTCACAGGTGTACAACTGAACTTTACTCTCTGTATATTTCTGTATTTTTATCCGTATTGAATTGTATAGTAATAGGAAAAGGAGTAAAATGAGTTAGTATGACCAAGCAGTATTGTAGCAACGGGTGCAGATGTGAGTTTTGCGATTGATTTCGCATAGCATCCACCTACCAACTATTTTTATTCGTCTGAATGCAAACCATCATTCGGGAAATATTGTTTCTAATATTAAATCGATAAAAACTTTTTTCGTATTCAATTCATACCTTTTATCTTGAAAATTGATACATTCATCAATCTCTACATTTCCTCAAAAACTGCGATTTCAAATAGAAAATTCTTCTCATCATTTAATTTTCAAAATTCCATAGCATTTATATTAAAAATAAATAAAACTGCAGAGCTTCGTTTTAAGGATAAACTTACATATGAAATATTATGAGAAAACAGTTTTTATATAAATTTAAAGGAAGAAAAAATGTTTAAAATCCATTAAAAATTAAAAAAAATATTGCAGAAAAGTTGAAATGAGATTTTTTAAATTAAGTCAATTATTCAGAAGCATAAATAAACTTGTTTCTTTTTTTATCTAAAGTATTGATTAAAGAATGCAAATTTTTATTTGAAAATAAATTAAATGATTAAACAATGAGTGAAATTAGTGACTTGAATAGTATCTTGTTACTGTCGTATCAACATTACAAATCATATAACGAACATGCAGTTAAATGCACAGTCGGGTGCTTGTGAAGTTTCTTTTTTTTCTCTACTAGAATTTTCCGACATGATTTCTTGAAGCGCTAGCGAAGCATTTCCTACGCCAGCAGGTTTTCCGCGAGCGCTGCAGGGATTCGGGTCAGTTACGCCCCCTTCTTCCCCTTGCTCATTCAGTTTCCCTTATTCTCTTCTTCATTTTGTTATACTTGTACGAGTCGGCTATTTGCTAATATTTGAACACAATTAATATCTAGTTAGGCAACTTCAATTTGGCTATCACGAGATTGTTAAAATCTCTTTTTTTTTTTAACTGGAAATTTAGTCGAAGTGTCATGTTATTTACTAGTCTTGACGTCTGAAAAGGCTATCGGACATTAATAGTAAATTGAGAATGATTCTAAATATCCATTATGATTCACGAGTGTATACTCAAATGTCAATTTGATACAATAGCTGATTGGATGATCATAAACCCGTCGTATTGATGTTTGTTATAAATTTTCTACACTCAAGTCAGTTTCAATAAAGTTCTCTGCTGATATACTATTGATCTGCTAACATAGTCTATGCTATCAGAACATTCTGTATTTCTGCATTGTCGACACACTATCATTGATATGACACCTTTCTACTGTATAGCATTACGAAAATATTCGCGACGGAATAGTTAAAGCTCAAGTTAGAATGTTTTGAATAATAGTCAGAAATACATGCTTACAGATTTCATAAAATGAAAAATCTATTGAAAAATTTTTGAAATTCTTCAGGAATATGTGTTGTATTTTTTTGTATCAGGATTCTTTTATAAAGGGAATTTTTTTTAATAGTCAAGTCATGTCATTTAGGGCATCCACTTTTTTTAAAATATTTGCAGGGAAATAAATATTTTATTGATCGTGAAAATATTTGTAAAAAAATTTTAAAAGTATTCACTAGTAAACAATTTTTTTATAATTTAAAAATATTTTTATCTTCTAAAAAACCATGCTAAGAATTCGTAAAATGCTACAAGTTATTATTTAAAAAAAAAAAATATATGAATTAGTGAGCAATAATGAGTTTGCTATAAATTTTTTAAAACCTACTATTAATTAACTGATGGGTTTATGATAATATTATTATTAGTTGCCATCTAAATCACTAATGAAAGCAATTACTGGAATATTTTATGACATTTAGAACTACTTTAGAGCTACCCTTCAATTACCCTAAAATATTCCAACAATAATAAGCTTGACATAAACTTCAGTAGTTTATCAATTACAAGTTTACAAAAACTTGCGTTAAGCTAATTATTATTTGATAATGTGTATGTCCATTTTTGAAATTTTTAAAATTACTTACCACCACTAATTTTCATTCTAAGGTGGAAATAAAGGACAAATAGTAACTAATTGTCCTCGGAAAAGATATAATAACCGTTTTCTATTCTCCTAGTTACTTCATTTTGAATATAGTACGAGCTTTTAACCAACGAAAAGTTTGTGAGGCTTTGTTTCCGACCATTCACACTAGCAGTATACGCGGACGAATTTGAATAACTAAATTAGAAAATGTTTGTGAACTATCAAAATAAAACACAAATGGACTTCATACATCATACATACAATTTCTAAAGCTAACATTTACACTACAATTTTGTTTGGATATTCGATTATATTTTTCCTTCATAATATAGATCTCAAATAGATCTTTCCCTATACCAGTTATCAAAACCTTCGTCAATATATTTTTACTTGGATCAGAATGTTATCGACAGAATTTAGCATGGAAATTGATTTATCACATTCACCCTTCATATATATATATTCATCTTCATTGAAACTCACCCCTGATCTTCCTTACAGGGAAATAAATATTTCTCATGTGTTTGTTCATAGCATTAACATCAAGTAATTTCATGGATATTATCATACACTTATATTTGGTGATGTTGTTTTTCGTCACAATGTGTAAACCTGTTATTTTGAATATTTATCCACCGAAATTTTTTTTTGTAAGATCTATAGATTCTGTCACCGATCTGTATTTATTTTGCCATCATTCTCAAACCATGCTATCCACTGATATTTCGTGTATAAAGTGTTCTTAAATTAGACTAATGCTAAAAAAACATTCTGTAATGTAACAAATGTAATTTGTATCTACAATTCCTTAAAAAATATTATAAATATTAAATTTCCTCCAATAAAAATAAATTTTAAAAGCTCCAAATAAAAATCTCAATTTTAAACGTAATATTGCATCATTAAAAATGCTGTCAATGAAGTTCACTTCTTTTTTCTTCGCCTTGTTATTTCCTTGTTTAGTAATCCACCCTATTTTGGCTTTCAATCTGTTGTTTTTTTTTTCCTAAAAGTCACGTGAAAATCGTAGTGAACAAACGAGCAGTACTGAAGCTGTAGAGCAATCAGAAAGGTTTTTCCTCTATTCTAGTCTGGTTTTTCTGCCATTTCTTTTCTACTCGCCTACATCCCATCTTCCTTGTCCCATTGCTATCTGATGGTCCGTGTTAAATCGTCCATTATCCAATTGCTGTGGCGTACACATTCATGTACATTCGCACACGATTGATGGTGGTGCGTCTGTATACGCGACACCCATCAGAAATTGTACTGAAAGAAAGTAGGACGTAACCAGGCGCTTGAGAATTGCTCGAATTGCTTAACCATTCTCATTGTACCATTGCGGGTTGCTGCCAACCTATGTTCTTGTCTACATTCAATGCTTGAATTTACCGCAGACTCATCTTTAGTTTTTTTTTTTTTTTTTTTTCATTTACTAACTGCATTTCTTTAATCTACTGATAGTTTATTGACGTTAATTTGATCGTTTTAAAATCACATTTCTATTTCGCTCTATACATTCATTATTTTCCTTCTCTGTAATTTAAATTATAAATATTTTTGTTTTCAATTGAAACATAAAAGTTCACAATATGTCTAACTGATTTTCATATCATTTTTTTTCTTAATATTTTTTTACATCTGAAGCATTACAAACTTTAGATATAAAATAATAATCGTAAAAAATTATAACATTTCTTCAGCAAAAGGTTTCTCATTGTGATAAAACGTCATTATTTCCTGTTGGGCATGGTTGAAAACTTTTATGAGTTACGAGTAATATGTTTTTCCTTTAAGGTTTCTATTTTTACTACATTTTGTTGTAAACAGCAATCTATCTTCAACAATACGATTGCAAGAACTTATATATATATATTTATACATAAATGAAAAATGTTAAAAAATTTCTCGTATTATTGACTTAAAAGAGAAGCATTTAACGCCATATAAAATGATAATTCGATTATACTGTTAAATTAAAACGGATTAAAATGAAACTTTTACATTTTAGTAAAATGTCTTTAAATAAATTTAACCAAGAAAGTAAGCCGCGGCGTCTGATATATTATGCGATTGGCTTATTGAATAATGCAAACAGTAGAGACGTTTAAGCAGCCCTCGATTTCTCCATAACGCTTGACATTGATTCTTTGGCAACAGTATCCGTACTAGACAGCTAAAATAGCATTTAACTGATGATAGCACGCTGTGAGTAATGAAAAAAAAATCAAATGGAATCCGCATAAATATTAAATGCTAATGATTTGAATTTTTGTCTATTTTGATACAACATTTGATTTTATACATTACAAGCCTTTCTTATTTGAAGACTTTTATCTTTACCTCAGTTTCCTAACTTTGTGTATAACGTGCAAATGAGGTAAGTAAGACTGAAGGAAAAATGTGGCAATCAACATTCTGTAAAGTTCGCAGTTGATTAAGCGAATTAAGGTCGTTAGCGTTAAGCGAGAGTTTCTGTAACGACTAGAAAAGCATGTGCAAGAGGAAGAAGATAAACTTTAGAGATGATGCTATATTCAACCTGGAGTCTAAAAAATAGCAATATTTTTATACGTATTGAAGCACTAAGGCAATTTTATTATCAGTATAAATATAATATTTGTCATTTAGGTGTAAATTCATATATTGGAGTTTGAATAAATATACTGATTAACTAGTTGTTCAGATTAGAGCAATTGGTAGTTAATCTTTGAACATAAAGATAAGATTTGAGTGTTGACTGGTTTAATCGTCTGAAAAAAAACTTTAGAGGTTGGGGAAACACATAAACACGGGAAAAAGAAGTTTATGATAGTGTTGTTAAGCTAAATTATGTGATATGTTCCAAAAGAGGGTAGGAAATAATATACACATTAGATAGAATGTGACAGTAAAATTTGTGCTCAAGTAATATTTTTATTATTATTAAAAATTAATGTTTTGAAACATTAAATTATCATTTTCTTTTGATGAGCTTGAAGATAAGGTTACTACTGGTAGTTTTCTGGTAGCTGAAAAATATTAGAATAATTATTGAAAATTCGAACAAAATGAGTCTAAGCTCACTTCGTATGGTTTTTTTTTTTATTATAAAACAAACGGCTGGACTGAATTTGTTAAAACTCTTTTCAGATCTTTGTTATTGTTTAATTTTTCGAATGAAATTGGTCTAGAGTCAACATCTTCAGTGTTTCTCGAGATATCAATAATCAAGATATAAATTGTACGTCTTACGGCTCACGTTGTTTGTTGTGTGAACTACCTTATGTATGTGTTCATACATTTATTTTTAAACCTTCTAATATACTTTTAAATGTCTTGAAACGTAAAGATACGATAAAATTACGAATTACAAAAATTAACTACCCTGCAATAACTTTTTAATGGGAAGTTAATAAATAAATTTGAAAAGTGAACGAATTTATATTTGAACAAGAAATAATTATATATAATTATTTCTTACCATTTATGATAATAAATGGTATATTTATAAAAGAGAGAAATCTATTTCTTTATTCGGTAAATACTAAACTGATTATTTTGAGTAAATATGTACATTATGTAGTTTCATGTTCAATATTTTAGTTAATATAACTACTAATTCAAGTAATTTTGATAACAATAAAATGTGGACTTTATTAATTCTCCAAATGAGCATCATTTACCTGTGGATACATAAATTGTTGATTCTCTTCTGGATGCTTAGCGTTATCGAAATAGTTATAATTTTCAATTGCATCATCTTCTGGTATTTCTGCTGAATATTGATCGTTTGCATCAAAATATTTTGATTCACGATCTTCCACAACTGGTGGCATGGAGATCACAACCTTTGAAAAAAATATTTGAATAAAATAACTGTTCATTGTGAATATTAAAAAAAAAAAAGTACTAGACACATTGACGAATTAATTGATTATGAATTTCATGATGTAATGAAGTTAATAAAATTATTTAAATTTAAAAAAAAAAAACAGATCGCTTACGTGACTCAGAATACACATTAATAGTACAACACAAAAGAAGTGGTTATGCATCGTTGTCTGATAAAATTTTCTTGCGGGTGTCAAAGAATAATAAAATGATTCTGTTCGTGAGATAATTCGACAGCAGAATATATAGGCTGAAGATATGTTAATGATTCATTATGTTAGCATATTACTTAAGAAAAATATTCTATGAACACTTGATCCAACATTTCGGTGAGGAAGGGGAGGGGGGTATGTATTAAGAGTTCTTAGAAATTATACTTTTTTTTTATATGTTAAGTAAACAAGATTCATGTTAACATTACGAATTTAATTTAATAATTTTATTTTGTATGAAATTGGTCCGAATAATTAGCATTACACTGGAAATTTTCGTGTCTTATTTTAAAGCATTAAAAGTGTTTAAATATAACGTCAGCCATTTGATTAATATTGTTTCGATTTTAGAACACTAAAAAACGTTTTAAATATTGTATTTTAATGTTTAAAAATAAGACACTAAAATTTCCAGTGTAAACATCAGATGAAAACATAATTAAAAGAGTGAAGTGAATAAATTAATACATCAACGCCATTGAAATAGTAATGCTTTTTAAAAATCAAGTATTTAATATCTAATAAAAACAAAATTCCTCCTGTACATTGCTTTTAATCGTAATCAGTGACAATATTTAACATTCTTGGAATAGATTTATATTTGTGCTCATTACCGTTAACATATTAATCAAATATATATAATCTCCTAGAAATTGATAATTGTACATTACTGTTAGTACGTGATATCATAAGACATTTATTACAATACTCAGTTGCTGATATTTTTCCATGTTATGATAGACTATCTGTAGAATCATATACAACGTTAGAAATTTCTTGAAGCGCAATTCTTTAATTTGGGCAATAATGTGATAACGAATTTCTCATCTACGCCGTTAGAAGTTTCAAATAATTGTCTAGAACAAAAATATGGAAATAATAATGTGCAAGTGGTCCAATAATGAAACAAAAATAAGCTCTCCATAAAGAGATAGGTCAGATAGGATGCTCATTCTTAAGCTTACGCAATTTCCTTATTCGCATTTAAACGTTGCTTTTTTTATACAGATTAGATCAAAAGTATTTTTCCTATATTGATGATAGATAATCTTATTTTCCAGCAACTCATTGGCTTAATTGTTATTAACAACTTTATCGGTAATTTATAAAACGTTTAAAAAAGATCCAATATTTATAAAAATATATATATTCTTATACGTACTTGACCTGATCGATTTTTTAAATTTAGATTCATCGTCATATTATTACATTATTAGAAAAAATTTGAGAAAAAACAACTATAACGAACATATTTATTTTTATATAAAAATAAAATAATTATTCAATGTATTGTTTTCAATATATTGAATGAAACTCTATAAAAAAAGAGCAAACGGTTAAAATGTACAACAAATAAAGTTTCTATTGAAAATTTTTCAAAAACTATTGATGAAAGTTAAATAAAAACTAGGTTAATTAGTTAGCTAGACAAATAACTCCAATTGATTTTATATGATGAGGAAATGTAGAATTTTTTTAACGATCAAACAATAAAATATACATTAACCCGCTCATCTCTAGAACGTAGCTGTCTTATAGGATAATCTCTGCATTGGTAAAATTAACGTTCTGATAATAGCATTAGGTGAAATTAGAGCAGGATGAAATTTATTTAACGATTGCAGTGGGATCCAAGAGAAAGGATATCTCCGATAAAGAGGAAGAGATACTAGCTTACACGAGCAGTATATACTCTATATCCATAGATACATTAACAGAGAATAGCCATTTTGAACATTGGACGAAATCGATTATTTATTTAAAGCTGAAAGGATGAATGTTTCAGTAGAAAATGGTAATCAAGAGGTTGCTATGGGGAGCAAGGGAGGATATTAATATTAACATTTTGATTTAACATTCGGAAGAGTTGACAGAGTTAACAGTTGCTCTGAATGAAATTATCAGTTGGTGAAATATGCTGCAAAATGTGAATAATTATCATTTGAGATGTTAAAATGCTTTCAGCTGTCCATCTCTCGCGTTTAAAGCAACTTGATAATTCATCTCACGCTGACATATCTAGATCCAGTTCTAGATTGACATTGACAATTTCGAGATTGATGCAGACATTATTTTTCAGACAAGATGGAGAGGATATGAAGTAGATGATTTTGATTACACATCATCTATTTTAGTTGACCTGAGGCAATGCTGCATCCCAGGTTTGGTATGTGTAGCTTGATCATAACTCGTCTCGTTCATCTGAATACATGATCTGGCTGCTTAAGGGCTTCATTCTACGGATATTTCACCGTATACTGATGTTGAAAGTGCATCCACGTGTGTACTTCTATCCTTGAGCTCAATCGATCTGTTACGAACGTTACAATTATACGCTCTCTCTGTTGATCGACAGCGCGTGCAATGAATCCTTTTTAGACGCAACCACGAGCATTATCGGATTTTTTATCATGTTCAAGATATCGTATTATTGGTTGTAATATTTCCGACATTTTAAGCGCTTTATTGACCGCATAATGGTGGAAAACTATGATATTCTTAGTTTTCATTTTTCTTTTACTTGTATTGAAATTGGAAAATTATTTATAAATTTCTATATACAATACTGGATTTCTTTTATAAGAAATTCATTTAAATACGGAACACTTTTTTTTAGTATCAACTGTAATCAGTTTTTAGACTCTATTTATTTTTAACAGAATTTTTTATCTTTTAAATAAAGTTGTTGAGAAATTTTTTGTAAATAAAAAAAAATCAAAGACATTTCAGCGCTCAATAATGTACATTTTACTACTTACTGTTTAAAATAAAATTTTCATTACATTGGAAAAGTTTGTTAACAGTACGAATATTAAAAAATGCAAAATTGAATGAGAAAAATAATTTGTGTAATCAAGCAGCATATAAACTATCACATAAAATAGTTGGTAGAAGGAAGCCGGTAAATTAATTATTGATGTAAAGGCTTTAAAATAAAATTTCCGCGAATGGACGTAACTCATGCAAGGAACAGTTTCGTTATGCCTGATCAATGGGTTATAGGTTATATGAGATTATTGTACATACCCACAAGCCTAATCTAGTTGGATACCAGCCGGATAGTTTGTCGATCTACAGCTAGGGTTTGAAAGGTTTGTGGTGGAATGAACGACTGGAGAGTAGAAACCGCGTGTGTGTGTACGTACATGCGTGCGGTTGACAGCAACAACTACGTGTAAAACCACTTGACCACAATATAAATTATATTAATTTATTGACTAATTTTTATCGCTCGTTCGTTAAAAGTGTTGATGTTTACTTTTTACTGAAATTAATGAAAGTAATCAATTTGTAACCTTCTTCTCATCCAAGATTTCAATATGATAAATTATCATTATCGTCCACTAATGAAATATTAAATATTGAATTTAAATAAACAAACGGTTCTGGAGTAATGTTATTATTGCTAACACTTATTTTATTATTTTTTAGATAATTAAATTATTAAACTAATTCTGCTTTAAGTTATGATCTTTTCAAGTAATCAACTTGCTTTTAGTCTCCAACTTTTCTAATTTTCACAGAAATAATGCACTTAATCATAATTTGATATGATGGTAATTATTTTTAAATTGAAGATCTTTTGATTGAGTTTTATAAAATAAGTTTTTAATGAAAAATTCCTGTTTAAAAGTTTATATGGTACATAAAAAAATACTTTTCTTAGATAATTTAAAATTCCATTACAATAATAAATCGAAATTAAACACTTCAGTGGTTTTAACAAATTTAAGTAAACACTTTCAATGTTTTATAACTAAACACTTGGATTTACAGTGATGAAAAAATTTCAACAAGTGCTTTGATAATGAAAGTAATGTTTATTATTAAGAAGTTGACAAAAGTAAAGCCACAATTGTTTTTTTGAAAAATTCTTTAATTATGCTATTTCGTATTTATGTATGTAGAGAAAAGGAGGGTAGAATGAAACGCGGGGGTGAAGTAAAACGCCTGAGAAAATTGACAAATTTATCAAAATAAACCTAAAAACACTCATTGCGCTCTTTGTTGATCCATTTTTAAATTTATTAATGCATTAAAAATTGTTGTTATTCGTTTAAGTATTTATTAATTTGTTGATTAACGTTTTTAGCCCTTCTTTTCCTATTCGAATAGTATTTGATTACTGAAGGAGCTCAAAAACATCAACATTACCAGGACAAAATCAAAAAAATATCCGGAGTAATTAAAAGAGGTTTTATGTATGATGACGGTTGATAAAGCGTACTAAAGATAACGTTATAGTCGAGTGTAATTTCAGCTTACTTGTAGTCTCTGTGGGCAAATAGCACATGAAATTTTTCAAAGAAAAAGCTGACGTATGTTCTTATTCTTCATACCGCTTATTTCATCTCGGTTGACTTTCCACTATCTCACAAACTGCTGTAGATTTTCTCTCTTATCCATCTTCGTTTTAGGATCGTCTTGATAAAAGCTTCAACGCATCCCTATAGACAAAGAAGGGCCTTAGTCATATTACAAAGCGGTTGAAAAAAAATCCATATTAAATCTAGAAGACTGCGATTTCATCAACTTATGCTTACCCACAGCTTTATAAACTTTTATTAAGATTTTTTTGTAATAAAAATGGATAAAATGTAATTAATCTTACCTGAAGCATTTAAATTTTATAATTTATTATTTAATTATTATTAAATTTTTTTTATTACAAAAATGTTTATGTAGTGGTATTATAAATTTTTTATATTTCAATTTTACGGCAATTAAATTCGTAAGAATGAAATTCCACAAGTATGATTGTAATCGTGCAATTCATCTCTATGTAGCCAACAAACTTCAATCTTTTCTTGTTTCTCTCTTTAAGTTCTTATAAAACTACAGTTATTTCAGACAGTCGTAAAGAATAAGCGAACTCGAATGCAACTCGAGATCGAGACTTCTTATTGTTACACGCAGCTAAGTCATAAAAAAGACTTCTTATGGCAACCGTCTCCATGAGTTTTTGAGCAAATTGAATCTGGTTTCATCTTCTCTTTTAAGATGCTTTTTATAATTATAAGAAGAATTAAATTTCTTTTCATTTATAATCTTTTTATACTTTCACCACTGATTAATTCATTTACATAAACTATTTAATGATATCATCAGAATATCTATTATTTTCTTTTTTTTCTCTTACTTTTTTTTTCTTCTGTATATTTATTTATAACAATACCTTTATTACTATTATTTTATATCATTACGACTGATAAAAATCATTTTTTATTTTATTCCTACAGAATTCTCTCATGAATAAACTTCTTTTATTCTATAAAATCTTCACATACTTTAATGTTTAGGCGTTTTGAAGATTTTAAGCTCTTTCATCTTGTCATTATTATGTCTTGCTATTGACTTTCTTTCTTCTTCTTTACCTCAAGGCGTAAATTAAGACATAAAAGATGAGTTGACTGTGTTGATAGTGACTTGCTAATGTTACTGGCGATAAAGAAACATATATCCATATTTTTTTATTACTCCTTGTTATTTTCCTTCTCTTTATTGTAAGTAAAATGAGATTTTATGTTATCCAGATTTTCAGAGAGAGAAGTGTGTTAAATATTTGGCTTGATTGTTGGAATAAAAATAAAAGTTTATTCATATGAGAAGTAACAAAAGCATGGATTTATGCCATTTTATGTCAATACTAGAAGGTATATCTAAACTTATTATAACAAAGAATTCTAAACCACTTTCTTTCTTACACTCTAGAATTTCGCCTGAAGGCTCAACTGGTCTTAGCTTCAGACCATATAATACTTCTCTTGGACAATATCGAGTCGTATAGATACGATCAAAAGCTTTCTTATAATCTACGCTTTACGTCGTTCAATACGATTATAAGATTTTCTGAGGCTTTTGCACTTTTCTTTTTTATTCATTCATGGTTAATTTTTTTTTTTTTTTTTTTGGCTACCAGAAATATCATCTCAGTGATCGCATAATCCACGTGATGAGTATTAATATTAAATTGTTCTATAGTGATTCTTATGTTTCGAAAGAAAAAGTTTTATTGTTAATTCTTGTTTGTTGTAAATGCTTACTAAATTGTCAGAATAAAATGATTAAAGATGGAAAAGTTGTTGTACATTTAGATGAAAAATCTATTTTATAGTTGGTTCATAATTTAGAGTATTTTTAAAATGGAATAAAAATAAAGTACATCTTGAAAAATAAGAGATAGCATTAGTTTTTCTATATAGTCAACTGCTGACGTATAGTCGACGTGAAGACTTTAGAACTTTTCCGAATGAAATACGACGAGTGAACGAGGAGCTTTAACATTTTACTATTGACCTTTTACACAGTAGTTTTCTATTTTTTATCTTTTTTTTCTCTTCTTTTTTCTTTTTCATCAGAGAAAACGACTAGAGACTTCTGAGCAAACGAACATGGAACCAAAAATTCAGCGGCAATTCTAAAGAAACACGAATCGTCCATTTTTATAAGAAAAACGTGACGATTTGTCTTGTACGTGGAGTTCTTTGTTCAAATCTTGCTTCATGGTTTTTTTATTTCCGGACCTTTTGTTGAGTTCACAGATTACATGTAAATTTATCGATGAAAACATAAAAGGAGTCGAAATGATGTTTTAAAAAATTGTTATCTGAAATTCGAAAATAGTGGAGTTTTGATTTTCTTGAGTTTTCAATTTTGTTAATTTTATCGATACACAAGTTCAATAAATAATTCACTCAATGAAATAGCAATTTTTTTTGTGATATATATTTATGCTTTTTAGATCACTGAAACTGCAACTTGCTTTTCAATGCAGAGATAAATTCCATTAGTTTAAAAGCTCAATTTTTGATCAAATTCTTCGATTTTATTTTTAAATGTAATGTTTCAATATACATTTGATTATCTTTTTCCAATGCTGATCTTAAGTTCTTTTTGACTTGAAGAATAAATAATGAATTTGATGAATTAATATTTAATTGAATAAAAGATAAATTTATGAACACAATTAATAGAAGAATACTTAAGTAGCCGAAAGGTTTGGGTTAAGTTTGATTAAATTATTAATGATTCACTGAGATGTTTTAGTAAACGTATAGACAGACAACGGCTAATCACTGTATTAACTTCTTCGTGTATGCATAATCTTAGTGCTCTAACTCGCGTAAGTCGCTCAGATTAGCTTTAGACTAAGTTTCCGTCAAGTTCGACGTTAAGAAGTTTAGAGGAATATTCTATCTTTTATATTCTGCTTTGAGTAAATCTATTTTCTGTAGAAGACTTCATTCTTGATGAACTATAGAAAATTTATGAATATTTCCTGATAAAAGGTAATTATCATTATTTCAATAAATATATTATTTAATAAATTTCGTTCTTTTCTTTTTTAATTGAGATTTAATTGTTTTTTGTAATATTTTTTCCACTATCAAGAATTTAAATTTAATTTCATTCAATTGAATTTATCAAAAGAAGGTTACTGCTAGAAAAATATTCAATATTCTAACTGATTTATAAGCATTTAATAGGGCGATTCAGTGTAGACGGCCGATAAAGTTGTCAATGATTCTTTTTTTTTTTTTTTTGTAAATACTGTTAATGGGTGTTTCTCTGAATAGCATCGATGGCAGTTTTATAGAAAATCAGATAAATGGAGCATTCTCTTTTTCAACATAGGTATGAGGTGAATACATTTTACACTATAAAACGATTCTTTTATTTCCACTCAAAGAGAGCTTTTGATACTTTTAAGTATTTTCCTTGGGGTGCAGCATCATCTTTTTCTTTCTTACAATAAATAGTAAATCTTATAAAATTATTTCAATGTTTTACTTGGTGATAAATGAAACCACCAGAAAATTTTCCTGCATTTTTGATGCTTTTAATAAATTGAAAATTGTTTCCTTTTTTATATGAAAATGTATATAAATTTTAAGTATTTGCAAATTTATTTCATTATTAAAATAATAACTAAGCATAAAAAAATGTTGGCTCTTGAAATATAAAATAAGTTTCAAGTAAACTAACATGCTTCAACATAGCAAACAAAAAATCGTTGAACTTCATCTATAAGCTGATGAGTAAACTTCGGTAGCAACGTTCAAGTATGTAAAAGTTGAAAATAATTAATTATAAACAAATGGAAAAAAGGTGTATGAAGAAAAGTTTTCGAGAGTTTGGATGTTCTTAATGTTGCTTAGAGAGTCGTTGAAATTTTAACTTTACGAATAGAGCATTATTAAATAACTCTTAAATAATTTTGATGAATTATCACATAAATTATATTATTTGCATATTAATATTAATAAACTTACTGTTTTAATATTTGAGTTCTCAAGAGCAAAAATATTTGACTTTTAACTTGGATTTTTACATTCATTGTGCTTTTTCTATTACTTGAGATAACTAGTAAGTAAATGGAGAATAGTGTTTCTTTCTTGAACAAAAAATGATGATTAAAAAGTATAGCGGAGATAAAAAACTATTTAGTAGTTTTTGCTGCTTTAGAAATGTTTCAGTAGATTCAATTTGACGTTAAAGTATCTTGTTAACTGTTTCTCAATGCCCTACCAACTTGAAAACTTGAAATTGACGTGATGCCCGTAAGGTTTGTTCGCAGTTACCCTTTTACTTTTCCTCTCTTTTCTCTCCTCCACTTCTACCTAACTTTAAACCCAACAAAAACTTTTCCGAGGGGATAAAACCCTGCTTCCGGCCTAGCGAGTTTGCAAATTCCGATTCGGCAGGATATACTAGTTCACACCCGAGATCAGCAATACGAAGATACATTACAAGATATCGAAAGAGGTTTTTTTTTACTCATTCTTGCTTTCATTCTCTTTTTATCCTTTTCCTTTACTTTTTTCTCTGGTTTTAAGCTCTCGGACTACGATTTATGAGATCCTGAGGGAGTTGGTTATCTTTCGAAGTAGTAATACCCTCTTCTTTGCCCACAGACTCAATGCTATGTTGATGATCTAGCGAGGTTTTCTTTTCTTGTTTCTGATTCACTACCATAACTTTGAACTAAAAAATGAGTTTTTCACTTTAATGTTAGAGAGCTGATTTTTTAATCCAAAAAGGAATTTGTGGTTTAAAACTCAGAATAAATACACTTTTAATTAAAAGGTAATAAAAAACTTGGAGAATTTGTTTTTAAAAATTGTTATGTAAATGTTAATTAAACATGATAACTTTATTATTTCTATCTTGTGTTGCAACTTCAATAATTGAACAGCAAATTTATTTAACTGTAAAAATAAAATTTTCAAATTGAATTGAAATAATAAAACTTCGTTAGTAAATAACAAAGCTGTAAAATCATATTCGAAATAGTATTTTATAGCATTCTAATTTATTTGTTTATTAATTACTAATAACTAATTTAAACTTGATAAATTTGTAGAAGTTTCTTTTTATTTTATTTACTCGAGTCATTATTTTAATGGTATAATTACCAAAGTTCTAAAAAGATTATCGAATTTTAAAAACTCGCCAAGTTTTAATGAGCCTCTCAAGGTTTCAGATTGCTATAAGTTTTCTAATTTTTTTATGTATCTTATTTATATCTCTACAATTATTTCCAACATTATCACCATCTATTTCTACCTTATTTACTATTCCTTTTACATCCAAGAGCCATATTGGCCGGTAATGCATCGAAAAAGTCATAGATTTTACTAGTACTTTGTGTGCCACCAGCGTCAAAGGCATGTATGGAAAGATACAACATAGCTTGGGGGATGAAACGTAAACGTGTTTCTAACATCTGCTGTTGCATGAACAAGTTGATGGAAAGAACGAGAATGAAGAGAGAATGAGAAAATTGTAGTGTATAGTAAGAAAAAGAAGAAGAAGAATTTCAGGTCTCGAAGAATTGAAGCGCGACGACCTGAAGAAAGCACAAGACAACTAAACTCAATTACAGATGTTACAGATCAAGTTCTATTCATTTTCAAGATATTTTTACCTTTTGTTGTTCTTCTCTTCTTTTTTTTCTTGTATTCACTATCATTATTTTCGTAAAAAATTTTATTTTAATATGCAAAAGACATGAGAAGTGGACAATATATGAGTCGACATCAAGATCAGTTAATATAAGAGGCAAAAGTTGGCCTTGCTGTTCAAGAGTCTTTGAAATAGGAAAATGCCTAAGAATAGCATGGGTTTGTCAGTTCCGACGTAAAGATGACAATCGTTAACTCGGAATTTCTTTTTTTCAATTTGTTGAACTATAAATAAAAAAATAAATATCTATTCAAACAATGAGATATTAAAAAAAAAAAAAGATGATAAATTATAGAATAAAATTTTTAGCAATAATTTTCTTTAATAAAAGAGTATGCTGCATGTCACAGCAACGGAAAAAATCATTTTGTTTAAATGGAAATTTTTCTATAGAATAGAATGAGACAAAATGCAGAAACGGAAATTAAATTCTAAAGGAAAAAATAATTTCATTTTCTGACACAGATATACTGACCCTAAAGATGTTAAAGTAGAATATTATAGTAGCTATATTGATGTAGAATTGTAAATTGTTATAGAATATCAGATATATATATATATAATTGTCAAATATCTGACAAATTATCAAGCAAACATTCCTTTCCATTTTGTTTTGTTTAAATAAAAATTTTCATTTATTATATATAAAAAATGTTTCTATTTTTATTAGTTGATTATTTTTATCCGTTTTTCTTTAAAAGCACTCCGAATTGATTTCCAAAAAAAATGAACAATTACATGTAAAATTTAAATAATAAATCTTTTAAATGAAAATGGAAAATATTCAAAAATTTCTTTGTGAAAAGTGATATTGAAAAGAAAATATTTTTATTATATTTTTTTTCATAAAAACGTGCCACGTTTTTCATTCAGCAGGATGTGTACATTGAACTATTTAATATTCACACATGCATATGGAAGAGTTTTATAAATTCCCCGCAATTTCATTCACAGAGTTCTTTTATCGTTAGTTGAATTTAGTAAAATGTTGTTAATCTTCCTTCGATATCACAAGTAATTTATAAACTAATACTAATTTATTTACTTTAAAACATTGTTGTTTCTCAAACATTCCTAATTGCTTGGTTCTATACACATATTTTCATCAGAAATAATTTAATACCAATATGCAAATATATTTTTCATTAATTTAAAGTTGGAGTAAAAAAAAAAATTGGAAAAGAATATTGTTTTGATCCATTATACTTCATCAGTTTTTTCCGTCATTCTTACTGAAAGAAAATTTAAATTTTAAAATTACTTTAGATTCAAGATTTAAGCTTGAATAATGTAGTGGCCTTTTTCGTTCATTCAAAGATTGTGCGTGGGGTATGTAAATCTATTGAATAGTCCGTGAATAAAGGGAGGCAGAACATTAATCTTATTTTTGGGTGAAAATTTTTTTGCAAAGACACAATCAAGGTGTGAGGAAAAAGAATTACTTTAAGTCCTGAAAGTTATTTTGTTGATGTGAAAATTTGAATAAATGAAAAATTTGTTGATGATTTCATTTTCATAATGTATTGGATGATACTAAAATAGTTTACTTATTATATATCCCATTTTTTAAAAGATTAAAATTACCTCTAGTGTAAATGCCAATAAATGTGCAAACATCGTAATAGATAGATATTTTATGCTATGAAATGTGTACTGAGAAAACAAGAAGCAACGACCTGTCGTCATGAACAGGTGGTAGCTTATTATTCAAATATTCAGTCAAGGCGTTATACACACGCTGAGGAATATTTTCATCTTAGGTGCTCACGTTATTATATTAAACATATATTCCGTTGTTTGTTTATAACTTATAATATAAAAGCTACTAAAAATGGGTCAGTTTTCAATAATAACTCTAACTTTTACTTCAATCTTTGTTTTAAAATAATCTTCCAAAAAAAACTAAACCATTTTTTTCTAAATTATTTATCAAAAACTCAGTAATTGTAATTTCAGATATATTTAAAATTACAATTACTAAAGATGTTAAGGTTCTACAAAGTGAAAGAATAAAAAATGAATTATAAAGAGCAAGAATAAAAGAAAATATTCATTTTCATATATTTTCTTGAATGTATTACGAAGAATAAGACGAAAATGAGAATGAGTTGGTAGAAAAGGGGAATTTTCATTTTATTTGTGGTTTGTTGTACTTTTCAAGTGACCACTAACCTCACCTAAAACTTGCACCAGGAGCACGTCGCATTGCGGTTACCAGTTGGACAATGCCACACAAGTCAATGCAACTATGTTCTAAAATGGGTGCTGTGGTTCTTTACAGACATCCCTCAAGACTGCCCATCATTCACTTACCCTTTCTAATGTACTCTCAATGTTTTCAATCAACCTAATGACCATTTTCTGACACTGACCCAGTTCTACCTGGATAACAAATCAAGAATCTTCAGTAATTTAATTTATAATATTTACTAAAAGTCGTATATAAAATATACCCAAGTAGGAAGCTAAATCCGGTCTTTTTCTGGAGTTCTAAATAGAGCCCACTTCATTTTTGACACATCTTTTCTAATTTGACATCTATGAAGAAGTAAATATAAGCTAGAAAAGATAATAACACCTGCACCATTCATATAATCGGTAGTTCTATGGTGGTAATAGAGTAGCTATCAGATGATAACAGCATAGTAGCATTACAGTATACTTTAGGTCCAGCTGAAAGAGTTTATATATTTATTGATTAGTTTTTATTTGATAAATAACTTTTCAATAGACTTCTTCAATTATGCTCAGCTAAATTGATTGTTCTTTTCCTACACTATGAGTAAAAAATGGATACTTCAGAAAACAATGCCATCATTAGAAGAGAATTTATCAAATAAAATTTCCATTTTGACAAAGTTGAAACTGTTTTTCATAGATACTTATAACTATTTCGAAGTAATTTCATCTGACTGTTCATAGCTTGATAAATAGCACACATAAAAAAATAGAAAATAAAAATTGAACAAAAAGAAGTAATTTAGCATGAGAAATTGTGATGATTGAAATTGCATGGAAGATATAATGAAAAAGATTTTCATAAACTCTAGAATTTAAAAAGATGCCCTCAAGGGAATAATAGTGGAATTCCAATCATAGTTGACAATACACTGGGATGTGCAGTTTCACGAATTGTAGAGCATTTCACTGCTTTCGAACGTTCCAGTATCTAGATCATATAATAGTAGAGATGAGAATGAAAGAAGAAAGAAAATTGAACGAAAAAGTGAGAGAAGTGAACAAATAATATGGAAGAAAAAATGGAAAAAAAAGGTTCAGTATTGCATGTGAAAAAAGCAATAGTGTTACGTTTCAATTTCGATGCTGTGATGGATTTCACACCTTACATGTATCAGTAGTATCAAGAACAGGCATCTGATTGACATGAAACAAGCTTTTTTACCCCTAGGCGTCCTTCTTAGTTTCTTCGACTGAAGTCAGCTGCTGAAGTCTTAGCTTCTAAAATATTGGTTTTTAAACTAGTTAGAAAAATTTTTTATGTTGTCCTGTGAATATGCTTTTCAAAAATAAATCAGTGAATATTCACTGTTCTATTTCTGACGAGTAACATTCCCTCTTGATAAATTGACTCCATTTACAAATTATGATCATACGATCAAAGGTAATTTTTCTTATTCAATTGATAGTGTTATTACATAATCAATGATGTGATTGAGTAATTAATTAACTGATGCTTTGTGCTTCTAATTAGAACTAGATGAATGAAATCCAAATAGAATTACTCCATCGAAAATCTCAGTAATTACAAAAAAAAAAAAAAACTCTGAGTACTTCATTTTTAATCGTATTTATAATTGCTTCATCATTTGACTTTTTAACTTCGTTATTAATAAAAAATTTTTTGTCTTCAAAATTTTGCTTTTCAATTGTATTATTATTTATTTATACTGATTAAAAATGATGAATTTTTTTATTAAATGAGTTTAATAATGAAAATCATTAAATCTATAGTAGATTCAAGGTTTTGTATTGAGATTAAAGTATTAATCATTTTAAAATGGTTGAATAGAAATAATGAGTTCGAAAATTTCATAGAGTTGAAGATAAGGATTATTTTTTTAATGATAAATCAATAATATTTACTTCTCATTAGAAAAAAAATTTGAATCGTAAAATACATTAGAAAACTTCATCATGATTGATGTAAATTTTTTTAATGCTCACTGAGATTCATTTAAATTATTAATTATTCAGTTATTGATCAATAAATTTTCTTCTCCAACTTTGTTAGTGATGTTATATTCAATCTTTTAGTTGAATCAGTGCTGTTTAGTGTTATAAAAAATAGAATTTTTACGACAAACTTTATTTATGAGTCAATATTTCTTATTTTAGCTCAAGTCTAATTAAGAAAATATTTTAATTAACAGTTAAAATTGTTGGAATTATTTCTTCTTTTAAGACTAAAAAATTGGAAAAATAGTTTCTAATAAATACATACCAACGTAACTTAAGATTTCATACTTTATATCTCGATAGAAAAAGCATCAAAGTGAAAAAAAGATGCCTTAAAACTTGAAAACTTTTAGAAGAAGAGTTCAGGTGGGAAAGTAAAGACTGCATGAGGTGCAAAAGTTTTGAGGTTTCAAGAAGAAAAGATCCTAGTGCACATTTAGTATCAGTGAGTATATGTAAGACACAAACATTCTACTTCTCAATACCTCTTATAGACTCTTGAGAACTATGCTTTATTGTGATTATGTATTGTTTGAGAGAAAGCTTTCACTGCGAGCGTTTATTAAAATGAAGTGACCAGTTTTTAAGAATAATATTTTGCTGAAGTTAAAAAGAAAAAAAAAAAAGATTATTGAAGAAATACTTTTCATATGACCATCAACTTTTGTTGACCAACTCTTAAAACATTTTATGCTGATAGTCATGATAGAGTTGTTTATAGTAAAGGACGTAGCTTTTTAAGAATCTAAATCGCTTTTTCGTAAATATAGAGGTAGAATAATGTGGAGAGACAAGTTAGAAAATATATGGAAGCTAAACAAAAAAGATGACGTAAAGCTGGACACCAAAATATGTTTTAAGATTTTTTTGTGAGATAAATAAAAAAACCTGGAGTTCATTTGAATTTTTTAAATTCACAAATATTGTCATACGATTTATGCTATAAAAAATTTATTCATCCAAGTTGATAGTTTAAAAATATTCAGTAATAGTTAATAAATATCTCCATTATCTAATTGAAATTTTAAAAGCAAGAAAAAAAATTAAAAGTTTTCAGTGATTACATAAATGTATTTTGGAAATCAATATTCCATTTAACAATTTTTCTATCAATGAAATAATTTTTTTTAGAGCCATCCAAGAGTGTATTTTTACAGCAGTTTTAACATGCTTAGACCACCACTGATAAAAGTGAAACATTGATAGCACTATTGAAGGTTCACTCCCGAGTTGTGTGTCTCTTCTAAACTCGAGTATCTAACATCGATCGGTCCGGTTGTTTTGTAATGGCCAACATGGGAAACAAATTTCAACGTTGACCGACGGTAACAACACTACTGTGGGTTCAATAAATAATTGGTGACATTTGTTTCCATTTCACTTCGAAGCGCCTAGGATTATACAAATTAATCTAAAACTCTAGCTGTGATTTTTATCCTGTTTATTCAGTGAAAAACAATTTCTAGATTGTCTGGCTGAGCTATTGAAAACTATGTGAATAGAATTTAAAATTAAAATAAAATTTGTTGTTCACTTTAATACTTGATAATATCATAAATACATTCCTGTTTTACTACACAAATATTGTAAATAATCACTGCAAATTGTAGTGTTTTAAATGAAAATACTCCTTAATTTGATATTAGCAGTGAAATTATCAACATTCTATACATTTTTAACTTTTATATACTGCATCAATTTAATTAATACCACTTTCAATTAACTCTTTAAATTTTTATTATTATTATCCTTTTTTATGACTTCTCACAATATTGAAAAACTGAATGAGATTAATTCTAAATAAAGAATTCGGTATCTATTTTCATTTAATTTTATCTTCAAATTTTGAAAGATGTCAACCACGCAAGTTTGTTTTAGAGCATCAATCCAATTTATAGAACAGTCCCAATCATTAGTTCGTTTTACTTAATAAGTATTTAATTAGTTTGCAATTTATTGGAAAAAATATTTAGATAAAATATTACCTCAGTGAATAATTCTAAATTTATGGAGAACTATTTAAAAATAACTATCAAATTTATTCAACATCCAATCATGAAAATGATTTTTCTTTTTATGCTTCATTGGTCCGATTTTACTTCCTACTGAATGCACAATTACAATTAACGTACGTAACGATGTTTTCAACCGCGAACCACATTATCGTCTAATTGTTAATATTCATTCGATTCGAAGTAGCTCATTAAAAATAATTACCATTTACTCGGGACATATCTCGATATCAACATTTCATTTAACCCGAAGCTATACGTTGAAGAATTTATTCATGCTGATACTCATTGAAAAATATGATATTTTCTCGCACCGGAAACTGAAAAATAGCAAATAAAGGTGGGAAAAATCCAGAGAAATGCTAACAATAGATTAAGAATAAAAAGTAAAAATATGTAGATTAAAACTAAAAAACAAAAATGTTAGAATAGCTCATAGATTTTCTTGTATTCCAAGCTTGCTTTACTGTGCTCAACATTTTTCTTTTTTTATTTCCTCATGTACACGTCTATTTGGACAATACTCCTGGGTTTGTCTCGTAGCAGGAATTTCTGTTTTCCAAATAAATTTATTACCATCACATATCTTGACTAAATGAGTCACATATGCATCTTTTGTCATATTTTTTAAATTTATTCATCTGTTTTTACTATTTATAATTTCTCTTTTGTGTATAATTTATACCTTAAATATGGTGCAACTTACTTCCTGTATTTATGCAACTTCAAATAATTAAGAATAATTATTTTTATTTTGATACAAATGAGGAAATGTAGTCTAGAGAAGCAGTATAATATTCATGTTGATTAAAGACATTCTTTAATTGATTCTAATGTGTAAAGTTTTAATAATTCCACCAAATGTGTACATTTATATTTTTCCCATGAATAAATTCATCCTATGTTTAATTTGGAGAAGAATCATGAAAATGACAGGATTTTTATGAAAATTTTCAAGTTAAATGCGTTGAAACAGGCATAAAGAGATTATTCTCTCATCCTCTCTGTACTACTTTATTTGTAAATCGATTTTGAAATCGTGTAACCTATTGAAACTACTATATACCGAGTACATATATATCTACTCGAGAATTCAAAGTCTTTAGATTGGCCCGTTATGTAGATGTTCCACCCGAAAGCCAAACACTTGGCTCACCCATTTATGGAAATCACATCGATAATACCACGTAGCATGCTTCCCTGAGCTTAGCAACCGGTAAGACGGAAAGAATAGTTTTCAAGAGAATGAAATTTAAAGTTTAAAAAATGCTATTAATTCACCTCCAAAGTTTATTGAAAATTTCGAAATGAGATAGTGAATGTGTGTAAAGAGGATTTTGAGAATAAATCTTCAATTCGTTATTAAGGTTTATTTGCATCAGGAACTAAGGTATCTATGTCATTTGTTATTTTATCTCATCTCTTAAATTACCCATCTTTCGTGCCATATCTCGAGCTTCGTGCTCTAAAAATTATATTTCAATAGCGATTTCTTTTCCCACGAGCCAAACTCTTTTGAATAATTTTCGTTTTTTAACAGAATATTAATATCTTATTGCATCATCAGGAACTTGAAATTTTTTTTTTTCGTAAAAGTAAAATAGTTCTTGATTCACTTTATTAAAAAAATCTGATCGTTACATAATATTTTATTCCCAAATCGTCAGCAAATTTGAGAACTAAACTACTTTTAACAACCAACGGCACAGTAAAAATTTTGCTAGCGTCATTTTATGTCATTTTCACCAATCGTTTCTATTCCTACAATCTAGGTACAGTCTGAACGTTGTGGATCGTAATTCAAGTTTCTAGAATGTCGCTGACTTCTAACCTCTTTCCCTTTAGTTTCCTCAACCCTGGTTACTCCAGTGAACTACCCTTTCCGCTTTCCTATGAGGGGGATATAAACTATTCCCCTTTTTCTCTCTCTTTAGTCTTCCTCTACCACAATCAGCCGTATTTCACGTTCCAGCATCCGGTTTCTTCGTCGATAAATTCGATATTGTTTTAACTTTCGCTGCAATTCACAAACCCGATCATGTGGAATTGTCGTATGTGAGTTGGGGCAAGAGAAAATTGCTTGACCACTGGACCGAGCACGTGAGTAAAGGGAAAGTTGAAATAAGTAATAGAGATGTATATATGTACAGCCAAGACGGTTTTCTTATGACTTGTCATAAACCAGATTTGATTTCAAATATATTATGGTGGTAACACTTGTCAAACACAGTCTCAATTGATGATTGGCATTTCATATTCTTCATTAGTCATGTCCATTAGTCATCTTAATCTGTTCAACTGTACAAGAAACATTTATTGACGTGTAAATTTATGAGAAAATATATAAAGAAAAATAAATTTACGAACATTTATTAATCTTGGACTAAATGGCTATAACACTAGAATAAACAATAATTGGAAACTTTTGTGAAGACTTCTACGTGATCGATGTTGTAAAAATTTAATACTTTTTAAGATTAAAAATTTTTTAAAAGAAGGTGGTCAGTTTCACAGAAGAGAAGAGAAAGTTTTAAAAAACTTTTACTAACCTCTCTATAAATTTTTAGTATATTTATTATTAAATTTAAAAGCAATGTAACATTAATTCATTATTAGAGTATTTCCGAATATAATAAATGATTGTGAGAGTAATTGAAGTCATACTAGTTTCGATCAATAGAAAAAACTTTTAGCGATTAAAATAAAGTTTTTAAACGCATGGTTACAAATCGACATAGAGAGGTTTGAGTGCCGGAAAATATCGCTCGAAAGTGAAGTAGGAGGACAGAATTATTTACTGAGTTGAGAGTACTCCCTCCGGATAAGGATAATGTGTTATCGGAGAGTTAAGGATAGGTGTGGAGTTAGTCGTAGGAACGATGAGAAATTTTCAACCCCCGTCGACTGACCTCAGCTCTCGTTATCCCTTCCTGAGTTCTCCGTTTTGCAAACTGGCTCTAGTTTGGTGGTCGAGAATAATAGACGTATAATCAGATAAAATTTACTGTTAGAATTTCGTCGAGCGCAGCCAAGTGAATATTTGAACAATCTTATAATAATTACAATTCATTGTTTTTAATAGTTATTACATTTTTGCATTCAAGTAAATTATTTTCTTTTGTTACAGGTGAGTTTCAACTAATTCTCTACTAATGGACAAGCTTTTATTACGATTAAATTCGTGAGTATCAAAATAAATACAATAATCAATGAATAAAAAACTAGTTTTTATCTTGCCAATGATAAAAACATTTATCAGTGAAATGATTTATTATTATAATTGACTGTTTAATTCTCATGAATCAATTGAAGATAGAATCATATTAGTAACTTTCATTTGCTCTATTTAAAATTTAATTAACATAGTAAATTGAATTTTAGTCCAAACTTTTTTTCTCATTCTATTCATTATTTCATATTGAAAATTATTCCACATTCTGATATGTCATCGAACCAATTGTTTTCATTATAACTTTGATAGAACTATAAAAAAATATTCCACTTCGTTATTATAAATAATTTTGAGTGCTTTCCCATATATTATTTGTTATTATTGGAAGTTATACTCAAGAAGTCTATCGAGAAAAGAGAAACAGATAGTAAAAGTTTGAGTGAAGATCATGTAGCCTAAAGATATTGAGTACACAAATCGCTAGTCATTCACTCTTCACTCTGAAATTTCATCTGCCCTTGGACTTTGGTCAACAGGAATAACTATTGGACTATCGAACTACCAGATGTTGTCAATGCACTTGAATAACTTGATCGTGTAACCACACCTTATATACCAAGCTAGTTCAGTTGTCCAATCACGTCTTTTGATCCAACTACAGACATAAGATTGAAGTAGAATTTATAAAGTAGAAATTAGAATGATGGTCAGTCTTGTAATCCTAATCATGGAACTTCATCAACTACATCCAGGGTAAAAATTTATTGAGGTAGTTGTGAACATGACTCAACCTCGAGTCTGATTCCCAGCTTCATACACTGGAAATCCTTCTTCAAAAGTTCATCAACAAAAGTTGATCCATCATTGAACTTTGCCTAGCATTTTTAATCAATAAAATACAAAAAAATTAATGTCCAGGTATTGGAGATAAATCTGAATGTAATTATTATGACATAAGCTAACACTTTATCATAGTGTCCAACTTTTTTCTAGCATTTTTTTTTTTTTGTGTAATCTCTTTTTCTCTCCAAGTATCCACGTATATAATAACATATGTCTCAAGGATATTAATCAAAAAAATCGAACATTTAGAGGAAGAAATTGTGCTGTTACCGAAAGCTGGAAAAGCTACTAGAAGACAAAAAATCATAACCTTAGAAAGTTATGTCTTCTAACATCTTTCTACTTTTTCTCTTTACTCTTCTTTATCACACCAATACTTTTTCCTACATTACACTGATGACAATTTTTGCTTTTTACAGTATAATAATTCCATGAAAAGCTATTGAAAACAATTTTTTATCTCATTATGAAACCAATTAAATTGTAATGAAACTTTTTTATAATTAGATATTTTTTGTTTGAACTTGAATTCCATATTAATTATTAAAAACAAATACATTTTATCTATAGAGATAGTAAAAAAAGATTGACTTTGATGAAAAAATGCAGTAGCTAATGAAAAAAAATGCTTATAAGCATAGAAATAAATAAATATAGTATTTTTTATTATTATAAATAATGCTTGAATAATTGAAAAAAAATGCAATCCTATTATTATGCATGATAAAAAAGCAATGATTTTTCACAACAAGAAAGCATTAGTAGGAAAGAAAAATAGTAGAAAAAATTGAGAAGAGACAAAGGGAGAGTGATAATTCATGATTCAATTAAACCGTGCAATTCATAGTCTCATAATGGCGTTTCGTGAACGCCGTGGTAGATGTAGGACCTTCGCGGACAGCCACGCCAGTATTTCATAGGCAGATACATAGGCGATTCAATGCGAACCATCGTCATTTATTTCAGGAACGATATAGGCACGATTCTGGATGTTTCTCCATCCCTCATTATTTCTCACTTCTCTCTCGTTCTCTCACGTACTCTTTACATCTCCGGGGGTATGTGCACATATGTGCCGAGAGCTCGCATGCAACATTGGTCGTAAAACGACCAAGCATAGCCAATGTATTTATACGTAATTCGATCACGCACCGCATTGCGACTGTGTAACGTTTGGTGGCTTACTCATTGCCAACTTTCAGTGTATTTCCATCAATAACTTTTAATAGATTACTAGTTGAATAGAAAAAAATGCTCTCATTTTTTTTTCAATCATTTTATTAAATATCATTTCCTAAAAAATTCAAATAAAATATTCCTCTTTTTTCCGGATATTATTTCAACGTCATGCTGTTATTCAAGTTTAAAAGCATCCTCCAATTGCTGGAATTCAAATATTTTTTGTCAATTATCATTTATTGATTCACTTGACTAATGAAATACGTTATTGCTGTTGTTGTTGAACTAATTTTTATGATTCTTAATTTTTTATTCAACAATAAATTTTGCTTTATTAATTAAAACATTCTGTAAGTAAAGAAATAATTAATTAATTTTATTACGAGGTGCCTTATTTATTCGTCTTTTATCCTCTTATGACCTTATATTATTTTTTTCTTTTTTTACCGTAGTTAGAGAAGAGGTAATGGTGAAAATGGATCCCGTAAAGTCGTTCTAGCGTGGATCTAGTTAGTTGTCCAATGGGCGTCCAGTAAGAAGCTCCACTGCTACGAATAAAGCCATTCCCTTTTTTCCAACTACGTGGTTTGATTCAATATCGTCGGCCCTTGAGGATTTATATCAAAGAAAAATTGCGTTAGCTACAGCTGCTTCGTCGGCCTTCAACTACCTGCTACTTTCTTTCTCTTTATTTTATACGTCGCCTATGAAACACTTAACATCACGTAATATATCGCAAGGGAGATGTCTACATTTATTGAGTGAAATGGTTTAATAAGGTCATAATTTTTAAGATTGTTTAATCTTTCAGGATTTATAGGAAATTTTATTCTCACGTATAAAAAAATTTATCTTGCATTACTACAGAATTATTCTTCCAGTAAACTTAATTTGACAATAATTAAAAAAAAAAAAAAACGAAAATACTTACATTCTTTTCCGAAAGATTGAAGTAATTTTTAATATGCCAGAACAATTCGTTTCTCAACATACCAAGTATTTTACAGCAATTATTATATTATTCTTTCTTTGCATTGAGGACTATTATAAAAGCATTTTACATACCTTGCTATTTATTTCATCTCCATTTCGTTGAAACTTTTTACCATAATACACTGAACTCTAAATATTAATACAAATACAAAAAATTTGACATTTATATAATGTTTGCATAAACCCTGAAAACATATATAAACTTACATGAAGCATATAAGATTTTTCTACCAGTTCATTCTTTGTAAAAATATTTTATTTATCTCGTCTATGTTAATAAAAAAGAAAAAAGAAGAAAAATCTTATTTACCATATTTACACTTCATCATTTCCATATTTTTCTCCTGGTTTTCAAATACCATGACTTCGCCAACAATAGTGGAATTGTAGGACTTTTCTTTTCATCTATTCGAAAAACTTTCTGCCCATGAAATCCCGTTCTATTCCAGCTACGAATGTAAATACAATACCGAGTGGAAGAAAAGAAAATTGGCTCGTACCATAAGGGCGGTAGATGCATTTGTAGAAATCACCAAGCATCCTCATGCTCATCTTCTTCTCCTTCTTACGAACAATTCTTAGAAACGCTTGTTAACGTTGTTGAGAACTCTTCGTGGCTTTATCAGTACATGTTTAAGGTTTTGCGGGTTAAATTGGACAACGCGACGTTTTCGTGAACAGTAAAATATGAATTGATACTATTTATTATTCGAAAAGGTAAAAAAATTTATTTGATAAAGTAAACAAATAATATTGAAATTAAAAAAAAAAAGTTTTGATAAATATGAACATTGATTCCATAGTCAACAGTTGATGATTTAGTTACAAATTTTTTAATTACATTAAATTAAATAATATTATTCGAGTATTGATTTTAATGTCAATAAAATCTATACCGGTAATATATATTAAAAGTAATTAAATTATTTGTTTTTTTAAGTAAATTGATATATGGAATGAAATATGATGGATTGGAAATATTAATTAAATTAAGTATTGTTGGGATAAATTTATTGATAAAAAATATTTCAAAAGATTTGTGATAAATTTAATAGCTGTCCGATGAAAGTTGAGTGCGAATTAAGCTTAAGACTCAATCACAAGACAAGTCAGGGGATTTGGGGCCTTTCACCCCTGACATAGTACTAATTCCACTGGGATTAACTAAATACTGTTGAATGGAATAATGTAATTACCGAGCAGCATGAGCTACTTAATACTTACTCTGAATAAATTTCATATATAATATTAATAATATCACTTTAATAAAAAAACTCAATCCTACAATTTATATATTCCTTTTATAGATCTACGTAAAAAAATTAGCGTTTATTAAATGTAAATAATTTGATCAAAATTACCAACCTATTCACAAATTGATAATTCTTTTTTTTTTTCATTTTTATAACACATTTTGAAGAAGTTTCACTCTTATTTTTATTCCGGTGATTTCATATCTTTCCATGCCATTTTCACCTTTACTTTTAAGCTGAGATAGAGCCGACATAATTTTCCGAGATAGTGTTCACTCTCCACCTCCATTTCTTTTTACTTTTTCTCCTTCCTCCAAGGCTTCTCTCATCCTCTATCTTATTTCTGTAGACGTTTCATTCTCAGCCGTTCTTTTATTTTCCTTTCTTGGGTATGGGAAAGAATCATGTAAGTCAGTCAGAAATCGCCGCTCTGTACTAAAAAGAGAAAAAACTGCGTCGATTGTTGTTAAACCTTATGAGAAGGGTAGGATAGTTATGATGTTCTGAGGTTTTCAGACTACTTTACATACTTTCTACAATCTTATAATCATTCAAGGTGTTCTATTGCATTATTAGCATTTTCAAATGTAACTTTATTATTACTACGACCATCGTTATTCCCATCTAAGCCATTTTCTTTATTATTGAAACACATTTTCATTCCTAATTAAATTGAATTTAATTAAATTATTAATATTTTTATTTCATTTAACTTTATTTAATATTATTTGTAAATTTTTAGAAAAATTCATCAATAGCTTAAAATAATTCTTTTGTAATATTTTTGATGACCTTTGCATTTGATTCTATCGATTACAAAATGACTTTCTGTAATTTTTTAAGTTTAATTAATTATAAAATATTTGTATAATTGAATAGATCATGAATAATTTTTAGATACTTTTTAAATAGTAACAGAAGAAATTCTTTGTTAAAAAAGTACAAAAAAATGGAAAAATTTGTTTTCAATGGATGTACACTTTTTACCCTTCAAGTTTTTTCATGAAATTTGCCTACAACAAGATGACCTATTTTTATTCTTTTTTACTCTCATATATTCTTCAGTATTCTTCATTGAAAGTAGCTGAATAATTTAACTAAATTTCTTATTTACTCTATTATGTTTATTTTTAATAATTTTTGAAAAAATATTTATCATTATTACTTTATAAAACTTTTATAAAATGTAATAAAAGACGACCTTTATTATCATGACACTTTTATTAAAAGAACTTTAATGGAAATTGAGAATTTAGAAATTACAAATTCTTAACAGTTTTAATTTACTTATAAAATAAAATTGTTTCTATCTGATAGCCACAGCAATATAAAAAAGTCATGCCTTTTGTAAAGAAATGTAACAGAAATTCAAGAAAGCCCGCATTGTTTCGTGGTGAACATCAGATTCTCTTCGTAAGAATAAAACATCAAGTAAGAAATAAAGAAAACATAGAAATAAGTTAGAAAAAAAAAATGGAAGAGAAAAGTTTATTTGACGGCTGTACTTATTCTCTTTTGAACCGCCTCTGGAGAGAGGTACCCGCCAGAAGTTCAAAAAGTAAAACCCGCATTGGTCAAGTAGCGTTAAGGTTCAGAGCTTCGTTAATATCTCAAGTGTAAAGAAGAAAAAATCATCAGAAAAATACTAAAAAGAGGTCCTTACGTTCAATCATATCACTCAAATCGTACTTTCTACTAATGAATTAGTTTCTGTATTCAAATTGAAAAATGAGTTGCTATGTTTCAAACATTAGTAGTATAAAATAATTATAGTCTGACATAAAATTCCATCAGTCAATTATATAATTAAATCTCTTTAAATACAGAAAGAGTAACGTAGATTCATTTATTTATTTTACGTAACTTTATCTAGTCTAGTTATCTTATGTATGTAATAATAATTAATTTTTATCTTAAGCATCTAATACTTGAGGTCAAAATTAATATATACAGGAAACTCTCGATGAAATTCCTTGAATATCCAAGTTGATTATCATTCACAAACATATAAAATATGAGTATTATAATATGAACTAGAATTTTGAATAAATTTCAATTATATTTTAGATGTATATATATTCTAGTAGGTATGGACCGTATGTAAACAGATTATGTATGGCCTATCCCACAGTTGTCCTATTAATGACCAAGTCCTTGTCTGTGAGGACTAATCTATTAGGAAATCACATTCATTTCTGTAGAGAATAGAAACGTGTGAAGAATTTCGTTTATCAAAAATGTTTTCTTTTTGTTCCATTGTTGACTCCCCTAAGTGATCTCTATTATTAGACTAAAGAACAAGGACACTTCTATCCTACTGGGGTGAATACATTTCTTTAGGTGATGTTAAGTAGGGAATTCAATTCTAATCTCAACTTAGTTAAGAGAGGTCATGACTTCCATAGTTTTCTCTATCTAAAAAATGATATTTCAAAACATCAGGTAAATTGTTTCTTGTCTGTTATTGAAAATAAACCAAAATATTTTTCACTTACTTTTAAAATCAGAAATAAACTTTCTATTTTGAGTTTATTAATTATGTAATTTTAATCAACACAAGGTATACCTGGGAAAAAATAAATAATATCTATTATTAGAAAAAGTTGAAAAATTTGTTACACAGTAGAGTACCATGGGAAAAAGGACTCATAGAAGCAAATGTAGGTGTTGATGTACGTAAAACGAGTTTGGTACGTTAGCATTCACTCGTCGGTCAATCCATTAAAACCGCTTACTCCCAAGAGACATGTGTTTTTTCCTGAAATTCATCTCTTATCATCATTCTCAATTTTTTTTATTTTTCCATTACTTTCTTTTTACATGTTCGACATGGCTTTATAGTACTTTATATATTGTATGCTCACAACACTCATCATTCCGTCATACATTTTTATTCAACGCCTTTAGAAAATCTCTTGGCAAATGCTTATCCTCATAAGTCTATAAAACGTGAGATTATAAATTTTATCCATCCAATATAACAATTTTTTTTTAATTTTATAACATAAAGTAGATAATTTATATAAAAAATTAAATATGTAAAACGTTCAGTGCGAACATTTAAATCACATTAAATTTTACAAGTTAAATAAATAAACTGCCTTAGTCAAAAAATAAATACTAATTCTAAGATATCCAATTAATTGAAGTTTTAATTTAAAAATCCAAACTCATTTTTTTTCTTCTACATTGAATGTAATTCCAATAATTTTACTAAAAGCTAAAAAATGAAACCTACACATCACAGATAAATATTGACCTTTTCTCTATTAATATTTACTTTAAATTTGATATCGTGAGTATACTCGATTTCTTCTCTCATACATTTTAATGTTTTCTGAACAATAAATTGAAAATAAATACTCTAAAATAGTATTAGTCTTCTATACTAAGCCACTAGATATTACATCATCATAAAAACGACTTCTTTATAAAATTCATCAAAGTATAGTCTAGAAGATAACTTATATTGTTTTTCTTAAAGAGTTAAAAAAAAATTGAAATCAAGTAGAAAGTAAAATGATAATCGTATATTTTGATAAATTTATTACTATTGATAGTAAATAGTACACAATTTTCTCAAGCTGCATGGGATATTCTTTATGTACGTTTTTCACGAGAAAGACATCGGTTCGATTATTTTTAATGGCTCGTAAATTTGGGTTAGCTCAGACTGGGCTTTACTAGAAGCGAACGTTCGTGTTGGCGTCAAATATTCTCCCTTACTCTCTCATTCTCTCTCATTTGGTCTCTGTCTCTCTTCCTTTTACATTTAGCGTTTCACATAGATACATACTCTTTCTCCTTACAAGACACCGTCACCATTATTCGGAGAGCTTTTAAGCCAGCTTTCCTTTTACGTTTATTAGGATCCTCCTTCTTTGGCAGACTTTTACTCACTCGACGTGTTGCCTTACGCAGATTATCCCAGACTTTGTGTAAAGACAATCTTGTTCTTCAAAGTTGCGTTTCGATAAATTTGGTAGAATTTTTTTATCAGTCTTCCAGATGAAGTTCAATAGACTTTTAGACAAAACAAAAAATTTTGTATCAAGAATTACAATCAAATTACAGTAATGGAGAGTAAGTTTTTGATATAGAGCTCGAAATTTTTAAACTGAAACAAAGTTTAGGGCTTACTATACCCATTTTCTATAATATTTATCGTAGAAAAGTAGAGCAAAAAATTGAAGAGATACATTTTTGCATTTTATAACTGAAATGAAAACTTAACATCGTTCTCATTGTATTAAAATTTAATTATTTTTTTGTCGGAGTATGTAATTTAATAAATCAATTTTTTTTTCATTGTAAAATATCTGGTTTAATTAAATTATTGATTATGTTATAATAGATCTACGTGAATTGTCAAAAGATTCTCAAGTGTGAAAAAAAATCAATTTCCCTACTCTTTTTTCTCAGAAAGACTCCAATCTAAATTTTCGACTTCATTCACCTATATAAATTTCTTTGTTTAAAATAAGATGTTCTTCATTGTTCATAAAGAAGTATCTCCAAAGCTATCGAATCTTGATCTTTGTTCAAAGTTTGCCGTTCCAAAATAATGAGTTTATCGATGATATCCTCGTAGCTAGATAGTTTGAAAGTTTGATGATACTATAGTTGAAAGTTGGCATCAAAGACTTTATTCTAATTCTATTTTATTTCTCTTTGATTTTCAATTTCTAACTATAATAAAAGATTCATCATCTGACAGTTAATCGTCAAATTAATTTTTGATTGAAGCTAATGGATTTCTTATTCATAAATTATTTCATTTATCATAGACTGTAATTGAGTTTTCAAATTACTCTAATCATTCATCATTAAAGGAGTTCAATCTGGCTTTTAAATATTCCTGAGTGACACTTTCATTTTTCAATCTTATTCATTCAAATTTTTTTTCAAAACATACCATTTTTCTAAACTCTAAATTTATTTATTATTATCCAATTTTCATTTACATATTAATATTGTTATCAACACATTAAAAAAAAAGAAGTACTTCCAATATTGTTATTTAAATTAATCCAATATACTGACTAATAATAAAAAAAAGAATATAAAATTATAAATATTTTATTATTAGTATTAAACTATTGAAAAAGTGTAAATATTTTTAAATACAGAATGAATAAAACCATCGAGAAAAATTAAATAAATATAGAATTTTATCAGATAGATATTATTTAAATAAACTATAAGAGGGAATTTTTTTCAACAATTAACTTGCATAAAGTATTTTAATAATTATTTGACTAGCTTACAGATATTAATCATATGGAGTTTAATATGTATTTGTAGTGGACATATGTGAAATAAAAGTATTGAGAATGAAATAAATACTTATTCTCGACTTATGGCCTTAAAATATGTTTTATGCACCACGAACAGTAAATACGTATGTACTAGCATCTATATCACCATTTTCCATTGTTGGCACGACAATACCGCGGCAACAATGCTCTCTTTCTTCGTTTCTCTACATCGCCCTTCTCTTTATCACCTTTCCCCAATTCTCGTAAAGGTTCGTAGTACATTTAACCACTCGAATAAACGTTAGAAGATGACTTTCTCTCTCTCTCGCTCTCTCATCCCCCTTTTAGTTTCATCCCTTCTCTCTTACCTTTTCCAACATTCCGAATATCTACGACTTGCTGCTTTCAGATTCGATATGAATTTGGTTAGTATTCACGTTGCAACTAAAAATACTGCATCAACTGTGTAGCTGTATCATATATACATATGTATTACAGTGGCCTGGGAAGTTTAAAGCATTTCGATTTTCGTCACAAAGTTATAGATGCACAGATGCCGTTGCAATCTTGCTGTATTGTTTCTGTTGTTTATTCAGCGAGAAAACAATCCTAGTTTATCTAATCTTCTTCCATGTTTAATGAAAAATGAAACAGTCCTGTCTAAGCAATATTCAATCATTTTCTCATTCATTCACTTTCATCTGATTTTTTAATTTTAAATATAGTTCTTTTTTTTATGGTAAAGTGATGTAGATTTTATATAATAGACTAGATTCAACTAGAACAAGAATTTCATTTTAAAGAAATAATAAACATAAGTTTACAAGTAATGGAATTTCATTTTGAATTGATCACATGAGCTGTATACAGTTGATTATGATTCGTTAATGGCTAATCAAATTAGCTTACTGATTTCTCTAATCTAATTAGTCAAATTGGACTAATTCATAGATACTGAGACTAATGAAATTATTTCCGAATTACTGGTATTTGATGAATTTACATTAATTTCAATTTTATGCTGATTTGTATTTTTTTTTTTTCTACTATAGATTTCAAATCATTACGTGCATCATTTATATTATTTATTTTGTACATTAAACATAGTTAATAAAATCATAAATTTCATGCTGGATCATTAATCATTGAAAACCCAAAAATTCAATATTTTCAAAAAGCTTTTATCCAATTTTTTATTTACAATCATATCCTACTTTTGTGTAAAATATCAATAAAAACGTTATATCCACGAAGAATCTACAGTGCGACGAGAAGTATGGAAAAGAATGTAAATATCAATAAAATTGATTATTGCTAGCATTTTATTTGCAAAGATATGCAAACACAATGTTTTCTGAAGATTATTGTCCTCAATATAAGACTTCGAAACGCAATATCTGCGATTTCCCGCATCTTTTTCGCAATGGATATTTCATTGTGTACACAGTGGAGGTGAGAGGGAAGGCTTTATATCTTTGATTTTTATCTTTTCTCCTTCCTCTATATCCTGCCGTTTTTTTTAACGTACGTATCGTACGTTGAGCGGTATCCGCTGTAAATCTCGACATTCCAACGACAGGACACAGCGAGTGGAGAGACTATTGGAAAATACATCTATGTATAGACATTTCCGATCCAATCTCGTATCGACTTGTGCTAGCATTCTAATTTCCTTCAATATCCTAGAGTTTCAGTTACGAGACGAAAATCATCATCAATAGTATTCACAATTGAACTTACTCTATTTCTTTCTTGAAACAATGTTCATTCTTCTCTGTGATTAACTAGTGGAAAAAAATTGACCAAAAATATGGGTTGAGACATTTTAAAAGCTTTTTTAGTGAAAGGGTCATGACTGAAGTGGATTATTTAAAGAATTTGAAAAAGTTAAATTATAGAAATTTTATATCGAAATGGTATGCTTAAAGAATATTATCTCAAATGGTTTATAATTTTTTAATTGTACTGATTATTTAATAAATGGCAGCTAAATCTAAAATAAATAATAAATCTCAAAACTAAAGTGAAGGTTTTGCTATCAACAAACTTAAACAGATGCAAAAAAACGAAGTAAAAATTAATGCACTTATAATAATTATTATTCTTACTTAATTTTTAAGTACTTGGTTAAGACGAAGGAACATAAATTTTTCACGAGTTTTTCCTTCATCAAGCATAAAAAAATCTTTTGTACTAAAGTATAAAAAAATTTAAGAGCTCGAAGTTTATCAAACATTTGTTGAACAACCTGCCTTGAAAAAAATTTATCCCATGCCATCATTCTTTCACCAACTTTTCACCCAGATGCTGGATTAAAACTGCGAAAAGCCGGCGTTCGAATAATCGAGACTCTTTTCTCTTCCTTTTCTCCGTATAACTCCGTCATGTTAAAAGATCTCTAAACCTTTTTTTACTTTTGATTTTTCCACCTCTTTTTTGCTATACTTTTTCCTTTACTTGAGATTCTTCAAGAAATTATTGAACCGTCTGACCTCATCTCTTCATTTTTTTCCATTTTCCTTCAGCTTTTTTCTCTTCTAAACTACCCCCAAATGTACTCTCTTATATTAACATAAAATAGATTCAATATCTCCGGTCTAAGAAAGTTAATCCAAATTCTTTCGAATATTTAAAGAGATGAATTAGATCAATATTTAGTTTCCCAAAGAATCAGAATAAAATAGGTATGGGGGAATTTTTTTTAATTAAACTAATAATATTCATTAATTTTATAAGGTATATCTTTGAGTTTTTTATATTAATAAAAAATGTAGCTCATCCATGTAACCGATTGATTCAATTTTGTCAATCCCAGAGCTTACAACTACCTCTTGTGTGCTCACTTCCTGTTTATTTCCCATCGCTAGAGAAATTGATGGCTTCATCCATCTAGAATATAGTTAATCTCCCTTCTGACCCGCAACTCATAACATCTCTGCTCTTTCGGATGAAAAATTTCACAATAACGCTCAACTGTTTCTCAAACAAGCCATTCATTAATTAACTCGCATGTACTTTTTATTTCCCAACTGTTTTTCTTGACATACGAAAATATTTCATCATTTTAATTCATTTATTTTCAAAAAATAAAATAGTTGAAATCACTGTCACACAGTGAGAATATTCACTGATCCAATTTTAGAGAATATCTTTTCTTTTAATCCTTAATATAATTAATTAACAACAGTAAATACTTGAATATAAAACAGACTATGTCTGCTGTCCAATTGCAAGTTTTGATCACATTAGTAAACGCACGTGCAAATGTAAATACCCACGCTGCAAGCAAATGCAGCGAATGGTGTTTATCTCGGAACCGTTGACAGGTGGCGCGCCGCCGCGTGTCTATTGATTGGCGCCTAACATTCTCCACCCACTACATACAACTCCTTCCAGAATCCCACGTTTACATCGATTTCTGTCTTTTTTAGCTGCTTTTCCCATTATTTATTATTTTTTTCATTTTTCACTTTAGCTTGATCAATTATTCGAATATATTCGCTATATGTCATCGGCTTTTACTTGAGATTCTCATTAAATGTCAAATCTAACTTTGAATTCAATTTTTTTATTCTTCACAGAATTATAATGCATTCATTTCTCATAATATTTAATGTATTGCGTAAATGAAACAAATTTTTAATGGGCTTACAACATTTATCTATTCATCTTGAGATGGTTTTCGGGTTTAATGAAATTGATTTAATTCCCAATTAGCTACATTAATAATGATGGCTCACTAATTCATAAAATGGTAACTCAAATAGAGAAATAATTTTTCCATTCATCAGATTTATTACGAATGGTTTGAATAATGTGTCTTATATTATGCATCCATTATATTCCAGTGTGTTGATGTATTAAAAACACGAAAATTTATTTCAACTTTTAAATAATTATAAAATATAGTTACTGTAATAATTTTTACTGCATCAGATATTTTTTTTAATGATCCTTAATAACAGTAATGTAGTGTGATCAAAAAATCTATAAAAATAATTGTGAGAATATATTTCATGTCAGCTTCATCATTTAGTTAAGTTAAAAATATTAAAATGGATTAAGGTTAAAATTATATAAATTCCAATCGAGTTGTCTGTTTCGATTCACCAGTCCATACAAATTGAATTCTGATAATAGTGCAAAAACAGAAAAAAAATGAAATGAAGCAGAAGCCTGGTATCCAAACAAAGAGACTTCTATTTTCTTGCACCTATTCGATCTTGTTTTACTTTGTTTAAGCTCTTTGTTCTTGTGCTGATGGTGGTCCTCTTTGTGTGCTTAGACTCAGATACTAGTTCGATCGACTGCACTCACTATGTTGCACGCCTTGCCCTCTAATTTGTGTCTGCTCTCTGTCCAAACCTTTTTACATTCTTCTCATTCACGTGAACTACCATTTTCAGAATAATCGAGGGACATAAACATGTTTCATTGATCACAAGATGTGCAATTACGCTCGATGAAGCTTACACTAAATGGAAAATCGTGAATATATTTTACGCGGTCTGCCATCGATGTGAAGTTGGATAAAAATTTTTTTTTCAAGACAACTTTTTATTCCTCATTTTTATTCTCTTGTGGTTGATGATGACTCTATTCTTCAGAGCTTCGATTTGCAGATAGTAAAGATTGATTAACGTAGATTGCTAAAATACTAGAAGAATAGAATGATGCAATTCCACTGGCAGATTGACGTTCATCAATCGTGGAAAGAGGACTGGAGATATTATTCATCATAGCTACTGAACATTCATATTAATTGAGTTGTAGAAAAAAAGAAAAAATAGGACAAAAACTGATAAAAAGAAATTTCGAATTCTTTTATCTCTGTTTTTAAAAGATTTGACAATAATTATATTCACATTGATTGACGAAGTGATATTGACTGGAATCTAAATTTCGACGTTTTTTTCTTGATACCGTAACAAGAATAATGACTGAATACAAACCATCGATTCTCTAAAAACGAATTGACAGTAACTACGTTTCATCCATCGACAGAGTATATTGCCATTGAAACTGAAAATAACGAATAACGTGAGCAGACATACTGTGTTACACGATAGTGAACGGCGTGTACCTTACAATCGAACTTTCGATGGCTATGTAATTGCATTTTGCTCAAATCTGCAATTGAGATTACATGTTTGGTAGATGTAGATTTCAACACCCTACCTAACACAAAGTGTCGAATGAATGTAATGAAAGTGATAGATATGGCGAAAATGAAAAATCTAAATATTTGAATTCACACTATTCATATTCTTTCTTCCTTCACTATCCTGGGTTATAAAATTCTTTATCAAAAGCAGCTCATCCTATGTTTACTATGATTCAAATTAATCTGATGAAACAATGATCAACATATGCATAAATATTACATGTTTTTTAATTATCAATATCAGTACTTATTTTTACAGATTTATAAGATGTTCACTTCATATTGGCCTTTGTTTAATTATGAAAATCCAAGTGTTTAATAAGTATTTAGTAATTAAACATTTACAGTATGTTAACTTAAGAATTTACTTTTAAAACACTTGATTTTTCTTCGATTAGCAATTAAATATTATTTATGTTCATCAAAAGCTCTTCCTATTTTATAACTGTAAATTAAGGAATTATGAACAGCTTATTACTTTCACATAATCATACATCTATATGAAATAATGATATAACTCTTCAACAAGAAATTGTTATTCATTATTTAGCTGTAGTAAATATTGAAGTGAATAAATAACAGTTGTACAGCTTCTTCACATCTGTACATATCTCAAGTAGCCCTCAAGGACAAGGGTGGTCTGTTTACATAAGTGTTCAGGTGATAAAATAATAATGATCGCTATTTGTTAACATTCTGTTTAACTCTTGCAATTTCTTCTATTGCATAAATTTTGAGAATATCTTCTAGTATATAATCTTATGTATGATAATATATTGGTCTCATAAGAGGTCGTTTGATGCTTAAAAGAACGATGTTTATATATGTTTTATGTACGGAAATATATGAAAACATAACGATACATCATATATTACTTATATTACATCTATCCAGAAAATTTTTACTGACTTTTTACTTTAATTTAGTTTTATCTTCAATAAAAACATTGATGTCATGATACATATTTTTTTTTTAAGTTTTAATGAAAAAACAAAGCAAAAAAAAGATATTACAGTTAATGATGTTGTTTAATATAAAATTAAAAAACGAAGAAAAAAGAGCTTATTTATAATAAATGATGAAATTCTAATGAAAGTTTAAAAAAATAACCAAACAAAAATGGTTGTCTTTGTTCCTTCTTCTTGAACTGGCCATTATTTCCATTCGAAAGACGATCATGAAATATTGAATAATGAAGTTGGGTAACTCCCCTTTGAACTTTCAAATACTCATGAAGGGGTTGCAAGTACACAAGAGAAATGGAAAACTGAAGAGTGAAAGGGCAAAGGCGTGGAAGGATCGAGCTCTCTCTTGTCGACTAGTCAGTTCATTAGAGAATATCAGCTTACACTGTCATTTCTCTTTCCTTCACATCCTGCTATCTTCTCGAGTAATCTTTCGTCTACCTGGGATTCCATTTTCCATGCTAGAGAAAATTATTTACACCCAAGTCAATGGGTATACTTTTCAGACTTTTGCACTAATTTTGTTATCATTAATGTCTTCGATATTCAACGTTTATTGAGTGAAGATTTTAATTCGCTTTGTAGAATATTTAACGATGAGTTAAATATTCTTTGTCTACCTTTGTTAGTGCTAATGAATATTGATTGAAATATTAAGTTTTGCTCGAGACTGAAAATCGTTAATTATTTTCATAGATTTTAATATATCAAACGAATATTCGCTTATTGATGAGTCTTTTTCTTTATGTAAATGATAGCTTCAGAGTTTCATGCATGTTGAAGTAATATTTTTTAGCAAAATAATTTTCTATCTGACTTATATTTACTTATGAATTATTTGTATTTAATTTTTTTTGCAATAATTCAAAATAAAATTATTAGTCATGATAAGAATCTCTATTAATTCGAGAATGAATTTTCAAATACTTTAATTTTAGAACTTGAAAAAAATTGTCAAGTATTTGGTGTTTACCTGACTAATTGGAACTAATTGGATGAATTATCTGAAGTAAAGAAATAAATCATGACTAGATCGTTTGTTGATCTGACTTATAACACTGATCCATACTAATTGATGCAATGAAATTGATGGATTTAATTTAGATACAAGGATCAACATTTATAATAACATTGATGTTATCTTGCTCTTTAATCAAATGTGTCTATTCTTAGTAATGAACTGTAGTTGTCAACATGACTGTTAAGTCGGATTAACATGGATTCAGAGCAGCTAATTGTGATTCTGTGTCACTGATTATTGATGTTAGATAATAGTAGGGTTCCAAAATCAGGTAAATCTAACAGTAAGAGTGATTAAGATAAATCAGTCTGTGCAATCAGATGTTATTTAATTCATTTCATCAACTAATTTTAAGTATCATTAAAGATTACATGTTCAAAAAATAATATTTTTTTTTTTTTTTTTTTCATTTTACAGGGGCAATTTTTGAACAAGGAACAAATGAAGTTCAATCAGCATTCAAGTTTGCATTGGCTGTCCATAATCAGAATAATACAACCCGTCGCTTTGATCTTCAAGCTTATGTGGATGTTATTAATACTGCTGATGCGTTTAAGCTTTCACGGCTGAGTAAGTAAAAAATTCTATGCATTTATATAAAAATTTTTTTTCAAGATTTGATTCTATCTTTCTATTCTGTTGTTTGATTTTTGGATTAAAAAGAAATTTGTAAAACAAAATTCACTATAAAAATATCAGAGATAGGATTCAATATACCTCATTCAATTATTTTTAACTCTGTATTTGAATAACAACAAATTTGAAACTTTTTGAAAGGTTTCCAAGGAATATGGGTTAGAATTTTGTTGATTATTGGTTCAAAATACTCTATTTATTTCAAAAATTCTCCATGAAATTCACATTATAGAAAATTTCATTGACACATTTCTTCTTTACTCTTTCACTGCTAGTGTTTTTGAAACAAAAACATAGAAAGTCGAACTCAATGCTTCGCCTAATGTCGGCTCCGAGGACAGATCTGCTCCATTGAATTGGACAGCTAGACAAGAAAAACAGACTAGGTGACAGTCGACTATTGACACTACCACTGTGATAAAATGGTGAAAAAAGAAGTGTACTCTGAGTAGAAAGAAAGAGATATTGTATCAAATCAAGTGAATTTTCTGCGACTAGATGGGAAATGTCCAGTGATTGTTTGTAGTATATTAATACCTCTTGGCAGTTTCCAACTCTAGTAATAAGTCAGTGACATGAGTCCAATATATTCACTATTCTCATTTAAAGTAAAATGAAAAATCATTTAATTTTCATTTCTACTTTTTAATGGCATAATAACAATTAAAACCCACATCTTTTTTGCATTGTTTAAATGATATATTATTTGTCGAAAAAAATCCTGTTGAAATTACAAAGAATCCTCTAAATCCTCTCCAATCCTCTTTCAAATCTTCACTAAATCTCTCTCAAATGTGCAAATCTTCTTTAAATTTGCGAATTCTTTTTCAACTTCCTCACAAATTTAAAAATTATTAAATCTCTGAACAACTAAAGAGAGCATTCAACTAAACGAGTTCAAACTATTTTTATGATACACCAAAAATATTTATAGATTTATGAATAACATGATAAACCTGTTAGCACATCCAGCTTGTAAATCCTGCTGATATAAATACGGTTGTTCCAATGTTGCAATTCATGTAAATCTAATTTGTTTCGGATAAACAAAAGTATTTATACTCATTTTAAGATTCTATCACTGATTTAGATTGTTACATTCCACTGTCTTTATAAAAAATAATAATCATAGATCAAGATGAATTATAAATTAGCACAAATGCCTGATCACATTCAAGTTAGGAAGATAAATAGAAATCATGAAATTCAACAATAAATAATATAATAATTGTACTTTCTGTAACAATAGTATTGTAGTTTTATAGTCACTCTATAGCTTGAACTAAACCACGAAACCGCGTAAGCAAAGAATCATCAGACAAAAAAGTTGAGAGTGGATTGTATTTCACAGAGAGTTTGACTTTATCGCGTTTGTCTTCGTCGCTGGTGCACTTAAGAAATTAGACACCTTCCTCGTTACCCTCTCTCATCTTTTCTTTCGATCCTTTACAACCGTCTTCTATCGCTACTGGATACGACTTTGTAAGCGCTCAAGTGCTCCGTGATGAAAGAAAAATCGTTTCAAAATCTATTAGCTTTTCTATGTATTTTATCTCTAACGAAAATGTAATGAGAATAAAACCTTTCTTCATTTTTTGTTTGTTGTATATAAGAGACGGTTAATTGATTATTTATTATTCTATTTCTAGATTTTTTTCTTCGTTATTGTTGATGCTAAGATCGTTAAGCAAAAAATATTAGAGACGACTTTTCATGAAGTATCAAAAGAATTTATATTTTCATTCAACTTAATAATTTCTTTGATAAATGAAGTTTTTTTCAAAGCTATAACTGGTCTCTCGATATTGAAGTGACTTATTATAAGTTTTCTAATGATATTACAACTCAATTTACTCGCGGAAGCTTTGCGAAAAATCTTGAAAAAAGTTTCAAATAAAAAGGGAAACGGAAGGATAAAGAATAAAGAATGCTGCAAAAGGAAAGAGAGTGACAGGTAACGGTTTAGCTCTTGCCGCGTTCAGCAATCTAATTCCCAAGTTTCCAACACCACTACTCAAGGCTCATTGGTACTACGAGTGCTTTCAACGACCGGATGACACGCGCGACACCCGTTTACAATAATAATAGAAGAGAAGCATAGTTTTGAATAGGCTCTCAGCTAAAGGAAGAGAAGATTGTCCGTTTTAAGGAATGACATTCGGAAATGACACGTCACTTGGCGTCTTTTCATTCTCATCCTTATTTCCATTTCGACCTTCAACGAATTGCATCACTTTGATCAAAGTAAATGCGTACTTTTGTAGGTATGCTTTTGTCTGAAGATAAATCAGCTTCATTTTTTTTAACTCATTTCAACTCTTTTTTTATTTCGTAATTTTGAATAATGACGGCTTTATAATTATATGAATTTTTTAAGTATTTATTTATCTTCCATTTTGCTGGAAAAATCAAAGTAAATAATGAGAAGCATTAAAGAGAGATTAAATGGTAATTAATCTAGGATAAAAATTTTGCTTCACTATGTATTATTACATTGCTTGAATATTTTTTCTCACTTTAAAATATTTAAAAAGTACTTTTTATCTTATAGTGCAGAGTAGAATAAAATTAATGTTATCATTAAATTCAATGGAATAAGAAATAATAATATGAATATGTTTGATAAAAAGAAAATAAAAAAATGACAAAAGTTTTGAATAATAGGAGTTTATTGAAAACAAGCATCGGAAAAATATTATTTTTCAAGATGACATAAGGATCCCTAGAAGTCCCGTGAGCTTTTACAGACATCTTCTCTACCTATAACCTCGGATGGATATAAACACGAGGTCTTAAGAGACTTGGAACGATCGTAAGAATTTTCAATGGAATAACACCGGAAGGAGGAGAGTAAAGCGTAAATATCTCCAAAATACTTGCTCATAAATCCAAGGAATTTTGATATTTTCATTTTCCTTCACTTTATCGATGTCACCATATTTATTAAAAGCTATAAAATTTATCTTTAAGTAGCAACAATTGTTTTTTATTGGGTTATAAAAATTTTAATTTGTGGATGAAAAATATTACAAATATGTTATTCATTCAAGTAAATACTTTTAAAAATATCTAAATAATTATTACCGAATATCCCAATTTCTCTCTGCTTTATTTTTCGAATAAATAATTTATATATTTAAATAAATCAATCTTTATTGATTGTTGCTGATTTTTTTTAATTAATAAATCCTGTAATTTATCAATCTTTTGTTAAACATATTGAAGAAAGAAAATGTTTTTATTAGAGTGACTTTTAAAAAAATTAAATAAAAATTACCATTTTCTTTTTATTATTCGCCTTTCAAAAGAAGTTCTTTTCATTGAGGATTTGAATTATCATTGACTACTATAGGAGCAAAGCAGAATAAACAATTTGGTTTTGTTAGTAGGATATTTTATCAATGAAAACAATTCTTTGATCCTACTTGTTTCGTTATTAAGGTTTCTAGTGTTTAACAAAAAAAGAAAATACCGAGTATTTGATTCTTTGTGCGGAAATGATAAAATTTATTTAGTAGAAATGTCAAAAAGCTCTCTAAAAATGGTAGTATTTACTAATATTAAAGGCAGAGAAACGATGAAAAGAAGGGATGAAAATGTCAGTTGTTGAAGAGTACGAGTGAGAGGATCAAGTAGGATCGATATATAGTCGATATGTAATTGCTTGGAGTAATATAGAAGAGACTTCTTGCTCTTTCATGCGGTCTCGCACCTTCGGGCGTCGGATAAACCGGCGGGAATTGAACCTCAAGATTCATCTCGCGTCTGCTTTCTGGTTTGGGCGAGGTAGCATGGGTGAGGAAGTGCGGGTTGGAAGGAAGGGAAATACCCTGGGGAGCCCTCAGCAGATTTATGCCACCCCTGGCTGGCAACGCTCTCCCCATATACATTCAACTATTTTCCTTCTTCTTCTCTCCAGCTCAGGCATCCTCCAACCCAAGGATCCCACCAGGATATTATACGATATGCTCTGAAAGGTGATAGATGGCTATAATGTTCCGCTAAGATGTCGACGAACTGACGCTACCCATACTTCTCTACTAGATCTTTTTCACGGTCTATTTTTTGACTTAACATCATTTTAGCATAAAAATCCGCAAATGAAAAATATTCTTTAATAAACTATCGTTATTTTTACTTTCATTATTATCTGTTTTAATAAATACTCTTTTTATTACAAAAACAAATAACTGTTTACTTAGTTTTTTTGTTTTTATTCAGAAAATATACAAACATTATTTGATATGTAGAGTATTTTTTACAATTTTAACTTCAACCTCGTGAAGGAAATTAAAATAAATTTATTTCAAATTTCATTTTGTAACTCAGAAATCATAAATGAACATCATAAAAAATGTATAGAATAAAAAAGAGAAAATTATTATTGACTATTATTAATATCAATGTTTTCATTACAAATACAAAAAATGCTTTACTACAATTATAAAATATTTTTAACAGTATATATTTATACCTATCATGAGTAAATAAATATAAAAAAAAAAAAAATTGTTTCATCAATTTTGATGCAGAAACTTAATAAAATATTTAATTAAAAGCAAGCCATGAATATTCTTGATGAAATATAGCCTCGGGTAAATCGTAGTAGGAAGAAAGCTTGTAAATTGAATCCCTCTGTAATTCCACGCGCGTTCTCCTCAAGTCAGAATCAGAGATCGAACGGTGGCAGACGATGTGCGGAAGAAAGAAAAGTGAAAAGACAGAAGAAGAAGAAGAAGGGACGCTCTTCTTGTCAGATTCAGTATAATTGCCTTCGGCACATTTCTGCTAGCACTTGAGTACATTTTAGGGTTGTAATAGATTTCACTTGTACACGACTTGGCGCCAGATTATAATAACGAGCAGCGTCGAAATAGAGAGGCCTCAAATTCTATCATAAACCAACGAGCATTAATACAATTAGCGAAGCTTTGCTAAGTGCTGTAATGTGTACGGATCTCGTATCTATCTCGCTCGTGTTGAGTCACTGTCTACTCTCTATAACTAGACTCTTGGACCTTTCCCAAATTCTCGTGGATACCTCCCCAGTGCGAACTAACCACGGATACCAACAACCAAGCCACCAGAACACTCATCCGTCACCCCAAAACTCCAAGAATTATTCAAATTGTTCGAACATTACCTTACATTATCATAGTTTATTCATCTTCATATGTGATTCCTTTTCATTACTTTCTTCAAAATTAATCCATATATATTTTTAATATCCACATTAAATTTTCACAAGACTTTCCAATATACCATAGACATTACGGCTGTATTTTGCTCATTGTAAACTACATTTTAACTTTTGGTCTCTTTAAAAGCTCAGACTTATCATTATCAATTTGTTAGAAATTCATTTTATGAAGAAGCTTAGGGTGGAGATAATAATTTGATACGATAATGAAACGTCTTCAAAATAACATAAGTTGATATCAAATTAAATAACATACTGCTTAAATCAATTTCATTTTCATCAAATTCCCTTGAATTTTTATTTAATTCAATTTTTTAAAATAAAAATTCGATACTTGAAGAATTAAAAGTACTCTTCAACTTTTGACGATAAATCAAGTAATTATGAAATTTATAGCACTAGTTAGAAACTGAAATAAAAAAAATTTTTTTTTCTTAAGTGTATGCTTTACTGACGTCAGCTTGACAATTAAAATTTAATTTTTAAAAATTATCCAAAAAGTTCAGTCAATCACAAATTCTTTTTTTATTCTTCACCTTGTGCTCCTTCTTTTCTACTATTTTTCATCTTTAACGAAAACTTCTCTTATTGATTTCTGTCAATTAATTTATTATAAGAAACTTTTTTAATATTAATAGTAAAATGCATTTACTAATCTTGATGATCAATTACAGATTCCATCATTATCAAAACCACAGTAATTGGATTAATATTCATCACAATTATAATCGTTTTATAATTTTAACAATTACAACAAAAAATTCTCTTTAATATTTAAAAAGTTTATAAATTCTTTAATCTTTAAAAAGAATTATTTAAAATATTTAAGAATGATTTTTATTTAAATGTATAGAGATAGAGAACTTTTTAAAATCTTATATTATAATAATTTAATCTAAAATAGATATAAAAAGATGATTAAATAGGGTAACTCTTTGTATGTAGATGTGGGGTATTTTATTAAAGACCTACACGTCTTGTGAGACGTCATTAGTCACAAACTATAGAGGTAGACTGGGAAGATCAATTTTAAGTTTAACAAATGAGTTTTCCCTTTCTCCTTTGGCATTTACAAGCTTCCATGACGCGCTTTTTCTCTTTCTCTCTCTCGTGTTTCTTGACGACGCGGTCTAGGAGTAATGATACCAATAAGTCAGACATCATCCTTAGTTGCTAGAACACTATGCGCAACTGTACGTGATCAAAATCTTTATTATTATTATAAATACACATCTATAAGTGAATAAATAAATAATTACAATTTCATTATAAAATTCAACGAAACAAATTTACATTTTTATCTTTTAATCTCATGATTTAATTTCAAAATATTTTTCATCTATGAAAAGGATTTATGTGTGGAAAGGTAGAAAGAAACCCAAAGAACAACAAAGCAAGTTACATCACTGTCTCTAATGATGCACAGAAATGCTAAAAAAAACCTAAGAAAAAGGCGTAGTTGTAAAAGAAGTCTTGGTTTGCGCATCTCCAATGTTTTCCGGTGCATTTGTTCAATCTACTGCTGTCACTCTGGAAACGTTTTCTCGGTCAATGAGTCTGTCTTTCCTTTTTCTATATCTTGTAGTTTAAATCGATTCTTTGCTTTTACACTTCATCTTTTTCTAACGGGTTCCACAATCTTTCACCCTATATAGTGCAATTCCCTCGAGTCAGCGTACTTTTTTCTCTTAGTCATTAGAAGCCGTACCACAAATGTCTTCGCATGAATTCAAATGCCCAACGCCCTAATCCCAGCTAGTTGTGCACCACGACCATACCACCGTGGTTGCTATACCCTCTTCTACCATTTTCCTCCCAGACCTTCGAGAAATTTATGTACGGACGTTCCAATGGGAGGGAAAACAACTGGATTCTATGGTAGAAGCCGCGAGCTTTCATTCCCCCACACCAAAAGTGTTTCTCGCACATGCATTTTCATAAGATCGACCCGTTCAGCTAATTGTCATGACAATTTATAACTAACTTGGGTCCAACTTTATACAGGTATTTGGAAGTCAAATAAGTAATACAAATGATACAAATTATTCCAAGTATTATTACATATTTTCGTTAGAATTCTATCGTGTATTTCACACAAAATGTACTTAGGAGTTTAAGTTTCATTTTATTTTATCAGATTAACTACGTTTCATTTTTTTCTGGCGATATTAAACACAATAAAACGAACCAAAAGACAATTCAACTTGGAAACTATGTTTTACGGTTTTTGTTTTGTAATGAATAGAGTCTGAATTATAGAGAAGTTAAATTCTTCAACAAAAAAAAAACTATTGTAAAGTAATATCCAAATTGTTCAACTGTTATTTTCCATTGTATTCTTGCTATGAATTACATTATAGACATTGGCCAACTATGTATCTAATTTTGTAGTCAATAACAGTGACATAATCATTTAAGAACATTCCAATAGGGCTGCTTTACTAATCATCGATGAGAACAATAGTAGTTAATGGAGACAATGAACACATTATATATTAATTGGTAAGTTTATCTTACAGTCCATGTCCTTTTGATACTAAAGCTTAGAACATTAGCTGCACACGTTGCATTATGTACCTCACCATCTCATAATAATTAAAGTCTCACTTCCAATGGAATTATCAACAGATTTATTTATTTTTCATATTGTTATTTCTGATAAGTTGTGAAATGGGTAAATTGATGTTTTAAAGAAATGAAAAGAGACTAATGATTTATTTTGCATAAAAAACTTTGTTGAGTCTTCATATGCAAATTATTTAGAGTAGAATTTCTTAGAAGAAAAATTCTCTGATGATAATCGGATTATTCAATTCAATTTTCTTTAAGTATCATCATTAGTAGAGTTTTATTCTAGCAATTTGGCCCAGAGCCTTGTAAAATATAAACTTACAAACTTCCTTTCATATAAAATCATACTTAAACTTTTTGTTGATGTTTCATCTCAATTCTTCCTACGAAATTTAAAAGATTGATATTTACATTAAATATTATTTTAAAAATATTAATTATAAAAGTTTTATAAATTAATTCAATGATTTATTAATTAATCATTACATTTTTTACACCAATGAATTTTGCTAGTGAAGATTTTCATAATTTTCTGTTCTTGAAGTAAATGTTTACTTCATGTTTTTGCCTGTAGTTTGAACAAAATGTTTCCCAAACATAAACATAATTTAAGCTTTCATTTAGTGGTTAGAAAAGTGTGCAAATAAGCCAGAGATTGAGAAAGTATCATCACAGAATTTTCAAAACACGTTCAACTTTCTTGAAGATTCAGACATCACTGTTGACAAGCATAAAGTTGAGGTAAATTTAAGATGATAAAGTTTTGTTGAAATTAAGAAACTTACAAGTAATTATGTCAGAGCATTGAAAATTAACTGGAAAGGATTCTTATTTACTTGGATTGTTTTTGTCAAAATACTTTTTTACATAGATAACACATAAGACAAAAGTAAGTAGAGATAAGAAGAAAAAATGTTTTCTTTCCTTTCAATTCATCGACGCAATGATTTTTGTAATGAGGATTATTTAAAATATTAAAAAAAATACATTCAAATGATCGGGTAGAAAAAATAAAAAGTAAAAGTAGAATAAGAAAGAGAAAAATGTATGACATAAAAAAGTTTTCTTCATAAAATATCGCGACACTTTGTTCCCTTGGCTATTCGTAGCTCATCGTAGTTCTTTCTCATCTGTGCATCCGTCTGTAAAAGTGAAATTAAAACTTGTGGCTGAAGTTTTTGTCTTTACTTCTCTTCAACTAGTTTTCCTTGTTTCCAAAGTACTCTGAAGATTGACAGAAAACCACTCAAAGTATTTCCTGGGAGATTGAAAAAAATATCAATTGGAAATTTGACAAAAAATACGAAATAACAACAAATGGAAAAATAATTAATACTAAAATAATTAATCTGATACAAAATCGATAGATTTTTATAAGAGTATAATTTTTTTTATGGATGTGAAATTAATTCTCCGTTATCAGCAAGAGCAGTGAAATGTTACGTAAAGCTAATCAGACACAAAAGGAAAAAAGAAAATAGACAAAAGAGGAAAGTGACAGAGGGGTTGGAAAAGCAAGAGAGTAGAACGAGTATTGGTAGATGGTGTGCAGCACGAAGTGTGAGAATGGTCCTTCCAATAGGATTAACCCTCGTCCGTTTAATCCTTTTATTGGGGTGGCAAATCCTGTGACAGGACACGAGAGACCGAGAGCGACTCAAGCTCTCTAACGCCCCAGATCCACGATCAGAACGTCACAGTGAATAGAACCCCCTGCAGAAAGTAGTACATCTAATGAGACCGTATAGAATTATTTTTTTTTATCAAAAGATTTCAATGAAAGCTCAAGAAATAATTTTTCATCTCATTAGAAAATAAAAAATAAATTATTTTTTATACTATTTTCAAACAATTGTCTTCCTTTGGTTATTAAAACTTAATAGAAATTAAAATGACGATTTTTCGAAGTCAAATGTCAAAGTAAGAAGGGTGAATATTCACTTTGTTATCCATATTCAACGATTTTATCTCGAAAATTTAATAACTACTAAAAGCTCAGAAAATATGACACAAGAAATTGTCAATACTACAATTCTAATTTAATGCTTTAGGAATTTTGAAAAGGTTGACTTGTCGACCTCGATAGGATCTAAATGCTATTAATTTATCTCAGTGTGAGGAAGGTGTAAAGATGCTGCCTTGTTAATGGCGTTGATGAGAATTAATTAATTTTACGTGCCCTTTGACTAAGTTCCACACCAGTTAAGCTAAGAATCTTCCTCATAACAATGCTAAGATTTTCATCACTATTAATCATAACAATTCTAAATTCATCCTCTAATCACAAAAACGTTACTAAAATCTGTTTTATTCACTCTCCGCTAAATACTACGAGTTCTTCTATCACAAAGGCTTTTGTGCGCAAGTTAATGACATTTTATGTAAAATAAATCGATTGTAATTTAATTGGAGTATGTAAATTGAAACTTTAAAAAAAAAACAAAACAAAGATTGACTGTACAGCTTTTAAGAATGAAAATCTGTGCTTGACATTGATCTCTTTAACTATGGATATAAATATCCCGAGTATATGTATCCTCCTCAAAATTGACATTTATCGTATAGTCGATGAAAATCAATTTCAATACCGATCCCTCTCCTATCGACAGACTAGTGAATTTCGTCCTCTCGGCTTGTTGACACGCTCAACTGGCGTATAATTAAACTAGCCCCTCCATATGTTTGCACGTGTACCTTTCAACCGATAGCATTTATCCAAAGTCAAGCGATCTGTAATTCGATTGGTCAAATTAAAAAAAAAATTGAAATCTATGACATAAAACTTTCATAGAAATCGAATAGCTATCAAAAATCAGTAGAAAACAAATGGTATAAATCAAATTATCAATTGTAAATCTTGTGTTCGGAATTGTGGCAGATTTACATCCGTTTTTATAAGGTCAATCGCTTCCGAAAGTTTGAACAATTGAAGTTTGGTGTTACATGACAGTTAAGTCCATCCTTCCTATTATCTTTCTCCGTTCTCCTTTTGGAAACTGGAGATATCAGAGTTTTGCTGTGAACTGACTTGCAAATCCAATTCTATTTTGAAAGATTGGCTTTCTCGAACCATGACCATGATGGCTGTAGTAATCGTGATTAAATATATCATCTGAAGTTTGAAAAATTTCCAGTTTTATCATTTATCATTGGTTGAGAGTTTAATTTTCTTTGGATACCCTTGGTACCGATCTAATAAAAGTAGCTAATTAATCATTTTTAATTTTTTTTTGTTATACTAGTGTGCTTTTAAGAATAGATTAATAACAATATCACTAGTAGTTTATATCAAAAATGGCTTACTCTACACTTCTCAACTTTAGTTCATTGATTTTTAAATTGAAGTTATTAGAGCAAGTTTAGGATCATACAAAAATATATATGAAAGTAGGTAAAGCTCTTAACCGTAAAAACAACAAAGTATTAGAGGGTTAATATCATTGAATGAAACCACAGCAACCATTTTCAAACTTCATCGTGAGTTTTCATTTATGGCTATTGAAAGTTTCGTGACCTCGAAATTAGCCACTAAAACCAGGTAAGCTTCCGCTAACTTTTAGTTGTGGAATATTCAAAGGTTTTTGTATACTAATTAACATAATTAGAAACAAAAGATACTTATTCAATTTTTTAATCAGATAATGAAGATAAATAAAGTAGTTATCTCTAGAAAATTCCGTCTGTTATTTTTTTCTACATCTTCTTGATTAGCTAGAATCTTATTAGCTTTTATAGGACTCTAACATTGATCGATTGAATACTCGGTAACATAAATTGTTTAACTTGATCTCTAAGTAGTCTTGGATTTTTATTGACTTTAAAAAATCCTAGTACGATGTCTTAGTAAAGACATTCTCATCAAAAGCTTGATTGTTACTCTAGAAAGTTGGGTTAAAATTGATTAAATTTTGAGTTGAATTTATAGACTAGTTTTAGAGTAAATAATGTTAGAGAGAGATTGATTTCAGTCAAAACTTATGCCTTCTATTTATCATGTAATGATGGATCATTACTAAGAACTAAATTTCTAGATGATTTCTTAATTATTTTATACTGATGAAATTTATTAAATTGATTTATAATGTCATGAGCAATTACTCATAAAAAAGAATATATAATCTTTCAATTAAATGCCTTTATACTTATTGAATTTTAAAATATCAAAGAATTTCTAGTTGAAATATTTTTAGTACAATATTGGAATACTTTAGTTATATTGAGTAAATAATAACAAATAGTAAAATAGATAAATATATCTCAATAGGCCACAACTTCTTTTCACGAAGAATTAATTTCTGTACAGAATCAAATAACGTGAATTTACAGATTGAAATTGAAATGTAATATATTTGACAATAATATTTTGGATTTAAATAAATTTGGGTGAATAAAACCGAGTAAACATAACAGCAGCTTTTGTTAGGATTTCAATTAACATTCGTTGACGCGTGAAAAACAATTGAAAAGAGAATCAATAGCTGAGTCTCTGGTGTTAACCGACAGCGTGGAAAAATTAAATTGCACCAACAAGTATTCGAATTTATGCAAATCCTTGCCCGCCACTACATTCAATATATGTCTACTTCGCCAAGCACACGAATCAGGGGAATGTTCTTCGCGTGATTCGAATAAAAGTCCAAGCGTGGCAGTTGAGTAGCACGTGAAAATTCCAAGCTTTTTTTCCTACGTCCTACTTCGCCGAAGAGTACAAACGATCAAGTTTCGTTCAATTGGATTTAATTTTCCTTTCACGCCACGTTTGAAAGTAAATCGACAGTGAATTAAGAGGAAGTAAGAGAGTTTTGCATTCCCAATGGAAATTATTTCTATGCCTCTCATCCTTCGTAACACGAACTTGTTACAAAAAGCCAAATCGATCAATAATTTAACATTTAGGTCTACTTTATTTATTAAAATCGAACAATTTACCGCACTTACTCGAGAAGCAAACTCCTGAGGGAACTGATCTAGATTGCAACCTTCTAATGTTTTAACTTAAAAATAAACTACTCATAATGCGTTATGTTACTCGAGTAGAAACTAGTATTGGGAACTCCTAAATACCAATAAAATTTTTATAACGAATTCGATACCTGATTAGGGCTGAGCGGAAATTTCTACTCGGGTGACTTTTTTTAATGGAATTTCTTCTTAAGATGTTCAAGCTTTATCCTGTCTTCATACTGCCACTAATCTATATCAGCTCTGCCATCAGTCTATATAGACTATAAACTTCAGGGGCTCATAGGTCATATCTACCAATGTAATAATAATCAATACACATCTCAAACGATAATCTCATCACATAATTTCAACATATTGCTCAGAATATAATCTACTCGACTTAACGCTGTGATTCAAGATCTATTCGAGCATGTCTATTTGATTAAAAATATCTAAAAATATGTGGTAAAGATTCATTAAAATAGTTTTAATAAAAACGCTGTTATGATTGATACTGAATAATAATTATTCGTTCATCTCATAATAATTATGATCAAACGTCCGTTGTACAGATTTCATATTCAACACACACAGCAAATTAGTATAATATACATAAATTTTGCACAAATTTCTGAGTATTTACTTCAACATAATATAAATAGAATGCTTTGATGAATGTTTCGTTAACAATGGCATTTGACTCACCTCGAATTTCTCTGAATTATTTCTATGATTCAATAGCTAACACTCCACTTATGACTTTTATTGCAATATAAATTATGCATTTTTCTATTATTTGGTTACCTGAAATTTTAAAATCAATAGTGAATACAATTTGAGAGAGCAAAAAAAAAACAAAACCTATGAAATAAAATTTTTTTTTTAATTATTTGGAGTTTAAAAGTATTTTCATGCTCGATTACTCTGTGTATAGTAAATTTTATTTTGCTTTATTCTGCGTTACTTTTAGAAGAAAAAGCAAATTTTTCACATTCCACAAGTTTTGTTTCTACAAGTTCTTTTTGTCTATCTTCACTCGTCGATAAAATTACATTCTTCAGATAAATAAAGCTCCAATGTTTTTTTTTTTTTTTTTATTATATTAAATATTTTGCCTAAAAAATCGAAAAACTGGAGTCGATTTTTCTGAATTAACTGGAAAAATATTTATTTAATTACGATAAGCCTCACTGAACATTATTCATTTCAGTGAAAATAATTAATTTGAATTTTTATAACATCCAAAACCTTGTGTATTGTATTTTAACATTTTTATCATTCAAATTTCATACAAAAGTAATTATTCAGACATTAAACAATTAAATCCTGTATAAATTTAGTTGCTTCGCTTATTTTATACTTATTATATTTCATTATTTATCATAATTTGACTTAAGCTATCAAAAAGCTTGACAAGCAAACTTATCATTCACTTTCTTCACCGACTTTTTGTCTTCTCTGTAAAATAAAGCGAGGATGTTACTTACAAAAAAAGAAAAATAGAGCCTATATGTTACATCAAAAGCAAAACAACGATACGAACGAGTAAAAGAGCAATTCTACGACTTGTGCGCGAAGACTCGAAGAAAACCACACTCACTAAGAAGAAAAAGAGAGAAATTGAAGAAAGTCTCTTTCTCACGCTCCAAAGAGAATTCCTGGATGTTATTACCCGCGACGCCTATATCGCTCGGAAAGAATAATGGTCCCTTCCTGTCTTGACTTCACGACATTGGGATGAAAAGTCCCAGTAGTATGAAGAAAAAGGGAAGACAAGATGGCCGTCAGAATTCTTGTTTCTTTTTCTAGAATTATCGATCTTTCCATGTGAGAGTAATATGTAGGTTATTCATGTAAACATTTACATATATATTTTTCATAACTTTCACTTTCATAGCTACTCCGAAAAATTTTCTGATATTTCATTTTTGATCATTCAATATTTATTATTTTTATTTTAAAGAATCACTTGTTCATTTCAACCTCAATAGTATTTTTATCTTTACAATAAAATTCTATTGCTAATGATACGATTTAGTCATTCAAATAAATATTTCCTGTTACATTACGATCTAGATGTCAAATATATATCATTAAAATTGTTTTAATTAATTCATTGAAGTTTGTCAGAGTTTTGTACCTTTAATTAAACTTTGAAAAGTCAAGTTAGAAACTACTTGAAACCTAAATATCAAAAGACTGCAATAAAAAATATGAGTTCTAATTAATAATCATGTTCGTTCTTCACAAAATATTCATGACTAAATTAATATTGAGCTTTCATTTGAGTTTAATTTACCTGTAAAATTTCCACCAACTTGGTAATGCTTTATCATTATAAATTATTACTTATCACCCATTTTACATAAATATATAAATAAATAAATTATATTTGCTTTTTCGACATCGCAAATTCTGCAGGCAAACCACAATCTGCTAAAAGGATAATCCGGACAATTGCGTGGTCACCCAAATGATCCGTTTGGCAAGCACATGCAAAGAGCAAGCAAGAAAAAGACCAAACTTGAGGCTACAATCTTCTGTCTATGTGTTTAGTCAAATCGACATGGAAAATGTGAGTGCAGTATTGTATATTCCCGTTCGCTAACCACCAAAAAATGGGATAAATACAAGCGAGTGGGTTTGGTAACATGTGGAAATGATTGAACGAAGTAAATAAAAGGGAAAAATTTATTTTAACCTGATAACAATAAATTTTATTTTTTGGAAATATTTGAACTTTGTGAGTTAATTGATAAATATATATATATATTTTTTTTATCAATTCAATTCACATGTGTGCTAACTAAAATGAACACCTGACTTAACGTGAGGTCAGTTACAGACTAGAGGGAGTGTTAAAGGACGAACGAAAGGACTGGTAGTGATAGGACAAGTTTGAAAGTTTAATGTATCGTGAATAGTAGTTGGAATTAGTTGTTTCCTCGTTACTAAATGGTTATTCGTTATATTATCTATGGTCATATGATCTTTTATCGAACATCTGAACTTTACAAGTGTGGCTGCCTCCAGTTTGACCTTTTTCACTTGACAAAGTTGTTTTCAAAGGATCTTTTACTTTATTATAAATTCGAAACTTCAAGATAATTCATTATATTCACTTAACAAACTTTTAGGATAAAAATAAGTAGTTGATAAAAAATGAATAATTGAAAAAAATTTTCACATAGTTGGATGAAATAAATTAAAACATGTGTGTTTGTTAAAATTTTTTAATCCTTTCTATCTTTGTTTTATGAAAGTTGTGCAATACAAACAATTATTTTTACTAATATGAATGAGTTGATGATTCATAAAATCAACATAAAAGTAATATAAACTGGAAGTTTAGTAATTGAAGATGAAAACCAGCAATGAGTAGACGTTCTTTTACGCTTGAGAGACACGTCGAGGTGGACTTGAGGATTTATGAGGGTTCCAACTCTCTGTTTCACTTTTTCTACCCCCCCCCCCCCCCTCTCACAACGCCATTGAACCTCTCAACTTGGTAAATGTGTGTGCAGAGGACGCTCTAGAAATTATAGAGGGTATAAAACTTTCTGGCACGAAAATAACGATACGCGACAGTAGAGGAATACCATCTTTTTCTCTTGCTTTCTCATCTGTCCTCAACAATTTTTTTATTCTTCTTTTTTTCACTTTTTTTTTTTTAACTCGACTCTTACCACTTTCACATATAGGCTTATTGACTCTTTTATTTGCTATTCCGGCATCGTCACAATTTGTGCTTTGACATTTATAAAATTTATTATTGGAAGATATTTCATCTATTTACCATGTGAGTAGAATTTTTAATTAAATTCAAGTAGTTGGAAAATACACTATAATTACCTTTACGCTGATAATTATCAATAATAGTGATAATATATCTTGAGTATGGGTAAAAGTTAGGAACGTCTGCCATAGTCAGTAAACTTCAGCAAGATCATTAGCAATATTGAAAGCACTAACCCCGAAGGTATATCGTCGTTACAACAATAGTCTATAACTTGTTTGGCCAGTGACAATATCAAGTCGATAATTCCAAAGCTATCTCTCACATTTTCCTATTCTTTTTTCTTGAATGTTATCTTGCTATTATGTACTAGAAAAAAACATGTTTGTTTTTGAATTCAGCTTTAAAATAATTTTTTTTCTCTAAATTGATGAATCTCATGTGTAAATGACATTAGTACTACTATTTATTACTGTAAAACAAAAGATTATAAACCAAAAAAATTAGAATAAATGTTTATCATTATCTCGATTGCAATTGTATAATATGAGACAATTTGTCGTGAAATAAATTTTTAATATAATTTATAGTTTACCATAAATAATATCAGGAAATAAATGGTCAAAGTTCTAGCAGATAGACATACTCATAGCATGATATATTTTTTATGTCATAAATATGATGAATAGGATCTTTTGAAAAATTAGGCAATGTTATTTTGAGAGAATCTTCTATTTAAAAGTGGCAATACATAGATATATCATGCAAAAACCTCAAATAAAAAATTACTTTTTGATGATAAAACCTCTGAAATTGAAAGGGTCCACATCATTTATTATCATTTACAATCAAAATGACATTAAAAGATAATTCAATCACAACTTGCTCTATTTTTTGACAATCATTGACATCTTTAATAAATAAAATTTCACTTTGAAATAATTTACAGAGAGAAGAAGATTAATTTTAAAAATAAACATATTCCAGTACCGATTTTTATTTAATTTGTGATAATGAGACAAAAAATAGTACATTAAAAAGAATCGGTCAATATTTACTAAAAAAAGAATTCTTAAATGTCAATGAAAAACTGTAGCTGTCAAAAGAAAATAAAATACTTTTATGTAATTAAAATACTACATCCTCTATCTTCTGGACCTAAAAAGAAAAAAATTCCGGAAAGGGTGAAAGTAAAACAATAAAAAAAAATAAATAAAACTCGAGCATGAATTTATTCAAGCTTCAATGTTCATTTTCTGTAATTTTTATTTTATTCTCATTCTTTGCTTTTTTTCAGCTAACGATGCTAGAAGATAATTTACATTCACATAAATTCAACATTTTATGTACCATAAGAATTTGAATAGAACGTAATTGTTCACGTATAATTATTTCATCAGCAATAAAGAGTTTTTCTGTTCATGTACATACTCATACCCCTTTATATATTTAAATACATAGTATAATCAAATGGAATACATGAGCAAGGGTGAAATGTATCGAATATCTAACGTTAAATCTCCTCTTGTTGTCAATAATATAATGCTCGTTACTCTAGAATAATGATGAATGTTTGTGAAACATAATTATCCAATTTTATTGAATCATAGAGGTGAATAATTTTAGTTGCATACTATCTCCGTATTTATAATAAAAAGTATTATACTATAGTTAATGTTGCAATAAATTCACTAATAAAAAAAAAATTGAAATCATTTCGCAAGTCATTCTTTTAATTAAAGTCATTTCAAATTTTGATAGTGTTTATCAATAAATGATGCTTAAATGAATTTATGAAGCTTATAAATGTGTCAAAAAATGTGATAGACCGGAGATCAAATATCCAAATGATATAATTTATGATAAGATTTTTTTAATTTTATGCATGATAGTTTCATATTGACTTTAAAAGTTGATTATTTTTCAAAGTAGGTGAATTTCAAACTTTTTTACATTCTTGTTAAGAAGTACCAATGAGAAAATGGTTGAAAATATCATTAAAAAGTTCTAAGGGCACCTATTCGGTGAATAAATTGGAAGGAAAGTGAAGTCATGAAAAAAAATCTATTTTTATAATTTTTTTTTTTTTTTTAATTTCAGTAGTGCACGTTTTTCTTTACTGTAATTGAAAAAAAAAATCGTTTTGAAAGAAGAAAAATATAAATGAAATAATAAACTTTTGTTTAAGTGATCGATTGGGAAGATATAAAGTGTGGCAGTGGTAATGGATGAGACTTATAAGAAGTGGTGCATATTACAGTAAAGTTTACTCGAAACTACCAGCTCAAAGAATGTAACTGAGTAGGGAAAATAAAAAAGAGGGAAATAGAAATTCTGATAAAATATAGAAGAGTAAATAGATGCAACACATTAGGAATAATGCTTTGGTAAACATTTCGAAATTTATCTATCAACTTTAGCTAGTGATAGTATTAAGGTTGTAAGTAAAACAGATTCTACAAATTCAGGTGGGCTACAAAAATGATGAATGAGTTTGAAAAGAGGTCGAGAATGAAAGAAAGTGGAAACCAATATGACAATGTATGCTCGTATTCTACAAATCGATAGTGGTTTATTGACTCATTAGAATTTTTTCAGATGAATCAGTTTATCTATTCCCCGAAGCATAAATAATGCAATGTTGATTATCAAAACTTATATAAAAAATCATTCAAACTAAATTATAATTAAAACACTCATTATCTCTCGTTCATTCAAAACATACAAAAATAAGTCAATGAACCTGAAATTGATTAAAATATCATAATTATTTAATTATTCATAAATATTCAGAGTTATCATATTATTTTTAATTTATCAAAAATCAAAAGTTTGATTGAAATATTATTTCTGGGAAACATAAATAAGTTTGCTTATCATTCACTAATACTTTATGACATAAATTTATCAATTTATAAATTAAATCTAAAAATTAAACACTGCTGCCAGTGTATATTCATTTAGATAATAATAAATACCTCGGGCAGAATTAATAAAAATATATCACATTTTGTTTTAATATTATTAAAATTTCAAATAATTATGAACGAATGTTTTCTATCAAATTTGATGTAAATATCTATCAATTGACTGGATTTCATTAAAAGCTTTTATTTATAAAATAATGATTAAAGGAATTGAGGAAAATTTAATGGAATATTTTTAAAAGTAATACTCGTATAAAAAAATTTCGTTCCCCAAACATTCCCTGCATGTTCCTCGGTAGAAAAATTCCTCGACGTTCTCCTGGTATGGTGGGATCATAAGGAACATTTGGCTGGGAGAGGAACTTAGTTTTCTGCTAGTAATTCAGAATCTATATGGTCGATGTAGACAATGAGCATATCAATGGATTAGTGAGAGAGACATCTTTTTATAGCACTAGTTAGAATCATCATTGGAGGATAATTTATGCAAAAATTTTTGCAAAGTTCCAATTTTACCCCATTTTTGGAGTGAAATAATTGATTTTTAAAATGTTTGACCTGATTTCGCATTTCTAGGCATTGAGACGAAGAGAATGAGTGGTCGATCGTCAAAATCGGACAACTTTGATTTTTTGGCCAAAAAAAATGGAAAGGGGTACCACTTGCCATTTTTTGAGGTCGAAAAATCAAAGTTGTCCGATTTTGATGATCGACCACTCATTCTCTTCGTCTTAATGCCTACAAATGCGAAATCGCGTCACAGATTAGGAAAGTCAACGTTAACACCCTTAAAACGGGGTAAGACTGGATATAAATTACAAACAATCATCTCTCTGACTTCAAACCCCTATAGCTCTTGAACGGACGGTCCAATAACGTTTTTCAAGGACGATTTGGAAACTTTAGAATCTGAACTATCTAAATACATCCACCGATTTATTGAAAAAAAATTATTTCACCCTTGAAATCGAAGAAATATAAACAAAGTCACATATTTTTTGGGAGTTTGCCAATTATTTTTGCAATTTTAACGGTGAAAAAATGATTTGAAATATTTTTTATGAATATATATCTTTAGCTTAGATTCGAAAGTTTCTAAAACCTCCCTGAAAACTATTATTGGACCGTCCGTTCACGAGTTGTAGAGGTCGAAAGTCGAAAAAGGGTCAAAAAATCACCTACTCTGATCGTTCAGACCTCTATAACTCGTGAACGGACGGTCCAATAATAGTTTTCAGGGAGGTTTTAAAAACTTTGGAATCTAAGCTAAAGATATATATTCATAAAAAATATTTTATGTCATTTTTTTACCGTTAAAATGGCAAAAATAATTGGCAAACTCCCAAAAAATATGTGACTTTTTTTATATTTCTTCGATTTTAAGGGTGAAATAATTTTTTTTCAATAAATCTGTGGATTTATTTAGATAGTTCAGATTCTAAAGTTTCTAAATCGTCCTTAAAAAACTTTATTGGACCGTCCATTCAAGAGTTATAAGGGTTTGAAGTCAGAGAGATGATGTTCAGTAATTTGTATCCAGTCTTACCCCGTTTTAAGAGTGTTAACGTGGATTTTCCTAAACTGTGACCTGATTTCGCATTTTTACGCATCAAGACGAAGAGAATGAGTGGTCGATCATCAAAATCGGACAACTTTGATTTTTCGACCCAAAAAAATGGCAAGTGGTACCCCTTTCCATTTTTTTTGGCCAAAAAATAAAAGTTCTTCGATTTTGATGATCGACCACTCATTCTCTTCGTCTTAATGCCTACAAATGCGAAATCGCGGCACAGCTTAGGAAAATTCATTCTAACACCGTCAAAACGGGGTAAGACTGGATATAAATTACAAACAATCATCTCTTTGACTTTAAACCTCTGTAACTCCTAAAAGAATAGTCTAATAATGTTTTTCATGGACGTTTAAAAAACTTCAGAATCTAAGCTATCTAACTATATCCATAAATTCATTGCAAAAAATTTTTTCCCCTCTGAAAGTTGCTAAAATATAAAAAAAGTCACGTTTTTTTAGGGAGTTTGTCAAGTATTTTGGCAATCTTAAGGGTGATATAATTATTTTAAACGTTTTTTATGGATATTTATTCTTAGCTTATATTCTAAAGTTTCTAAATTCTCCTTCAAAATCATTATTCGATGATTTTTCTACGAGTTGTAGAAGTTCAAATTCAAAGTAAGGTCGAAAAATTGTCTACTCCTCTCGAGTAGTTTCATTTATATTTAAATACTCTTGTATTTGATTTATTCACTTACCTCTCTTTATGCGAATTTTATGTGGGAAGTTATTTTCATTTGTAGATTTAATATAATAAAATATAATGATGTTCCTAAATTTATTTATTATACGTCATAAATTTCGGATTCAATTTCATCATATTTTATGTAATTAATTTATAGAGAAAATGAATGACTTTGTCATTTAATTTGAACGCAATTACGTTGTTATTAAAATTTGATCAAATTTTATTATTCACTTTTAAAGATATAATGTATGTTAAATAAATAAGTACGTTATTATTTTTATTATTTCAATGAAATACATGACAAGAATGGGAAAAAAATAAATGAGAAATGTAGTTGGCTGTCATCCTTCGTAAACATTTATTTCAGATGCCTTTAAACAGTTTTCTTATGCCCCTGGGATTGTTGTCTCGTTCGCTGTCTATCATCTTTTTGGATTCTATCCAAATTCGAAGTCCGAAATTTCTCTTTCTCTTTTTCCTATCCTTCTTCTCCGTTAGTCAGTACCGAGCAAAAAAATGCATATCTTCTATACCCCTGGATAGCAGAGTGAACTGGCGCCGACACTTTTGCATTCCCATCGGTATCCCCTTCGTTTCTCCACGAATCATCGTGCGATTTTTCATTGTACCATTTCTCGACAAAACTGAGAGCGAAAAATTCCTCAACCACTGAAATCTAGGGCAATACTACGTTTGTTTCCTTTCTAGTCATTTCTTGTATGAAAAAAAGTTTTTTATTTAACAAAAAAATTTTCATTACTCTAATGTAATTAGGTCGAGTTTTTTTTTTTTTGCAAGTTGCGAATTCCACATTTGCAAGCTTCATGTAATCATCCACATGAAATGTACATTTTTTTCTTGTTAAAAAGAAAAACAATCGAGCAGTTTTATTAGCAATTTTTGAGGATTACATATTTAATATTTCATTTGTTTATGAAGATTGTTATTATTATTTAGTAAAGAAAGATATTTATTTTAAATTCCAAAATTCGCGTGTGAATTTATAATGTATTACAAAGCGCACAAATAATTATAAAGCCTTGAAAAAAGCTGAATAAAAGAATTAACTTTGAAAATACTTCAAGAGAAGTTTAGACACAAAATAATTTTAAGAATAGATAAGTTTACTTTCATAGCTTTTGTAAAATTGAAAGAAGCATAATGACATATTAATTAAAAATTCTTACTATAAGCATAACACGACTTAGCTACTACTTGAATTAAATATAAATGAATAAAAATGTACTTTGTAGTAATAAACCAACCCTTTAAATTCATGCAAATTTGTGTTAAACAAACCGTTATGAATTTCTTAGTGCGATATTCGTATGTGAATGCAGTAATGAAAATTCTCAAAGAGCATGAAAAGGAGAAAGAAAATATAGGAATGAAAATAAGAGAATGAGGAATTGCAGAAACTCAGGAATTGAATTCATTCAACAGAAAAGGGAAAGAACATCAAGACTTTGTGACGAAAAACCTTTGTCATGCTAATCTAAAACGTGCTTATGCTTTTTGTTCAAGTTTGCAGTCAATTCAGTCGAGGTGTGTTCTCAATGGTGGGTGCTGTAAGTCCGGACTCATTTGACACCCTTCACTCTTACAGCAACACCTTTCAAATGCCTTTCGTCACGCCATGGTTCCCGGAGAAGGTAATATAAACCTTTAATACAATGTTCTTATTATTTATACTCAGATATCTAATCATACCTGTTTACTACCAACTCTTACTCTTTATTATTTTTTTAAAAAACATTTTTGCAATTTAAAGTTTTCATTGATATTATTTTCATCAAAATATAAATAACATTTACAAATATTTTAGTGGAAACACAGAAAGTAATTTTTTTAAATACTCGTTGTTGTTATAATTTATTTTTCATCATAAAATACCGAAAATTCATGTTAAAATTATTTCATCAATCGAGGATAGCTATGAAAATGATAAATTTTTTTCATCCAAAACTATTTAATTAATTTTCGCCATTCACTTGATAATAAAAAAAAAAAATACTTCCATTAAAATAATAGCTTTTATAATTGAATATTTAATTCAAGACATTTTCCTTTATTCAGAACACTAAAAATTATGATCACTGTTATTGTTATTATCAAAGAATAAGAAATATTCATTACTCAAGACGTTGAAAATTTTAATTAACATATATGCAAATAGTGCTTGAATATTTCATTAATTCAAGTAATTAGTTAAAAAACTATATAGTATAGATATTATTCAAATACAGTTGATTAAGTTTTGTACACTAATTATTTATTGTGCCATTACTCAAGTAAAGTTCATAGAATTATCGATTATTATAGTAGCATATCTATATTCTATATCGCAGTACGAGTATATTCATTACTAAAGGATAAATTTTACAGAGGTCGTGCATAAAGACAATTTCGTTCTGCCATATACATATAGGTGGTTATTCAGTTCGAAAATGTAAATTGGAAAACGCGTCATGACTGCGTGCAGAGCTCGATCGATCGACCAATGTACCGGACAATGCACTCGCTGGGATACTGAATAAATTAAATTATTCCCTCTACTTTTCTGATCTCAAAAATATTAATAATACATCTTACAACAGCTCCCCAAAGACATTTTATGAATATTGATGATAATATCTGCTCATTTACATTTTTATTATTTTTTCATCATTCCTTTTATTAATAAATACTAATTACAGATTATCGAGATTACTCGTATTAATGTAAAATCATGTTTAATTAATACATCAATTTCATTCATTTTACATTGCTCGATAACTTCTTTCTAACTAAAAATAGATACTACGTTTCATATGTTAATCCAATTTAGGTTTTGATATTTGATTCTCAATGTGAAATAAATACCATTCACGATGAAATATAAATTTAATTGATGGATATAATTTGTAGTTTAAATGATAATTTCCATTTACTTTACCATTACTTTTCTTCCATTATTTATTTGGATAGTTATGTGATCCAATAATTTCGATAATCCCAGCTTACAGCTTATTCCTTTCTGCTACTTCCCAAGAATAGAATTGTACAGTTCAATGACTAGGAATATTAGCATATTTTATAAATTATAATATAAATATTTACAATTATTATATTGATGTAATAATAATCGTTCAAGTTGGAAATGGGATTGAATAACTTATTACTAATCTATCAATTAAATGGAGAACGTGATTCTTATTCTGTATTATCAAAGAAGAAATTTAAATAAAGGAGAAAAAACAAGATGAAATGTAATATTTCAAGATAAATATTTAAGATAAAATTCTTGCATAAGATTGATTCAATCTTAGCAGTAAGAAAAATGGAAAACATGAAAAAAACGAAATGGAATTTGTTATTACAGGTCCTGACACCGTCTTCAGGTTTTCTTGACTTTGCCATAAGCATGCGCCCAGATTACCATCGTGCCATCATCGACACAGTACGACACTATGGCTGGAAGAAAATCATCTACCTCTACGACTCCCATGACGGTATGTCTCTATCCTCGCATGCATTTCTCATTTTACAGTTCCCTGCTTCTTCTCTTCATCTTAGTTTTCCACAACTATTTTATTCTTTTACTTCTCTCGATCTTCCACAGCCGTACTAGAGACTGTGCAAAGTCTCTTGTCGTATTTTTATGTCTTTCGGACAGTCTCTTGTGGCCAACTTTCTTTCCCGTCTCGATATTAGTTACCTATACAGTCTAGCATACATAATAAATGACAGGTATAGTAAGTAAATCGTGAAAAACTTTTTGAAACTCTTGCCAGTATACACCAAAAAACTACAGATCTTTTTTCAAATTTCATTTCCAATCTTTTATTTTTACGATCCTACTACCTGCTTTGAAATGTTTATCTAATTCTACCTTTACACTTTGAATTTGATTGAACGTACTCTAGTTTTATTTCTTCACAGAATATTTATTACTTTCATGAGTTTTATTCATTGATTTTTGTAAAAAAAATATATTTGTATATATATTCAGAAAATAAAGAAAAAGTTTGTTAAAATTGACCATAAATATTAATATAAGATCATTAAATAATTAATAAAAAAATATTTCCAAGTAAGACAATATCTAATAGTGAATAATAAACATTAAAATGATTTCGGATATTTGATAATGCAGAGTTATTATTGCATCATCCAGAGAAAATTCATGATACATCATAAATACTCCTCATTAAAAGTTCATTCAAAAACAATATAATCCCTCTCTTTTGTTATCCATTTTATTATTATTTTTTTGTTGATTATTGCTAATTAACATCAGTTTTTGATATTAATAGGTATTGTTGATGTTGATGGTAAAAGTTTCATTATTTAATTCAAATATTGATAACCTTTTATGATTCATCGTTTTTTTTTTTTGGACGAAATTCATAATTAGAAATAATCTGCTATCTCTAGTCTGTAGAACTTGATTGAACTCAGTTTGTATAATTTTTTCAATAGATAGTTATCGAGGATTGTAAAATATAAACTCAAAAGAAATAAGTAATTGAATTGAATTAATTACAATTTATTAATGGGCAAATTGATAGCCTAGAATTTTATAAAATACTTTTTATAAATATAATAAGTAATTATTTTCATTAAATAGAAATTTGAAAAATTTGTTAATTTGTTAAATGTAGTCTGCATAAAAACCTGTGTTATTGTAAGTTCGATGAATTATTCAAACTATTCGTTTACTTTTTGCTTATATTGTTTTTTAAAAATGTTTTACAGCATGTGCAAAAGATAAAAAAATAATTATTCCAATTACATTCAAGTAATTTTATTTTTTTCCTATTCCTTCTTATTTATTTTTTATTCTAAGAAAATAACTGAAAAAATATTGTTATTTCATAATTCTTGGGTTTTCGTGGTATAGAAAACTTTTATCCTGTATCATCCTTGAAAGTTAAGTCATTTCGTTAATTTATGCATCTAATAAGTCAGGCGAAGGTTGAACATAATTGATGTCTTCAGCACCTGTTCAGCATCATTCATAAATATTATTTTTCATCTAATAAAAATAATTACTATCGTTTGCTAATACTCACCAACTTAACACTACAGATTCTTATTCATAAATAATTATAAAAAATAACCAATAACATACTCAAAATCAATCCTAAATTAGTTATAAATAAAAAAAATATTTTCAGCTTTTTACTTTTGGAATAAATGTGTTAAGCAAATAATTGTCATGTTATCAAGGAAGATTATCAAAGGTGATAGAATGGAACAACCCTGAGGTTGTTAATGATGATATTAATTATCACATGCTGCTAAGAAATGACAATAAAACCGTAAAATCTTATAAAAAAATATTAACGAAGGTAAATAAAATATGTAATGATTAACTTAATAAGATTGAAATTTGAAATAATTTGATGAGTTACATGATGAGTCCCAAGTGGGAAAGAAATGACTTATAGTAGTGGGGATAAATAAAATTTCCTTCACTTTTATCTATGTCAGTTACAGTGTTCGCGTCCCAGCCGTGAATTGCACTTGAATGTCTGCCGTTAGTGACATTCACTCAACTTTATACCCAACATTAATATTCAAGATACAATAATGATATACTAGTTTGTTTAGCGAATTTATTCAGATTAATAACAGTGCAACGATAAAAAATCTTCTGAAGTTGTTTGTGATGCTGTAACTAATTTATTCTATTTTATAATTAAAGGTAATGATTTAATGAAATATAAATGCTGTGAATTATACAATCATTTACAATCTTACTAGTAGAATTTTTAATCAAGGTCAAATTTATTTCTCAAAGTTTTTTGTTTGTTACGTCAATTAATAACTTTATTTTCAATTAAATAATTGCTGCGGATGTGGTAATTGAAATATGTTCCCTGTAATATTTTTTCGTGATTGAAATTGATGCAACCAAGAAACGGATTTTTTTTTAAGTATGTCAATTACTCAGTGCTCGTTATATTTTTTCCTGTTTTTCATTGATCCCTATAATTTTTATCATCAGTAATTACGTAGCATGTAGTTAGCTCTTTACATGATTACAAATTATGTAGAACAGTAGTATATGATTTAAACTATAATAACAAAGTGAAAGTGTGAAGTTAGAATTATTTAATAGATTATTTATAATTATTTTTTACTAGTATACGTATGGTTAATATAGATATTTTGTGACCAATTTAAAAAAAAAAAAAGGAAAACTTTTTTATTTTGACATCAGTTACCATTCGATCGTTCCACAAATTTTTTAAAGTTACTTAAATGGAAAAATCGTGTTTGTTTTTTTACAAACTTTAGTTTGTTCTTGACGAACGTTAACTCCAAACTTTCTAGCTGTCACTCTAGAAAAGTGTAGATTTTTAAAAAAGAAAAGAAGCAAAAAATATTGATGAAATTGACTCATATCCAGTAATATGACATGATATTGAACCAAAACGAATGACATTGCTGTGACATGATACGAAATTTAATTATTACCAATAGTTTCATCGTTTATCAAATGTCAAAAATACTTTTATTTGATCCATTTGAGTTAAAAAGTTATCATTTTTTTATTTTAGTAACATTAAATGTCATAACGTCCTACATTTAAATTTAAATTATTATTCACAACAAATATTAACGAACAAAAGAACATTCATAAAATAATTGTCATTATTAATAATTAATTTATTTATTTGTTGTACAAACCCATGCATAAATTACAAAGACTTGAATTATTTTCAATGGTAGCTTTGATGAAATTATCCATCCAATTATTAATTTGAATTTAAGCTAAATAAGATTGATTATCAATCTCAATCATAATACAATCATTTGTTAAGTAATAATATTTAAAAATGCACAAGTAGCTTGTCTTATGAATCCAAGATTAAAACGTACAGTAATTAAAATAATGATAATAACAATAATGAAGCTTACAATTAGCGACTATTTTACTTATTCTCTCACTACTGAGAGCCTTGGGATAGGAAGAAGAGAAGGGTCAATTTCGTAGGGAACGCTTGCGGGTATAGAAACAAAGGTAACTAAGCTCATGGCACGTAGTGATTGTACTTTTTGCTTAATTAGTATTTCGAACGAGAAAGCACGATCACAGGAGTCAGCCGCGAACTTCCACCCTCTCCCAAGAACCAAACGATTTAGTCCAAGCTAAGTTTCTACTCTGATAGTAGTCAAGCATGCTGGTAGCTCTTCTGGCGAAAACGTACGAATAGAATGAGACTTTGAAATTCCAACATTGCAACAACTCCTTCAAGAACTTTGACTCTTCCATTAGATCCATATCAACTAATTTCCGATTCTAGGTCCCACCAAGAGTTTACTCTATACTCACATCACATCAGATATATGATTAATACAGTTTTCTTGTTTATCAGTGTTATTTAGTACCATGTCATTGATTACTTCTAATTGTCATTCTGATTAAAATTTTTTTAAACGAAATATAAATGAACGTAATAAATGTTATAATAATGTTGAACTAATGACATTACTATGTAGTAAATTTCATTAAATTGATTTTTAATGTTTTCATTAACCTGAATGAAATGACAAGCATTTTATTGAATTCTGGTAAAATAAAATAGAATTAAGACAGGAAATTCAATGTGATGGTGTAATGAAATGATTAGTGATTAAACATTAAATAATTATAATTTAATATGACTAAAAAATATTGTTATTTCAATGAAAATAATTACATTTTTCATTTATAATAACTGATTTCCGTTTGTTCTCTTTTCATTGTTACGACATGAAAACTCAAATATTCACTCGACCTATAAAAGAGTTGGTTACAAAACCATTCAATTATTCAATGAATCCATCAAAATGTCGAGATATTGATAAAAATGAATTTCAATTGAATAAAAACTCTGTAAACGTTTAAAAAAATTAACTCTTTAATCACTTTTGTTTTACATGTTACAATAAATTAATAACTAACAATTCCAACTTATTTTTCATCTATATTTATTGCGAGTGATTAATTACATGAATCTGATAGGGATCTACAAATTAGCGATAGCCCTGAGCGTTAACCAGAACGCGTGGCTGTCGTTTGACCGTCGTAAATTCAAGTTAAGGCAGTTGGTCCAGAGTGGACTGGGGTGAACTGGGGGACTCGCTAATACCGCATACATTGTATTACTGGGCCATAACTGTCGCTCTGGGAACTGTCCGTTGTACCAGCAAGTATATGGACAAGAGAGAGAGAGAGAACAAGAACATGTCACAAGACCAAGTAGACTCGTATGCCAACCATGCGTGTCAGATAGAGTTGTTATATACCGTCGCGTGTCCCAACCAAGAGATATGTGAGTAGGAATCCTGTTAAGTCACCCTTTTGCCCTCTGTTTGCCCTCTATTATCCACTCTCCCTCGCGACCTCGCGACTTGGTATTAAGGGAGAAGGAATGAAAAACTGGAGATCTTTAACCCCTGAACATCTTGAAGGGTCCAATTTCAGCTTAATTTTAGAGAAATAAATTTGATCATTCATCAGTAAATTAGATATCTTCAATTATCGATGAATTATTGGATTTAATGAAATATTAGGATTTTTATTAAAAAGAAATTTATTGAAAGAATGATATTATCTTACAGAAAAATGAACAGTTGAAAGATGGATCAAGAGATTCGGCATCAAATATTAATTGGCTTAGTTTGTAAGTATTGGAATAGTTTTTTGATAAAGGAGTCTTAAAAAAAAATATGTGGATTTTATGAATTATTATTTGGAAATTATCAGGTAATTTATTAATCGTTGATTGTGGTCTACATGAAGGATGGGCAACAATAACACTTCCAAAATTTGGAAACGAGGATCCTCTCGAATTGACATCCAATCAACAAGTTCTTTTGATCAATTTGCTTTATGTGGGTGTTGGTCTAGGATCTCTAGCTCCAGTATTTTTGATGGACAGGTATGGAAGGAAATGGACTCTGCTAGCAGCAGCAGTACCTAAAATTTTCAGTTGGATTGCTATTGGTTTAGCAAATAGTCACATGACACTCTACGCTGCTCGACTGTTAGCTGGAATAGGTTGTGGAATCTCTTACTCTGTAATGCCAATGTATATTGGAGAAATCAGTACAAAAAGAACACGAGGTCCTTTAGGAACGTTGCAAACTGTACTAATTAATATTGGCGTCCTTCTCGTTTACTCAGTTGGCTTGTATGTAAAACGTTTCACTATGGCAATGATGTCTCTAGTCGTTCCAGTCCTTTTCATCGTAACTTTCATTTGGCTTCCTGAAAGTTCTGTTTATTTAACACGGAAGAATCGACTCGTCAGTGCTGAAAAAACGCTAAAATGGTCTTTAGGAAAGGAAAACGTTGAGCTAGAGTTTGAGGAAATCAAGAGAATTGTTGCTTCTGAAGATGTCGTAAAAAAGATTGGATTTTGTAAATCACTAATAATAGGTATGAAGTCTCCTGCTAATCAACGAGCTGCTGGAATTATGCTAATCGTTGCTAATGCTATGTCTCTTACTGGAGCTGCACCCATTCTTTCTTATCAATCGTTTATTTTTGGAGAAGCCAAGTTTGAGATTGGTGCTAATGCAGGTATTATCAGCACAGGATGTGCCATAGTGTTAGCTGGAATGGCTTGCGTAGCAATGGTTAAAACGTTTGGAAAGAGAAATATCCTTCTGTATGGTACACCAATAGCTATTCTGAGCTTAGCAACAACTGCTACTTATTTCACTTTAACATCTTATCAAGTAAATTTAGATCACGTCAACTGGATTCCCATGGTCTTTGTTGTGATTTACATTGTTGTATTTGGTCTATCATTTAATCCAATGCCTTTGGCTTACCTTGGAGAATTATTCTCATTTGAAATTAAAGCTGCTGCTGGAATTTGTACCTCTTTGTATTATGCATTATCAACAATTGGAATTATCAAACTATATCAAGTATATTTCTATGCATTTCATTTTATTTTAATTTTAAAAAAATTTTTTTCTTTAATCTTTTTTTTTTTTTTTTTTGTTTAAATCTAGGTATTACATGATTCCTATGGAACACATGCTCCATTTTGGTTATTCACGGTAATAACTCTGATTCTCTGGATTTTTATTTACTTATATGTGATGGAGACTGAAGGAAAAACTCTAGAAGAAATTCAAAATGATTTATACCGAGTCGCAACTGAGAAAAAAAGAAAGTCTGTCGTAGGTATAAATCCCTTGAATAAAATTCATTTAGAATCTACCTCTATTAATTCAACTAAAGTATAAATAAATGTGGTTTTTTGTGTGCCTTGAATTTATAAAAATTAAAAAGAATTATATTGTATGAATTGATGAATGAATGGAAAATATAAATGATCTATTGTATTTCAATAAATATTTTAGTTACTTTTTTATTTATGTTACTTCATAATTTAATTATATATTGAATTTTTAATGAGTTAATATTGTAATTACAAATAATAAAAAAAAAAAAATTAGTAAATTCTTTCCAGTCTAATAATTTTTAATACTATTTGGCTCTTTTCACATTTATTTCTTTTCTTTTCCTTTTATTTGTGTCCTAGCTAAACAATAATTACACAGTATAATTAGTTTGTTGCATAATTAAATGAATTTATATTTACCCAATATACGAATGTTATTATATAAATCAATCCATTGGAAAACAGTCATAATAATTATTAAATTCTATGAGTAATTACGACATAAATGAGATTTTCTGCTTTAAATAAATTACAGTTGATAATATCTAAAGTTCTAAATGTATATATGTAGTTTAAGTATAAATTGGACTTCAGCAAAACCTTGCATGACGGCAACGATTTACAGAGCAATACAAAACGAATGCTTAATCAAGGTACCTAATGTGATCACTATCGTTATAAAACCAAGAGGTGGTGCATTAGAGAAGCTCACTCCCACTCTTAGACCTTAACAGAGCCGAGCTTGAACAGCTCGTAACTTAATCCATTCCCTTGAGAGAGCATCAACGTCTTCCTTCACCTATATCACCATCTCATTCCTCTCAAGATGAGTATCTGCGTTGCTCTGGAATCCATGGATCTCCAAATCCAATTGACATTCCCATATTTGATCAGCAATCCATTCGACTGATGTAGACATATTCCATTAAATTTAGATCAGTTAGAGTTACGTAGAATTTGAATGATCCAAGTATGTATTATATTAATTTAAATATGGAAACATAGAGATTATATTATTTTTAATTCTTGATGAAAACTGATTGATTACTATCAAAATGAAATTTAATATGTTCAGATTTTTCATTTTAATTTTAAATATTGAATAGATAAAGAAAAGTATTTAAATATCACAATATGTAGACTAGACTGATTAATGTTTTTGACCAAAACTAATAGTTTTTTTAAAATTATTCTACCCTAATTTCATCAAGTCAATTATTCAATGGAAAATCTAAATGAAAGTACGGATCGATGCTTCATTGAATCAAAGGGTTCCAGACTTCCATTTAGCCTCATATGACCTAAATGAGGGAGAAACTGTGTAGCAGTAGGCACATTTTCGTTACACGGTCCATAATAATATATGAATAATTGATGCGAAAACTAGCTTGTCTTAAGGTATTGCTATCTTCCATTTAACGTTTATTTATTATATATCACTTCCATCTGCTTTACTCTACAGACTGATTATAATAGTAGCGTTTGATAATTCTCAGCTTGCTGGAGTGATTAGCCATCATAAATGTCGATTGATGTAAGTCAGCTATGCTGTCAATTTCATGCACCATTAAAACAGACCTTTACTCACAACACAAGGTATTAAACAGATTAATTGAAATCTATATTACTGAGCATATGAGTTTGTACAAAATAAAATGGAAGAAAATATCTATAGAGAATAAAGAAATATGACTGGTAGTCAATTATTGAAGTATTCGATTAAAAAAATTTTTTGTCTTCAGCTTTGTAACTTTCATATCATGTTATCATGGCGGACGTTTTCATCAGTTGCAAGTGGCAGTATATACATGTGGATGTAGGTGTAAACAAAAATTGCAACTGAAATGCAGACAGGAAAAAAGAGAGAATTGCATTTAAATTTATGAAAATGCTAACTAGAACTGTCGTTCACATACACCTGCCATCGGTTTTGGAAGAGCATCTATTTCATTTTGTTTTCACGAGATAACTCGCTTCTTCCTCGACAATGAATTTATTTATTATTATGCTTTAAATTTTTCCTCTTTTACTATCATTATTTTTATCAAAATTATGATATTTAGATTATTAATAAAACACTTTCAAGATTTCTTGGTAGATTAAAAATGTTTTGTGGAGATGAAATCATTGAATGATAATCTTGTATATCTACTCGAATTATAAATAAATATAAACTCTCGACAGCAGTTATAATTTTATAAGCTAAAACGTAAGATACATACATTGTTGTAACTGATTATCAATTGACTCCTTAGTTTTCAGACAATAATAAATCATATTCAATATTGTAATTTTTTTAAGTTTAATATACTTCAGAATTATTACTTTCTTGTATAAAAGAATTGCATTCCCCAAACGTTCCCCAGTGGGGGAGTCCCCCGATGTACCAATCGTGGGAGTATAGGAAACGTTTGAGGAACAAAATTTTCTTTTTTTTTTTAATTTTTCTTTTATACTCCAAACTTACGTCACTGCAGCATAACATAGTTTTTTACTGCTGCACTAGTTCAAATCATCATTGGAGCATAATTAGTGCTAAAATTTTTGCAAAGTTCCAATTTTACCCAATTTTTGGAGTGAAAAAATTGATTTTTAAAATGTTTGACCTGATTTCGCATTTCTACTCATCAAGACGAAGAGAATGAGTGGTCGATCATCGAAATCGGACAACTTTGATTTTTCGACCCCAAAAAATGGCAAGTGGTACCCCTTTCCATTTTTTTTAGCCAAAAAATAAAAGTGCTTCGATTTTGACGATCGACCACTCATTCTCTTCGTCTTGATGCATAAAAATGCGAAATCGATGCACAACTTGAGAAAATTCATTTTAACATCCTCAAAACGGGGTAAGACTGGATACAAATTACTGAACATCATCCCCTTGACTTCAATCCCTTATAACTCTTGAACGGACGGTCCAATAACGTTTTTCAAAGATGATTCAGAAACTTCAGAATCTGTACTATCTAACTACATCCACAGATTTATTGAAAAAAATTATTTCACCGTTAAAATTGCAAAAGAAATTGGCAAACTCCCAAAAAACGTGTGACTCTTTTTATATTTCCCCAATTTTAAGGTAGAAATAATTGTTTTCTAGTAAATCTATGGATGTAGTTCGATAGTTAAGATTCGAAAGTTTCAAAAATGTCCATGAAAATCATTATTAGACTATTCGTTTAGGAGTTACAGAGCTTTAAAGTCGAAGAGATGATGTTTAGTAATTTGTATCCAGTCTTACCCCGTTTTGAGGATGTTAAAATGAATTTTCTCAAGTTGTGCATCGATTTCGCATTTCTACGCATCAAGACGAAGAGAATGAGTGGTCGATCATCAAAATCGGACAACTTCGATTTTTCGACCCCAAAAAATGGCAAGTGGTACCCCTTTCCATTTTTTTTGGCAAAAAAATAAAAGTTCTTCGATTTTGATGATCGACCACTCATTCTCTTCGTCTTGATGCGTAAAAATGAGAAATCGCGTCACAGCTTAAGAAAATTCATTTTAACACCCTCAAAACGGGGTAAGACTGGATATAAATTACAAACAATCATCTCCTTGACTTTAAACCCCTGTAACTCATGAACGGACGGTCCAATAACGTTTTTCAAGGACGATTTAGAAACTTTAGAATCTGAACTATCTAACTATATCCATAGATTTACTAAAAAAAAATTATTTCACCCTTAAAATTGAAGAAATATAAAAAAAGTCACATATTTTTTAGGAGTTTGCTAATTATTTTTACCATTTTAACGGTAAAAAAAAGATTTGAAATATTTTTCATGGATATATATCTTTAGCTTAGATTCCAAAGTTTCTAAAACCTCCCTGAAAACCATTATTGGACCGTCCGTTCACGAGTTATAGAGGTCGAAAGTCGAAAAAGGGTAAAAAAATCACCTACTCTTCTTGTTCAGACCTCTATAACTCGTGAACGGACCATCCAATAATAGTTTTCAGGGAGGTTTTAAAAACTTTGGAATCTAAGCTAAAGATACATATCCATGAAAAATATTTCAAATCATGTTTTTACCGTTAAAATTGCAAAAATAATTGGCAAACTCCTAAAAAACGTGTGACTTTTTTTATATTTCTTCGATTTTGAGAGTGAAATAAATTTTTTGCAATTAATTTAAGTATATAGTTGGACAGCTTGGATTCTAAAGTTTCTAAATCAGCCTTGAAAAACGTTATTGGACCGTCCGTTCATGAGTTACAGAGGTTTCAAGTCAAGGGGATGATGTTCAGTAATTTGTATCCAGTCTTACCCCGTTTTAAGGGTGTTAACGTAGATTTTTCTAAGCTGTGCCTCGATTTCGCATTTCTACGCATTAAGACGAAGAGAATGAGTGGTCGATCATCAAAATCGGACAACTTTGATTTTTCGACCCAAAAAAATGGCAAGTGGTACCCCTTTCCATTTTTTTTGGCCAAAAAATCAAAGTTCTCCGATTTTGATGATCGACCACTCATTCTCTTCGTCTCAATGCCTAGAAATGCGAAATCAGGTCAAACATTTTAAAAATCAATTATTTCACTCCAAAAATGGGGTGAAACGGGAACTTTGCAATTATTTTCGCATTAATTATCCTTCAATGATCATTCGAACTAGGGCAATAGTAGAAAACCATATTATGCTCCAGTGAAGTAAGTTTGGAGTATAAAAGAAAAATTAATAAAAAAAAAAAGAAAATTTTGTTCCCCAAACGTTCCTTATACTCCCACGAAGCGTACATCGGGGAACCCTCCACTGGGGAACATGCACAGTACGTTTGGGGAGCAAAATTCTCTTCTACGGGTTGTGATCATTTGCAATAGTTTATAAAAAATCTATTTTTATTCAGCTAGTAATACGATGAATTAAGGATTTAAAACTTATAAGGATAAATATAAATTTTTGAATAATATCAATCGGTTTTTAGTCAAGAACTTATGACATCTGCAAAGTTTTTTTACAACGTAATTCTGCAAATCTGACAAATAACATGGGTTCATTTTAAATCTTTAAATCTTTTTTTCTTTGAATGTGTGGACAATAAAATGGTTCATACCATCTCGAAATATTTTCTCTGTAATATCCTTGGTGTAATAGTCATCCAAATACCTCTATATCAGTAAGAAATATATTTTAAGATTAACGTTTTATATTTTGATCGAGAAATCACAATAAATGTGGCATGAAAAAATCTTGATAACTTCCCTCGACTTGTCCATAAAATTTTTCGTTTATTTTAAAATTATAACACAAAGTCGAGTTAAAAATTTAAGTACACAAATTTCTAAATTGCTTTGATTTATTTATTCATTTAACAACAGTTAAATAGAAGCACTTTTTTTCAAAAAAAAAATTACTAAGCTACTTAAGAGTATTCATAAATACTAGTATTTCTAAATACTTTCAAAAGTATTTATACTTTTCTTACAAGACAAAAAAAAATTATAAGGATTTTTGAAAAAACAGAAGTAACTTTGTATTAAAAGATAATTTCTTTACTATCATTTTTATATAAATTATCTAATAATTATTTATATAAAATATTATATCTATTTTTTCTCAATAGAATTTATATTAACATAATCTGAACGGCTTTCTAAATATTTTTCATTCAGGAAAGAATGGATAAAAACAAAAGGAATAAAAATAAAAACAAGTTTAGTGTATTTAAATTATGTAAACTTTCAGCATAATACAAAATGCAAATATGCAGATGACTTCATATTTTCATTTTTATTTTTTTACTATGAATAAAGTATGTGGCCTTGTATGTATTGTAGAAGAGTAAGAGACGAGCAAGATTTATTTTCTAATTTTCAAAATAATACCAAAATTATAAATAGACTATTATCTATGAAACAACAAATAATAATGAAAAAAAAACATGTATGTCAGCAGACAAGGAAATCTCATTACATTGAACATTGAAATGAAGGCCGTAAAATCATTAGCAAGTACAGATAATCGTCGTCATAATAATTGGCGTGATGATGACAATGTCTCAGTTCTCTACCGTATTCGGAATGTCGTCAAGTCGTCACTGTGTTAAATTATTGAAGAGAACGCTTACTCCTGTCCTTCATATTCAGAATCTTCCTTTAATGTATATTATGACCCCAGAATTTCTCTTTTGTATAAAATACGAGCTTGAAATACTGCATAAAAATGGACCAAAGATGATGAAGGTCGGATGTTGCAGAAAAGTGTTCCATAAAAATGCATTTTGATTCTTTAGAGTTACTCAAAGGATATATAACGGTTTTATGTTTTCCTCAATTTTTTATAAACAGGTATAAAAAAAACATACGAAAATATGCAAGGATTCTTGACATTAATTATTAATTTGATAATAAAAGTAATGATGATAGTGTTGTTATAAAAATAATAAGTATAGCATTTATTTAAATGATTTTATTTCAGGTGAAGTCAGAATATTTATTAAAATGAAAAAAATGTTTTATTTTTTGATGAAAAGATATAATAAAGTTTGTTATGATATATTTAATTGTGTAAATTAGTTTTAATTATCTGAAAATATTTTAATTAAAATTGTATTCCAACTTCAAAATAGTTGTATGCAATTAATATGAAGATCTCTTGTGTGAGATAAAATGATTATATAACACATGAGTACAATTGATAAATATATTTTACAATCATAAAATGATAATTGTAAACAACAAGTTAAATTTGTGAACGTATACAAAAGTGGTTGAAAATAAACCGAAATTTAATTAATTTTGGACAACTCAAATCCACAATGAGGATAGCTACACTAATGATTTTTTACGTTCAATTAGAGTCGAATGCTCATTGTCTACATTTAGCAGGCGTCACAAGTTGTAATTGGATAAGCACATAGCTATTACCTCCGTCCAAAAATTTACCATCAGGTCAAAGGGAAACGCCCTCGGAATCAGTCTGAATCATGTGAATCTCCATTGCACACACAATCTCTCGTTTCTCGTTAATTCATGCAAATGTTCGGGTTCGACATTGTTGGAATAGGAATCCAAGCTGTACGTTGTCATGAATGAAGCAAGTGATTCGAAAATTTATCAGTGATGTAAACGAGCTTGATGCCATAGTTAACTACTGTTTGAATTCATTCTACTTAAAAAAAAAATCTCCAACTTATATTTAATTATATTCTACTTTAATTGGTCTAAAATCAGCTGAGATGTACAAATTAATTAATACCTTAATTACTATGATAGAAAATTCTATCAATTGGTTTCCATGTATTTCTTAAAGTTCTAGAATCTTCAAAATCTTACACTCAGAGAAATTTCTCGTAAACTTAACTATTTAAAATAGTTACTTTTTTTTTATTCAAAAAAAATAGTCACTGTTACTAGTCTGAAATAGTTAATGTGTGACTACTTTCCGATAGTTAAAACAAAATAATAGCTATAACTATTTCAATTCTTCTTAGTGTATCAATATAATACAAACAAGTTTTTTTCGTCTGAGTATTTAAGGTAAAATTATGATGAATAATTTTTCTTCACGAGATTTTTAATAGCAAATGGATTTTCTTTTATGTAAAGATAAAATTATCTTTCATATTATCTGTAATTCTAGCATTATTAAAAGAAAATGCAAAGAAAGAAATATTTGTACTCCAACTAATGTTAATGATGAAAATAATGTTTCAGGATGTTTAAATGTATAAAACTTTATTTCAATAATGATAATGATCCAAAATGCAATTTTTTACAAATTTCAAAACATTACTTTTGTCTTAAGGGTGCAATTACTTGTACTCTAATGCTGAGATTCTCGAAGAGTTATTCTCCTTGTCTCAGCACTGATTCTCTAAGGAACTCTAGGCATAGATCTAAGAGAAACCACAAGCAGCTTCTACACTAAAGTGCGAAGGACTATAAACTCTTGTGTGCACCACACTAGACAGATTTCCTTATATTTGTCGTCTTGACATATCCAAAGTCTTTGCTGACTATCATTTTGTACTGATGTATTTTGTACTATTCAAAGTACATAGCAAAGTTGGTTGACATGCAAGGGACACATTTCGATTCAATCCTTCTCTTGAACTGAACTAGTGTGTCTTACACTTCGAGATGTACTTCCAAATAGTTTATAGCAAATTAAACTACTTGATGAAATCGATTATCAAATCTTTGGAAATGTCATATTATTTTATAATAATTCTGTTTCCTGTTATACTGATGAGGAGTTTCATGCTGATGCACTCAAGTTTATTAAAATATATTTCAAGACAGTGTTAAATTTTAATGGAAATTAACAATAAATTCATTTCAAAGTAATTTATAAATTGTTTTTTCATGTTTCATGTTGAACTAAAATTTATTTTTATTAAAAACTAATACATCTTTGATCATTTTATTTCACGTTTTTCAATCTAGAAATTGCCAAACCTACTTTAAGAAATTACAGTACTATAATAAATGAATTTTAATAATTTTTCTTCATTTAATAATGCATCAAAACTTCTTTTTATTCTTGATCTCCAGGGAAAAAACAATTCTTTTAATAATCGCTAATTGGAAAATTAATATCGAAGTGCATCTTCTTCAATGAGAAGAAGTATAAAAAAATAATATGGATAGAAGGAAAAAAGTCACGATAATGAACGCGACGCCTCACGGCAATCCCTAGGGATAAAGGTAACTCTCATCGGCCAACGCCACGGATTTTCCGACGAACTTCGTTCCGGATTTTAGAATATTTTCCTCGGTTCCCGTGGGGACTTCCGATACCGATAAAATTCCTATGCTAGGAGACGTAGAGAAGAGAAGATTCTTCTTAAAGAGTGTAGCTGGGTTGATAACTACGGCGAAAAAGTTTTAAACAAAAAGATAAAAATCGACCTTTTTCTGGATAATTTTAAATTATCAAAGAAGACATTCTTTTGATATAAATTTTTAAATTTTAAATTATTACATTTCCTTTTAGAGTCTATTAAAATATACTCTACTTTCATTAATTTCAATATTTATCTTCTACATTTTTTTTATTCATTCAAACTAATTTTTCTCATTTTTGAATTTTAAAAGGGATTCTACCTTTAGTTATTCAATTCGCTCTACGTTAAAATAATTTATCTCACGTTTTTTAACCATTTTAAATAAATATATGTAAACTTGTAATCATAATGTACTGAATTCTTTGCAAACTCTTTTTTATCACATTAATGGAAAAAATTAATAAATATATTTGAACCGTGCATGAACTAAATTTTAAAAAGTTTTTAATTAACTTCATGTGTTAATAGATTTATAATAAATTTTCTCTGGACGTGTTTTAATAGCATGTTTGAAAGTTTTCATCATAAAATTTAAATCAAATTCCCACAATAGTCTGTTACTGTTCAGGAAACTCAATATAACAATTTTTGATCGAATTTTTTTGAGTGGGATTGACTCAAAATTATATGAACTTTTATATCAAAGTTAGTATCTAAAAAAACCCGGCGGCAATCATCCGAAACATGCGTAAAAGAGTGGAAGCGAAACTGGCTCTTTGTTCTACGTTGGTGACTACTATGTAATGTCTATGCAAGCGGAACTCTGAACTCGTTAATCTGGCCATCAGTATCACTTTACGGTGTAGAAAAAACTGCCCTTGGGTAGTAGACACATGAAATAAACAAAAAAAAAATCGTTGCATGCAAACATATGTGACAGCTTTTCATAAAAAAAAAATTCAAGTTTTTTTCATTACATCTTATATTTTTACTATCATTAATTAGATTAATCATTTTTGTGTTTTGACCGGAAAGTTGTAAGTTACTTCATAAAGATATTAATCTACGTCAGATCAAAATTAACTTTCTCTAATTATCAACGTAGCAAGTGTATTTTTATAAATATGCATGTAACTCATCACAGTTGAATTTTCATGATAATTATTATTTAAATGGAATTTATTTATAAAAATAAAAAAACTTGAGTTAATGTGTTTTATGTTAAAAAATAGGAAAATGTACTGAGGATAATAGCTGAAGTAAAATAGAAACTTAAGTATAGAGGCAAAGTAAATCGCAAATAGAAGATAACAAATACGCAACAAATTAACTCAGACATTTACATGAAATGATAGTCTTTATATTTACAAAAAAAAGTCTCTTTTTTCATTCTTAATTTCACAGTAAATTTTTTCTGTTGCTACTAGACGTATTTATGTCTATGGTCTTTTAGAAGCAAAAAGGAAATAATTAGACAACGTTCTCAAGAAGTAGAGAAATTCATTTGACAGACACAAATGAATACTCTATTAACGTTCTTTTGACATTTGATTCCGTTTCTGAAGATCAAAGTTCACTTGAACTTTTGTTCTCTTGAATTTTCTTCTGTCATTCAAGTATCTGATGAGTTAATACTATTTTAACAAGGACTTGGCGTAAGAATGAAAATCTGTAGATACAAGAATGCTGTATCACATTTGAATACGGAAAAAAAGACAAAAAATCACTAGAGATTGTTTTTCAACCGTAACTAATTAAAACTTTGCTGTTAATTGTAAATAACTACATTTTTCAATTATCTTCAAATACACCAGTTTCTATAGAAGAGGAAAAAAACTTTTTTCAAGTGTCCAATTGACAATTATTCCGCATAATGAAATTACTTTATAAAATTTTCATTACAACACTTGAACAACAAAATAAAAATAATAAAATACTGATTTGCACGTATAATGAAAATTCTATTTTTTTCCAGGATTATTGAGACTTCAGCAAATTTATCAAGGATTACGTCCAGGAAATCAGTCCTTTCAAGTGGAGACAGTAAAGAGAATACAAAATATCTCCGATGCAATTGACTTTTTACGAAATTTGGAGGATTTAAATAGGTGAGTAATAAATGTAATCTCCAGAAATAATAAGGTTGAACATCAATGAACGTAGACCACAAACATATGAAGCAGTTCTGGATAACAATTAAATAGTGATTAACGAAAGACATGGAATAGAAGCTAATTAACTAGCTTGAATGTGACTTGAGATGGTAAAGACGTGGAGAAGGACAGGTACAAATGTCACAGGGAAGTGAACTGAGTTTGAGCCACAAGAATTGCCACAACATCGGTCATGGGTTCACTGCAATTTCTACAATAGTCAGAAAGCATAACCAAGGAACAAGAGACCAAAGAGAAGTTGAGTATACATAAAGGAAATGGAGACTAAGTCATTCCACTAATTGTATCTAACGCTACATGCTTGGAATGCAGAAACAGTTTGGTGCAATGTTAGTCAAGGACAATATTTAATGAGTTCAACGTCAATAAAATATCCAGTTCGTTTATTATTCAGCAGTGGAAAAATTAAAAAATTCGGAACCAATTGGAATTTATCTTTATCTTATGTCCCATTATGTGGTAGATTACCCCGTAGAAAAAGATTTCGTTCCCTAAACGCTCTCAGAATGTTTCCGAGTGGGATTATGGGTAACGTTTGGAAAAGAAATTTTTTTTTTTTAATTTGTCCTATCTACTCTAAATGTAAGTTAACTTAATTTTTCGCTAATAACTTAGGATCTATAGGGCCTATATGGACAATGAGTATATCAATGGATTAGTGAGAGCGACGACTTTTTATAGCACTAGTTCAAATCATCATTGGAGCATAATTAGTGCTAAAATTTTTGCAAATTTCCCGTTTCACCCAATTTTTGGAGTGAAATAATTGATTTTTGAAATGTTTGACCTAATTTCGCATTTCTACTCATCAAGACGAAGAGAATGAGTGGTCGATCGTCAAAATCGGACAACTTTGATTTTTCGACCCAAAAAAATGGCAAGTGGTACCCCTTTCCATTTTTTTTGGCCAAAAAATAAAAGTTCTTCGATTTTGATGATCGAACACTCATTCTCTTCGTCTTGATGCGTAAAAATGAGAAATCGCGTCACAGCTTAGGAAAATCCACGTTAACACTCTTAAAGCGGGGTAAGACTGGATATAAATTACAAACAATCTTCTCTTTGACTTTAAACCCTTATAACTCTTGAACGGACCGTCCAATAACGTTTTTCAAGGACGATTTAGAAACTTTAGAATCTGAACTATCTAAATACATCCATAGATTTATTAAAAAAAAATTATTTCACCCTTAAAATCGAAGAAATAGAGAAAAAGTCACACGTTTTTTGGGAGTTTGCCAATTATTTTTGCAATTTTAACGGTGAGAAGATGATTTGAAATATTTTTTATGGATATGTATTTTTAGCTTAGATTAGAAAGTTTCTAAAACCTCCCTGAAAACCATTATTGGACGGTCTGTTCACGAGTTATAGAGGTCTGAACAAGAAGAGTAGGTGATTTTATGACCCTTTTTCGACTTTCGACCTCTATAACTCTTGAATGGATGGTCGAATAATAGTTTTCAGGGAGGTTTTAGAAACTTTAGAATCTAAACTATCTAACTATATCCATAGATTTATTGAAAAAAAATTATTTCACCGTTATAATTGCAAAAATAATTGGCAAACTCCCAAAAAACGTGTGACTTTTTCTCTATTTCTTCGATTTTAAGGGTGAAATAATTTTTTTTTAATAAATCTATGGATACAGTCAGATAGTTCAGATTCTAAAGTTTCTAAATCGTCCTTGAAAAACGTTATTGGACCGTCCGTTCATGAGTTACAGGGGTTTAAAGTCAAGGAGATGATTGTTTGTAATTTATATCCAGTCTTACCCTGTTTTGAGGGTGTTAAAATGAATTTTCTTAAGCTGTGACGCGATTTCTCATTTTTACGCATCAAGACGAAGAGAATGAGTGTTCGATCATCAAAATCGAAGAACTTTTATTTTTTGGCCAAAAAAAATGGAAAGGGGTACCACTTGCCATTTTTTTGGGTCGAAAAATCAAAGTTGTCCGATTTTGACGATCGACCACTCATTCTCTTCGTCTTGATGAGTAGAAATGCGAAATTAGGTCAAACATTTCAAAAATCAATTATTTCACTCCAAAAATTGGGTGAAACGGGAAATTTGCAAAAATTTTAGCACTAATTATGCTCCAATGATGATTTGAACTAGTGCTATAAAAAGTTGTCGCTCTCACTAATCCATTGATATACTCATTGTCCATATAGGCCCTATAGATCCTAAGTTATTAGCGAAAAATTAAGTTAACTTACATTTAGTGTAGATAGGACAAATTTTTTTATCCGGGACACTTGGACATTATATCCACGTTAATAGTTTCTTAAGAACGCTAAACTAAACTAAGACGGCTATTGACCCAGGTTCTATGAGTTGGAAGTCGAGTTTCCTAATTTGGAAATTATGAAGTCTTGAAGTAACCTGTAATTTATGATGAAATAGTAGTTTGCAGCTTGTTGCTTATTATTATTTTTTATCATATTTGAAAAGGTTGACTGATCCAAGAATGTGACTTGGAATTTTACATACAGGTAACATCTGCTTACAATATACTTAAGTGTTGCATATTTCTCTAGGTTACAGATCAAGTATCCATTTGGGGGTTCTATTAAGTATCTAATATCCTTGACTCTGATAATTAATTGTCTATTTCAATTCTCCAACCTCAATGAAGCAATTATTTCAGTCTCAAGGAACAGAATTTTCATTATTGAATTTTTAATGTTGATTGAAAAATAAATGCATGAAGGAATAAGATAATTTAAAAATAATTAAAATTTTCAAATGAATCTAGTTCAATATGTAAACCACATATGGAAATCTAAACAAGCATAAATTTTAGAATTGTCATTCATTTCTAATTAAAGCTTTAAATCGCTAGTGGGTCGTTTATTAAATATTGGTTGTATGCATGATAAAGAGTGATATGGGTAAAATAGATAGAGAAGAGAGAAAATTAATATTTCATAGTCACAGAGGTACTATATTTCTCAATGTAGAATATTTACCATGTAACCAAAGTCACTAGTGAACCTCCTATTTAATTTCTACAAGCTCAGACAGACTCGACTGTCCACTCGAAATTTGAAACAAAAACTTATTCTCTAGAAACATTGCAGTCCAATGTTTTATACATAAAGTATTTATAATAATGATAATAATTTTTATAGAAAAAACGTTAATTAATAAACTAATTTATTTATTAATGTTACTGATTTTTAATGCATCAATCAGTTGAAAAACTGATAAGCAAAAATATAGTAAAGAAATTATTGAAAGTTTGATTATAAACTTCATCAGTGATCAACTCTACTATGGATCCTATTTAGGTACTTAGTTTGGTATTTCGGTTCTGTCGCCATCGAAAATCAAAGTTTACTTCATCAAACTGATCAGTTATGTACCTCTCATGCTATACCGGAATGACTAATTATTTGTTACAAGGCCGTAACTTTACCAACTATACATTGACCATTTATTGAGTCAAGAGAAATTTATTGCAATAATTAAACTATTTTTTAAATTAACAAAGATTATTTTTAACACGATTCTTCGATAAACTAATTATCATCATCAACAAATATTTACCACGCCAGTACTCTATAAAGCTTTATAACAGCTACTTATCAATTAAAGTAATTTTTATTCATGAAAACAACAAAAAATAAATAACAGATTAGATAATTTTTAAACAGTTATTTCATTTAATTACCCGATGATGCATGATTTAGCATTAACGTATAATAGAGGAGAAATAGATGATAGATGAGGCGATCAGATAATTATCAGTATTATCGCGAATCAATTTGCAGAAGCGTTACTCTTAATCGACACAAGTAGATCAAATAGATTAACGTAGAGTAGTGGTGCATGGTTGGTTCATTTGTCCAGTGCTAATCACCACTGGAATTGTTTGTAGCTACACTGTGTTGATACAAATACTTTAACTCATTTCCTGTAATTTACATTGACATTCTGATGATAAGAGGAATATTTTTAAGTAGTCTAGACTGAAATATAATCACTTTGCGGTGGCTAAAAAGTCTATTGTTACAAGGGAATCAATTCAATGTATTAGAATTTCATAATTGAATTAATCAATCGTTCAATGTTTCTCCTGAAAAATACAAGGATTAATTTATAGATTATTGATGAATACTAAAATAGGTATCGTTTAATGATGGATAATTAATTATCAAGGACTTTTAATAAATAATGATTTATTTTAATCTTCAAGGTGGAGTTATAAATATATTGTGCTTGACTGCCCTACTGATATGGCCAAGGACATTGTAGTCAGCCATGTAAGAGATATTACTCTTGGAAGAAGGACTTATCATTACCTTCTAAGTGGCTTGGTATGTTATATAAGTTTATCATATTTGTACTCTTTGATATGACATTATCAATTGAATTTTTAATATTCTCATTTCCGCACCATCTTTGATATTGTTGAATATAATGAATTAAATTATTCTGTCTGTCGTTGAAATTTAATTAAATGCTTACTAAAATGTTCTTTTGTGCAACGTTTTCAGTGATAGTGATTTTATAGAATTAATAAAAAAATTGGCATTTATTACACATTCAAATATTAATGATAGTATTTTTCAAAATTATTGTCAAATGTTGTTGATCTTATTCGTATGAAAAATTTGATTGACTTTTATTATTTTGTAAAAATCAACGTTAATGAGATTATCACGATTGAATCTTTGAGAGAGGGACGAATCCCTGGTTTAATTCTATTTCCGAACAGAAGCGAGTGTGATTACGTGAAACTTTATTAGTCTGGCAAACAAGAAAGTATGAGTGGAGTTTTATCTCGTGGTTTTTAGGGGTGGAATACACGCTCGAGAAAATGGATTTTCCATGCAGTGGGAGAGAAAAAAATTCCATCAATTTCACGTTAATTCCATGTAATTTTTATTATTTTTTTTATTCCATTATAAATAAAACAAAAAGAAATAAAATTCAATTCTGTATCATTCATATGATTTTTTTTTTCTATTTTCATAGAAATCTATGGATTCAAAATAGTAAAAGACTGTGAAAGTGAATCTCTTGAATTATTCATAGAAACTGAAAATAATTTTTTATTGCTGGCTATAGGATGAAAGTGAATATGCATGGATTGGTGTGAAAAATAAAATTAAATTATTGGGGCAGATAAACAACATTCAAAAAACCAATGAAAATATTTTATTGATTGGTATTTTGATTATTTGAATTTTGTTTTCTTTAAGCTTAACTAAAATTAAAAGTCTAGTTCAATTAATCATGAAAAAAATTTCTTCTAAATAATAAGATTACTTACTTGGATTAAAAAAGTTGATAACCTCTTAATAATGTTACATAGTGCCCATAAACCAACACTAGTTATTGGATAGACATAGAGACCATTTAATGCGTCGAGTATAGCGTCAAGTACTTGAATAGATTAATTCTGAATTGCACAAACATACCCATCGGTGTGCACTAAAGGATCATCAAAACCTGGGTTAAGAGGAGCTACATTGATAGAGATTTCACGTAATTTTCGACCTTTCCATTCGATTGAAATAAAGTAACAATCACAATAACAAATTAATTATAATAGTTAATTAATAATAATCTATTTTCCAAACTATTAATATTCAACAAATATCAAAATGGTATTTCTTTTATTTCAAAATTTTATTAAAGTTTAAACATAACTTTTCGTTTAATATCAAGTTATCAAGTTAACATTGCTTTTCGAATATTTCCGTTCTGTAATAGTGTTCTTGTTCAATTAGATAATGGACGACCGATGGGAAAGTGAAGTAATCGAATATGGAGCTATTAACATCACTGGTTTCCGTATCGTTGATGCAAGTCGTCGACCAGTCAAAGAGTTCCTTGATAGTTGGCGTCGTCTCGACCCTATGACCTTACCTGGTGCTGGTCGTGACTCAATTTCCGTATGTACAATCCATTATTCAAAGTTTATCAAAATGTACTTGGAATTACTCTGTCAGAGGAACTACTCAAATTATTTAAACAATTGTGTGTATATGCTAAGTACCTTCATCGACTATCATAATTTGGTAAAAAAAATATATATGCACTTCTAGAAAAAAATTTTAAATAAAATTAAATCTGTATGATTCATTTATTTGAATAACTGAGAAGAAATATTTGAAAATATGTATCAAAATATCGAACTGCTTATTTCTTACAATGGTGATCAGATGTTAGAATGAAAAAATCCTCTGAAAGAGTCTTTTCAACGTTTCCAAGTTTTCAGAAATATTTCATCAAGTCTTGAAAATTTCCAGGCTCAAGCAGCATTGATGTATGATGCAGTATTGGTATTAGTCGAAGCATTCAATAAATTTTTGAAGAAAAAAATCGATCGCAGCAATCCTAAACGACCTGGAATCCAGAGTAATAATCAGCCGACGAATGTCTCTAGAACTTTGGACTGCTATGCTACTAATGGCTGGGACACACATTGGGAACATGGTGACAAAATATCTAAATTCTTAAGAAAGGTAAGAAGCAAAATCATTCAGTTGTTTTAAATATTATATTTTTATTAATACCTTTTACTATTACCTTTTATAACATCATTTATAATTCACATGATAAGCTTAAGTTTTTTTTTGTCTATTAATAGAAATTGAACATCATAATGTTATTTATAAGTATCTTATTCCAGGATTACCAATAATATTTTATTGTTGTTCGTTAAAAAAAAACTTACAACCTCAATCGAAAATAAGTGAAGTTGTCACATGTCTAGACTAGAAGTAATTTAGCTGGTGAGAAGTTATTAGATTCCGGAAATAACGAACTTCGAACAGGGTACTCGAGACATTATCGTTGTGCACCAGATGTGCCCATTGGTTGTGTCTTATCCAGCACGTGTCGTTTCTACAGCTCTGCTATACTGTCTGACCAATATCGACTATGACCACTGACCCTTCCTTTACTACTACACCATCGAATATCGATAGTGGTCTACTTGCGGATACTCTCCAATCGTTAATTTCATAATAAAACACTAGAAAAAAGACAAAAAACTGAAAAATATAAAATTGAATTTTTATTGCTTTTATAAATTATAACTCTTTGACATTATATTTAAAAAGAAATTTTAGTCTATTACTTATATTTGAGACTTTAAAATTATATTGTCTATAAAACATAATTTTTTTTTACTAATAAAAAATTTCAAGAAGTTAGAGAGAATTTTTCTAACAATTTTCTGGGGTGAAGTGATGTTTCAGAGAACAGACATTCACATTTTGTCTGTAACTGACAGTAATTGGCATCTCTTCTGGAAAACAGATACTGGAATTCTTCTGTTTTTCCTTTTAACTAGAGGGATCAAGATTTATTCTTTTTACCTACGACTTTAGAGTTTTTTATTCGTACTTTTATATAAAAATGCAAAGCTTTTTTTTATAACAAAGTTGTTACAAAAATACATTCATCACATTATAATCAACTAATTAAAGAAATTATTATTTTTACTTTTAATTACTTGAATAGTCAAACCTTTTTTACTTTTCACAGTCGAAACACTTAGTTTTGAGAATAAAAAATGACATAGGTCACCTTATTAACAATATAAAAAAAGAACAACATATAACTTCAAAATCTTTTTATTTATTTATTTACAGGCTGAGATTGAAGGATTGACAGGACAAATTCGATTTAATAATGACAGTAGAAGATATAATTATACTCTTCATGTCGTTGAAATGACAGTGAATAGCGCAATGGTAAAGGTAAGTCATGCAAAAATATATCATATCAATATTTAGCTTCTAGTTAAATTACTCATCTATGATGAATTTAAATTAGGTTGCTGAATGGACAGATGAAGCAGGTTTTCAACCCATCGCTGCTAAATATATACGACTACCTTCTCAGGAAATAGAAAAGAATAAGACTTACATCGTAACAACAATAGTGGTAAGTGATTCAATTAACTAAGTAAATAATAAGTTATTGAATAAATGGTCAAAAAAATTTTCTATTAATTGTTAATAGGAGGAACCATACATTATGTTAAAAAAACAAGAACCTGGGAAAGTACTAGTTGGGAATGACAGATTTGAAGGATATTGTAAGGATTTGGCGGATTTGATTGCAGAACAGCTTGGAATAAAATGTAAATCATTCTTAAGATACTTATGTTTGGATTAAAAAAACTTATATGATAAATACAAGAAGTTTTAGAGAGAATATAATAAAATGAACATTGAAAATTATGTGCATTTCAGATGAACTGAAAATAGTGAGTGATGGTAAATATGGTTCAGAGAACCCTGATGTACCAGGTGGCTGGGATGGAATGGTAGGAGAGCTCATAAGAAAGGTACGAACATTAAATAAATGATTTAATAGGGTCTATCATTTATTAAATGAGTACTTAAAAGGTTTTGTTACTTTTCGTATCCCTAATAGCGAGAAAATTGAATCATAATTTTAGGTGGCAGAATGAAGATTTTTTAAATTAGAAAAAACTTGTACACTCTACAACACTTAATTATTACCATCATCATATAAGAATAATTGAACTGACATTGATGTAATGAGACACTTGAATTAGTGCTTATACTTGAAAATAAGGGAGATTAATTATTAAAAGAGAATTATTAATTCATTAAATTAAATCATAAATAAAAAAGTCTAAAGAAATACAATACAAATTCTACTACAAATCAAAAGAATTAGGTTTTATGTTAAAATTAATTTTTACGACGTAACATCACACACGTAAACTAACGATAACTGTTTACGTGATACTGCAGCACTTATATCGACTGTTCATTGATACAATAAATCGAATACACTTAGGCTGTAATCAATAAACTAACCCTAACTAATAGATAGATTTAGAAAAAAAAAGAGAAGAAATACCTAACAAAATGATTGAAAATAATTAATGATAAATAATAATAAAAATTTTTATAAAATGATCACCTAGAACTTTGAGATTATATACATGTTGATAAGGTTTGAGTGTTGATATTTTCTTGAATGATCGGCAATGGATAAACAAACTTGGAATATTCTATTAATAATGAAAACCACATCCCTCCACAGATAAGGTATAAATTGAGCCAAACCGAACTTTAATTAAATTTTGAAGGGTGGTATTAATATTCGTAGAAGCTTATACGATACGCAGTCATCGTCCAACGTATTTCCGAGTAATTTCATTGAACTACACGAGAATCTCCAAATAATATTATTATCAAAGCACACATACACTTTCAGTAGAATAGTAAAGGGTTCCAAAATTATTTCGAGAATGAACGAAAAGTTCTTTCAAGAATTTAACTAGTATCCAATCACATCTGTTATCTACCTCTTCCTATTTTCATTATTACTGTTACAACCGATATATACCGGCAGTCGAAATATATATAGATGCATAGGTCTAGTGAAACCATTAATATTCTCGCACCCATTTCTCCTTTTCCGTCGTTAAACATTAGTTATTTTCTATATTGAATCGGATTTCGTGTTCCATGAGCGATACACGTCCCACACATTAAATACCTTAATTAGGATATAACTTATAGATATTTAAGTTTCAAAATACGTCTGGTCTTTTTTAAAACGAATTTTTTTTATAAATTATGAAAGATTTTGCAAATAAAAAGCTGAAAGACTTTACGGTACATTAACTGAACAAATAAAGTAATAATAATTGTTTTAAATGATAATTAAATCAACTTTTGAAACATTATAATTTTTTTTTGAAAATAATAGATGATTAATTTTAATGAAATTTTTCTTTTGTTAAAGAACTATTTAATGTTTCACAGTCTTTTATAGTAAAAATATTTTTTAAATAAAAGAAATAAAATTGCAGGAAGCAGACATTGCAATAGCATCAATGACAATTACATCAGAAAGAGAACGAGTAATTGACTTCAGTAAACCTTTTATGTATCTTGGAATCAGCATAATGATAAAGAAACCAGTGAAACAAAAGCCTGGAGTCTTTAGCTTTTTAAATCCTCTCAGTAGAGAGATCTGGGTCTGCGTAATATTTTCTTACATAGGAGTTTCAATTGTTCTCTTCATCGTTTCTAGGTAAGTCAGCATTTCTATTTATTTAATACTTCAAATGATATAATCTCAAGTTCTTGATGGATTAATTGTTGATTTTGTTGTCAGGTTCTCACCGTATGAGTGGCGAATTATACAAGGAAATGGCGGTGGAGATCCAGGAATGGTTGGTAGGGGTGATCCAAGCCTTCAACATCCTCACACTCCACAGTCATCTCTTCATGCGGCCAATCCCTGTATGGCCAATGATTTTAGTATTCTCAACAGTATGTGGTTTTCTTTGGGAGCTTTCATGCAACAAGGCTGTGATATTTCACCGCGGTAATTTTCTAACTCAAATTTAACATAAGCATATTCATGAAGATGTCATCATTGTACACAATCTATATTCTCTTTATACAATTCACTCTATTATACTTATTAAATACACACATTGAAAAAGAAACTTTAATTAATCCAACTTGTTCAAGTACATAGAATTAATAAAATGACAACTTATTCTCTTATAATTCTAAATGAATTCATTAAAATTTATTGGAGCTCATAAAAAAGTAAAAATTTCTCGAGTACTGTTTTTAAATTTTTTTAACATGTGATAAAAATAATAATGCTTGTTATCATAATTTTAAAATTATTATGATGATCAACAACTAGTTGAGTCATAAATCTCTTCATTTAATATTCTATTAACAATATGATACAGTATTCATAGCTGTTATGTAATTTTCAAAAAGTAAAGAAGATTATAACTCATTAGATATTAAATCCTTCATGTACTTATGAATTAATGTTGACAATAGAAATATGAATATATACATTATTCACAAAATTCTGGAAAATTTTTAATAGTTGTTTTTTTATCATAATATTTTTTTATTGAAATCAAATATTACATAACAAAAAAACAATCCAGTAACGGATGTAACTGGAGAAATTGTTACAGATCGATGTCAGGACGGATTGTTGGTTGTGTTTGGTGGTTCTTTACGCTCATAATCATCTCATCGTACACTGCCAACCTCGCAGCATTTTTGACAGTTGAAAGAATGGTGACACCTATAAATTCACCAGAAGATCTTGCATCACAAACAGAAGTTTTATATGGAACACTCCATCATGGATCTACATGGGACTTTTTTCGAGTAAATAAAATACTTTTCCTTATCAGAATTTTATTAATACTGTTAATATTACTAATTTTCATTTTTAGAAGTCTCAAATTAGCCTCTATAGTAAAATGTGGAGTTTCATGAATGCAAAGAAAAAAGAAGTTTTTGTGGATACTTATGATGAAGGAATTCGAAAAGTAAGACAAAGTAAAGGAAAATATGCATTACTTATTGAGAGTCCTAAAAATGAATACATAAACGCAAGAGAGCCTTGTGATACGATGAAAGTTGGTAGGAATTTAGATGCTAAAGGATTTGGAGTGGCAACTCCTATTGGATCCCCTTTAAGGTATTTAATACACATCTAGATGAAGAATTTAGTTAAGTTTTTAGTATTTCTCATCAACTAATAATGATCTTTTTAGGGATAAAATAAATTTAGCAGTTTTAGCGTTAACAGAAAGTGGAGCATTAGAAAAACTGAGAAATGAATGGTGGTATGATAGGGCAGAATGTCAACATAGAGAAAAACAGGATGCAAGAAATGAATTATCACTAAGTAACGTTGCAGGAATATTTTATATTCTCATTGGAGGATTGTTACTAGCTCTTGCTGTTGCTTTATTGGAATTTTGTTATAAATCTCACACTGAAGCTACCAGAGCAAAGGTATAATCAAATATGAAATTGCATTCATTTTTCTTTTTTTTTTTTTTTTTTTATCTTTAACTTTTTTATATTCAGAACTGACAAATTATTTCAGATTCCATTGTCAGATGCAATGAAAGCTAAAGCACGATTGACAATTGGTGGTGGTCGAGACTTCGACAATGGGCGGGTAAGTAAAACGACTTTTCCATCATCTCTTTAAACAAAAAAAAAATAAATTTGAAATATTCGAGATGATAGTCGATAATATTCAAAATTAAAATGATTAAAAGTTATTGAAAATAAACTATATGCTGAGAAAAACAATACTTCTTGTTTATTTGATTGTAGTTTAAAGAATATATTTATGATGTAAAATAATGTTAAATGAATAATATATTTTTTTTGAAATAGAAAATATACTTGACAGTAAAATAAATTTTTTTCTCAGCAACAAGGATTAAAAATAAAACTAATAAAAGTATAGAAAGATAAAAATAAATGGATCAATGGTAATGGAGCAAAATTTACAATGATTGTCAACTAATGTAATCATTCGACGCATAACCGTGAAACTCAGTCCAACAAACTAAAATGCAAGTGATTGCTTACTCGCTCTTTCATTCCCGCTATCCTCTTTTGCTACCACTCGTTGATTGTTACTGAATGAGCTACGAATCAGATTGGCTTCAATCAATTGAACAATCTAATAGCTATCGTTAACCGAAAAGCTAGAGATTAAGTGCCAAATGAACGAAACAACTGGCATGTACATAGAACTCTTAAAAATTCATTGAGTTTATAAATTTTTCTTTTGTCAGTGTCAATATAATAAGTATGATTATGATAAAATAATCCAAATATTGTTCATAAAATGCCAAAAAATTGAAAAAAATTATTTCCATGTACACAAAATACAGTCAGTACTAGCAAATTTTTTTATTTATTGATAATTACGTGTAACTAGACCACGCTTAGCATGCCATTAGCAGCCTTGTTTACAGAATTTCATTTAAATATTATACGAAAATGAAATAAAATACATACACAAATACATAAACACATTTTTTTAAAACCAAGTAAACGATTAGATTGCTAATTGTTGGTTAAGAACCGAATGTTACCGTTATATTTAAGGGCTGAATTTTTGAACGCTATGACGTTTTGAAAATTATTATTTTTATTATTATTGTTAAATTATAATTTACGATTAATTGTTTATAAGTTGTCCTCTGTACAATTGTAGATAGTTAAAAGAAAAACAGGCGTTATGCAGTGAGTTTATTTTCTACTTTTGCGTTTTTTCATTTTTTCTCTAGTGGTACGGACTGCAGAGTTAGACGGAGGATGCATGCGCCTTTTCCGGGACCATATGTGAGTACTTTCGCCCTTTATTTTCATTCCCATTTTTTTCAACGCCGATATGCTTTCATTAATCAATTGATTTACTTTTATCTCATTATTAATTATATCTTCTGTACATATTTTTTTATAATTATGAATAATTATTTGCTTCTTAAGTACTCCTTTCATTAACATTTTTCTTAGTTTACGGTTTCTATCATGTAATTTCATCATTTCGACGCTATTAAAACCTTGTAAAAATTTAAATTAGTTTAAAAGCTAACGCAAACATTAAAAGCATGGAGCTGGTGAACACGTGAATAGTTTTGCTCGTCGTTGCATGAAAATTTTTCTACTTTTTTTTTTGATGTACCGACAATCTTTCAGGATCTGTGTATTTTTCTTTTTTGCTCTTAATCGCATCTTCAGGTGAGCTTAGGTGAAATTAATATTTTGTCATTGAAACATCATTCAGGATACTCTGTCACAAACTATCATATAATGCCATATATGTATCTGTACCATGCACTAACACATATCATCTAACATTTATTATTAAGTTTATGTAAAAGTACTAGAAAAATAATTTTGATTAATATATTAAACAATTATCTGCTTTAAGGCTATGTTATAATTAATTTTATTTAATTACAGCTGTTGGTTTTGTTGTTTATGCATAAACAATAAATATTGCTTTCATTTTTGAAAATTATTTCAAAACTTTGTCAGCTTAAATCTTGAAATGAATGAATATTCATATCATAAATACTTTTTACATTAAAAATTGACAATTTTACTAGATTTAGTATTAGCATATAAGTCATAAGCTGGTACTTTTATAGATAATTGGATAAAAACAAAAGTTATAAGCATAATAACATGTTTTATACAGTAAAAACATTACAACAAGTACGCCATATACTTTTGACAAGTATAAAATAATATTTAAAACAATAAATCTTCAGATAAAAAAAATCTGTCAGAGTTGAACAAGCCATTTTTACTGTTTGAAGCATAAAATATCACATAGTAAAATTTAAATATAAATTGCACTTTCTTTCCAATCATTAATCAAAATGACAGCTTCTGTTTTAATCGATGAACTGATTATCGAATAATAATTGCAGTATTACGCCCCGGCGAACGCGATTGGGAACACCGAGGGCGACCAGGTGCGCAGCAATACGCATACGCAGGTATAAGCCCTTGGTATGCAGCCAGTGACGAAACGCCGGAACCATCACCATCAATATCATTGCCAACACCACCACCACCTCCAAAATCGGTTCCTCCACCACCACCTCCACCTCCAAGGCCTGCTCGACGAAGTGTTACTTTCGCAGAATCACCACCTAAAAGTCCACGAAGTCCAAAAAGCCCACGGAGTCCTTGGATTTTTAGGCGGAAATCTAATATTACTACTCTTAATGTAGCAGTGCCTTGGACACCGGCAACACCCAGTCACTGGGACAATCGTAAGGCCGAATATATTACGTAAATACTTCAGATAATTTTTTCTATTTTTCAGAAAACAGTCGAAATTTTTGAAGGAATTTACATACGGCCAGAAGGCTTGTATCTGAATATCATATTCTTGGTATTATTTTCTTAAATTTATTTATTCATTAACTATTTAAGATAAATAACAAAAGACTTATCTTAATCTTAATCTTAATTGAATAAATATTGTACAATTTTGTACTTATATTAATGATTATGATGTATATTGTTTTTGATATATATTTATGATATATTGAAGAATAATTCAAGCCAAAGAAATGTTCATTAATTAAACTTTAGTTTAATTACATAAATAAATGGAAGAAATTAATGCTAAGAAATAAAAAAGTTTAAATTAATGAAAAATGTTTATATACTGTAAATAATAGGACGCAGATCAAATAATAATCAAAAGTAATTTTGAACATACTGAAAAAAATTGAAATGATTAAACGAGAAATAGTTAATGATGATATGGTCCTGGAAATGGTACATGTAATACTGGACAAACTGAAACATTTAACTGCCAATTGAATATGAATAATACTTACAATAATGAAGTATTAAAACGTAGTTTTATGATTAATTGAATGAACTCCATAACAATTGAACTGATAAACAAAAAATCAATAAAATATTAATAAAAAAAATCACATATGTAATATGAAATTCGGTACAACTAAAAAATTTTTTATGCTGTGTTCAGAATTTTAAGAACTGCGAATTTTTAAACTAATTATTAACTATTTCAAATAAGCGTGAATGTAATATCGATGTTTATTAAAGAGTTTCGAGTGAATGGGAATATTGAATAATAATCTAAGTCTTACTGGTATGAGTGAGTATGTTGAAGTATCGAGATAGAATTATTATTACTATTGTATGCGTACAGTGAGAGAGAAAATAATTTCCAGATGATTAATAATTATATTCTACAAAATTTTTAAAACAAAGATATTGAAAAAATCATTAACTATTTCTATAAAAGCAAAATTTTTAGAATAATCAAAATTATTCGATTAAATATTAATCCATTTTTATGAAAAATTTATACAAGCTTTATTTCGATTAATATACTTTTTTCTCTCATTGTACAATATAAATATAGATATACTATACATTAATACTTGATAAAATAATATTAAATTAATTGAATCAATCCAGTATTTTTATTATAACTTATCAAAAATTTAAATTACCGATATTCGAAAAAAGTATTCTGACTTATCAACAGTCTGAAAACACTCGATCGTCGGTATTCCAACTACTGATAAACCAACATCACACTAGTTTTCTTAGATGGAAAATTTTTAAACTCCATCGAATTATACTAGAGGGCGAAATATTATATTTTCATCGATCAATAAATAATTCAAACAATATTATCTTTTTCTGTTATAATTATTAACTATTTAATGCTTAATAATAATGATGTATGTAATGATATAATAATAACCAACATCATAATGAATGATAGATGTTTTCTTTGAGTTCGGATTGATGCAATTGAAACAAAATCAGAATGGCAAAGTTGAGTGCCAAAAGACGATATAAGTAATCGAGTCTTCTGTTGAAAAAAAGAAAAAAAAGAAATTATAATTATAAAAATAATTTAATTGAAGATATTCACAGTTTTTACTAATAAAAAGATATCAAAATGTTTTATAAAAAATATGAGATGTTCTAACAACATTAGACTCGATTTGAAAAATCAACCAAATATTTTATGTAAAAAACGACGTATAAAACTGTTGATAAAAATTATTTCAATATTTTCAATATTGAATTTAAAAAAAAAAACTATAATTTAACAAAAATAGTGAGTTGAATCTTTAATGTTTGTATCTCGTAAATGATGTATTAACTTAAAATAATTGATGGTTTGTACGTAGAGAATTATTTAATAAGAAAACCTATAATAATAAACAGTTTTGTATGTCGTCTTAGGATCTATCATATCGTCATTTTTCTTATAATTATACCAGATCATATATGAGACACAATAAATAAGAATTTAATGATAAATCACTCAGTCAGTTTAAGGAGAATTCATTAAAATGATTAACGAGTATAATAATTAATGATAACGCTAATTTGACAGAAGAAAACGACTATGGTGCACATAACGTTAAAGATGATACCCTTATAAAATATTAAATTAAGATTACATTAATTACAATGTTAAAAAGTTCCCAGTGTGATTAATCCTATTGTATTTATATTAAAAATACGTACAGATTAAAGAGTGAATGAATCGTTGACACTTATGAGAACATGACAAGCTTTTAGTATAAAAGAATTCTTTTATAACTGTTAAAAAAAGTTTTTTATTACAGAATTGTCATTTTAAACACTGATTACATTCAAAATAATTCATTCTTTTATTTCCCTATAGAGCTTGACTCTTTACCGTCCTGTATTTTCTGATTCAGGTAAAAACTCTTGTATAAATCCTAAAATAAAATAGATGGTATCATTGTAATTTAATGTTCATTATTAATAAAGTTACAATATGTTTGTAAATGATTAAATATAACTAACTTCTGTATAACTTCTTTATAGTAATATTTATGATTGTGGAATGACTATTGTAAAACTGTTGTAAGCCAATCAAATTTGCATCAATATACGATCATTTATTTAACATAATCAACTTTACTATCATTTCAACCTATTTTTTTATATTTCAACAATAGTTGTCGATCAAAATATTTATTAATTAAAGTCTTTTGTTATATAAATTCTAGATAAATGAAAATTTTTCGAGTATCAAACATAGAAAGAGCATTCAGAATGTATTTAAATACTAATTGACTAGATCTATTCAAATTTAAAGAACGTTTGAATATACAGTTCAATTAAAAATAAATAAATAATAACCAATCTATAAACCAGGATGAGTTATCAACATAGTATCAATTAGTTTTGACATGAGACACTGGAAAAAAGATAAAATAAATAGAAATAAACAACATGCTGTTCCTCTTTTATCAAATAGATCAATAGATATGAGTCCTAGAGGCATTTTACAAGTACTGAAACAGCAACATGTTCATGCTGAGACATAGCTCATCCACTAAAAAATAAATAGTGTATAACAGCGAACAGAAAACATGCGTTCCACTGAGGATTGATGAAGTATTGCCTGGGTCATACACTAATTCTATTTCACCCATTTTATGCTGGTACAATCAGTTGATAAAGAATGTATATAAATTGTTCATTCAATTGATTTTTTTAATCAACCAAATTCTATTCATACTATCTGCTATTGGCTTAACAAAACTGTTATGGCTCTCCATAATAATTACAGATAATTTTTAAAATTTAAATTTTTTAGATGTTTAATTTTGTATACAGATAATATATGGCACTAAATAATATTATTATGTTAAAAAAATAAAGCGTCAATAAAGACTAAAATTTAATTATTCAAGGGATTACTTTTTCAGTAAACTATCAAAGAAGTGCATGCTTTTTCTCAAAATTATAATTTTTAAATTATAAAAATCCTTTTTACATGAAACTTGCACCATTTCAAGATATAATTCTTTGCAGTAAATTCAGTTATAAGTGGGAATAAAATTTTCATGATTGTAATGAAAGCATTAAAATATAAGCAGTTGTTTTATCTTAATTGAAATATTGAATAAAATAATATCAGGTACTCTTGATCTAAAACAAATGTCAATTTCATGATCTTTTAATAAATGTTCCAAAGAAAGATAATAGCTGTAAACAGTATCAATATTTCTGTAAGAGCTCTGTGTTCATTTAGCTAGATAATATGGTATATCTATGAGGCAATGCATCCAATGAGTTTTCACTTGCTAAATATTAAATGTGAGACAAGCAAGCCTTGATAATAGCTACAAGAGTAGGAGAATGAGATGCATGGACTGGGCTTTCAAAATTGCTGCACTCAAGCGAAGAGTTTTAATGAGAGGTGAAGTACGTATTAAAACTGAAACTATTAGTGCATCGAAGCCCGGAGAAATAAAATCACAATAGCTCTTGATCGAGAGTAGAAAAGTTGAACGGTGTTTATTCGTTTTTTTTCTATTATTATTATTTTACTGCACGAGTAGTTTAATAATAAACTATATTATAATCAGAAAATTCTGCACAAAATTCTAGTCCATTTAAATTTACACACGAATGCTAAAAATCACGCTTTATATGAAAAATTGTTCTGTTGAAAATTTAATGATCGAAACTTTAAGAATTTTACAGTCATTAAAACATAAGTTGATGATCTTTAAGTCTTTTTCATGTTTGACAAAAATAAAACTATTATCTTTTACGAAAAATATCGATTTTGTTTCATAGATGCCATACACTATTCTTGAATTTAAATATTTACAGACATAAAATATTTACTGGGCATAATCGATAATTCAGTAACTAATTTTACATCCTTAACTACAAAAGCTTCATAGAATTCTGTAAATTTTATTAAAATAAATTGGTATTACCATCACATAAATTGAGTGCATATGTCAAATAAGCTGAAATTCACGTACTTCCGGTTATCACAAGACGCTTCGTGAAGAGAATATTGCAACGATAGGCTAAATGAATGGAATTGAATTGGCTTCATCGTGCTTTCTACCGTGACATCTGAAAAAATAGAGACACGTTATTGATGATTTATGAAGCTGCATGTATATATTTATATAGATCAGTAAAGGTATCTTACCATTTCCAGCATTTTATCCTTTTTTCGCACTTATTTCAGGCTAGGTTTTATATATACCATCACCACTATCAGTGTGAAAATGTACTAGGATTTCTAGCTCTTGCATAAACCATTAAATGCTACTCCGCAATGCGGTCCTCTTGCTCCTCGTTTTTTCTTGACATCCTGTAAAAATATTATATCAAAATAATGGTAAAAAGTCCTTAATAGCAGTTATTATTATTACATAAATTATTATGAGAGTGGCTCTTTGAGTAAGTCTTAATTTCGCAGTTGAGTTATTGAAATATGTTTTGTGCTAATTTTTTTTTCATGTAAAATGTTTCTCTTATTCTTCATCAACTTAATGAGAAGTGAAAATGTACTAGATCTAGTCATATACATATTTTTAATAGAAAAGGTTTTATACCAACGACAATAATTTGTCTATTGTGTAAATCAATTGTAATAATAAAAGCGAGAAAAGAAATCTGCAATCCCGTTGTCAAAATGATTTAAACTCTGCTACTGTTATTCAAACTTTAAAATTATAGTTTTCATTAATGTATAGATGATTTTTTTTATATCATTTATAGGTCTACGATGATATTGACCGTTTTTTATATTCTCTCTTCTCATCATTCTCAGCGCAGCTTCGATAAAAGGCTAAAAATACTATTGTTCTCGATATAACTTTGTACATTTTCTACTCTAGATGTATTTAAAAATTCCTCTTTTCTGTAACACTCTTTACTTCGTAAAAAAATTAAATAACGTCAAATATTCTGTTGTAACTCTCAATAAACATCAGAAATTTTTTCCATTAAACGAAAATTCAACCGATAAATATTTCAATATTATCATTAAAAATAAAAAATCTATGAAATAAATTTATTCTGAGAATTATTCACCAACATTCGAGAAAGATTTCACGTAAAACTAACTGTAAAGAGCTGGAAAAATTTACATTTTAAAGAGTAAATAACTTCGTCTGCGAAATGGCGTCCATTGAAATGACTTAGATAAATAAACACAAGTCCAAGAGAAATGCACACCTATTTTCTTCTATCAGTCATGAAATTTCAATGGCTTGAGAATTAAATGTCTGTCACGTGCCTTCTTTGACTTTTTAAGGCAATGTTTGCATTTTTAGTTACACTGTGGAAAGAATTTTCAATGTTTACTCATATATTCAACATCAGATTCGCAAGAGGATCAAAATAGAGAGTAGGAGGAATATCGAAAGACTCGCTTTGCATTTTATCTCGATCATGAATCTCCAATTTGCTGCTATGGATTCTGTAGCGAGTTAATTGAGTTTATTTATTCTCGACAGCGCGAAAAATAAAACCCCAAATAACGCCTGTGGAACATAAAGTCTCCAATTTCCATAGATAATTTAACATCGAAGTGGTTTTATTCATAATTCTACATGACTTATCATTACCGAGAAAAGTAACGGGTGAGGGACTGAAAGGGACAAGGGTAAAATACACAATTCTGAATAATACTTGTGGTGATAAATCGATGGTCCCCCGAGTGTTGAAACGCGAATGATGCGGTCGGAAGAGAGCTCGATTTTATAGTGCCCTAGCGATTAACATTGTTATTTAATAAGCTTCATTATGCATCACCATTATGCTATGGCTGCATCTACTTCTTCCCCTTTTACCTCTCGACCTACCTCATGCACTCTCATGTACATAAGCTAACTTGATATGCTCATCGGTTATGTAATCTAATATTATATACCTCATCACCGCCATTATTTATCCAAATGTATATACTAGGAATTATTATAATACCGTGTGTTATTATTGATTGCTGAATCATCCCTAGTTGATCAATGCGTTTCAGTTACAAATGTACATGTTCCATTTATATCATAACCTTTGGTCTGGTTAATGAACTGTGTGACGAAGATAGAAGTTGTGTTAGATCCTTCTTTATATTTTTTTATTCTTTAGAAATAATTATTGTTCCTCAAATGAATGATTGATTCAAGAAACTTATTTTTTGTGGAGTCTTAAATATTCTGAATGTATAGTTGATTGAAAAATTGAGAAAAATAACTCGAGAGTTGTTTTTGCTAGAATTGTTAGAAATTAAATAGTCGACATGTTATAAATGAAATGTGATTGCATTTTTTCACGTTGATTGGTTTCATTGAAAAGATTTAGTTTTCTGTCAATCATTTACCAGGGCCTTCAATCTTTCATTCTCGGTAGCTTTCAACCCGTTACATTCATCGACATGTATCACAGCAACGTGGAATGTCAAAAGATAGTGAAGGATCATCTACGATTATGATTTTCTAGCGTGAAGAAAGAATAGTCAGTAAGCAGATAGATGATGAATGGATTTAACGTATAGTAAGAAAAATCCTTAGGGCTTGTCTGAGAGGAAATAGAGCGTGGCCACTCTTGTTTCTTAGACAGTTTGATATTTCAACTGTCGTTTTTCATCTTATCGTCATGTTCACATTCCATTAAAGAATTTTCAAAAATTATTAGATAATCCATATTCTAATCATAAATAAAATTTCTCATGATATTTCAAGTTCTTTGTACAGTCAATTTTTCCAGATATATTTAAATAACCATCGAAAATAAAAATTACCTTCAAGTATTCTTGAAGAATTTTTTTCAGCACCTTCTACTGACAAGTGTTCACTTTCCTATTTATGTATTGATATTGAATAATTTTCATGATATAAATTATTTTTAAGCATTATTGATAAAAAGTTGAATAACAGAAATATTTTTTTAACATTACTATCAAAATAGTCGATGATTTTTATAGCTACCACAGTTTGAAAACAACAGACACTACAATAGGAAAAAATGTCATAAGAAAGTTTGGAACAAATCTTGTGATGCTAGCAATGCTCATATAAATCGACAAACACTTCTGCTTTTTCGTTTATCTCAGAGTAAACATCACACTATACTTTAAAATCCTGACAACTTTTAAGCCAGTTCTGTTGCAAAAGTTTTAACTTTCTTGAAAACTTGATAGTCAAGCTTGATGCAATCCCACGAAGAAAAAGAATGAAGAAGACGGAGATCAAGCCTTTTGCATTATCCAAAGGAGGTAAATATCAAAAAGAAAAAGAGACAAGAGTCCACCAAGAGCCCTCAACTACTACGGACTTTGAATTTTCCCTACCCCAATACTCATCTGAACCCTTGATCTCTCATGTGGCTTCTTCAACACTTCCGACTCGTTGAGACTTTTATAGATAAACAGAAAAATACTATCGAGTGATAGAAGGGTTTTCTAAAGTTTTTTTTAAGATTAACAATAGTTTTTTCTTTCATTTTATCAATGACATTTATTGTTTTTACTTATCAAGCCACTTTGGAAAATTTATTGTTGTTCTCATTAAACGATTTATCGTTTTGTAAATAATACAAAAACTACTTAATTTTTCAGTCTAATAAATCTATTGAAAAATTGGAAATATTTTTTATTGGAAAAGTAGTTAAAGTTTCAATACTTATAACTTCAAACAATATACTCTTATTAATATCAAAAAATTATTAATCGTGATTATTAACTTGGAAAAGCTATCTATTTTTCAGTATAATCAGAAACAATCCTTTGAAAGTATATCTTTTAATTGAAACAAAAAAGAAAACTCCAGGAAAAAGTGTTTGAATCGGGAAATTAATTTTTTCGACTCTCTCAACTTTTTCACAAGGTTTCCTTTCGAAAAATAAAGATCAAAGTTCATATCTGCAACTTGTGGATAAAGTTAAAAAGTCATATTAATGTATTTAAAAATTTTTTCTTATAAAACTTGTACATTTTATTTTCAAGTATGATAATCAGTAATAATTCAATCACCTCGAATTTTATAATAGTTTTTCTTTTAAAAAGAAATATATAACAATTATATTCATTTTTAATAGAAATCAAGAATGATACAAGTGTTTCTAAAAAACTTTTCATTTCCTGATACCATAAATCCCAAAAGCTCGAAGCATGTCTTATGTTCTCTTCGAATCGAGTGAAGCCGTAGAATTTTCAATTCTCGTTGATAGCCATCCCTCGACACTTCAACTCTTGGGATTACTTTTCACTCTTTCTACATCTTCGGAACACCACTTTTCTTCTCTTTATATCTTTCTTTTCCTACTTTTCTCATACTGCCTCATATTTCTTATATTTTTGTAACTGAGTGCTTATGTATCACGTGCTCATTGCCTTCAGCAATAACAAAATTACGATCTCGCCCGGATGTCGTGTTTCAATTTCTTCATAATATCAGCTTTCATCCCCTATAACTTGAAGTATACTTCATTCTTGTACTTGAATCATTCACATACACTTTCATGGAAACACATGCGCACTAATTTTGTTTATTTCCTTCCAAAAAGACTAAGAGCAATGATGAAATTGAGGAAAATGTCACCAGATGTCGAGGTGTTGTAGAGCATAATGGAACGAAAGTAAGGAAAAACAAAGAGGTGGTGGCGTTGGTGGTGTGTGCGACTATGAAAGTGGGGGGTCAGAATGATTCTAAATATAGACAGAGTTGCCAGGTTGCAGAAACAGCCGCCGCCCCTTTGAGCACTGGGAGAAAAGCTCGGGGGGTGGTTTTGGCAAGGTCGCGTCATCGATCGAAAGAGGGTTAGCAGTGTGACGCTCCCAGTGACGTCATTGCCTGACCTGTACGCGGACTGGCGCCCTCTATGCTACTAACCCCGGTCGACGGTCGAATCATCCACACTATCGCACTCTCTACCTCTCCAGGTCACGACCGAGAACACTCTGCTGCTGTTTCTTTTCATCTCTTTGACGATAAAAGTATTTTTTCATTTAGTATATTTTTAGTTCGCAATTAATCCTTCTCCATCTACACTTATTCTATGACGTAAATTGTTAAAGTATTAATAGTTGAGTAGTAGACTTTAACTAATGAAGTTTCATTTAATTAAGTTTACTATGATTTAATCATTAAATTAATTCAAACGCATTCTCCATCCAAGATTCTTCTTTATTTCATGCATTCACTTGCTGTCGGAAGTCGTAGTTTATTAACAAATCTTCACGAACTTGAATCTAGAATGTAGATTCACCACTAAACTAATTACCCATTTATGCAAGCACAATTTAGGCTTTTTACTTCTAAACCCCAGCCTAAGAGGTTCTCGATGAATTAACAGAAAGCAAATCTTCACGGGAAATATGTAAACATTGAGTGATATATTATTGAATAATGAATAATAATGTTCAACTAGAATTTACACTACGACAGACGATATATCAACGAAAAGTTAATTATCTGATTCTGTTTAACATTTCAATAATTGACTAATCTTATATCTACTAAATCTTTCATATTCGAGAAACAAATAATCGAAAAATTTAGCTCTGATTTGTTGGGTATATAGAATTAATACTTGATCAAAGGAATTTAGTTACAGATTATCTTCTTGTATGTACATGAAATTATTACTCAGAGCTTTAGAATTCAATACTGATATAATTATTCTAAAATATATGCATAGATATCTCGAGTAACATCACTTCCGCAAACATTTAAATAATTACTTGAACATGTTTTTTGTTCAATTCTTAATGATGTCTGTTCATATATTGAGTATTGCTACTAGTATATTTTGGAAGAGCAAATCCTCGGTTTGAATATTAAAACAATTTTGAAAGGTTTTAATAATTTATTACCACGTTTGACTACACGTTAGAGATTACTACTGGGAATATCAAAAGTATTATTATTTTTATTTTTTATGGTAACATAATCCATTGTTGATACGAAATATGTCCGCAATAATATAGCAGTAATATTGGTCAGTGAAAAATATCACATAAAAAAAAAAAACTTTAATAAAAAAGAAATGATAAATTGACTGTACAAATTTTTCAAGTTTTTGTAATAGTTTTTTAGTGTGGTATTCACTTTTGACGAATCAACCAGAAAATGTACTAATGCATCTAATGGTCAGTGGTAGTCAGTGTTCATCGATAAAATACGGAAGCATGTCTGTTTCCGGTTGATCTGAAAATTTGGGTTTCCGGAAATCGACACATCGAATATCCGATATTGGAATCCTTTGTGGATGAGAGGAAACGGAGTAAACTCTTCCTATATATTATCCCTTTCGACGTATATTCTCCCACTTCAGTGGCAGCTATAAATTATATCGCTGGCCTATTTGCATACCAGCCATCTTATCCAGGGCATTACGTAATTCCCGCGTATTCAGTGGCACTGGGGCTGATGAAAGAAACAGACATCCATAGAACGCAAGGAGGGAAGGTTGTATGAAAGCTCAGTATAATATCTTCAAGAAGCCGCGGGTCCGGTATACAGGAAAGAGCGAAGAAAAAAAAGATGAGGAATGGAAAGGAAAGAAATCATTTTCCCAAGAGTTTCTTCTACCTCTTTTACTTCCTCTTCTGATAGAAAAAAAAACCCTTGCGGGCTACTTGGTGCGAAGAGTATGGTAGTCGTTCTCTTTTCCAAGAGTAAAGTGGTAGAGGAATCAGTGTAACATTCTCTTCATACATCTAGGGAACATCAATCCAAACCAACCACGACCTGCTGGTTGCTACTATATTTTTCAGCGTGACGGTAATTGGTACCGAGGTTTCAAGAGCCAACAGAACTCAACCACAGAGACGAGAACGAATAGAATTCATTGAGTCCGTCTACAGGGGCTTTCAGCAATCACATCAGCTGTACATTCTTAATCAACCGAAGAATAAATCGATTCTTCGATGATGATGGTTTTGATTGATCTTCAATAACTAATTTACTCATAGTTATTCAGTTTATTTAACTTATTTTTTCTAATCATTATAAGTCATATTTTATGCTTGTCAATTTTTCCAATTCTTTATCTGTTTTTTCTTTTCTTAATAAATTTTTCAATAAAGTCAAAGAGAATTGTATGTTTTTAAAAAATAAAATAAACCATGAAAGGAAAGGAAGCAATATTTTATGAAACCAATGGCAAAAAAATGATTGAGTATTAAATAGTTTACGTTCCACGACAAATTTCATCCACTATGGGAATTCATCTCGTGTTTCTGATCCCAGGTCAGCCACAAATGTACCACAATCTACGGTATCTCGCTTATAGTAATTGCCAATTAACTGTAATTGATTCAATAAGTTAAGTCACACAACTTTACACGTGTGTCCTGGTTTTTGTTCTCGTACTACTTGTCTTATTCGTTGTCGACGTCCTGTCGTATGGTACTACCGATCGTACAAGCTTTTAAATCCATACCCGCTGGTGGGTGAGACGGAATCTAGATGCATAGCCGACGCGGTCGTTTCTCTTCGTTACCATCCTTCCTCGAGGGCCACCCTTGGATCAACGTTCGGTTGTTCGCGACTACAATTCTATATACGCCCACGAGAGATTTATTACAAAATATATACGACTATTTTGTAGTGCAGACATTCTGTGAGTAACGATATAAATCAATCCAGTTAGAATAGTTTTTTTTAAACGAGAAATCCCATTTTTAATAAAAATAAAATTCGATCTCATTAAACTTGCTGGCGGTAAATAAAAAAAAACAGAAATATATGTCAGCGCTTTTTGCCTCTACACGACAGAAGGTTGAACTTTTTTTTTTTAATTTCATTTATAAAAAAATCAGTCCAGTGTGAGTTTATTTTGATTATTGAAATCACCGTGAGTTTGTTAGAAGTGGTGATCAATTAAATATAAGAGAACTTTGAAAATAATTTCTCTTAATCGATAAGTGGAGGTAAAAAAATATGAAACTTGGAAGAGAGATTGGAAAAATTTTTTTATTGCTTTTGCTATTGATTTTTGATGAATTAATGTGATAAGAGGAGGATAATTTTTTACATGAGGAAAACTTTTTCTTAACAATAATAAACACGTTTGAATTCTTTAAGCAACAATGAAATATGTTTCATATTAGGAATTTATTATTTATGAATTATAATCATATGCGTGTCAGGATCGATGGCACACATACACTATTTTTATACTTTCTAAAGACAAACGAAATCCACCTACTAACGAAAAAAATGCCATTTCCAATTGTCCTTATATAATTGCATTTTAATTTATGAATATATTCTGCAATAAATAGAGAATTACTTCGATCCATCTTTGATAACTTTTTTTATTTACATTTTTTTTCCTAAAAACATAAATACCTGACTAAAGGATTAAAAATATCTTCTTCAGTTCGAAAATATTTTTATCCTTGAAAAAAATATTTCCAAGCCGATAGATTATCCATGGATATTTTTTCTCGCGAAAATCTTTTCTACAAAAATATTCTCAAGTTATACTGTAACCTTCAAATATATCCTTTCTATAATTTTGTTCTTTTTTTCCTAAAATATAAGTGCCGAAAGTAGCATCTAAATGATATTATATGCAACATGAATGTTAAAAATATTTTTGAATTTATATTTTCTGTTATTGATACAAAAATAAAAACTATGTCTGGAAAAATATTTGAAGTTGGTACTCTTCTTTTACTACTTAACTTCTTAAAGCTGTTTAATGATTAGTAAAACTTAAATAATGAAACTTAAAATGTCTACACAATATTTTTTCAATACTTTCCTATGATAGCAAGAGATTCTTCCTTTAAGGAATTACTTTACTCATAAGACACTTCTGTTCATAATCTCTTAATGTTTATATTTACTTAAATCTTTTTTCCAAGTAAATAACCACTATATCTTAACACATAATAATTCAGTCAAACAGAATTGAATTTTACTATAAAATATCAACGATAAGCGCAAGTAACTTAAAGTAATCAAAATAAAATTAACATGAAGGTCTACATAATCATTAAATATAGAATAGATATGATTATGTAGCTGCGTAGTTACCCTTAGAGAAATCTCAAACGCTTTTCAGATGTCTCATGAGCAAAGTAAAGTGAGAAAGAGATACCCACTCACATTTCTAATGCACTTTCACGTCTTTTGTTCCTTCATATTCAGCAGAGTAAACTCAGGCGAAATGAAATTTTCATAAAGCTACTGAATACATATACAGACATCGGTGGTATACAGGTACGCAAAATGGAGACCAAATGAAAAGCGAATTGTAAGGGTTTCTCACCAACTGAGAGAAAAGCTATGTGTAGCCTATATAATGTGATATTCTCAACGCTATAACGTCAAAATAGAAAGAGAATGAGGACCTCCAAGTACGAGAATTCAGCTGCATTACCCTCATATAGGTAATATGAGAGCTGTTAAAGGAATACCATGCTTGTAAACGAACAGGTTTGTAAGCACAAAAGTATGCTCTTGACATAACTTGATTTTCTCTATTTCAAAATTCCCTCTTTTCATTTTCCTATCAGCCGACAATGTAAATGTAAGCTAAAACAAATCACAATATGCTTCGTTGCATAATTCGCTTCGGAGCTTCGTGTGATGAGGAGGAAAGAATAGGAACACTAAAAAGTCGTATCAAAAGTAGATTTGAATATTATCAACTTGTAAATTGTTTATTCTTGATCAATAAAACTGCTAATATAAATTAATTGCTGTTTATGTTGCTGTTTTTTTTTCTGTCAATTAAAATTTACAGATGACTTCGTGATTTTCTAACTATTAATTGCAATTACACGACCGTATGGATATTTTCATCTGATCAATTTCAAGTTTGACTACTTGATTTTCTTCCACGTACAATTTTCACGTTTAGCCTTGTTATTTAAGGCAAAATATAATGAGATATGTGTAATGAAATGAAAAAAAATTTTAATCAAAGAGTAAGGAACGAAAATCACGTACACGATGATGATGATGAGTTTAGATCGATATTCTATAATTACGAGTGCCTCACCAGAGCGGTAGAATATCTGACACCTATTTCGTGGCAAATTGCTTTAGTAGCCGTTCATCGAAGCTAGATTATCATAGGTGTAATTAAGTAATAAGTAATAACCACATTAACCTATATATTGGATTATACGTTACCGATTCTCTCTCACTTTACTCCAAGTGACTTTTATTATTCTTCTCGAGTCACTTTTCTTAATTCCTTTGATACTGCCATTAATTTTTTTCAGATTTTAAAAATTTTCCTTTTAATGAATCATTATTAAGTTCCTTGAAAATTTAAACCATACATTTTTCGCAATGTCTTTCCTTTTAATAAATGTCAAAGAAAGGTCGAGTGAGGTTTGTAAGATGTAAGCAGCACTTAGAAACTCAACACTTCTGCAAGTTAAATTCACCCGCGTTTGTTGGAAAATTTTTTTCGATGTCATACCAGGAATTTCATCCCTTTGTCGCTTTCTACGCTTCACATTTCTACTGACAGCCTCTTGGTGTATATACGTAAGCCTTTTGTCCTATTACAAGTCGAGCAGTTGAAGGGTAAATCTTTTGAGAAAGAGAATTAAAAGAAGGTAAAAATAGTGGCGCTTTTTACACGTTCTTATACATCACTTGGTTACTACATTAGTCAAGATTGCTTTTCAACTTATAGACAGCACTGAAGTATTTAATAGCTTTAGAATTCGATTAAAAGTTAATTTAATAAATAATATGATCAGTTGAAAATTTTCTCAAGTAAGTTTCACGTCATCAGCTTTATTACTACGGGCATTTTTCGTCTTGAAAAGTTTTCTATTATAAGTTATTGATTCACATTGATTTTATAGACACTTGAAGAAATCTCAAAATCTAGAACAAATTGAGTGTCATTAGTAAATCCTTATGGAATTATTTCTTTTTAGTTGAAATATTTTTTTCATTTTTATTACTGTCTTTATGTTTTTGTTGACAAAAAAAAAACGAAATCTCTGGTCCTTATTGATTTGATATTTTCTAAAAAATTTTAAGTATAAAAAAAAATGAAAAATTGTTATTAGTATTGATAAAAAAAAATATAAATAATTTACTGGAAAGCTCCACTTCGTGTAACCGAATAATATCTTTGGCCTGAACTTTCGTAAGATGTTTATGGTAATGATAGTTAAGCTTCTAAAGTTATTATTTAATTTTAATGATAATTTAAATGAAGATTCCGGAGAAAAAGTTTTTTTTTTTATTTTTTCTGACAATATTTCTCAACAATTTATAATAAAACATGTTAAATGTAAACATTTTTTATATTTTATAAAGCTGAGAATGTTCCAAAAATCAGACAGTGTTTGATTTCAATACACTAAAAGTGTATGATGCGTTTGAAAACGTTTTAATATGATGACATTAAAAATATAATGGGATATTTCCAAGTTAATCAATTTTTCAAAATTATTAGTTAAATAAGAAAAACTGACCATAAAAATTCAACAATAAAAAATTTTTTTTTTATCTATCAACGACTGTTAATATTTTGTTAAATTAACCGTGAATAAGAGCAAGATAATTATAGCCATACTTTCGCGATTTATTCACGATACGTTAGTCAAAAAGGTAGAAAAACATAAATACAGGAAAACGGCGATTCTTGAGGTAAACTACTCAAGTTACGCTCCAAGGAGTACAGGTCGATGCAATGTCAGGCTAGATTTAATAGGTGGTTTCCCAGCACTTACCGCTCAGTAGTAACGAGTCAGAGCTTTGCGAGAAGTAATCATGGATTGCATCAACTTTTAATTAAGACTCCTTTAGTTGTTAGCGACATACGATAGTCAGAAATAGAACAAGACTCAAACGGATATACAAGTGTCTCTGGAAGTATGGAATATACTTACGAGTTTTGTGATTTCTAGGTATATTCGACTGCAATGTTAATGGAATAACGATAAGATAACTTTGCTTGAATGACTCTGTAAAATGATCTTAAATATTTTTCAATATCAATATAGCCAAAATATTCTGAATAATGAGCTTTCAAACACCTATTCTGATCAATGAGAATTTTTCGTTCGTTTTGCTTATAATGTTTAATTAATTATTTCTAAAACATTTAATTATCAAAATTTTGACGTTGGTATTTGCATAATAATGAAGCTATTCATTCTGATTTATTCCTGAATAAATAAATTGTGAGGTATTTCTGAAAGCAATTTGTTGAAGTGTCCAAAAATTATATGAAAAATATCATATAACAATTAAAATAATATCTGATTAATTAGAGTAAATTCTCAACCATTTGGAGCTTCATTAAATTTGTATACTAATTGTAATAATGAACATTAATTCAGAGAATTTAATAATTGTTACATAAATTTCAGTAAGTTAGGGAGGAATTTAATTCGTTCATGCAAATAGTTCCCAGAATAAAGAGTTTAGAACAAACCACAGATTAACATTGAAGCAGCTGTAGGAAAATTCCAAAGCTACAGAGAGAAAGCCAAAAGGCTTTAACTTGTAAACATTGGACTTTACTCTCCTGAATCTCGAAGCTTGGAGGGTTGAGGATTAGATAAACAAGCCTCACACGGTTTAACACGTATTTTACTATGTGCAGGCTAGATATAAGTGATAAATACAATAATTGTAATATTAAACAGTCATTTATTCCAATTGAAAAACTTTGATTGCATTTTTTTTCCAATTAATTATTATTTACAGATATTTTAACATTATCACGCATAAAATAGATATATCTGTATAACAGCTTTTTTATCCAGTCGATAAATTATATGGATGAATGATTGTAGTTTTTAAAATTTATTCGAAATCATTTTTTATTAATGAAACAAAATGGTATAATTGTCAATTTGAAACGATCGTTATTTTCACAAATATGAGAAATAAATTACAACCCGTTGGGAAAAAATTTCGTTCCCCAAACGTTCGTATCGACTCTAAATGTACGTTAACTTAATTTTTCGCTAATAACTTAGGATCTATGGGGCTTATATAGACAATGAGTATATCAATGGATTAGTGACAGCGACATCTTTTTATAGCACTAGTTCAAATCATCATTGGAGCATAATTAGTGCTAAAATTTTTGCAAATTTCCCGTTTCACCCCATTTTTTGAGTGAAATAATTAATTTTTGATATGTTTAACCTGATTTCGCATTTCTACTCATCAAGACGAAGAGAATGAGTGGTCGATCATCAAAATCGCACAACTTTGATTTTTCGACCCAAAAAAATGGCAAGTGGTACCCCTTTCCATTTTTTTTGGCCAAAAAATAAAAGTTCTTCGATTTTGATGATCAACCACTCATTCTCTTCGTCTTAATGCCTACAAATGCGAAATCGCGTCACAGCTTAGGAAAATCCACGTTAACACCCTCAAAACGGGGTGAGACTGGATATAAATTACTAAACATCATCTCTTTGACTTTAAACCCTTGTAACTCATGAAGGGACAGTCGAATAACGTTTTTCATGGACGATTTGGAAACTTCAGAATCTGAGCTGTCCAACTATATCCTCAAATTAATTGCAAAAAATTTATTTCACCCTTAAAATCGAAGAAATATAAAAAAAGTCACACGTTTTTTAGGAGTTTGCCAATTATTTTTGCAATTTTAACGGTAAGAAGATGATTTAAAATATTTTTCATGGATATGTTTTTTTAGCTTAGATTCCAAAGTTTCTAAAACCTCCCTGAAAACCATTATTGTACTGTCCGTTCACGAGTTATAGAGGTCTGAACGAGAAAAGTAGTTTATTTTTTGACCCTTTTTCGACTTTCGACCTCTATAACTTGTAAACAGACGGTCTAAAAATGGTTTTCAGGGAGGTTTTAGAAACTTTAGAATCTAAGCTAGAGATATATATTCATGAAAAATATTTCAAATCATCTTTTCACCGTTAAAATTGCAAAAATAATTGGCAAACTCCCAAAAAATATGTGCTTTTTTTATATTTCTTCGATTTTAAGAGTAAAATAATTTTTTTTTAATAAATCTACGGATACAGTCAGATAGTTCAGATTCTAGAGTTTCTAAATCGTCCTTGAAAAACGTTATTGGACGGTCCGTTCATGAGTTACAGGGGTTTAAAGTCAAGGAGATGATTGTTTGTAATTTGTATCCAGTCTTACCCCCTTTTAAGGGTGTTAACGTTGATTTTCCTAAGCTGTGACGCGATTTCGCATTTCTACGCATTAAGACGAAGAGAATGAGTGGTCGATCATCAAAATCGCACAACTTTGATTTTTCGACGCAAAAAAATGGCAAGTGGTACCCCTTTCCATTTTTTTTGGCCAAAAAATAAAAGTGCTTCGATTTTGATGATCGACCACTCATTCTCTTCGTCTTAATGCGTAGAAATGCGAAATCGCGTCACAGCTTAGGAAAATCAACGTTAACACCCTTAAAAGGGGGTAAGACTGGATACAAATTACTGAACATCATCCCCTTGACTTTAAACCTCTGTAACTCTTGAACGGACGGTCCAATAACGTTTTTCAAGGACGATTTAGAAACTTTAGAATCCAAGCTGTCCAACTATATACTTAAATTAATTGCAAAAAATTTATTTCACCCTTAAAATCGAAGAAATAGAGAAAAAGTCACACGTTTTTTAGGAGTTTGCCAATTATTTTTGCAATTATAACGGTGAAATAATTTTTTTTCAATAAATCTATGGATATAGTTAGATAGTTTAGATTCTAAAGTTTCTAAAACCTCCCTGAAAACCATTATTGGACCGTCCGTTCACAAGTTATAGAGGTCAAAAGTCGAAAAAGGGTCAAAAAATCACCTACTCTTCTTGTTCAGACCTCTATAACTCGTGAACGTACCGTCCAATAATGGTTTTCAGGGAGGTTTTAGAAACTTTGGAATCTAAGCTAAAAAAACATATCCATGAAAAATATTTTAAATCATCTTCTTACCGTTAAAATTGCAAAAATAATTGGCAAACTCCTAAAAAATATGTGACTTTTTTTATATTTCTTCGATTTTAAGGGTGAAATAAATTTTTTGCAATTAATTTAAGTATATAGTTGGACAGCTTGGATTCTAAAGTTTCTAAATCGTCCTTGAAAAACGTTATTGGACCGTCCGTTCAAGAGTTACAGAGGTTTAAAGTCAAGGGGATGATGTTCAGTAATTTGTATCCAGTCTTACCCCCTTTTAAGGGTGTTAACGTTGATTTTCCTAAGCTGTGACGCGATTTCGCATTTCTACGCATTAAGACGAAGAGAATGAGTGGTCGATCATCAAAATCGAAGCACTTTTATTTTTTGGCCAAAAAAAATGGAAAGGGGTACCACTTGCCATTTTTTGGGGTCGAAAAATCAAAGTTGTGCGATTTTGATGATCGACCACTCATTCTCTTCGTCTTGATGAGTAGAAATGCGAAATCAGTTCAAACATATTAAAAATTAATTATTTCACTCAAAAAATGGGGTGAAACGGGAAATTTGCAAAAATTTTAGCACTAATTATGCTCCAATGATGATTTGAACTAGTGCTATAAAAAGATGTCGCTGTCACTAATCCATTGATATACTCATTGTCTATATAAGCCCCATAGATCCTAAGTTATTAGCGAAAAATTAAGTTAACGTACATTTAGAGTCGATAGGAAAAATTAAAAAAAAATTTGTCTCCCAAACTTTACTCATAGTCCCACTCGAGAACGTTTGGAGGACGAAATTTTTTTGTGCAGGAACTTTTGATACTAGATGACATCAGAAATAGTAGTTCTTAACTGCCTCCAGGCAAGAATAGAACAATTGGCATTGCTCGAATTTCAATGCAATCTTATAAAATAACTGTTTTAATTTCAAAAAGTTAGAGTTATCGTCTAACTGAAATGACTAACTTTAATTTTCTTTATTTATCATAAAAATCTATCTTATGATTTTCTCATGCATTAGAGAATAATAAACATCACTGAATAAATGAATTTTTTACTCGCATCGTTCTCATTCTGGCAAGATTCCAAGTATCGCCAAAAATAACAGTAATAATTCAAAATAGATAAAAACACCGAAACTACGTTCTAAGAGATTTAAATATTGATATCGTTAATTGTGATCGAGCTAAAGTTATTCCAAACACGGCTGAAAAAGCATGAAGAAGGTGGATGTCGCAAATGATACCCGAGGCTTTTAGCTAAGATATTGAGGAATAAAGCCTTAAAGGAAACGAAAGCTTAGATGAAGGGGTTGAGTTGTTCCTATAGTAAGTATATAAGAAGTAGAGACGAAACTTCAGTGAGACCTCGTCGTATAGGTAACACTCTACGATCGTGTATCTACTGAATAATTAATAGATCTAGAGTGTAAGCACCATGAAACAGGTGGACAAAGCGATGAACTGCCTCCGGATATACTTTGCTCCAATGCTGCTCTGTATTACAGAGATGCACTAGTACATGGTAAAAGATCGTCTACGAAATGTGGACTTAGTATGTTTTATCTCATGGGTAGTCACCCCTCTAGCTTATGTGTATATTGTGACTCCTCTTCATCACAAGTCAATTTCGAGGCTGGCTGAGCTAAATATTTTCTCTAAGCTCGTGGTAGAGAGAAAATGCATAAAATACCGCATGTTTGTATATAAGAAAAATACGTTATATTTTTTATGAAAGGTTTACTTTGTATTTTTTTAATTTCACTGTTTATGAGTTGACAAGTTTTATTTTTATACCATCAATAACACATGTCGAAATAATATACAACGAGCTCGATAAAAGGTTCGTTGTTATCATTTTATTCAGTGTGCTTAGTCAGGGGTCTCTCAATATATGCTCTGAACTTTAAGTTTATATTGCATATTTACCGAAGGAGAAGAAGAAAATACCAGAATTATTTAGAGAAAAGGGGGAAATTAATCCAAGTCATTACAGCAATCTGAGTCTTAAAAAATTATTTACAGCTCTTTTGGCTGACCTATGAATCATATGAAATATAAAAGTATTGTTGATTAAAAAACTTTTAGATGCCTGGTGTAAGTCATATTTATCAAAATTTCCTGGTCTGTCTGATTGCTTTCCCTGCAAAAGGCACATTTATGACGTATTAAATTATCAACGTATTTTTATAAAGTTTTGTTTGAAAGAATATTGACACTGAACATCAACTGATTGAATTTATTTCATCACAATGTAATTGATTGATGTACAGTTGATCTAGTAATCGTTAACAATTCATATTTTGTATAAAAAGACTGATTAATTTAATGTAACGCACCTGGTTCAATACATGTATTTAATTTTAAATCAATCAAAAGCCAATACCTTTCTATTTTTAATTATAAATCTATTCTGCCACTAAATTTGTATCAATATGATCCCTTTGTTAATTATAATATTCAAATGAATTCTCAATTGAATTATAGATAAAATGAAAAGATTAATAAAAAAAGATAATCGATCAATGATACCAAATGTCAGATAGGTCATGTCAATGACATCCTATGCTAATGACTGAAGAAAATGATATGAGTAATAATTAATAAACAACAATTATTTATAAACAAACACAATTGTATGGACATTGTCAAAGTATTAGATATATTTATCGATATCGAAGGTACAGTAGGCTGACATGGTAAATGAGATGAGCTGGTAAATGTCGGACTTTACACGCGACACTAGGCATTATTAGTAAAGGTTCGTCGACATGGATAATTCGGCTTGTTACATAACGCCTCTTGCTGATGCAATAAATCATGCGATAGAAATTTATATATGCTTAACGACATTAAACCATCATATCCGTATCGATAAATATTTTTGTATCCAATCAATTACACTGTAATTTGTTGATACTGTCTAAACTACTACCCAAATATTTATTTTTCATCATATCAAAAAATATGTGTTTATCTTTTTCAGTTATGAAGAATAATTAATAGAATTTTATATTGTTCTTAGGGAAAGATTAAGATTGAAATTTATTAATGAAAAAAATTCAAATCAACTGGAAGGAAGATAGCAGTTGAATAAAAATGGTACATTAATTAGTGACATCTTAATAATATTGGATCTTAATTGGATCAGCTTGGAAACTGGCTTAAAAAATTTGTACTCACGTTGTATCGTTTGTATAATTGTTGTGCATAGGTGGAAGTGAATTATCCAAAGGTAATGATAAAAATGAACATAGAGCGAAATAAAATGACAAAATAATCCGTCGAAGTCAACACACGCGACTTTTATCAGAACAAATGATCCTAAGCCTGAATAACTCGTGTACTCATTTGAGCAACTGATATGCGTAGTTTAAAAAGGCCGGATAAAAAATGGCTATAGTAGTAGCATTAGTATATACTTAAGGTCTATATATATGATTGTAATAATGAGTCGAGCATAAAATTTGCATCGTTCGTACAATTTACATAATCTTCATTGAGTAAAATTTTTATAAAAATTTAAATAACATTTTTTATTTTTTTATTATTCATTTATTTTCTATTTCCTCTGACTGGTCTGTATTTTTATTATCTTATTCTTTTATTTCAATGTTTTTCCATTGTATATATTGCTTTTTCCATTGCCTGTAGTCACAAAATATTACTTCATATTTGGCTTTAACATGGTCTTTACATCAGAGTGGAAAAATATGAGTTCATACGTCCATGTTTCAAACAAAAAATAGCCAACTCATCGTTCATAATTCTTTATTATTCAAAATTTGAAAAAAATTTCTTATTATAAAACCCATAAATTCGACCACGAAAAATTGCATTTCGATGTTCTTTTATATTAACAACATTCAGCAACTTTAAGAGTTGATACAGCTATCATAAAATTGTGATAAGCTGGACTCAATCCAGAGAAATAAATTTAACTTTATTTTATGAGCTTTCATCTGCTATTTTTAATAGAGTGCGAAATTTGCATATTTACAATAAAAAACAGTATTGATTATTCATTGAATGGAAATAAATAAATAAATAAAATCAACTGAATGATAAATTTAAAAAAAGGCAACATGAGCTGATGGGTGTTGCTATTCAGCAGTACAATTAACAAGTATTATCAATGAATTGTTGTAAGGCGTCAAGCACGCCAGTTTGTTTTATTTATCGATTGCGAGAAATGTCGAAAGTGCAATGAATGTTGTAATTATTTTCGTTCACTGAACAAATTTTTTATTTATTCTGAAGTACTAGTTTTTAGGATCCATTTACAATGGTTCTAAATCGTTGATTAGTTCAACAGATTAGGAGGCAACGAATTATTTTAACGAATTTTAAAATCCTTTAAAACCTACAGAAAAAGGATAGAAATAATCGAACAGCACTGCTGACTTTTTTACTTTTGAAAAATATTTTCCAAAATTTTTTTCTTTGTTTAAACCAATTTTTACAACAAAAATATTGTTCTGTACAACATCTAGTGGAAAAAATCCAAATGATTATTCAAGTCATAAAAGTCAGGTGGAAAACTCAAAAGTAAAAAGAAACACCATGTGTTGTCCTGTTATTACAACGCAAAAAAAAAAAGAATTTATTGGTATTATTTTTATCTTTTTGAAGCTTAAACCACTCAAGCTATACGAAACAAGAACATTGTATTAACACCACTGGTAACCCCATCGGCGTTACTGCCATCACGTACATTTCTCCAAGCGTGTGTTTCTTCTAACAAGTGCAAACCACTAGGGAGCATTCAGGTTTTCACCCAGATTCGTAACGAAGTAATTTCTCGAAAGTCAAAAGTGAAGTAAGAAAAGAGAAAATGAGAATGGAGAGAAGAGAGCACTTCTATTCAGTAAATTTCATCCATTGGGTAAATATTGACAATTCTTGGCCTATATCGAGTCAAATAATATCATTGAAGAAGTAAAGATGAGGAGAATCTTCTACATGAAGAAAAGATTCCAAGAAAAGGACGAGAAAGCATGAAGGATGAGGCAACTCGTAGCTTGGGAGAAAAAAAATACCTAAGAACTTGGCAAAGATTTGGCTTCCTGCCAGGCCTGTTGAGCGCCACGCCCTTCAGGGAAAAGAAATATATAAAAGATAGAAAATCATAGTCAATTTTCAGGATCAGATGATGATAGAATACTTGGATTCTGATATAATGTTAGTCAAAATTATCTCCTGCACGTTTCTATCCTATCAGGGTTCTTTTATTGATAAATAAACATCCTTAATAACTAGATTAATTATTTTTCATCAATACAATTGCTTGAAAAATTAATTCTCTTCTATTTTCATTGATTCTCAACAAAAATAAAAAAAAATCCTTCGAGAATTAATGAAACAAAAACAAATTTTAATTCATTTCTTTATTATTTTTAACAATGAATATTTTTAATAAATTTAAATATTAGTCTGATTTGTGAGTTAATTTTACTTCTTTGCAAGTTTTTTTCTTTTTAAATCTCGAGTTAACTTGAAAATAATAAATATTGTTAATCTCAAAGTGCACTATAAATCGACTAAAGTGTTCACTCATCATTCGCGTCATCATAATTTACGCGTTTAAGAATAACTTAATTAATAATAAATGAGACAGTTAACAAAAAATAGGTCAGAAGAGAAATGAGTATGTCATATCCTATTTCCATTTCGAGTTAATACTTAAACAAACGACAACAGTAAAAGTTCTGAAGACACAGATGATTATAAAAAGAACTAAAGTGGACTGGGAATACTGAGATACAAAGTTTTTCGTCTTTAAACGAGTTCAAGCTATGAACGATGCTGGGTGAAGAGTATGAGGGGGTATCACCAAGTGAGTAGAACTGAGATGTAGAAAGTGTTGTATTGAGTCCTTGCGGGTGCGAAATAAAAGCCAAGAGAAAAAAATAAAAAGTATTATTATTGTTGAATGTCACAGGAAATAGCTACGGTTGGTTCGAAGTGACTGAAGCTTATTCATGAATAAATTGTATAAGAAAGTCGAAACTGGTCAATTTGCATGACCTACTAGTTACTCTACTGCTTTCTTAGTTGAATATCGCACGAGAAGATAAATCTGCGTCTTCCGGAAACGATGATTTGGCTCGCTTTCAACCCCTCCGGACATGAATATGATATAATCTTCTTTGTTGCCCCTTTTCAATGTTCGCTAACGCAAACAAATGGTCGAACATGTTTGACCATTTGCAAAACAATGTATATATTGTTATGACTTCAACTCCAAACTTTACGATAATTAAATATTGTATTCGGAATAGATATATCATAGCTATATTACACACACTAGTGAATATGCTTTACTTCATCCTCCAAATAAAAAATTGTAACCATAACATAATTAATCTCTCATTCTCTACTGACAGCTGCCTTATGATAGTTAATGACTGGATATTATAAAACAGAACGTGGACTAGACACATGAATAGTACTTAAATAATTGTATAAATAAAAAAAACATGATACTGAATTTTTATGCTTATTTTAATTAAGAGAAAAACTTCTAAATTGAAGCTTTTTCTGTATTGTCATATTTTTTTGTTATTAAAAAAAAAAATTTTAGTGTAGATAATTCAGAAGATGACCAGTATCAAACTTTTAATAGTAATAAGAATAACTATTATAAATGCCAGAGTTATTGGTAATTATTTAGAATTGGGTGTTTTTAGACCTCGCAAGCAATTAGACAACTTCATGATTTACATAGGAGGATCTTTTCAGAGAAAAATACTGAATAAAAGATTTACTAATATTACAACAATATTTTATTGAATAGCTGTAGTTAATTTTCTTAATAATACAGAAAAGATATTTTTAGTTAAATAAAATTATGATTGTTTTCAAAAAAAAAAAAAGTATCTTTTTTAATTACGACTTGAGGAAAGTCATTCTATTTTGAAAAATATAATAAAGAATCAAATTGGCAAAGTATAATTTAAGTAATTAAATGGTTAATTGGAATTATTCGATAAAATATTTGTAGTAAATTTTTTTATGATTGTAAAGCTATTGTTTCGAATAGAATGTTTCTTTATTATTTCATTCAAATACACATCATATCAAACCATTGAATTGAGTTTATTTTTCATAAAATATATATTCCATGTTTTCATGATTCTGAAAAATATAATAAATGTAAAAACCATAACAATGTTGAATGAAAATTTAATGAATTTTTTATTCCTCGATCTCTGAATATTACATTTGATTTATTGAGTTTATTGTAGTTATGAGGAAATGTTACGAATGATGATCTTTGAAAAATGTTATCTCTCTATTTTCCATAAAAACAAACTATTATTGAATGAAATAATGTATTAGCAAGAATCTTTCAAACACGATAAGAATTATTGGAAAAATGCTTTTTATAATTATTAGTGTATTTTAATGTACAGTATCTTTTATTTGTCATTTTGTCGATTGATAATGAACAAAAGTCAATGTGTAACATAAATCATTATCCCAAACCTATAATACTTTATATCAAAAACCAATTATTTTGTCATAATGAAAATTTATAAAGTTATTTTATCATTAATTCATATGATTTTAAAATATAATATAAATTGAAGTAATATTATGTCTAATTGATTAACTGAATACTACTATAAAAAATATTTTTTTAACAAATTTAAATTATTCTTAGTGATATTATATTCTTAATAAGAAATATTTTGAAAAAATTGAAATCTGTTATTGACAATTTTCCAGCTGAATCACGACATTTGCTTTTGCAGAAGGTGATGTTTTGTGCACTAACGATCAACTTATTTGCTAAAGGATTATAAAACGTTCCCCAAACCTTAGCCGAACCGTGTAATAGAAGTAAAAGGGAAAGCTACAGGTTGGAAATGATTGAAACCTCAACTCCTTGCAATCGGCGCAAGTGACAACAGACGATTGCATGCGGTTCGCCTAACACGTCGTGATGCTGACACCTTACGATAGAGTGCCAGAGGTTGATGAGAAAGCAAGAGGAAAATGATGACAAGAGAGGTCTTCAATTGAACCCCATACGTCGATTTCAAGTTTCCTTGTGGTAGCCCGCACACCTCGATAGATCCTGCTGGCGTTTGCAGTAATAAGAGCCTGCATGCACCAATATATAGCATTACCCAAAATTTCATTAACTGCTTTTATTCTTTTATGACGTCGTTGCATTTTCGCAGCTCACAGAAAGTTTTTTAAAAAACAAGCAAGAATGGAGGGAGAAATAAATGTTATGGAATTGTTAATTTATTGCGACGTTTTTAGAACATTATTTTTCGTTGGGACAACTCAAAATAAAGATAGAAAATTTATTACATTATTTGCCGTTATTTTATTGCTAGAGGAAAATGTCTAAGAAAGTAACAAATATGTGTCAAAAAATATATAAAGAAAATGGTTTCAACTGTTTCTTTTCAAATGAATAAAGCAATAGTATTTTTCAAAAATAAAATTTTAGATGATGGCTTTTTTTTTTATCACAAAAGAGAAAAATTTGAATAAATATAAAATTGTGATTTTTGTAAGAGAAAAATAACTTTTATAAATTTTATTATAACTCCAGGAAAAGATATGATAACATTAGAAGAATAAAGTCATCGAATTTTCACAAGGTGCATTTCTGAGTTGAAAGAGTATTTGATACTTTTTATTCCAGTTGACTGCCGACGTTCTTCCATCAAACTCACTCGGAAAAGAAAAATTTACCAGCAAAGTAACTAAAGGAATACCATTGCTATAACTAAATGTACATATAGAGGGAACCAGGTGTTTTCTTTTCGACGCGAACATCCTCCGTCGTTTCCGGCAATTCCTAAAATCGCTCACCATTGTACTCAGTGAGAACGTAAAATCACAGCATACACGCCTCACAGCATCTTTTCCTTACGTACCAATAAAAACTACCACTATATTTGAGGTTTTTCCAATAAAAGGAAACGAATAAAAAAATAGGAAATCCATGTGAATTCCTTTCATTATTATAAACTTAAAGATGTGATGGTTTTTTTTAACATTTGATGAATATTATCACTACTATCAAAAAGTCTTTTAATTTTGTTATTATTATCAATAATTGTTTTTTATTAATAATAAATTCACTTAATTATTTAAAAATCTCACTCAATGGAATGCACTGACTTCTCAAAATTAGAGTTCAGGTTAAAATGGTATTTAATCACATGGAGTACAATATCATTTTGAGTTTGAATATAACTTCATGTTAAGGGAGTAATTACCTTTCCATCATACAACCAGTGAGAAATTTTCCAACTTCTTGTTTATAAATACAAAATAATTTAATCAGTGAATTTTCATGTATATTACACTAATGATTGCTACAGAGAGAAACTCATTCAAATTTTTTGAAGCCTGCCATTCATGAACATGAATTCACAACTTTATCCACATGTCAGATAGCAAATGTTTAATTACTCTTGAGTAGAAGACTGAAAACTGTAGTTATGTAACATGTACTGAAAGCATGATCAGTTTTACCCCATTGAAATTGTGAAAGTCGTTAGAATTTATCTAAAGCTAAAGTACGAAATAAGCCTTAGGAATAGTCTTGCTATGTTCTTGAAAACACCCCACGTAAAGTTACTTTTCATTGATAGTGAAACAAAGACATAGTGATGTTGGAGTATAGAGAAACTTAGAGGAAGCTTTAGCATGATGTGTAGTACATGAGGTTAGAGTGGTGCTTTCCAAGTAAATGTAATCAACATGAGACGTTTAACTCCATCAAGTTGTGAGAAAATCGGATATACTGAAGTGAAGATTGATGTAAGAAAATCAGATTATGTCTATTGGAAATTATTGCATTGATCGTTTCACATCTTCATTATGGGATATTCTCAATTTCCGAGACTCAATTTATTTCCTAATCCTATCGGAACGTTACCTGCCAAGCTTTAAACGTAGACAGGAGGTATAGGTTGCATAGAAACTATCAAGACAAGAATAGCTGAAGACGTTATTCTGTTAGTATTGTCTTATTTGTAAGATCTTCATTAGTACTAAGCAGGTCAAGATCACGTCGTACAATAGATCAAAATAATACTCCCCTGCAGACCAAAGCGGATCGGAAATAATAGACCTCTTAAGGGTAACTCCCTAGGTGGTGATCAGTGGTAACGTTGACAGGTCTAGGACATCATTGGTCATTCCATTCTATTCTTGAGCTTAACGAAAAGTCAAAGTAAAGAAAAGAGAATGAAAAACAAGATCAACTACTGGCACTTTCCGTCGCGCAACGTTGACCATGATCAATAGGTAGGCCACAAGCTATCCCAGGCCGCGACATAACCAGACCAGATTCTGTCTCTTTCACTTCATCTCCTAGTCTCTTTCTCTCCTCTATCGTCTCTAATGCTCATCGTACGCGCAAGCGCCAAACTTTCCACGTATTCTACTGATGTGAGAATGCAATGTCGTTAGGATTCGCTTGCACAAGCTTGTAAGCGATAGGCGAATAGACTAGATGCTCTGTCGTATTTGGAAGAACCATGTCCCAACTACTACAGTCCCTTGGGTTCACCAGCCTTTCCGAGCTGTGACATGGAACTCAAGCATCTGAGTATTTCAACTAATTCAATAGGAGTAGTACCAGGAAATGTAGTTAACATCATTAACAATTAATTATCACCATGCGATAAAGGAATTGATTAAATGTTTTGTTGGCAATAAAACATGAGATAAATTTTCACTTCAATTTTCACACGTCCATTTGCTATTTCATTTTACTTTGATAGTCAACAACGCTGCTCAAAGATGTTTCCGCTCTCGACTAATCCAAGGATGTTAACTTAAGACATTAAACATCCTGTCATTTTGTTATAAACTAATTAAATGATAGAAATTGTGAGATTAAAAGAATTGAAGTTTTTTTTTGCATTCAATTTCCAACTCATTTCAGTGGAGTGGATGTGTTAACTCCAATCAGCATTTGGTATGTGTACCAATTAGTAACCCACTAAAGCTCTAATGTATTTCAGATACTATTTGAATTATCAAAATTATCAATGATTAATTATGAATACATTATAATGAGATGTTTAGGTTTTCGAATGTTTTGTAGACTAATTCTGAAACAGCCAACCATAATTAAGTTATATGATTATTATTTTGGACGAATTCATTCATCATAATGATATAGTATTACTAAAGCTATCTAATCAGAACAGAAAATATATATGAACAGAAAGAAAATAATAAATAATTCATCCAAATTAATATTCATTTTTTAGCTACACAAAATAATCTTCATCTGGAATCAATATCAATGTAAATAAATATAGAATCTTATGAAAGCAGAGTATAATCATTTGATTTGAAATGAACATTAGCTGATAGATCTATTCATCAATTAACAACATTAATTATCATAAATTATAGACCAACATCAGCCTTATCATCAGCTAATGTACATTCAGGTAGAGAAGGAGAATGAACCAGTATCAAACCAGAAACTCTGAGAGGATTTCAATATGTTTGAGCTTTCAACTGAGTTCACGAAAACACATATGCACACCTGACCAACACGAGGAATACTCTATAACACGTTGACAACTGCGAACCACTTGGGATTATCTAATCTAGAGACAACGTCCTTGGCTCGATAGCGTCTCAACTGGACATGCGGGTCATAAGCATTAGGTGTTAGCAAGCAGGATCGTCGATTCATCTGCATACGATAGGTGTACAATGGGTATACATAATATATATATGTACATTTGTAGATTTCTCCTCCTTCCTCATCGCTAAATTAGCAATGGAGACATATCGTCCAAGTGTATATAAGCTTAGACTTACTGTAGCATTCCTAATACTACATGTTACGGTGCTTTCTGTTTCCTTTACCACTCTTGTGTCACAAGCACACTTGCCCATCACGGAAGCAACCTATTGGATGTTACCAACTTTGAAAATCTCTTACTCTATTACACAATTCCACATCAACTATTTTGTTCCCCCATCCTGATATAATAAGTCACAGACATTCTTCTTTTAAACTGTTTGTTGATAAACATTTACTAGAAAAGAAAATATTGTTTACTGAATTTTTACAATATTTTTAAGAGTTATTTTTATTGTTTACTGATACTAAATTGTTGAAAATATGAAATAAAATTAAAAGCTAAAAAAACTCAATTTGAAACTAGTTTGAAGTTGACTTTTTTAAAATTTTAACTTCATTTTATCAGAAAAAAAAATTCATTTTCAAATAGAATTAAAATGCTGAAATTGAGTTAAGAGCTTTTGAAGTATAAATCGAAAGAAATTTTTCATTTCCGTTTATCTACTATCCATCTATGGTCTGTTTACTTTGCTTGAAATGTGGCCATTTTTAACCAATTCTGATAAACCAAAAAATTCCTCTCTTCTAAACTCGACGACTATTATAAACGTAATATCTCACCAATTCAAAATGATTGGATTAGAAGTAAGAGTAGGGATAAAAGTGAAGTTATCTGGAGTCATTCGTTAGCTGACGATCATAAGGGTTTAACTTCTTCCCTCAGCTAAGATTAAACCAATCGCAGTGCAACAATATTTCACCAATTTAATGATTGGATTAAAAGTAAAAGAAGAAAGGAAATGAAAAATATCGGCACTATTATTCAAGTGACCCGATTTAAAATATGCAGTAAAAGCTTTCCTCATAGCAATTCATAAAACTAGCACACTCAATCGACTTCAATACATAGTAATTACGATCTGTCGCATTTAGTGGCTGAGCAAATGGTTTATTTTTACGTATTTGCTGGTCGCAGCTGCCATGCAACCTGCACTGTATTTCCTATCTCGTCCTTTAGTATAAGTAATTGAAGATAAAAATGTCGATTCTGTTGGGTGAATTATTCTCGTGGTATAGTACGTAAACATGTCCTAGCATATCCGCTCTATGAAAAGCGAATACATAAAAATGTCAAATGGCTGTATAGAGGTTGTGTGTGAAGTTATACATATGTGTCATTCTTCTCTATCTCGTATGCGAGAGGCTGTGTTTATGTGGCTATGTGCGGATGGATGCTCGTCGTATGGCTGGGTGAACGTGATGGCAGAGGATTAATTTGCTTCCAAAATATATCGTCGTTACACACTAACACGACGGTTTCGAACTGGCTATTCATGTTGGATGATAATATCGCACCCAACAACATCGTGCCTACCGTTGGATCTAGCGGATTATTCTCTGCAAATGTTAGGTCAAATCGCACGATTGGATCAACAACATTTACTCTTCAATTTCATAAAAATTTCTATTTAACTCTAGGATAGAGACTGTCAAACTTTTGCTGATCTTTTAATTACAACTTCAACATGAAAATCGATAATTCTCCAATAGTTTTTTTTTTCTTACTATTTATTCGAGTTGATTGACGTCTATTAAGACGTACTGCTTGAAGACAAGGGCAGAATTAATCCATGCATTTGATATAATAAATTTGTGTTTGTTTGAAAATATTTTTCAATTGGAATTATTTAAAAATAAATAATTATTTAAATTACTTTGTTTGATTAAATTCAATAGTAATGTGTAATGTTATTAAAAAAAATTCAACAAAATGAATTATCTATCAATTAATTTAATAACATGAGAAAAAATTCTCTCTTTTTTTTTTAGTTTAGATAAAAATGTTTTTTCGTTTTCATTTTTGTTTTTAATTAAACAATCAATGTAGAAATTAAATGGTATAGTTGGAGTTAAAAAATTAAAATTGTTCACGTATTTTGAGAATTAGAAAATTACAACAATTGATATTTTCACTCTTGGGAATATGTATATTTGCACAAGCACACAAATACAATAAACTATTATTGGCATTCAACATACATATAGAAATTCTAGAAAATAGAAATTACCTATTCTATCCACTCTGTACATATTTGTATTCATGACAATACATATATATTCTCAATTTTCGTCATCAGAAGAATTTAAATAACTAATAAAAAAGTCAAAATCTCGTCTGAATTGTTTAGGTAAAATTTACCCAAGTCAAAATCTAAATCATTTTTTCTTATTCAAACTAAAACTCTTTTGAGTTCTATCATCTTATTATGGAATATAAATATTTTCAATTGGATCTCAAAAATCAGTTAACAAACGAAAAAAATAAATTTACTCTTTAGAAAATTTGATAGTAATGATAAAGAAGATTATCATAAGATCGCAGCAGTTGGAAAAAACGTTAAGCATTTTCAACATTTATTCGTCAATTTAGAAGATGATGATTGAAAAAAAAATCGATTATATCGTTACATTCCAATTTTAATTTCTTTAATTTATTTCTGTACATAGTTTAATTCGATTGAAGCTTTAATAGTGCGCTCTGACGCTCCTTTGGTCTTCGACCTTTGCATCCATCGAAGCGTGAATAAACCTGAATACTGTCTCTACTCTCGTCTGACGTTAATGTGTGTACATAGTTTCTCTATGTATGTGCAAGTTGGCATAGCTCTGCAAGCTCAACCTTCTCCCAACCAATTTTCAACGGACGATCGATCCTTCAGGAGTTTACGTGCGAGCAAAAGACGCCGGATACATCACACTACCAGGAACTAGAGACATGGACTTCTAAAGGTAAAAGAAGAAAGAAAGGAAAAAGGTAGAAAGGCAATTATGTGTCTACCTTCGAGCAAATCTGATCAAATTTTTGTTCAGCTTTTATTAAACCGAGTGTCAACTCTGTGATCCAATTTTCAATATCCTCTCTTGTGAGAGAAAATGAGATGAAAAAATAAACATGGGAAAAAATTTATTCTTCTCAAGAAGAATAGGAGCAATAAAATTTTTTTGAGTTAATTTAAATGAATTTATGAGAGAACAAAGCGTACATGATAAATTCATGAGAATTTAGTTTGTTTATTATTTAATCAGACAAGTGCTATTTGATATTTAATGTAACTAAGCTTTATAGATAAAATCAGCTCAGAAGATGGATTAGTAATTAAAAGAAGAAAGAAATTAAAATTCATACGTAATTGAATTTTTTAAATATTTGAACAGATAATCGTTGTTGAGAAAGAAAATTGAAATTTCTCTTTACTTGTTTCATTGATAATTGTGATTTATGTATAAGTCTAGTTACTTCAATTAATTTTATTCGATAAAATTAAAGATGTGGAAGAATTTGATTAAGTTGAAAAATCAGGATAAAATTATTAATGACTATTTTCAAGTTCATTATAACTTCAAAAATTTTCCAAGTTAGATAAAAGATTTTTTTTTATTTTACAGAAAGTACTTATAACTTAATTCAAGTATTAGCTTAATTGAATTAATAAAAAAATTTATCGGAAATATTGTTTATTATATTAAATTTATTACTTATTAATTAATAAATTCTTTTCATACAACTGTTCTATTACTAACGATTTAATTAATTTATAAATTATTGAATAATTCAATTTTTCACCTCAACAAATAATTATCAAGTAGTTGTAATTTTGTCACATTCAATTATATTTTAACATAACTACAGAACTTTTTCGATTTTGGTTTCAATACATTTATTAAATATGAAACAAATTCAATATCAACTGAGAGTTTTTAATAAAAAAAATTAATTAGATCTGAGGAATAAAATTCAAGTTGTTTTAGCTTTACGTAATTAATTTTTCATTTAACGTAATGAAATATTCCTAAATATAAGTAATAAGTAAATAAAAGTTGAATGGGAAATAAATTCACAAATATTTAATGAGATGTGTTTACATACAAAAATGTAAAGTAAATAATGTAATTTTTTATCGACTTATAAAGTCTTTCATTAAGAATTAAAGCTATTTTATCCCTAGAATTACTAATCATCTCTTGCTCATAAAATTTGAAAAGTTAATTTATTCAAACTTTATAAAATAAACTTTGCATATTACGATCGCAACTTTTTTAATCACGTAAGTAGATGTTTCTATAATAATGAAACTTTCTTCCTTTGTATATAAGAAAAGAGCTAAACTGTCCTAAGTAATAGCATAAAATAAATTTGTTGCAAAAGATATTTTACACATTAACAATTGAAAATTTTAAGATTCATTTTCATATTTGATAAATCAATTCATACTTTAAGTATAATATCATATTCAAATTAGTCTCGACTAAGTTTCCCAAGCAATTTCACTCAGATGGATATGAATTGATATGAATTACTTCGCTATCAAGGAAATAAGTGAAAAGAAAAATTTCCAGTCATACATTAGGCTAAAATCGATTGAGTTCTCTTACTCTTTTTTGCTTTTTGTACGATTTATTCATTCGAGAATTCCACCATCAGGTGTTTCTCTTCGTCTTTCAGTGGTCGATTGATCGTACAAAATCCACCTAAACTTGACGATGCACCATTACAACTCGAAGCCTCCAAAGCAAGGTAGATCGAGTTCTAAACGTTCAACGGTAAATTTTCATGGATAACTTCCAAGAAGACCAGCTGGTCTAATTCAAGTACCTAATTGACCCTGGCACTTAGAGTATCTGATATAATTGAACTACTCAAATTACCTCTTCTATTTTATCAGTTAAAAAATTCTTCCCTCTACAAGTTTCAGCCGTTATTTGCTTTTCTTATAAAAAAAAAAATTATGATTAGTTTGATCGTTTGAGATAAAAAGTACCAATGATTTTCTCTATAATTATAATAGCACTTATATTATTGTTAAGAACTGTCAATATAATTAGTTTGATTAATTAATTTTTCTATGATAATGCTATTGAAACAATTTTATCATTGATATATTGTAATTATCGAGCATGTTAAATATAAAATAAAATAATATTGTTTAGTATGATATTATTAATAATTAGAAGTTTTGATAATAGTATTATGCAAATCATTGATATTATGAATTAATTATTAAATGTTTTACTTTTGGAATGAAACTTATCAACCGGAAAAAATAAATTTCCTTCCTAAACTATAAGAAAGATAATTGAAAAATACCTCACATACATTCTACTACAAAATTAAACTTTTCGAAAGTTTAAAAATGTAGCATCTGAGAAAAATTCTTGCTGATGAAATAATAAAGATGTAAGTTCCGAGTTGTTTTGTAAATTTTTCAAAGTAAACAAAAAAAAAAAACATGTAAAAAAGGGAAATTGTGGGAGCCAGAAAAGCTTCAAGTCTGTCTTGTCTTGGAGTTATTTTAAGAACGTAGATAGGAGCAACGTGTAGACATGCAGGTGAGAGTGCGAATCTCAATGTATTTGCGTGTTATTGAGGGGAAGTGAAGTAGAGTGAAAGAGCGAAAAATCCCCAAAGACTTTCTTGGACAACGTGGGAGATGGAAGTGAACACATACACTAGGGAATAAGAAAGTCATATATGGAAAAGACTGAAAACACTCGGATTTCTGATCTTTCTTCTGTCTGTGGAGTTAAATAAAGTCGTAACGTTCAATAAAGTATATAACTTGAAAGAACTGCATCTCTATTAGATATTTTATAAGACATTTATAGTACTGCAGCTATTGTGATATTCACATAAGAAATAGATAGATAAGGATGAATTTAAGTTGGAGTTTAATCAAGTAAGTGTGGATCATGTATGACGTAAATAAAAATATTTTTAAGTTGCCTGATTAGAATGTACTTAGTCCCCTTCTTCTTAAATGAAAGTAGCACGGGGAGGTGAATGCGATGGATGAAGGCGCGTGTCTATGCGTACGCGCGCGTGCCGGAGGATAGTGGCCCCGTGGAAAGCAGGGCAAGGGTGGCAGCAGCCTCCGCTTGCTCTCAAGGGGTGTCGAGAGAACGAAAGAGAGAAGAGTGTTGGTGGCAGCGCCGGCGCGGCAACGATGTGGGTGCGAAAAAGCAGAGGTTGAGTGGTAGTAGGGTCGACACGACGTTCTGAGGGTGGAAGGGGGTATGACGGCGGTTTATGCGCGTGCTCCGTGCGCCGGCCGGGGTAACCGTGAGGGTCGCCACTCCCGAGCGCGGCGTAGCGCGGGTGCGACCGTCCGAGAGATGTCCAGTGGAAGGATCAAAGTGAAGAGGAGCGACCGGCAGACCGGCGGCGCCAAACAGGCTTCCGCTTTATAGGAGAGGACCCCAACGAGGCCCTGCCGCGAGTGGGCCCCGAAAAATAACCTCCCCTCCGGTCCCATCGTTCCCCTGACCCCAGTGTAACATCCCCAGGAGAAAAATTTTAATAAGTACCAGCTGTATTTGATAAATCAAGTTCAAATCTGGCTAAAGTGACATTCAGTTGATCCTGTGCACGGGTTACAGTGTTGGTGAAAGTGAAAAAATCAAAGTTCTTTCACGAAAAATACTACCAGTAGCTCTGGCAATAGTCAGTCAGGAGCCAACTTCCCACATCTGGGAAGTAGGCATCCTTTTGGTGTCAACGGAGGACCAAGTGAGGACCTTAATAATAAGCAAAGTTGGTGCTCGTGACAGTGGAGCAGCAGGACGAAAACGTGAAGGTGGTTGAGAGATACGTGAGAGCAGGCAGGAAGTGTGTGAAAATATTTCGAAAAATCTAGACAGATTGGGAAACCCTCCAACCTGCTCTCCAAGTCAGCATATTGACAGTCATCTACGTTAAGAAGCATGAAGTCTTACGCAGCATCATGGAGCTGTGTGCTCCTAGCAGCTACCGTCGCTCTTCTACCTGCCACACATCGCTCACCTTTCGTGCATGCCGCGTAAGTAACTTGTACACCAAATATATATCAATATGAAATTCTCCAACAACATTGTTGACGATAACTTAAGTTAGGTTAGCATGTTTGTTCAGCACACGTTGACAGGTTTAGTTAAAAGCAATTGTTTCTAAACTCTGTCTGACAAGTCAGTTATTGTGAACCCACGAGGGTTGCACCATTCGACTCCGAGTATGACTGACTTGCAAGGTAAACGAGGGTTTGAACATAGTCAAGTGATACTGCATAATTTCCTTGCGATTTCGTGTCCTGTTTTGGACAGCTCTCAAACCCCTCTCGTTTCCAAAGAGTCTCAACACAATTATCCTACACTAATACCAGAAATGCTGTGGTTTTATTCTTTCTTAGTATTTTAAAGCATCAAACAGAAAGCTTTAGTAGCAGTTTATCGAAGCGAATATTTGAAAAGCAAATAGGACTTCTTTTCGAGTCTTGAATTCAACCTTTCCTAGATATATTACCAGACCACAACTTTGATAACAATGGCTTTGACATTCTGCATAGACTATCAGTTTCGTGACTTTCAACTGCATAAAAGCATCACCAAAGTATCTGTCTTTCTTCTCTATATGTCTCTCTATCTCTCTCTTACTTACCACATCCAGTAAATCGCAGTTTCCCTGTCATCGCTATACCCAGTGAGTGTGATCCTCGATAATCTGCGTTTCCACAGTACCTGATGGTGTCAATGATCCTACCACTGACTAATACAACTAGAGTGTCCTCTTGCGAATTGATTGGCGTGGATTGGTTTGAATGTACTAACACCTACTCTTCCCTACTAATTGGTTGTCCACAAATCCACACGCAAATGTAATTCTGTTGAAAAGTCACTTGTTTCTTATGATCAATAGATGAAATTGTTATCTCTTTTGTGAGTTTCAATTGGAAATTTTGAGAGACAAACGTTTAACTGCAACCACTGAGGACAACTTTCACATGGGAGCTTTTCACAGTATTTGAAGCACCAGTTTTCTCTTTTCATTTTTTTTTTCTTTTTCATTTTCTCTTTTTTTCGGCCCTCTCCCAGTATCCCAGTCGGTCCAGCGATTCCGAAAGCGTCGTCATCCCTCGGCGCGGTCGCGAATCGATTTCGGGTGAACGTGGGCGTGCGTGCCAGAGTGTTTGTTGTGGAACGAACGGAAAGCCTCTTTCTATCTCATTCCCTCGTTCTCTCAATACTTCCGTCTCTGTTCGGCCAAAGCACATCATGCGCATCGGCACAGTAAACAAATGTATGCAAAGCAACGAGCAGCAACCGTATACTCAGTAGTTCACCAATGTAAAATCGTGTTCTAGAATCGGTGATAACCCTATCCTAGCAACCATTAAAGTAATTAAGCTTGGCCAATGCAATTTCTGATGATCCGGCAGTCAAAGGATATTTGGTCATTGACACTCACGAAAATTCATGTAAATACCAGAAATATCGGTTTCAGCGATCTTTATTGGTTATTTGTTGATTTTAGGGAAGCATTAATGTTTACAGAATTAAAAAATGATTTCTAGTAAATATTATTTTAATTAAACACCTCATCTATTAAATTTACGTCGAAAAAATTCTATTTATTGATTTGTTTTTATTGAGAAAATTACTGGAGTTAAGATGTTTCACAGAAAAAGGCATAATCGAATTTTCATGAAAATCAAAAAGTTATTTCGACTTCTGAATGGACTTTTTTCAATAAAATATATTCAATTATTCACTCTATAAACAGTTCTATTATCCACCATGTAAAAATACATTAACGTTATATCCCTCATTCTATAGCCATGTGTATATTTCGAACGTGTCTTTAGGTCAAGAACTTTCGATATAGAATGACTTGCATCTTTAATTCATTAGAGATATTTTCATTCTTGTTCGTGCGTAACATTGCGTGTCTAACGCCATTCGGGAATACGATCCTCGTGGTAAATCGTTTGGTAAATCAAATCATCGTAAGCGTCTGATGAATTTCTTAATTAGTACGCTGTCACTCATTGTAAACATGTGACTGAATTACTATTTATAAAGTTAAACATCAAAGATAGTCACGCAGTGTGAAACAGCCACTTACATAATTTACAACTGTTCAAAGATGCAAACGTTATTTGCTGAAGTCTAAACGCCAAAAACAAGTGGTTCATTGAATCAACATAATATCTTGTTACGTCGAAACTCTACTTTGTGAAGGTTATGCTAAAGATACAGGAATTGTAAATTTGGAAGGAAACCACGACATTTGAATAAAATTTTAGTTTTAGTAGACAACTATTTACTCAATAATGCCTTTTATCCAATTTTAATTACCAAGGTTTTTTTTAAAACAATTAAATTACATCGAATGTTTACTAACAATTATTGGAATAAAAATTTTTAAATGAAGAGTAACTTCAAAAGAATTCTAGTAAAAATAACATTTTTAATTTTTTTAATTTATTTATAATGGTGATAAAAATCTCATTATATTATATTGTGAAAAATAAATGAATATAATTATCAAAATATGTTCACCGATCCTTGAAATATCAAAATCAATCTCTCAAAAAATTTTTGTATAAATGATTTATATTTAAAAAGGTCACAAAGCTTACTCCTAATTTTTTAAAAATAGAGGCTTGTATGACCTTTTAGAAAACAACTGTAAAAAAATATAAAAATACTTGTATTCTATTTCTACAGACCTTTTTATATCAATTTATTAATAAATAATCATCGATTCATATTACAATTTATTTCTATTGCCTAAATTAGAAAAAAAAAATCATTTGGATATTTAATTATTCGAATTCATAGATAATAAAATGAATCAAATAAAAAAGTTTTAATTTTTTCAAAGACATTTTAAATTCATTCAGAAACCCATCAACACTATAAAGAAATATAAAGTGCATATATAATTTATGAACAGGAAAAATTTACTTTACCCTTAGAGTTTCCATACTCAAGAAACTTTTTCTACCTTCACCCAATAGTATATTCTGTAAAAATACATGAACACATCCACATCTAGATCTTTGTATCAACATTCGTATCATATACACATAAAACTACATATCACCGTAAAATTTTTTTTAGAAAACGTAAAAACTCTGTCCTAAGAATATACGTACACATATATGTGTCGACAGACTGAAAAATTTCCTGCAAGAAACACTAAGAGTTGCTGGTGAAGTAAGGGAGAAAAACTTTAACGTCCAGAATTATTGGTACTTACAATTGCAAAGTTTCAAAGCAACTTCACTGTTTCCATCATCTTTTTCTCGAGGTACATTCAAGCTATCTCTTCATGCAATACACATAGCAGAACAATGATCAAAGTCACGTGGCACCGTTGAGTATACACATTTCCTTTAGCTACCATCAATCCTATAATCCTATTAACTTACAGATATCGATTATAAACAGTAAATTGCACTCTGTTATTGTGTCTCATGTCCCCACTCAATATGACCTCATTTCTTCACAAAAAACCCCCAAGTCGTTTGATCCCCTTTTTCTCAAAAACTCAGTTATGATTAAATTACGAGAAAAAAAAATTTCCTAAGCATATTACTGTTTATTTATAGCCAAAAAAAAAATTAAAGTAAATTGAATTTAGAAGCATTTTTAATTATATCAAAATTAGAAGGAAATTTTTTTTTGCTTAATAAAGTAGATTTTGAAGAAAAAAACATGAGACTAGTTTTAAAATGAGTTGAAGTGAGAAAAAAAGCTATTAAAATTTTTATCTAGTCAGTGCTGAACTTGTTTACTTAGAAAATCGATTAGAATGATACGGTAGTTCAAAATTTCGAGATCTAGATGCAGTTCTTCCCTCAAGTCATAGCTACTGGTAGCCAACTTTATGGCTCTTCTTACCCCTTACGTCTACTTCTCTTGCCACATCACCAAAGTATGGAGTACCCAGGCACGTGATTCGCTTTAACTAGATTTTCTCTCGAACTCCCGTGCATTTATTGCGACTTGGTGCTTAAATCGACGCAGAGAGCGCCACAAAACGAGAGAGAAGTTATGAATTCCAGAGGCGTTCACGTGAGAACTCCCAGATCCCCCTAATCCTTGTGTTCAATGAACGCCGAGTTAATGGTTTTCAATAAAACCTTGCGAAAATATCAATTTTAACTTTTATGAAATATTGTGTGAATATTAATACCAAATTGACCTCTCCAGTCAAAATAAGTATTTTTTATTGGCCAATAAAATGTTCGATCAATTGAATGGCTTTTATGTTTGTTCATAGAAATATAATCTTTTTCAGTTTCACAAATTTTTCATTTTGAAGTGAAGCAATTCTGTATTGTTTATTGTTCAGTTCAGCCAATATTTCATTTGATTATTCATCGATAAACGAATTTTTCAATAATTTTTTTGAAATTAATTTAGAAAAATCATTTTAAATAATTAATAATTAATATTTATCAATGTTTTTATAATAAACTCGAATTATAAATATAATAAATTTTTATTCTTTGCATAAAAATAACTATCCTTTTTATTAAAAAAATCTAATAATCTATAAATATTTGAAAATTCAATGATTAAAAATAAATATTACTTTACGAAGAGCATTGCTATCTAGTTGAGTCGATTGGAAACTGATGAAATTTTTATTTTTATCGCTTTTCAACTGTTCGAAAACAAAAATAAAGATCTCAATCAATTAACAGACATTCAATTTAAAGAAATACGATCTTAGGTAACTTCTTGCGATTTTTAAGGATGAAATTTTATTTTTTACTCTATAGTCTCATTTTGTTGTCGCCGCATCCAGTCTATTTTCATCCTCAATATCCTTGAATCCTTTCAAACATCAGGGGTGACATCGATTGTCGATAAAAGATTACCAAGGGAGTCATAAAGGGTGTTTCTACCTTTTTTTTTTTGTTACTTTTATTCCCTTCCATTTTCTTTTCTTTTCATTATCGAGTTGTCTTGGTCGAGCGATTATCAATATTTACGTTTCTGTCTTCCACCTGTTTTCGTTTTTATACCCTTGCCTTTCTGACGCTCTCTACAGTCATCTGGGAGTATCAAACAAGCAAAAAGTCCACATTTACTGGTTATTGTAGTATCACTGATCATAGTAGAGCACTTGAGACGTAGAGACTACTCTCTCAGCAACATGGCAAAGCTCCAAATCTTCTTCTTCAACCCTTTCGGGTTCCCTCCCTCAATCTTCCAGCCCCCTTCCCACCTCCCTCTATCTCTTATCTTTTCTCTAGACATTGTATGTGCCACTCCCAGAGTAACCTGATGATGTTCCTGGCCATAGAGACTCTACAATCCTTAGTAACTCGAAATGCACCTCGTTGTCTTTATCAGTTAAGATCAATCTTAAGGATAAATTGAAGTACCTCGATCAGCCGGAAACATGCTTGTTTGATCTCTTGATATCATAAGTTACGAGAAGCTAGACAATCATTTCTTTTTACTTCCCTGCTTGTTTTTGAATCTTAAGGCATTATTCATGATTTCATGAATAGATTTAAGTCCAAAGAAGTATAGGGAATGTAAATGATCTATCAATCTGTCGATGCCATTCTTCGTTACTAACATTTCCTTGTCGGTTTCAACATTAATATTTATATAATTAAGTGTCAAAACACACTGCACCTGACAGTTTGATTTGATCTTCTATTCTGATGTAATATTTAATAAAGATTTCATTTGTTATTCTATATCTCAAGCAGTTGAATCGCTAAATTTCATATTTTAATTAAAACTTTCCTTCTTACATACTCTAATATTTTTTAATTTACACTCTTGTGTTATTATTATAATTCATGTTAAAAAAAAGTTCACATACCATTTAATTATTATTTTAGAAAAAAATATTTATTTTATAATAAATCCTTTCGAGTGATTAAAACTATTGGTGAATGAAGCAAACACATGCAATTCTTTATTTATTCAATGGACTCACTGGATAAAATACTTTGAATGAAAATTCGCAGATATATGTATTTTTTGAGTAATATAAAATTTGTGGAGATAAAAGAATTATTTTCTAATCTTTATGAGCTTTTAAAAATATGTTATGTTAAATATAATCCATGAATGAAATTAAGGATTGAAGAAAAATTAAATAAAATCCTTAGGATAAATATAAATACTTCATATAAAGGATTAGAGATTGTTATTATTTGAAAATAAACAAAAATCTCAGAAATATGAGAAATAAAAATTTCTCCAAATATCAAACGGTACAAAAATGTTTAAAGGTGAAAGGTCAGCAATAAATTTATAATTCATAATTCGATAAGAAGCGAATTTTAAAATAATAATAAAAAAAAATATTTATTCCACACAACTTATAAAGTCATACGATAATCCAAACGTAGAAGAAGAAGACATTGCGCACACAGCTCTGTCAAACTTACGGGCAAATAAGTTCCTTATCTCAGTATGAGAAGCCGCAGTTACATGGAGGGATAGGGGTAAAGAGGTGAATACTTCCTACATATTTTCAAAGTTTGCAGAATCGGTTTTATCATATCATCATGGATGTTTCCATCTCGAAAAAGGAAAGAGGTATTCGATGGAATCGAGCCAACGTCATCAATGACCCAGTACCAGAGTTTAGTTGGAAAAATCTAGGGATGGTACTTGAATATAAAGGTTGAGAAATCCTTTAGGTCAATCGTGTTTTTGGTCGATATAATCTCAAATATAGCTACTTCTGTTTTCGTTTGACGATTTTCAACCCTTGCAATGATCCAACAGAGGCTACTACACTTCTCCCATGCAGTCTAATTTTCTCGTTGATGGTTTACCCTCTCGTTCCGGTATTGACCTAGTTCCTCAACGTAGAGAAGCATACAATTGCGCCCACTGATGCGGCGATCGGATGTTGTTTACCCTCAACACTTGCGAGGCGTTGAAAGAGAATAAAGTACCAAGATATGAGAAATACAAAATAACATGTCTTTGTTTTCTCTTTTATTAAAAAGTATCAGCAAATAAAATGTTTTCGTTCATAAAATCAACTTTTTCTATATTAAACTTTGATTAAAAGTGCTTATGGATAATATGATACTCTATTCGTGCATTAATAGAAATTGTTTTAATTAAATAGAAGATGTAAAATGATTTCAAGAAACAAAATACATATGTATATATTTTTTCAAATTAAGTTTGAAAACAGTCAGTTCAATTTATAAAATGAAATATTAAGTAAGTTACATAATGGAATTGCTCTGATGATTTAACCTTAGATTCATAAATATTTTTTATAAATGTCACTAAAATATTTAAGAATAAATTGAAAAGCATATTAAATATATTAAATACGATTTCTTCCTACTCGATCATTAAATTTATTTCCATCAGTGGAGAAAAGTTTTTACGATCTCATAAAACTACATTTACTTTTACGCGATTTTTTTTTTTTTTTCATAATTCATATTAAAGTACAAGAATTCAAAAAATTACGACACGGAGATTATTTTTGACAAATTACAATATAAAATTTATTTCCATATCTTTTAAGTGGTTGAAAATTAAACTCAATATGACCGATGGTATATAAAGTTGACATGAAAAGATAGAAAAAAAAAATATTAAAAAAAGTAAATAAAAGCTTTTACGAGAACTGGAAGCGATTAATAAGTGACAGTCTCTACAGGTGCACAGTACCTCTTATGCACTTTTACTTCTCTATCGAACCTCAGCAACAACAACATCAGGGAGGAAATAAATAAGCGACAGCGCCGGCAAACAAGCGATGCATATTTGATAGTAAGCGAATATTAATGCGAGCTTACGGTGAAATGATTGATGAAACGGTGTCGAGCTAGCCTCTAGGCAATTTATATTTCACTGCGAATCATGACGCGCAAGACGCGATAGAAGCCGCAAAAAAGAACAGCGATGGAATAGAGTAGGAGAACGAGAAAAATTTTTGCACTTTTCGACGTCAACGATGGTGAAAAGAGACATTAACGGAGATGTTTATTACAACTTCAACGTCAGTCTGCTTTCTATTCATAATAAGACACATTTATTTTTTTTGCTTCCGTTTATTCATGAGAATCTTTTTTTTGTACGTCCAAGAATATTATTAAATTGTGATTAAAATTTCGAGATTAATTAATTGGAGTATGATGAGCTTTTTGAATTAATCAAAAATTGTCGTTAATTTGTCCTGTTGTTGATATGTTGAATTCAATTTAATCAATGTGCACGAAAACATTAATATTATTTTCTCAAATCCTGTTATATTGTAATAACATTATATTTTGTCGGTTTTAATTAATTTAATAAATGGGATTGTCTTTTTAAATAAAAAAATTTTTATCATTTAACGAAAATTTTCGGTTAATTAATTATAATTAAAACGAAAAAAATTAAAAATTCTATGGTTAATTATTTAGAAAGATAATCTTTAATAATTTAATTAATTAGATCACTAATACTTTTATCACGATAAAGAATTTAATTTTTACTAAAATTCTACTTTACCTTGACAAAGTTTTACATTAAAAATTACCAAGTCAAAAATAGATAAATAAAATTAATTTTGTACATCTTACCTTTATTTTTTCTCAGCTCTGGATGTATTTTCTTAAAGAAATTATTCTTGCGTGTCCTCTAGAAATCTCATTCTCTGCGAGAAGGGGAGATGTAGGTGAAGTTGGCATTAAGGTACGCTGAGGGATGTATTTAATCTGGAGGCATCTACGAGTTTTACAGAAGAGATTATTAGAGGCTTTGTTTAGAATGGAAAAATGAAAATGCATAGAATGAAATACCAACAATATAAAAACGAACAAACGTGTATATATCTCATTATCATTAAAAATAATCTCGGTGTAAATCTGAAGATTATTATTTTAAATAATCACAAATATTTTTATAACATGATTTTTTTTTTTTTATGAAAATATTTATCCACTATTTAATCAAAAATAATGGTTGTGTTATTAATAAAATATAATAATTAAAAAAATATTATAAGAAGATTAATTTTTTTTGTAATAATTATTAATAAAAGAAGAGAGTTAAAATTGATGGCAAATATTTTTGTATTTATGATAAATAAAGTATAAATATTTCTTTCAAAGTATAAAATGAAGATACGAAATAAATGGTTCTCAAATGCAGTTATTGTGGTGGCATGTTAGGTGAAACAGTTCTCCGTAACAATAATTTCCGGTATTGTGGGTAAGTAACAAAGTGAGTGATGTCGACTGGCAAGATTGTTAGATTTTACTCACATTGATACTAGCATTTTGATGCTTCTCTAATGCCAATATCAGTATAAAGGTGATGTGACTCTGTCATCATCATTCTCGTTCTCCCTCTTTTATTTTTTCCACTTCGCTGCGTACTTGGGAAATTATTCTACAGGTCTACCCACCAGGAGCATCAATTTATCATTTTCCAGTCGCTTGCCAGTGCATTTTGGCATGTGAAAAATGTCTTAACTATTTCCTGAAAAATTCTCTCTAGACCGGATTTCGTTTACAATATTGAACCAAAAGAAATCAACCTAAATGATAAACTATTGTTTAAAATTTGTATCTTAAGGTTATATATTATTTAAAATGTGGACAGTATCAGTAAAAGCCTGTGAAATATCAACTGTATAATTTGATAAGCCAATAAAATTTTCAAGAAGTAGATTATGTATTACTACGTTTTATATACCATAAAATTGGAATAAAGATTCTGTATTTTTTTCTCAATATATCGAGTTTAGAACGACTACTAACAAAATTCCGTCTAAAATGTGAAAAATATTCGATTTTCTATTTAATGTACTCGATATGCCTTTCAACATCCATTTTCATCGATTTTTAATATAAAATAAAATTGTTTCCAATTTTCAACCCTTCCATGTAACGAGTAAAATTTAATTATAAATAACAGAATTACATTGTGACAGAGTTATTTTTGGAATAACAATTTCAAGGATTTAATGACGGAATTTTGAAAGGTCAAAATTCGTGAATTTATAAACAATAAAGCTCATTAATAGTAATAAAAATGTCACATATTGTTGTTAAAATTTAATTAAAAAGAAAAATATGAACTAAATTAATGAATTAATAGTTGAAATCAATATCTCATCACCTGCAATCATAAAAGAATTTCACGTAAGTTTGCTTTATGATTCGAGACACGATTCAATTATTTGTATTCAGAATGTGATTGGTGGTCACTACAAAGTCTCGAAAGACAGACGAACAAACGGTGGAGGGAAAAGCAATAGAAGTGAAGGGAGCGAGAGTTATAAATTAGATTTCAATTCGTTTCACGCCCTTCGATCGTGTTCTTCTAATCAAACCGCCTTCAAAGTCTCCACTACCCGCGTTGCCTTGTCATTGAATTCCAGCTGGAATAAAAGAGTGAAAAGATGAGAGCAAAGATTCTCCTGCTCTCCCACGAGTACACCAATACATATATACGCCGATACATTATATCCCTTTTCAACTCTTCTCTTGCTGACCTGGAAGACAATTCGGCAAACACCAGATAACGCCAATAAAATTCCAGTGGAAATGGAAGCTCTAGGGAATTTTTTATCAACTCGGTTTTATTTAAAATCACATTTTCTCTCCTTCTCTAGATATTATGTTGTACAATGATGATTTATTCTTAATTAAATTGATTATTTTACAATAATTAGATGTTTATCTGGTAGTGTAAATGAATTTTATCGATAAAAATTTTTATGTAATTCATAACTTCCACCAAAACTAATAAATATTTATCAAATAATAATCAACTTTTAGAGTTTAATGAATGTATGAAAATTTTTGGGAAATTTTTGTTGATAAATTTTAGTATCACAGCTAAAAGTCGATGTAATTGGAGGAAATGCATTAGTACCCACTTCTCGAATTAACACGGATGAATAATTCTCTTAGACTATAGGTAATGAAGTAAAGGGCTTTCAATTGTTCAAAAGTTTGCTTTTAATTAGTAAAAAAACAAAAAAATATTTAAACTTGAGATTTTTTTCATGTCAATTTTTTAACCTAATCGTGAGAATTAAATTAAAAAATAAATATTTGTAAAAGTAATATCAGACAATCCAGTTGGAACCACAAATAAATTAAATAAATGGTTCTTTAAATAACGTATTAAAGCTTAAGATGAATTAGAATGGAATTTTTGTCGTTCCAAAGTTTCACTTATTCCAAGTTTGAGAAGCGTTTGTGCTAAAGTTTGTTAACAGAACAGTTAGCAGCCCTTGAAGAAGTATGCTCAAGTGAAAGAGGTTGGTGACTGAAGGATTCCACTTAGAATAGGTATATGAAGATGCACGCAACGACTTTAACTCCTGTAAACGCTAGAAGGTACAAACACAACCTAAAGAGAAAATATGAAGAAGGTAACGATCAAGTACTTGAAGGCAGAGTTAAAATGAAGGAGATAATTCTTATGTTTATTACAACATTCTATAGTGAAAAGTGAGAAGAAAGTTGTGACGAAATGCGACGCATTTTCAGGTAAACTATAACTTAACTTTCAATGGATGGGGAAACGCTTAATGTCGTAACTATCGGTACTCCGCAGGCTCCTGTATTTCACAGGCAAAACTTTGCTCTCCCGTATTCTCCGTATATATACTTCAGTTCTCTTTCCACGATACTACTCCATCCTCACGTTGAAGTGGCACTCAAGTTAACGCGAAAGCGAGACGTCACCTCACTTCGACAGCGTCAGACAACCACTTTAAATTATTCATATTATTCAACTTTAAATAAAGTTAGTTTCCACGTGTATACTCAAAAACATGCTAATCTGTGGCTTTAGAAACATCAAAACTCCATTAGATGATGAAAATAATCAAAAGGTAAAATCAAATTTTGATTTTTTTTTCTGTAAACACCTGAAGAGAATTATTACATAATAATTTTCATTATGTAATTATTTTTCTGATAAAAAAATCAGATACTATGAATAAATTTTTGTTTTATATTCTATAGAGGCTTTCATAGAGTGTTTAAAATTAATGAGTGATTATTTTTGTTTGAAATTGCAATGTTTCTATTTAGAATCTTGCAACACTTTTAGACTCTTAAGAACAACTACGAGAAGTTGACTACAGAAAATATATATATTTATGTCCAAACTTTGGAAGAACGGACATTTATGAAATTGTCTAGACGACCACAATTCTAAACTTGAGTCATTTTATTTTGTACAAAGTTTTAGTTGTCATCGTTGGTGTGGAAATACACTAATATGTGGTTTTATTTACAGAAATATTTTGAACGTTTAATAAATAAAAACATTTAATCATGAATGAAAATACTTTATCATAAATCCGCAACCATGTGTTATTTTAAGATAAAAGTGAAATAATGTTTATGAAATATTATAAGATAAATAATTTTAACTTATTCTAAGAGAGATTTTTGAAGGAAATTCATGAGAATATTTATCACAACAATATAAAACAAAATGTTGGAAAAAGTTAAATCCATGCAATTTTTCGAAAGAAAAACTCAATAGCTATTTTCCACGTTCAAAATAGAGTTGCATCTAGCAGTTACAAGACCCAAGAGTATCATTAGAGAGCAAGGGAAGTCGAGAGAGGTTGGAAAAGCTTTCATTAGCTAGTAACATACTAGTCTAGCTCGATGCAAGCATGCATGCAAATACAAGAAGAGAAAGAGAAGGGATAAAAGCATATAGACAAGTAAAAGAAATAAAGTCGAATATATGATGCAAAATGTCACGTGAAGACTCTATTTTCATCGTATTTTTTATCATCTTTCGATATTGCTAACATAAAAATGCTTACAAAAAACATAAAATTCTTGTGCATCACAAAAACGAGTATAAAAATGCGTGAACTTGGTGATAAAAAAACCTTTTGTTGAGTCTATATAGAGACAAAAATTTTAGTTTTCAGAGATTCAAAATTCAAAGAATGAGGTTTTTTACAAAGGAAAATATTCGAGATAGGTGATGTAGAAATATTTGAAGTAAGAATTGTGTTATGTTTGAATGAATGAGTTTTTTTTTTGATTGATTAAAAATAATTAGTTACATTTTAACTAAAAAACTATCAGTTAGAATGGAATTTGTGTAAATTAAAATTCAACAATTAATTTATTAAACAAACATTCTAAGAAATATTTAATTTATTTTGACATTAACTTAACTGTGAATAACTCCTTGCATGACAGAGAAAAGAATAACAAAAGAATAGTTCAAAGGTCAAAGCAACGTTGAGAAATCGATAAATATTGAAAACGTTGTGATGAACCCAGTTTTAGTTTCGATTGTTTTCTATAAAGTATAGGAATACCTTCAACAGCCTTCCTCAATTACATTAGCTTCGTATAAATTCCTACTCCGTATCCCCTTTTTCTTTTCATCCCTTCCAGTCTCTCGATTCATGATAACCTACGCGTGACTTTTTCACATTAAAATTAGGACCTTCATATTAAGCGTCACTGTAAAATGGCGAACGTGATTCTTGACCATTTATTTTAACCTCATTAAAATTTTCAAAATTTGCATTCATCTTCTTGAATAAAATATTTTATGTAAAGGATATGAATTTTTTGTTCAACATGAATTTTCTGTATAAGTGCTCACAATTTATTTTTATTATTCACCAAATACGAACGTATTTCCATTTTATTTTATTTATATAATTTCACTACGAACTATATGTAAAAAAAAAAAAATTATTCAACAATTATGCCTTCTATTTATTTTTATTTGTTGTATTAAAATAAAATAGATGAATGATTAAATCATTTTTGCAATTATTTTAAACAAAATGGCATATTTTATTGTTAACTTTTTAATGAAATAAACTGATTACTTCTCTCACAAATACATGTATTAAAAAATAATTAAACTTCAATCTAAACTTAAACAAAATGGAATTTCACATATAACTTTTCATAGTCACTTCTACGGGATTATGCTATAAGTAAACAGAATAACGACTTTATGACTCCACATACCGTAACACATGCTTAGAACAAACGTAAACGAACGGTGCATACAGTGTCCTGTTCGTGCTTATATTCAACCTGTGGAGATTAACCGGATTACAGAACAAAAGTACATTAATTAGACGCAAAAGTAGGTAGAGAAATGTATTAGAGAAGAATACATAGACAAGACTGAAATATCCAAAATTGTCAAGTTAACATTGAATCACCAGGACAGTTCTCGTTGTTCAATTAGGACACACAACTATGGACCCTAGTAGAGTAGACGACAGGTTGAGTGAAAGAGAGACACAGAAAGTGCGAAAACACAGAAGCCACATTCAACACACTGCCATTCGAAGGAACGTGTCCAAGCTAAATCCGAATTATTGCGGTTCGTGAACATCACGAGGTTTTACGTAGAAAAAGCTTTTGTAGAATTTTTTAATTGGACGATACACTTTCATTGTCTTTGTAACAAATGCTCTCTTATACAATATCTCTCTCTTTTGTTTAGGTTTTTTGTTTGTTTCACTTCTTCATCACGTCCGAACTTCATTTTCCTATTTTTTAATATTATCTTCAAAGCGGAAACACTCTAATTATTATTCTTCTTTTGGTACGCATTTTATTAATATCTCAATAAAACCACTGTGCAGGCCAGAATTTTTATTATTCATATTTTAATTAACGTTAATATCATTTTCAAATATATCGAAATTCATTACTTATTATTATGATTGTCTACGTAATATTATGGTATGACTCTTGAATAGACTTGGAGTAAAATGTTTTTTGCATGCTCTATTTAAAGCTATTGAACAAAAAACTGAATTTTTTTTTAATAATTCACTCTGAATTATTAGACTGGTCATTGTTGATAAAGCCATGGACAATATTAAATTACCTTTGCCCTACAGAGTTAATCATAAGGCCTAATTATATGATAAAATTCATAGTCATAACACTTTAGAGAAATGTAGATTTTTATCTTCATAGAAAAAATTACAATTTATAGAATGCTTGTCACTTGTACCTTGAAAATTCATGCTTTTGCCTGATAAATATCAAATTTCCTTAAAGTTGATTAAAAGTGAGTAAAAGAAAAGAATAGAATGAAAAATCCACCTTTCAAAGGAAAACAATATCTTCCAAGTGATATTGATTGCCTAAATGTTTAACAAATTCGATTAAATTTATCCAATTCCCAAAAATTTCCTGTAAAAATAATTCAGCTTTCAACTCCAATTCTGCCAAAAATAAACGAAAGAAAATTATATCTCCTATTGCATAATTCTTCGGCTTGAAAAACGGCCCAATTTATCTAATTTTCCCCTATTTCGTAGGATTATTCGTTGAATAGACTCAAATATATATGGATGGTGTATAGTTATGTAGAGTAGAAAATGAGTGGTTCAGTTAGGGGCGAAGGAAGAAGTGCATGAAAGCGATGTACAGGCTACGTGTCACGTAAATCATAACGCCAATTCAATGTCGCAAACTAACGCCCAACATTGCACGCGATAAACTCCTGAGAAAGGGGTGTAGTGTAAAGTCTGTGGTAACATAAACTTGAAAATTTAATATAAAACCGAGATTCTCAACCAAAAACTACATACATATCAACTCTATTTCTGATTCTATATGATATTTTTTTTTCTCTTATAAAACCTGTTTAAAAACTTGTCATAAAATTAACTTATTCATCCAAAATATTATAGTACTGTGACTTTTCACTGGCAGTTTCCAGTCAAACGTTTAATTCACGAGGATAAAGTTTAACTAAAATGAGATGAAATTCATTAGATTTTACTTCAACTTTGTAACATGAGCTGTGTTATTCTTTAATTAAAAATATTTTCTTATTTGCCTTGATGTTAAGTACATATTTGAGCAGCAAAAATAATTATTATCATTACAGTTAACTTTCAAAATCTATTTACAAGAATGTAAAGTTGATAGAAATACTAATTTTACAAAGATAAAGTTAAATAACAATTAAATACATCAAAAACGAATACTTTATTTCTATTTTCTTAAATGGAATCTATGTAATAAAAATGTATGTAATTAGCATAATAATTTGTTTCTTTGAAGATGAAGTAAATAGTAAAAACAATGTGAATAAAAAAATAATTGAACATAAAGAAAAGAATGAAGAAATACAATTGTGTCGGTAAAAGTAATGCCCCTTTATCAGATTTAATTTAAAACAGTTTTTTTTCTTGAAAACAATGATTCTCTAGAAATTATAAAATGAATGAAGTGCACTACTTTCTCGATGTCGGAAGAAAAATGACAGTCGTGCGATTACTCCCGGAAATTAAACGCAACGCCAAGCTCTGAATATATCGCTGCAAAAGGACGAACAGATGAGTGAAAATAAAAGGGAAAGAATTATAGAGTGGATTAAATGTCGCAACTAATGCAGCAGATTCATATACGTAAATACCACGACCACAGAATAACTGTACTGTGGTAAACTCGAAAATCAACTTATCTTTATTCTCTCGATCTCATACTTTGTTTCATAGTTGTCAGAATTTTACGCGCCATCACCAATTTATTTTCAGCACTTGTCATTCTGATCAACTGTTAATACTAGAAAAGATCATCTTAACTTATCCAACCATAGATACTAGTTTAACAGTCATAAATATACACAGAAAAGAAATAAAATATTCTAGTTTATTATAGCTCAATTCAAATCAATGGATATTCCCTTTTTTTAGTAATAAATGAAGTCATCTAGAAAGTAGTGAATTTTGGAGCACATTCAGTATTGTTAACAGAGATTCCCACGACAAGAATGGCATTATTTGACTTTGATTTACAAGTAAGTGAACTTGCCAAAAATTCCTAGATAAGAAAGTGCAAATATTCAGTAAAGAATTAACAATTTGATAGATATTATGATAAAGAGAAAGAGTTACTTTTTGATTAAATGATTCCATCACTGCTTCAACAGGCTCAGCACAAAAAACTTTTCTTCCTGCGTTACAAAGTGTACATACATGATTACCATTTTTGTCACAGCAAGCTTCCTTACTTGTGATGTATCTAGCTTTTGATTGCTTTACTTCAAATCCTGAACAAATAATTCATGATAACAGCAAACAATAAATTCTTCTAAATGTTTTACAATTGTAACGTTATTATTACCATTATTCTTGTGTAGTAAACTAGTGAAAAAACAATTATTGACATCAACATTTTTCGCAATATCATATCTAAGATTATTTTTTGTTGGAAACTCAACGTTTAACTGTAGATCGAAAGGTGTCTTGAGACTTAAATAAGTCACTTTTCGAACTGGCATTGGAGGTACTGAAGAGAAAAGATAAAGTCTCATCCAACCAATACCTTCAACTTCACGCTCTTCGAAGTCTGTTACTTCGGTGTTATTTCCTTCTGATGATTTGTAAATACGTACTCTGATATGTTCTACTGGTTCCAAGCTAATTAAATAAAAATTATCATATATTTTCTGTAAATTTGTTAACTTTGGACTCTGAATGAAATAATTATTGAATAAATTTGTTATACTTACGCTTCAACGCATTGATCTACTGTATAAATAAGTTTTGGATCAACAAAAATTCCTTGACACTTGTACTTAAAAGAGTCAAATTTTGAAGAACGTTTAAAAATAGCTCCCATCCAATTAATATTTTTATCATCAACAAGATGAGATTCAATTGAGCTACTCGAAATCACTTGGATATTTGCGAAAAAATTGATGAATGTAAAAATTATGAATGTTTTGATGATTAGTATCATGATTACAAGTAGAAATGAAAAGTGGGTTGTCTAAAGAATAAAATTTGCCAAAATTATTCGTAAATTGTGTACTTCCGGTGTCAATGTGACTTTTTTCTGCAAGCAATAGCTTCAAAAGCTATCGAATTTATATTCTGGATTTTATATAACATGGAAATATGTGTTAAATCATTTTTAAAACGATAAAGATATTTCTATAGTCACATGAAAGCTATTTATCATGAATTTCGTGCAAAATTTTTTATTAGTTCTTTTTTATGTGAAAATACTATAATTCATATTTATTTTCAAGGCTAGTTTGAGAACGTATATATCATTATTATGAGCTCGTGAATACCGACAATAAACTGAACAAAAAATAAATAACGTTTAGATGTTAAGCATTTTGTAATAAAAAAAAATAATCAGTGAATTTTATCGAAATTAAATATCCTCATCAAAGGTAGAATGAATTACAAAACATTTGATATTGATTACTAATTATTTATTAATAAAAATAACGAGTAAATCTTTCAAACAATTTATAACTTATTATATCGAGGAACACATGATGAAAGATCAATTAAAATACCCATAACGAAAATAGAAGGATTATTTCTAGCTCGGCAAGCCAGTGATGACCCTAGAGCATCCTAAATAATAATAAATACAAGATCATAATAATTAAATATTGCTGGAATAATAATATTAATAGATAACTATAATAAAAAATATACAGTAAAAAATATTCACATTTTTTTGCAAAGCTCCACCCATCATTTTCTGGTTGAAAGGCGCACAAAAAGTATCCATGCCTACGTCACATCTAACACACACATTATTCGATGCAGATAAAGACTTATCTGTGTTATCATCAATGCAACATGCTTCTTTATCAGAGATATATTTTGCTGAGTATTGCAAAATAGAAACACCTAAATGATAGTATGATTATAGTAAATATTGATAAAATCGTTTTTGTTATAAAAGACAAGTTATTGACGTCTGTTGTCATGAGGATGACAATCATTGTATTTACCATCATCTTTATCCTTTACTAAGCCAATATAATGACAGTTGTTCATGTCAACTTGGCTCATTATTTTCGACGTCAAAGATTGTTGTATTGGATAATAGGGTAGATCTGAATGTAAGTCAAAAGAGCTAGAAAGATATACGAGTGCTAGACGTCTTACTGAAATTGAGTGTGCTGACGATGAAAGATAGATTTTTTTAGGTCCAATTCCTATGACATCTCGCTGCTGATAAGAAGTTGTGTTTTTGTTATCTTTATCGTTCCAATTATATGTACGAACTTTAAGGTCATTATAAGAATCCGTACTAAAAAAAGTTTTTTTAAATATTCTTGATAAATCTAAATGAAATATTTTTGATAAAAGATTGGTTAGAAATGTACTTACGATTCTAAACATTGATCAGTAGCATAAACAATTGTAGGTTTTATCAAAATTCCTTGACATTGAAATTTATTGTAAGCTTTAGATAATTTTGTTGATAAAACTTTATAAATTCCCACTAGCCATGATATATCTTTATAACTGATAGGAAATGATTTATCTTCCAGATCATAAGAGTCAATTAAAATTAATGATTCTATGATGACTGCTAAAGCAATGATGATTTTTAATTTCCACATTATATAAAACATCAAATTAACTCCAAAATCGCGATTAAGGAGAACAGCTTTATGAATAAAATTGACAAGTCGAATAAATGAGTGATCATCAGAAAAAATATATAGAAATATAAAATACAGAATTTAGAATCCATCACGGTAAATATTAACGACTTATTTTTTAAAATAAACAACATGTAATTTATTATAACATAAAATAATTATCAAAGTCATGAAAAAACTTCTGATGGAAAAATTTTATAGATATGTCGTAATCTTTGTATTGAAATTGTTTTCAAGGACCCATAAATAAATGCATGACTAAGCTATTGACAGTAAAAAATTGTCTATAAACACTTTAATACTATAAAAATCATATTTATCAAAATTATGATACGTAAAATTATCTTTTTTTTTTGACTTTTATGATTTTATTTCAGAAATTTCTCTATTCATTTATAAATAAAACAACTTCTTTAAACTATTCTTAGCATGTAATACATAAGTACAGTAAATATAGAAGGCATAGAAAATATTAAACAACAAAAAGAACATCTGAGAAAAGAATTAAACATCATAATTAAAAAATCCTCATTAATTAACTTATTATTTATATCACAATGCTAGTTTTCTACTTTTTTAAAATAAAAAAAAAAGTAGTTATAACTAGTATACTAGTGAATAGTTGCTAATTAAAATTAAAACAAAAAAAAAAAAAAATAACCACAATATTTTTTTTCCACGTGAAAAATTGTTTGTTTATTTTTCTAACATAAAATATATAAAAAAGAATGTAATTCATAAAAAATCATCGTAAAAATGACAGAATAAAAATTTTCTAGTTTTTTGACCGAAATTTTTATAAATGAAAATTCTTCATAGCTAGAAAAGTCAAGTGTAGTAAAATCCAGAGAATAATCTTAAGAAAATAGAGGCAGTGGTAAGTGTGTTATAATAAGCGAGTAGAGTAGCTCAAGATTCACGACGACAGTGAGTGTTCGACTTGTGGCTCAACAGCAACAGAGAATGTTCAATATACATATATATATATATATATACATGCATGTGTAGAAGAGGAAAGAAATGACGGTGGTTGAAGGGGTGGATGAGGAGTTCTCGCGTGCAGCCTTGACATGGGCCAGGAAATCAATGGGACCTCCAACCAACACAAACTCGGTCAGCAGTGCTGCATGGCCCCGCGTGGCCCGACTAACACTAGAGATCCATTGCTATTTTATCATTCAAGCTTTTGCATAGAATCATCTTATTCTATACAAAGCTCTTTCAAACATATGCAGTCTATTATTTTTTTTTTTCGACACACTACTAGTTTTAATGAAAACTTCAATTAACATCTAACTAAAATTAACATTTCATAGAAATTTTACTTACCATATTTATTTGGAAAAAGAATTTTTTTTACTAACAATAAAATTCAATGTATCTTTTGAAAAAAGGCAACTATGAACACATGAGATTAATTAACTAAAACAAATAGAATTAATTGAAAAAGCCTAGGTGTCTGGTAGAGTGTCTGTAAAGTCAAATTTCCATTACTTTCTTGAGTTCATGTTGACATTGAAAACAGTAGTCACCTTATTGTAACAATTCTACTGCATTCTCGAGTTAAAATAAATGGCTGTTATTATTACAAGTTACGAGGAAAAAACCAGGAACGTCTGAGCTACGTATTAAAAAAAAAAAAAAACGTATAAATACTATTAGATAAAAAGAAAAAAAAAATATTGAAAAGATCAGAAAAATGAAGACTTGTAATTTTTATAATGTAAAAACTTTAAATCGATTAATCAAATAGAAAATAAAAATTTTCAATAAACAGCAAAGCAGACTATCTGGTTACTGCAGTGGAATATACAATTTATTTTGCAAGCAAACTCGAGGTGTTTCTATATAAAGCCTTGACAAGCAGACAGGGTTGCCAATCAATGCGAGGCCATCACCCTCTAGTCCATGGCCCTATACATACTTTATTAATACTATTCAGTGAATCATGACGGTCGTAATCATAAAGTAGTTTAAGCTATTTCTGTTCCTGAAGTTAAAATTGCTTTTAATATTAAAAAGTTAAACAAAAAGACTATTAAGTGAAACCTTTTAATTTTGAATTATTATTTAACTCATTCTAAAATTTTCATAACTATTTAAAATATTTTCTTTAGTGTTTACATTCATTTTTATTAGCTTTTCTCTTTTGGTTTCAATATCAATCATAATAAGAAAATTATACAGTCACTTTCAATCAACTTTATTTGCCTTCTATTAGCACATTTGATTACTCTAAATTCATCTGTGGAATATTAAATATACAATTACTGTAATTTGTTATTTTTCATTGACTTTATTTTCTTTCCTTACATAATATTTAAATATTGATTTATTCTTATTGATTGATTGATGAGAAAAGTTGTTAATAAATTGTTAAGAAAAAAATCATTTAAATGTGACAAAGAATTTTCATTATTAAATTTTTTTAAAATTACGTGACTACTAATTAAAGAAGAACATTATTCAATTATCTAAATGAAACTGAAAAGAACTATTTGATCATAAGATAAATTATTACAGTGTTTATAAACAAAATATACGACTGATATCTGACGAATCAGATAAAAATCATTTTATAGATCATCATAAATAAGCTGATAGAGTAAATATCCCAAGAGTCTACAAGTATATAAATTTTATTGAAGAAAGTATGTTTTATAGAGTAAAAACTGATGACGCAACTACATTGACCAACAGTTACTATCAATAATGTGGTTACGCAGGAATGAAAGAGAAGAAGCATGATGCAGCAAACAACCACAGGGTCAGTAGAGTATAAAAAAAAAATTTTCTTATATAAAAGAGCATTACAATCGTGTAAGTACTCTCGGCACGCTAATAGGGCAGTGATATAATTAACTACTATGCCCACACTCTTATCGGACTTTACGGAGCGTACCTGTACAAGTAAAAATAACTGATGGACTTGACAGAGAAAGAAAAAAAATCCAAAAAAGTACTTTAATAGTACAAAAAAAAAAAAAAAAAATGAAGAGTAAAAGTTACTTATGTACTCGGTATTTTTTTCTTTGGTATATTTAATGTATGATTTTATTTATTTATTTGTTTATTTATCGATATTAAAGCTGACATTGTTGTTGTTGTTTTTGTTATTAGAAATGATATATAAGCTTTGTATAGAGCACATTATGATTTAAAAAAAAAGTAGGAAGCATTAGTCACTAACAATTTTTATGCAATCAACTAGCTGAGACTCACGAGATTTCTCAATTTTCAGTCTAGTGTAATATCCTCGGTGTAAAGATCACGCGATTCTTAGAACGGCATATAATGTGACGGATAAAAGAGTGAGATAATGGAGTGGTTGATAGTTACTCACAATTCCTTCACTATTTTTCTTAGCCACTAGTAGATGGAAGAAATCGATATGATGCTATTTTTTGTTACTAATCATATCATAAGTTATTTTAAAGATGAAATATATTTCAAATAATCTCATCAATTACTCTTAAAAGAATTATATGATAAAAAAATTTAATTAATAAAATAATTATTGAATTTTAAAACTGGATCATTTGATAAAAAATTTCATTTTTAGAAAAAAATTCATATCTCCTATGAATTTTGAAAAGATAAAAGGGCACATTTATTATTCAGCTATTAACAATTTTGCTTTAGATATAAAGAAGAAAGGTTCTTTGATAAAAATTCATATCCATCAACACTGTTCTAATTTCTATTGGAGAGTTTTTAAATAATTTCTAGAAATTCAATAATTAGAACTAAATGTAGTTTATTTCTTAATTCACCTAATGGTTCATTAATTAACATTAGTGTTTCAGTAAATGAAACAAAAAAAAAAAAAAGTAATTAAATGAAAAAAAAAAAAACATTAGGATGATCTAATGAAGAAGAGTCAGACGACAAAAAAGCGCAAACCTGAATGAGGTGAATGGTGATAGCATCAAGTAAAACGAGTTCAAAGGCAAAATAGAAGCAAAAAGCATATTTTTCATAGAGCAGAATGTGTGTAGCCAATGCCAGAGATGGCTTAACGTGTATATTGGAAGGGAGAAGTGTAATAAAAGAGCTTTCTAGAGCGCATTAAGGTAATGCGTTCGTGTCGCGGCTCGCCGAAGCTTGTACAAGGTTTTAGACGGTTGAAAACTGGCTTCGACCACTCTAGCTTTTCCACTGACACTCTTTTTTCTTTCATTCTTTTACTTTTAACTCATTCTCAGTTGTAACCCTCACATACAGGCATGAGAACATTTTTTACTCCATTCTAACATCATCGTCCTGACGAGTCCATCGCGAGAGATTTTCTAGATGTGTCACACAAATATCTCTTGTGTTCTTTTGGAAATTTTTTTTATTTTAGTGCACATGACACATGAAATGCAACAAATTTTCACGTAAAAATTCTATGTGACTAATTCCTTTTGACACCGTAACTATAATTTATCAATAACAAAAAACATTTCCTGTCAGCTCGGGTTTGTTTTTGTTTAATTAAATTCTGTAAAACTAATAAATTCATTAATTTAAGTTAAAAATTTTTGAAACAGAAATAAGATGAATTGTTTGTATAATAAAAGTTGATGATATTTTATATTATTAAGAGAATGAATATAATTTTTTGAAAATAAATCATTATTTTGAATGATAATGAAATAAGTTTGTTCAGTCAATATTTTTGAAATACTCTATTCCTATTGATTCAGAGTGTATGATTAAAATTTATATATCAATGTGTATCTATCATAAATAGTTAAATAACATGGAGAGTTAGGAAACTACCAAGTTACGAAGGATACTCATGCAAGTTTCTACGACACAGTTTGATGTCCCAAGGGTTATGACAGACTAGTACGAAATCGAGATATCTCGAGAGGCTTAATTATACGTTCGTTTGCCAACTGTGATCGAGAGAGTTGGTCTCTCGACAAATGGGGAACATTAAAGCAACTCAAGCGGGCAGTTATCAAACGAAACTACGTGTAAGAGCTGGACTTTTAGAATATTTAACAGTCACAAAAGTTAAGCAAATTCTATTAAATGTCATTATCTATGTTCTACTTTTAAAAAAACAACCAAGCCAATCTACTTTGACTACAAAAAATTTAATTGCATGAAAAAAGCTGTGAAAACTTTTAACGGTAAAAAATTAATTTAAACTGGAAAAAAATCAAATGAAAAATTACTTAGACAAAAGGAATATTTTTATTTAAAAAAACCCAAGAAAATTGAGAAGAAGTTAAAAATAATTTTAATTATTGAAGCAAGAAGTCATGTTTGATGATTTATTTAAAGAGATTTAAATAATTGAAACCCAAATAATTTAAACAATCCAACATTCAATGGATTGAGAATCAATAAATCCTTTCATTCTTGTGATATAGATGCCAATGACGTTGTCGTATCAAGCTGACATTAACGGTCTGAATACATTCATGAACAAAGGATATTTACCTTGCAAACATAGCTGCGTTGATCTCCAAACTCTAATGCGTTTGCGTGGTAATCACATCGTATATTATCAAATAAATTAATGAATTTGTATCTATATACAATTGTTTAATTCTAAAACTAATCTTGTTTTCACATTAAACATTGGCTACTTAATATATGTATGCATGTTTATATATATATGAAGAAACTGATATTTAATCGTAGTTACTTCAGTATAGATCACATAAACCAATTAGTTATATTCCATTAATTCAATTATTGCTATTATTTATTAGCGTCATTATATCCGTATCAATTCATTGAAGATATATTACTGTTAATATACCTGAAACATGTAATATTTAATAAAGAGAATTCATACACATCGGAAAACAGTTTGTGATCATTTTTAAACGTAACTAAGTCTAAAGATTAAACAATTATTTAATTCAGTGATTTGACAAAAAATTTTATGCTCTAGTGAATATAAAAGGCTTTTTTTTATGAAAAAATTGTAAATAAAAGGATTTTTATTTTTTTTTTTTTTTTTTTTGAACCGACAAGTTGCTATTGAATAAAGTTTTTTATTACGTTTTCAAAATAAAGAGAAAGTCTAGCAAATTTGTGATGTTGGTTTTCTAAAAAATTAACTAAAATAAATGGAAAAATGGTGTAAAATATTTAGAAATTAAATATTGTTATTTTTATAAAATATATTATAAAATTTCTTTTCTTTTGTGAATGTCCAATTGATTGCAATTTTAAAATTACTTTACAGTAGGTTTCATATTTTGTCGATCAAAATGCAAAAATTTATTGAAAACTCTTTGCCAAAAAAAGACTCAGATAAAAAGTAGATGAAAAAAATGTTTATATGAATGGAAGTGAGAGTAAAAAAAATTCTTCAATCAAATCGAAATTTTTCATATTCAGATAGAAAAATGTGAGGAAAATAGTTTTAATAAAAAATAATATGATTGGATTTATTGCGAGTGAAGTTTACGTTTTATTTTAGATCAAATGAATGATGAAAGTTCATAGAAAAACATTTTTTTTTTTTTTTTTTAATAAGAGATGAAGTAGAGGAGAAAAACGGAGGTGGATCAGTTGCAGAAATGCATTTGACAATAACGCGTAGTTCGTGGAAATTGGAGCTCAGCCGAAACTACACATTTAAAGATTTATGACGGAAGCGGAAGTATTTCTCAGCGAAATATCGTCTCGTCGTTGAGTATATACACGCTTGCACTGAGTGCACTCGTTTGGAACACGTTTGAACACCACTTCCACCTAGTATAACTGTCGAAGATTTGTGAGCTTACTCCTTTCGCGGACAGCTAATTCGTTCCGGGGTTGCCGAACAACCGGATGTAAACGTGTAGAGGATAGCTAGCTAAAGAAAAGTACTTTTGCACAAAAGGCAAAAAAGTATAAGTGGAGGAAGTAAATTTGAATAACCACATTCTCTCATCTACTTTCTAAAGTTTCTTTATACTAATGCTTATTTTTTGCTTCTTCAAATCATATATCATTATTTTTAAAAATTACTTAGCATAAAGTCGTAAAAATGGTAATGACTGTAATTATGATCATGCAAAATATTCTTATAAATTACCGAATTTCATCGATTAAGTCAAACAATTATTTTTTCTTTCAACACTACCAACACTAAGTACATTTACTAATGGTTTGATTATTGCAACTAAATGTATTGTTTTCATTGTTACTAAGAAAAGTAGTATACATAAACTTCTATCTGTTTCACAACCCGGATCGCAATTTAAATTCGACTTCATTCTGGAGTTCTGAACATGGCCCATTCAATTTTTAAAATATTTCACCCAGGCATATGTCACTTATGATAAAGTAAATTCAGGCCCAGAAAATAAAATAAGACTAGGACTATTTAGTAATTATTTATGTAATGCATAATTGTATAGTAGCAAAGGGAGTAGTAATAAGTAAGGTAGTAATAAGGTAGTAATTGCTACCCTCCAGCTATCCTATTATTACTATACAGTAGAGTACTGTCCATGAGATGAATAATTACTAAATGGTTCTAGTCTTATTCCCTCTTCTGGGCCTGAATTTACTTTCTCACAAATGGCATATGCCTGGGTGATATATTTTAAAAATTTAGTAAACCATGTTTAGGAATCCAAGTTAGGCGTGGATTCAAATGATTCTTAGGAGCTTGTAATAGTATTGGATATCATATTATCGAAATAATAAGAGTAAAGTTTCATTTCATTACATAGCCAGTTAAATGAAATGTGAGAATAAACCATACTTTATTGGTATTAATATTCATGATAATTACCTCGTTGGCAAGTATCCATTGATCTGATGTTTAAATTTCCCTCTTGGCATTCTCACCTTTAATTCAACGTAAAATTTCAACTTCGTTGATTATACTGGTTCACAATAAAAGCTCTACAATCTGTTCAATTTGAAATTCCCAACAGTTAACCTTTGAAGCTTTTAACAAAATTCCACAATTTTGAGTTTTATCTCTCTGCTTTATTTTATATTTTCTCTATTGTTAGAATAAATTGCAGGAAAATTGCAGTTAAAACTCAATTTTTTCAAGCGATGGAAATTCATCTCATGCTCATCTCACTTGTCTGGGAATGAAATAATGATATTAGTGACAGAAGAAGGGAATAATTGCAATAAGAAAATATTATTTATAATGTAGCTTTAAAAATTTTCAACAAGTTATTTTAATATTCAATTTTTTTTTTGCAAATTGTCTTCTTTAAACTTTCAACAGTCAGAAAATGAATTTCTTCTTTTGGATTTTTTTTTCCATGTATCATTTAAAAAAATAATTATAGCAAAAAAGTATTTTATATGAAGCTTTTCATGTAAAAAATCCGAGTTGTTAAAATACCATTTATTAGTAAATAATTTTATGGAAGTAATAAAAATAATTTTTCATCAACATAATTAAAACAAAGAGTATGATTATTTTTTACTATATTTTTTAAGAGGAAATAAACGACAACAATTACAATTCTATCTTGAGATAAACATTTAATTGATTATCATTATTATGACATTTGCAATAGAAATATTATAAAAATTTGGCTATGTTTACTAAAATATCAAAATTATACTTTAACTTTTCTCAATCAATATGACGTGAATAAAAAATTTATCAATCCATGTAATTTAATCATAAATATTATTTTTATTTAACCTAGATGGTTTCCAAGTTGAATAATTGGCTGATAAAAAAAAATCGTTTTCTCTCATAATATCATAAATTTGTAATTTAAAAATCCTATCAGACTTTGTTTTGGCACATGTCTATCGTTTCGGTCGATTGGTTCGCTTGTTTCGATTTCGAAAAGTGAGAAGGGGTGTAGCTGACAAAAAGTCATGATTGGCAGATAGAACTCGTAACGTCTTGATGCGACTAGTGGCACGGAAAGATAAAGACCAACTTTATGACAGGGCGGTAACGACAGAAACCAAGTCAGAGGGTAAACTATCTAAAGGGGATGTTTCTTCAACTCAGTGTTTTTGACAGACATTAATATATTTATTGATTAAACAAATCATAAAAAAAAAAATAAATTCATATATATCACTCTTTAAGTGAATTTTATCTTAATGCATATCTAAGATTTTAATTATCATTATTGGAATTCTTGGAAGAAAGTTCAAATTATCTCACGTCATTCTTAAATAAACAAGGACTGTATTTGTTGAGCAACCTTTACCAAACCGAAGATTGATAAAAAAATGTAAAACTACGGAAATTACACTGCGACATTTTGCGACTAGAGGTATTATTTAAACGCGATCAGATCCCAATCATCATGCAAAGCATGTCGATTAAAAACGATTTTAATGCTTGTTTATTACAACAGAAACGCGTAACGCTAAAGTGTATAACCTTGCCGCATTCACTTTTACCTTCACATTTTTTTTTTGTTTAATTTACTACTCTTTTACCATTTATAATGGCCAAGGCATTCTTACTTTTATTCATAGTTTTAGAGAATTATACTATTATTTCACATTAATGATTCTTTTAAACAATATTATTTTAATGGGTATAATAATACTCTACAATAATTGTTCCTCTCAAATAATATCTTATCAACTTTAATTGAATAAATAAACATGAGTAATATCTATTTTTCGATAATTAAATTTTTTTAAGTTATTTAACATTTTTGTGTACTTATTTTCAGCATCAATATGAATGAAAAATAAATACAAATAATATTTCATCTTTTAATCACATGATTTTAATATTATCAATGAATTATTGATCTACAATGATCTTTGATATTTTCAACTAATGTATTTCCAAACATGCGTGGCAGGAAAGGATTATTATATGGTTTCATTATGTAGTTTCATAATGAATTCTTGTACAACGCAGTGAAGTATGTATTCAAATAAATTACTTATAAAATTTATCCCTTGACGTCACCGTTTAATGTAAAAATAGTCTTCATTATAGAAGTTATGTGAACTCATGATAAATTTATAGTAGTCTTAAATGGTTATTCCAAAGTCCAATAAGTTCACATAATTTCCATCTATACTCTTCATCAATTTAATGAGTTCACTTTGAGTTTATAATGAAAGTCGTTTCCTTCTTAACAGTTAACTTTTCGTAATAAATTTTCGAGAAAATGATGATGCAGAACTTGGTACATTTTCTTGCAAATATTTGCATTAACTATTAATTTTTTTTTTCATGTTTAAACTGATCAGCTCATTAAGCAATTAACTTACTTTATAGATTTATTGAAAACACTTGTGTCATCAGTAACTTATAGCTGTGCCAAACTATCTTAAAGTAACCATTTTCTTTATAAATGATACTACACTAATAATTCACCTACAATACAGTTATTATGGCTTTGCTTGCAAAAATTATTCTGTATTGTTTCTTAAAAAATTCACTATAAATCCATAAAAATTCAAATTTTTAATAATAAAATATTTGAGTGTTTATAATTTTTATAACATTTAAAATTATAAATGCTTGAGATGTTTAGTTTTTAAATATTCAATAGATTTGCAGATGAATAGTGACTATTTAAAGCCATCTATGTATTTATGTTAAAATAACTCTTATCAATATCATGCTTAATGTAATAAAACAAATGAAAACATCACAATTGTTATCGTTAAAAAAAGACAATTAGGCATATCAAGGATCATTAGGCAGTTTTAGCAAACAGACGAATTGAGGCTATGTCATCAGTGTCAAGTTATAAAGTGGACAAACGACAAGCGTTTAAGGTCAGGTCCGATCAAAGATATCTGTTCACTTACCTCAGCTAACACACAATCTGTGATAAGATTGACGTGCCACCACGACACCTGTTATCGCGTAAAATAAAGCTATCTAATCTATTGGGGTTGTGACCCTCCTGCGTATCGCGCGCCCTCTTCCATGCCCTTCGAACTTATTCGAGTGCCCCCCTCACGGTCTATCGATCAGACACAGCGCGTGCAGTGACATTGAATCCAGCTGACCCAGTGAGTATTCTCGAGGCTTTCTCACTTCGATCGATTATTCTCGGCTGGCTCGAGAGAGGAACGGGGGTGCAGATAAATGCGTCAAGGGGAGCAACCAACAGAGACAGAGTAAACTAGAACCAGGACGATGACAAGGACTAGTCTGTCAGCATTCTTGTAATTGTACTTCATTATCACTATCACAGTTTATCTTTGCCATTGTTCTTTGTTTTCTAACTCCAATTTACTTACATTTACAGGTCAACATGCAACAGACTTTTTAGCATTTTACGCGAACTTGATTTTATTTATTCCTTAATCACAGTTTTTAAGATCTTTCATTTTTGATTTTTATTTACAGCTTAACTGTTGATTTAATTTATATTCTTGAGAGCTGAATGAACGTTCATAAACGTCATAACTTTACAAAAAGTAAATGATATTATTTTTTATTTTATTTTATTTTAAATCTATTATGTTTTGAATACATATTTATGTTTGATTAATGGTTTTGATATATGAAAAATATATTCAAAATCCAATAAATAATAGGAAGTAGATAAATGAATAAAAATAAAGTAGAGTAAATACAATAAATTTTTGAATTCATTATAAATTTAGATTAATATTGTTTAATTTTCATGGAGCTCTTTGAGATAATTTATTATAGGAAATGTGTATTTTGTATTCCAATATTTATAAAATAATAGAACAATATCGTGATAATCATCAGATTAAAAATATTTATTTTGTCAACATTCCACATTTTCATAGTCATTTATACATTAATTAATTTGTCACTCAATCTTTTCATTATTTTACTTTAAATGCCCTATAAACATTTTAACATTAAATTCTATGTCCAACTTGAGTATTTATTTTGTTAATTAAAAAAAGAAAATTAATTAAAAATTTATTTTTTAAATTTATTTCCTAAGCGAGTGATAAATATCATCGTTCAGTCAGTCAAGTTGAATATTTAGTTTAAAAAGACTTGTTTCCTTTTAAAGCTGACAATAAATTTGTATGATTTTTCATGAGAATTATTGTTGATGACTGTGAGATTTTGATAAAGATCATTACGAGTTACACAAAAGAATCGTAAATTAGCATTAAATATCTGAATGAAGGAAAAAAGTAATGAAAATAATTGACTTGATTGGGCTATTTGTCGAATAAATAATAGTAACACTAAGACTATCTTATTCCACACAGGGAATTCTAGGAAGTGATTCAATGTTAAACAATGAAAAAGAGAGTAAAACACAAGAGAAGTAAAAGGAAGATAGTGAATCACCCCCGAGCAAAACTGCAGGGCGATTTGGACTCGCGAACATCGCGTGTCGACGAGCTAAGCTGGCGAATAGTAATAATGATAATGAGGACTTTGTTCGTTTAAAGTGCCTGGGAATGCTGTCGTCCTCCTTCACCTAGTCCTTTTCTTCAACGATGTCACGTCGTTATATCTATGATCTCGTTAATTATACCGTCTAAGGCAAATAGTAACCAGCGAGGTTTTCTCTCGTGCGACTATTTCTATACAGTCTCAAGACAAATGGCACGAACCAACTTGATACAAAATGCAGATAAGAAATACCATCATAATTAGCGCGATTATTGTTTAAAACAAAAATCTATTATTCATTCAAGTGAATGTGGGTTTAAACACACTTCGAAAATGTACTTTGTTGGCGAGGAAATTAATTCGTGGGCATAATGGCATATGTGAGGACTCAAAAATTCATTTAGTGAATTAAATAATTAATCAATTTCATTGTTAATAAAAATAAAGCTCTAAATAACAGTCACAATTAATGACTATACGATCTATTGTATTTAACAAATGTTAAATAACGTATTAAGTACAGAGTGAAATGTGAAAAATAATTGCATAGAATATTTTTTATTTCTCGAAACACGTAGAAGAGATCAATGTTTTGTCAGATGGATTTTATATTGAGTAGAAAATTTTTTATTCGTTGTCATTTAATGATAAAAGTGGAAGAAATAAAAAGATATTTCTAAATTCTACAATAATTCAGAATTATCTAGTATTTGGAGAATAATAATACAGGAATTGCTTTTATCTTCATTAATTTTTTGGAACAAATTAATAATATTATTGTCTAGATGGATAGAGAAATTTCTCTGCATCATGCTAAAAAATTCTTAATTCAATACGATTTTTATCAAATCGTGAAAAGCTTCACTATACATATCGGAATTTTCTATTTAATTCTGAACATGATTTGCTAAAATTTTATTATTTTTATTACAATTTAAATAAAATTAAACTATGTGTTAATGAATTTTCTTTTGACAAAAATCTTCTAGAAATCTATTTGGATAAATAAATCAAACATTTGAGCTTTCATTAGAGTATTGCAAATACTTTTATCAAAATCGTCATTGAAGACTAATCTACCACTCCCAGTAAGTTCGTTTATACGCGTCTTGCATCACTATGTTTCTCAATGTACTCTAAATGCAGAAGCAAGCATCCGTATTCGAGTTTGAATAATATATGAGCATTAGAATGTAAAAGAGGATCGTGTGTTTGCAATTTTTGGACCGGAAAACGATGGTAGGACAAACAGTCAAGAGAGCTCCCTGAGAAACAAAATAAAAAAGACATGAATGTAAAAAGATTCTTCATCTTTTTTTCTCTTTATCTCAGCTATTTGAAATACAATTTTCCAGTTACTAAGCGATTCCCACAGAAATGTTGCCATGTTTAGATGCTTCGTGATCTATTGAAGGATTAAATAACATCTGTTTGCCTCGTAATACTTCAATAATATTGTTTCAACGGAATAGAATAAGACGATAAATATTTTATTTAGTCGTTTAACTTTGATACAGAAATGTTGTATACTTCATAGAATCGTTTAAAGTTTATTTAATGTTCTTTGTATTATTAAATAATTCAATTCTCTCATAATAAATTAATTAATATTTTTTTAATTCAATACTAAACTAACATTAAATATGCATTTTTTCCCCATTTTTCGTTAAACCGATTCTTTTAATAATGGAGTTTGTTAAAGTGAACTAGTGAATGTATGTTTTTAATAATTAAAAAAACTCTCTAATTTATAATAAGATAAAAAAAAAATACATTGCAATTTAAGTAAATATTGTCAATGAAACAAAAATTTTACAATTAAAAAAATGGTTGATTACGCAATTTGTTCAGTGTATTTTTAACTACTCAACATTGATCTTTAGATTTGAATTATATTTTTAATTTAATATTCAATAATAATATTTTGATCCATTGTGTAACAAATAATTGGTAAAGTCAACTCAAAACTATGATAGTAAATTCATCTCAACAATATTTACTTGGACTTCAAAACTTTGTGAAACTTATTAGAGAATTAACTAATTAATAATAGTTGGCTGAAGGTGTATATCACAACAAGTATAATCTGAAAGTTTATCGATGAGAATTCATACATGACGTGACTTCCAATAACTGTCAGCAAAGAAAGTAGTAAAGGTACCGCTTGGTGCCGGCTGGTACACGCGTTTTAGGGCTTAGACTTAGATTTCGTGATATCGGTGACGAAGGAAACGTGTAATCGATCTCGATTCATTCTTCTTATACGTTCGTGAAAATAGCCAAAATCGTTTCTACTAAGATTACACTTCAGAAGACCAACGGAAAGTTGTATAACTAGTCGTAAAAGTACTTGGGTGCGGAAGGATATCTTTTCTCATTTTCTTATATTTTCCACATCTAACCATTTGAAAAGAAGATAAAATTGTCATAAAATTGAATGACATTTAAGTCTGATATTAAAGATTCAATTCACGAATAAAAAGATATTCTTCTATGAATTAATATAATAATAAAATATGTGAAATATTTTAACAATATATTTTGAAATCTTTTCGAGTAAGAAAAAAATTATAATTGAACGTACTACCAGTTTTCATATATATCACAAGTGATAAATGATCGTTCGTTGATCGATTATCGTTCAACGACTCCACTTTTGCAGAGAAAATAAAAAAGTTATCGAATAAGTATTAGAGTGTCGGTAAAATACGCGAGAGAAAAGTTCGACAGTATTGTTCGACGTAACTTGGCTCAAGTCAACTAAGAACAGATGGTTGACTACATGTGGTCCTCAACATTGATTTAATGAGTTCGAATGATCAAATTAAAAATATAAAAAATGTTATTTATTATTAAATAATAATGATAATAACAATCACATAAATTATATTTTTCTCTAGTAATATCAGTTTTATTTTCATTTGTCGCTGAAAAATTAAATTATTTCTCTTAAATCTTTATTAAATAATAAACGAAAAAATCTAAATGTAAATTCAATATCAGCAGCTGCTATATTTTCATTTCAAACATTTTTCTAACAAAAAAAAGTAATCTCCAAAAACTGTAATTTATTTAATTTATATGCACTGTACATAGACAACTAGAAATAATATCATACCCATCGCGTCCATAAGGATAAAAATACGAGAGATAATAGTATGTGTAGGCACGACATTCAGCTATCGTGCATTCTCATCTTCAGATTCCCCTAAACACTCACCACCATCAGTGAGCTCCCTCATATCATAAAGCCCAGGGTGTTCTTATAAACGCCTGTAGGAAATCCCTTGGCTTCATATTGAGCGATATTTCCCTCACTCTGGAAAACTGAAAGAAAAAAAAGATGGTGCACAGCAGCCGTTTAAGAGCTTTGCTACGGTTTTCACGAGTTATAAAACACGATTTTCCCACTTTCCCCTCTATCTTTTTACACGACAATCACATCTGGAATATAATAACAATCTCCTGCAGTCATCCATGACTGTAATTACTATCAACAAGCTGTATTTGATTGAAAAAAAAAAATATTTTAAATAAACTACATTGAAAAGCTGTACCATATGTTGTAAAAATCTACTCTCAGTGCCATCTAACGACCGCATTACTGTACTAAACTAAACAAACACACGCCGTGAAAGAAAAACAATAAAACCTTAAAAAGAATGAACGGAGATTTTTTGCTTTTTATTTTCTTCATGACAAAAAAGGAATTGATGGAAGTTCTTAGAATGAAAGTTATATCAGGATTGAAATAAATCGATACCCTCCAATTAGAAGACAAAATTAACATCATTATTGTAGACTTCTCATTAACGATAATCACTTCACTTTTCCATCAAATTATTACATTATTCCTAAGTTGTAAATAAAATGCGATGGTAATTTAATATTTGAGATAATATTTCTTGATAAGTAAATTGCATTCTCTAATGTAAACATTGGAAAAAAAAAAAAAATAATTGAAATTCTTTCTATTATCGCTTAATACCGTTATTGGTTTATTTTTCGTATTAATCATGAAATACTTTCGATTTTTCAATTTTCCTCGACTCATCTGCTTCATCAATGTTCATAAAATATTTACTTTACTCTTCAGACTTTGTATTCATAGAAAAAAAATTTTAATAAAAGTTTGAAAGAGAAAAATAAAGGTGACGAATAAATTGTACAACGAGTCTTGCAAGCTCTTGGGTGAGTTCGATTATTATTATTATTCTTCCCGTTGGTTTCAACAGCTTCTCTGTCTTTTTTTTTCTTCTTTCATCAAAGACTTTTCTACTTTGACGTAATCAAGCAAAAGAATGAAAAAATAAGAATAAAAGCTCGCAACTAGTTTCTCTGTACAAATAAGGTTTTGATGCTCTTCTAGCTTAAGATACTCGTTTCGATTTTCATCTCAGGTAAAATAAAGAACGTAAGAAAGTCTTGATCGCTGTGGCATCCGATGAAACTAAAGTTTCATTCAGGATTAAAAAAACTCCGCGGATTATGGTCAGCTAGGTTCGATTCTGTAGAAGAAACTCAAGACAGATCCTATTACTCCAACAACTTTTTAGTCGTACATTTAAGAAGAAGAAAAAAAAAAAACAAAGTGACAAAGAAAAAAGTACAGAAAATTCCTAGGATATAATAAGTTAAAAAATCTTATCAAAAGTTTTTTTACCGTCATTCCTTTTTTCTTAACAATGTCAACATTGGATCAATTTCACCTTAGAACTTCCATCACTCTTTGACCTTTGAAATAATTATTATTATTTTCCAAAAAATAATTTACGTGCCGATGGTTCACGATCAGTGATGTGAAAATACAATGATTTATTTCTTACGACGCCACTGACCTTTTAGTAATGTTGTTTCTAGAAGTTTAAAAAATTGACTGACACACTTTCTTCCTTCAGCATCCCGTCAAAGAACCACAAGAGTTACTTCTTACGCGGTAAATGTCAATTCTAAATGTCAATACTAAATTCATTGATGTTAAACCCGTGATAAAAGATAAAATTAAAAAACAATCTTAATAAAAAATTCAAAGTTGTCATGTAAATTAAATTCTCAAAGACTTCAATCAAAGAGGAGAAATTATTATTCAATACAAATTAACCTTCTAAATGATTCATCAAGTGTTCACTAAAAAATAATTTATTTGATAAATATCAAACTGAAGGAGATAAAAACTCACTATAAAACCTCTTGTCGTATAATTTACCCATTACTGACATTAATAGTGAAATTAATAATGAATGAAAAACGTAAGTTAATTAAATTACTGAATGAAGGGAAGAAAAACGTTTTGATATATTTGATGACAAAGCATTTCTCAATTTCACACTCATCCCATACAAATCAACTTCTGTATTTCCTCATCTTGGCTCTCGGCAACAGAACAGCCTCTTGACACTCGATTAACCCTCCTACTCAATCGACTAATATTTACCCTGAGCGTATACCACGTCAAGGGTCTTCCTCAGTTACTTCGTGCCTTCATTATGCAATCCTAGAGAGCTATTCTGTCTCACTTACACACCCTCATACTTGTGCCCTTAAACAACGATAAGTGTTGGTATCTACATTCAAGTATTATAGAACAAGCCTTCATCACTTGTTTTTTTTCTTTGTATTTTATGTTTTTTTTCTTCAGTCTATATACAAATCATTACCCTCCTATGATTAAATACGACCAAGTGTTGTCAGATTTTGTTATATTTTTTTTACGGATCTTTTTTTTCTACAACATTAAAGCCTATATTTTTTTAATATATTAGGTAATGTTATTTTGATGTACTATTTATTTTTAGTAGAATTAGTTAGTTGTAATAAAATGGTGTTCACATGATAGTAAATATTTTTAATAAACATTGGAAGTAATATTAATGTTTTTATAAATTACTAATTGGTCCAGGGAATGTTTATTGATAGAAACTACTTGCTGACATACATCTGTAGGTCGATATCATACTCATCCACATCAAAGGATGGTATTTCTAATACAAATCATAAATTGTCAGGTCAATACTCGGTCTCTCCCTTAAGGTTTCTCATGATATTCCTTTGATTCCTGTGGATTCTAAAGCAATTACACCCAAACCCAGCGGCAAACCGAATCTCATTAGTCTAGATCGATCAATTTCCGTTTGAGAATCCATCAATAGAATGAGAAATACATCAAGATATGTACTTAAATATATTTTTAGGACCTCGTCTACAGCCCACTCTCTTTTCGTTATTATTATTTCATCCAACTTCTCTTTCCTCAACAACTGTATGTAAGTTTAATTGAAGTCCGGTAAAAAAATTAATGAGAAAACGAGAAGAACATAAATTCATCAATATATATTATCCCACCTCAAGTGGAAAGAAAAATGGGAAATTTAAATTTAATATTAATGAAGTAGTTTAATTAGTTTTTATCGAGAAAACTTAACGAGGAAGAATAGGTAAGCAGAAAATTGCAAAGATATTATTCAAAATATACTTTTTATAAGATCACTTAATTAATTTTTAATCAATACGACATCCAATCATCTTCAAAGTTACTTCAACAGATGAGAGAAAATTAAAAAACTCTTACAGAACAATCACTTTATGAACAATGTTCATGAATGTAAAAATAATTACCTAAAAGAATGTGAAAAAGTTTTTAACTACAAGTCTAGTTGAATAACGGGCTATTTGTTATCATTATGATCGTTAATTACACTAATAATTTTCGTTGTGGCTTGACTTCAAAAGGGGCTTGAACATATGGGCATATTATATCCCTAGTAACTGTGGTAATTTATCGCTAGCTTCATCGAATTTGGCACAGCCTCTAGCTTCGACTTTTCTTACCCTCATTTACTGTTTTACTTTATGAAACATTTTGCTAAACACCATCAATTTCATCACTTGTAAACAAATTCATTATCAGCAAATATCTTGATTTACGAGTAATACATTGTTTAATTATTGTGATAATTTAATTAAAGCTTGTATATTTGTGGTTACCAAATCATTTGTATTAATTGGAAATTCTCTACTTAATTTACCTAAATTGAACTCATTTTTTCTCTTGATTTTAATTAAAACTCTTTTCAGTTTTCTTTTCTATCCAATGGATTGAATAAAATATAATGTTAAAAAGTTCTTCCGAAGCAGATTGACTTTAAATATTTAAAATTATTCAATGCATGCAACGAAATTCAAAGGTAAAAGTGTATAACGAAAATAGCAAAAATTAAGTAGTAAAAAGAGGATGATATAAATATATATTCAAGACTCACTGGAATTTAAGTAAAAGTAGCTCCATTTATCGATCAAAATAAGCGTTTCTACTTCTACTTAATGTGGTAGTTAAGAAGCTTATTTTATGATGCTCTTCATCAGTAGATGTAAGTTACATGACTGTAGACTTTTATCTCTTGCAAACTGAATCTACCTGTAACTTACAAATAAATGCACAATTAAAAGAAGCAATCTAAAAATTGTTTTTATATCTAAGACTAGGCTACTACATCTGGGATTTTTTTATTAAACTAATAACAGTTACTTTACTCAATAAAAATGGTCTACTAGGAATTTTATGCCTCCAACAAAACACTATTCTCTAAAAGATTGATCATATTTGATTCTTTGCAAGATTAATCATTTTTAAAAATCAAAAAGCACTATATTTTATTTTTTCTGATAACTGATGAAGATTTGTCTATATAATTAGAGTAAAAAGTTAGTAAAAATGAAAAATTAAGGGGACAAAAGTATTTTGGAGAGAACAAAATTTATAATTAACAATACGTTAATTGAGATGATTTAGTTAATTGGAGCTATAAAAAAATGGATTAAAGGAATTTAAATTTCCTAGATTATAATGAAATTGCTGGTTCACAAATATTATTCAGTAAGCCTGAATTATTGATCATTTAATTAAGTAGATTTGACTTTATCAACAATTAAAGCTTGAATATTTTTAATAACAAAGACATTTTTCATTATTGTTACAGTGCTGCAGGCGGTAGCATGTTGGGTGACGTCAATATTTCAGCAATTTTAGATTCATTTTCAGTTAGTTATGATAAAAGAGTAAGGCCAAATTACGGAGGTGAGTAATTAGAAGATCATTTATTCTATCCCATTACAAGAATGCCATCAACGTGTCCAATTCAGCATCACTGGAATTCTTTCCTACACTCTAAATATCGAATAACTTTCAATCAAGCTGAGAAAAAAATTTTTTCATTATAAAATAAATCAACAAAATACAATTGAAAGTGTTTCAATGATGCTTTATTTTCCCTTACATTAAGTACTTAATAATATCAATAACAACATTAATATTGCATTGAATTCAATTGCTAATATTAAAAAGAGAGTCAAAATTTAATTGAATTATTTTTAATCTGAATCAAAATTTTATAGGCATACTCAATAGTAAAGTGGTCAACCTAAAGCTGAGATGACGTCAAATAGAATAAATCCAAAATTTAATTACTCAATAAAAAAAACAATTTCAATGTCATTTGTTGATTGCGATCAAAAAGCAGACTAACCGAGATACTCTGAACTGTGATGCCATGTCGAGAATAAATAAATGATGCCAATTTCTACCGTCGCCATTCCGACATAAAGACTGTCTCTCTAGTGTCCTACTCACCGAGTTTTGAATCGTTCTGCTGCACATTATTTATTGATTCCTCTCTCCGGCGTATATAGATATATAGACAGCTTTTTTGCGATATTCTCTATATTTTATTTCTGTTCATCCGAGGTCGTAAAGCTCTCTCAACGGATCTTAAACGTTCGGATTCGGGGCAATCTTCTTTAAAACTTTACGAGACTCACAACTGGAAGAATAGATATACGAAAGAAAATAAATTTTACGAAAGGCGAAAATACAGAAATGAACAAACTACAAACGTCACTAGTATCTAAAAGAAAATCAGAAATAGTTGAAAATAATAAAAAATAGTATATGTAGAAAAAAAAACACATTCCGACGACTAAAAAGTGCCCGAGGAGATATTGCGGACGATGTTTTGTTGTGGTTTATGAACAAAATGTCCACGAATTGTCGACAATAGAGCTAGGATTGTTTTAAAATCGCCTGCAACAATAAAGTATCATTCAAAAGAAGAAAAAAAAAAAACTACTATTTTGCAATTTATTTTAAAAATTTCTTTTCCCTTATTTTTATTTACTTCTTTTTATATCATTTTTATCAGCAAGTGTCTTCCTGTGTTACAACCTCAACGGAGACGTCTTCCTGTCGGTTTCTATTGTCCAAACAGCGGAAAGAGAGGTCGATAGTGCAATCGTATCGGAATAAGGCCGTCGTGGAGATCGAAGAGACTAAAGCAATAGTCCAATTGAACGCTCGATTGTCAAGAATTTTTTTTCTTTTTTATTTTTTACATTAAAAAGAAAATAAAAAAGGACAAAAAAATATAGATATCTGTGAAATGAAAGCCGGTGTTAAATATCTCATTGATGATATTTCACTATTTACTATCGATCGTTTTTATTTTTTCTTCCAAGATGGAATGCTCTACAACCTCATGATGATGATCAACGATTTGCAATTCCATTTATTCAAATCAGACTAATTACTTCTACTCAAATTCTTATTAACTACCAAAATATTTACCCAGCTGGTCTAACTAAATCAAAACATTTCCACTTTACCATCGTTTGCATTAAATGATGGTAATTTGATTAAGAGATACTTCAATACTCACTTGAAGAGAATAAAATTAATCATTAATTGACATGTCAAGTTTTATTGAAGAAAAACTTGACAGATTACTTTTTGATACTCATTCAACTCAAATGTATGAATAGCATTCACAGTGAAATGATGTATTGTTTAAAGTACTTGAGTGATAACAAAAAAGACTACTTGCAAAAATTCATAATTATTAATCAGCTAACAATGCTATGAGAAAGTTCACGTATCATCAAGAAAAATAACAATTTTCGCAGACTACTTTGTACATATTTGTACGCTACTTGAGCATGTAAAAGTTTATTCAAAATTATGTTAATTATACAGAAAAGAGATTTTGTATTCACAAAAAAGTATTTACTAAATTTGCATTTGTCAGTAATTAACCAGTCAACTTTTTAGTTGAGCAAATGCATGAATTATGATATACAAGAGGAGTTAATCACAGCAAAGATAATTAATTTCAAAAAAGCTTTAATAATAATTAAAAAAGTACTAGAAAAGTTATGTTTTTATTAATTAAATTAACCATCATTATTTTAATTGTTTTATCTAATAATCAAATATTTATAGAATGAAATAAAGATTAATTTAATCGTTAAATTGTTTAAGATATAACATGAAAATTATTTGAACAAATTTAAACTACTGAAACATATCAGAAGTGGAAGAAGTCAATAATCAGACACTTGCTTTATTCAGATGAAGAACATTGTGTAAATAATTGTGGGAAAGTAAGCAAAAGTTTTCGAAAAGGATCATTTTCAGAACCTCACTACGCAAAGTCATTCAACTGGTCGACAGTGATTGTAGGGAAGTCAAATTTTCGGGACACCTCAGAGATCTAGGGCGGAGCTTTCAGTAAAACTCGGATCGATGTTGGGACATCGCCCTACTCGTTGCTATGGGTAACGTTAATAGCATCTCCTGGTCCTGGTCCAACCCTACAAATGTCCCGACTTGTAACTGCTACTTTATTCTTGTCTTCTCTTCCCTTCTCTGTTTTTTTTCTTTACCTTCGGTGTGTGTTGATGGTCGAAAAAAATTTTTTGTTTCAATAATTCATTTTCTTGTTTTATCAATATTCTGTTATTAAATGAAAGCAGTCTGCTTGGAAAAATGATTCAATACTCAAGTGTAAAATTGTTTTAATTAACGAAAATATTGTTTCATTGACAAATATCATTGGAAAGTTTTTAAAATATTTTTGTATGAATAATAAAACCATTGGTATTATCACAATTTTTGTTAATTGAAGTTCTTCCAAACTTTTCTGAAGAAAATGATCTCATCGTATGATAAAAAAATTTATGAAAAAGTATTTATAGTATGCTAATGAGTTGATCTTAACGAAATTGTCCATAAAATTTGAATTTCTTTTTAACAAACCTGACTTCCGACTTTTTTAAAATTTAGTTGAAAAATTCTGAAATCGAAAAAACTTTGTTGATGGTTGACTTATGAGAGTCGTTGGTGGTAGAAAATCATAGAAGTTATGATGATAAAATGATAAATGCAAATTGTGGTGAGAAAAAAAAAAGTTTTACGATACTCTAGGATGTATGAGTTGGTGAATTGAGAAATATGAGCAGGTTACCAAGAGACTAAGGACCTTCTAGATCATTGACACCTTACTCATATAAGCTAGAGGGTCCCATGATGATCGTGAAGAAAGATGAGAGGCTGTAATTTCCCTGAGCATCGATCAATTTTCTATGAAAAGTCCTCTCGACCCAGATACATACTATAAAATTTTGAAAAATCACGATCTCCATTTCTAGTCACCATTTTTCCCTGTTACTTTGACTTTCGAATTCAATCGTAAATTTTCCGTTTTCTGGTCACGATCACCAAAGAATGATGATTACGACGAGTCGCCCCTTTACTCTTTTTTTTTTTTTATTTCATTTTTTTTTTCTTTTCTTTATAGGACTTTTTTTTACTTCCCATCCTCAGATTTTGTTATCGTTCTCTCTTTCAAATATCATTCTTTAGAACGTGACTCTTGCGACGGATTTTAGAAGTCAATCTAAGGATAAAGGATATTTTCTATAGCAACATTACTGTCATTCTTAAAAGGACTCAATGCTGGAAACGGAGGTCAAAAGTCTAATTTTGAACAAATAGCCAATCCTGATGAAGTGAATTACATTAAAGTAGATGAATTAACGAAACGAAATTCATGTAGAATTTGTTTAATGAAAATTTAAGTAAAAAGGTCACAGAGTAAGTGAACTATTTAAATTCAAGTGAATTTAATAGTAACCGATAAATAAAATACGTTTTTCTTTCTACCAACAGAATTTATTTTCAACAAAAAAAGAACCATCTAGAAAATTAATTGAATTAAAAAAAAAAGAAAGTAAATAAGAAGCCCATGAATCAATATAAATACTGTAGTATGCAAAAAGAGGAATAAAAAAATTTTCATGCAAAATTAACCGAATACTTCAACAAGTAACAAACCATTGGGTACATTATTCAGTAATTGAAGATTTTAATCAGCTTAAAACATCAGAAAATAAAAAAAAAACCATTCACATTGATTCCATAAACTGTATTTTTCCTCAGTTCTCTTCTTCATTAGAAAATTATCGTCAGAATTTTCTTGACTTGTCATCTTTAATTCTGAAGATACTTATAAAAGGCACACTTGACTTTCAATATTCTGTTTGATTAATTCGTTTTTTCCCATTCTTTTTTCATCGTCACTAGATCACAAAGTATAAAATCCAACAGAAAACGTGTAGAATTTCATGAGGACTATAATAAACATTGAATTCAGAGGATAAAAAAGCTAGAAAAGACGACTTGATGATTCAAATAAATTGACGCATACGTAATATGTATGTAGATATATTGGCGCATCAGAAGATTCGATAGCGTATAAACTTCAATACATGAATAAATAGCACAAGATCGAAACTTTCAATCTATACTACAACTCGAGTAGACGAATATTATTGCGATACTGAAGAGTAAAACGGTATTCCTTCATCTATTTTATTCAGTAAAAATTCCCTTCTTCAAATAAAAAATTTAATCAAATAATATTTACTAGGAAATGAGTTTATATGATTTATGTACTCATAAAACTTACATTTTAAAATAAATTCCAGCTTTAAATGTACTCCAAATGAAACAAAAATTCTCTCAATTTTATTGAATTAGAAAGGAATCTTTTAATTTAGTGCAAATGTATATTTTTCATATCATAAAAATAATAAATTAATCCTGGATAATATAAACTAATGTATCTTTCTCTCATGAAAAAAAATTAGTAGCTTAATTTTATAAGATCTTTCCATGTCATTGTACTCTTTACTGACATCTTTTTCATAAAGTAGATATTGTTGTTTATTGTTTTAAATTTACTCTACACAACTAGCCTGTTTTATTAAAATATACTGAGTTCAAGTTTATACCTCAGTCAATAACATAGACATTACATTTTTTAATGAAAAAAAAGTTATACAGGTACCCTCAGTATTTTTTTTTGAATTCACAGAGATTGATCAATTGTACTTTACAAAGAAGTAAAAAATAGTTCATTGTTGAAAAAATTCTTTGAATGTTTCTAATGGATTCATAAAACATTTGTGAAGAAAGAAAAAAAAATGGTTGAAAGAAGGTCAGATGTATAAATAATCACATAAAAATTATTTATATCCATTACTAAAATAAATGAGGACAAGAAATGGATATTAATAAAAGAAAAATGAAAAAAATTAAGCATGGTTTAAGTTGATTAGACAAATGATGAATCAATTAAAATTTAAATCTATTGGTATGTTTCAATAACACAAAGGACAAATGGTAAACAGTGGGCAAAAATTAATCATTAACTAACATGCAGTTGCTACAAATATCAATCAGACTACAATGACTATACTGAACGCAGAAGCATATCACCACTCATCCGTTATAACCATACCAGAAGTACTGTAGACTCGCAATATCATGAAATACGAGTCCTCCGGGGAACATTTGTCATGTATAGGTTGAAGGATCGTGGACAAACGAGGAGGGAAAAGGGAAATGTATTGCTCCATAGTGAGAACGTAAAGGTGTTAAAAGAGATGTTGTTTATGGTAAAAAGTTTGTCTACTCTCATATGCGTTCTTCACTATAACTTGCGTGTGTTTATGCTCTTCTTTTGAGTTCCACATCCCAATAAATCATCGACGACGATTGATGTGATAAGAAATAAAAAAATATTTTAGGGGCAAAGATATAAATCGAGCAAGTTTGGAAATAATTATTCTCTTCAATCAAACTGAATAAAAATAAATTAGTGATGACATTTTGGAGAATAAGAATATATGACAAGAAGAAACAATAACTCCGATGATAAATATTGAATAAATTTCCTTGTGAAAACACTATTCTTTTTCATCAATGATTTTTACTCTATATTCCATCTTATATTAGATTTATTTTATTTTTAAAAATAAAACATCAATAGTAATGCGACTCATTAACTTTAATGAAAATGGAAGCAGAAAAAAAACTATTTTCCTATTTCAATATTTATAAAATTAATAGAAAACTTTTTTCAAAATAAAGCTATACTTAAGTTGAAATAAATGGTTTTTATTAGTATTATAAAAAATATTTTTTATTAATGAACCTAAATTTTTTTCTTGAGAGACAGTGACTGGTAATCACAAAGATATCTCGGTATGTCTATTTGATACTAATCGAAATTTTCAAACGCATACTCACAAATGATTATAACAATATTTAATATTCATTAAATATCACTAATTATTAAAAGCCGTCTCATATTATTGCTAGTAGAATTAATATGTACAATGTTACTTATTATACCAACTGACAGACTATTTCATACGACGAAATAGAAAACTCATTATCATTTTGATAGATTTATCGGGATGATTTTGAAATAAACTAGGTTAATCCATCATACATACAGATAAGTAAATTAATTTCAAATTCATTACACATTGTATAACTCACAATATTGTAAATGAATATCATATCTAACTACTAAACAATCATATCAGTTTCTATGAATAATTAGAACTAAAAAAAGAAAGAAATAAAAATTGATCAAAGATCAATGAATAAATAATGTTAAAAATAATAAATTAAATTGTAGCCCATTGTGCTTAGTTTTTCGGCCAGTACGGCCGACTCAGTTTTACTAACGTTCATTTCAGGTCCTCCTGTCGAGGTGGGCGTCACGATGTACGTCTTGAGTATCAGCTCGCTATCAGAAGTCAAAATGGTACTACCTTAGGTCTTTAACAACTTTTCAAAAGCTGAATCAATCACACTTCCTTCACTTAATTATTGACAAAAAAAAAAAAAAAATAAACAACTCAATCTAGTCGTATTCAACTCTTGTTTAATTCCAAAAAAGAAATCATAGAACCGCATAAATCATTTTAAAATTAACTGTTATCGAACAACCATTATTCACGTACGTCAAATCCTTTTTTTCCATAGTTTTGTGAATAACCACGTGGATCTAATGGATATCATGCAAAACTTTAGAACCAATGTTTTCAGATGATATTTCATACAAAGTATTAATCACTGGTGATTAATGGCTCTCAAACCAGCGATAAAAAAAATCTTTTATCCATGTATTGACGTGTCGATGAGTACAGAGTCATAGGAGCGATTTCTACACGCAGTTATAGAAAGTTAATTACATCAAGAACATTTGCGATTGGAAACGTTTGAAAAGAAACATTTGTCAATGTTGAAACAATACAATCGAGTGTAGGTTTTATTGTCGCTTATTGGTTACTACCAATTAAGACAGAAATAAAGGGTTGAATTTACCCTTGAATCTAATACTAGATACAGTTTAATTGAAAGAACTTACTCTAGAGAATGCTATAAAAGAAGAAAAGTTGTAGAAGAAGAAAATCAAGTGTCCGTTGACAAAATTAGTTCCATCGCTCCTTTGACTCTCTTGAATCGTCAAGATCGTTGATCTTAATTCGATATCCTACTACTACTCAATTCGATTTTACCATTTCGACACACTCCATGACCTTTAGAACCACGTGTGTCATTCTAAGTAATTTAAACCCCTTGAATTACGTCACTTTGTTTATTAGATCAAGGCAATAAAAGTTCGTATTGGAGTATTACACAGTGAAAAGAGTTGGGGGATTAAAAATATATTTGATAGATAATAAAAAATTTTATTAATATCAATAATAATTTAATTATCTCATTATGAACATTGGAGTAAATAATTTAAAATATTTATTCAAATAAAAAATATTCATCATTTCACTTTGGAAGCTATGTTTTAATTTAATTATAAATATAATTAATGAGATAAATTAAAGATAAATGAATAATGATAATATTTTGTTGATAATTCGAAATGAAAAGTATTAAATGTAAAAACTAACTTTTTAACTGTGTAATAAATGCTCTAACGAAAATCGGATCAAAATAAATATCTTTAGATGACACATACACAATCGCACTGTGGAATAAAATCAATATTACGTAGAAAGTATAATAACGTATTATTTTTTGGTGTAATTTTTTCAAATAATAATATATTATGTATCGCACCAAACTTTACAATTTCACTTAAAATATTGTTACATATAAATATATCTTCTAAATTTTCACATCTTATTTGTGGTGCGAATCTATTTAGTAAATTAGAAAAGTGTATGTCGTTTAGACGCCGGCATGCAAATTTTAATTAAAAATTTTATTACAATCAGAATTTATTTATAAATTCATACAGTTATTATCTCACCATTATATATATATATATATTTATAGTAATTGAATAATTTCTTTTCTCTTCAATCAATCAATTATTCTCTTATTCAATTAAAATTATGTAAATAGTTTAATTTTTTATTTCAATGTAATAATTTTATCACGATGTCAATTTATCAACAAATATTTTTCTCCTAGCACTTTTATTATTCCTTAAAAATCCTAATATTTTTTATTAACAATTAACCACTCACAAGTGCTGATTGCGGACTCGCTTATTCGTCATAGAAATAAAGAAAAAAATGATAGGCGATTAGCGTTAATTAGTTTCTTTCGTACCGTAATATATATATATATATATATATATATATATATTATTTTTTTATGACTTTAGATTTATAAATATTTTACAAAAATATATGTCTCGAACGCAAACAAATTGAAGTCATTAAGATAAACGAAAAAAAAATTCCTCCTTGTAATGAATAAGTTAATGAAGCAATTTTGAAACAAAAGTAAACCATTTTTGCAACAAGTTCACTTATTATGTATGCATTAGTAAAATTAGAAGTTACAGCATTTATCACATTTTAGATAATGTCTCTATTTTTTGCGTTTTTCCCTCATGACAACGCTCTAGATTCGTTGATGTTGAGAGAAGAACCTTGGCGAATTGTGCTCGTGACATATATATATTTATATATGTATCTACTTTATACATACATATATACATATAAATACATATATATAGAGGTAACATGCCATCCCATTAGACGCTAGCTGTTATGCCGCGGCTGCTGAGATGAGCTGCCCGCTGCCAGCACTGATAATCTCTCCGGCCCTTGCGCGTTTTTATGCGTCACAAAAATATACTCATACTCACTCGAATGTCGAGCATATTCTGAAGAAAAAAAATAATAAAAGAGTAGAGAGCGGACGCGAGAGATAAAAAAAAAATATATGAGTATAATACCTGACCTCTCAAATGAGATGGTCTGGAAGACAAGACTAAGTTGACAAACTTGCAACCAGGTCTTTCATACTGTTTCCCTCCCGTGACATAACCTCACAATTAATTGGTACTCTCCATAACCCCCTCATTGCAATAAACCCGAAAAAATTATCTTTAAATTAGTTCCAATATTAGAATAAGTTAACCAAATTTTTTTAATTATCTTCTAGCTTGGATAACTAAAGATTTCATTGATTTGGTTCCGTGCAGGGTGTGCGAGAAATCTCTCCATGCAACGTTTTTTTTTTTTCAGAGGGTTTCAATTTCTCCCAACTGATTGTTCCAAGTCTACTGTAAAGATAAAAATAAATTGCAATTTTTTTTTTATCTCAATTTCACTTGAGAAACTTAAATTTAAAAATAACACATGACTTGTAACAATCAATGGATACTGACAATGATAAACCAAAAATAATTATCTGATTAAGTAGCTAAAAAAGGACAAATGAAGGCAGCAAGGCGTTTGGTATTTTTGTTGATTACAGGTCCACCCGTAGAAGTTGGCGTCACGATGTATGTCCTCAGCATCAGTTCAGTGTCGGAGGTTTTGATGGTACAGTGTCCCTTAATCGTAAAATTCACGTTGACTGAATCGCTCTTTCTATTCCCAAAGTTTCCTTTCTCTTTTTATCTTCTATTCCTTTTACACTTTTCATGTCACCATTCCACTTTCTTTCTCACTACTTTCCTATTTCAGTCGTTTGTAGGCATCTCATCCACCCATTTACTCTATCTGACATCAACTGACATCTCCTCATCTTCCACACACATATCACCCTACTTCGTTCCCTTTTTCCTTTTTTATTAGTTTCCAAAGAAAGTACGATCTTGACTGACGTTGATGCCTCTTGAAATCTTTGCTACATCAAAGAAATCAATTCTTTCATAATCGTATATGATTTCCAAACTTGATCGTAACAATCTGTTATTAAACAAACCCTCGACTAACTTCTTCTTCTTCTAGCAATATCCCATTTTCTCGAGCTTCCACTTCCGTTATCATGCTGCAAACTTTCTAATGGCGGAAGTCGAAACGGAATTTTCACAAAATTTATTGCCAGACTTCTTTCAAGTATATATTCATGTCTACTACTGCTATATTTTTCATTTAAGCTTTATTTAATTGACCTATATTGATGTCCAAACTAGCCTGACCAATTGATGTTATCCTACCAACCCCAACTTGTAATTATCCTTACTTCCTTAATCACTTTGTCTGGTCTTTCATGACTACTACATTTTTTCCCTATCAAAGGAACTGAGTTATACATTTTATCCATTTTCTGCTCTAATTCCTCCTGTCTGATCGCTCACAATTCGTCTATTAATTGGCATCAACATCCACCCGATCGTACTTATTCTTCAAGGTATCATTATCTTTCCGAATCCTTCCATTTATTTTTTTTTATCCATTTCAATTTGTCTCATCTCATTTTTTATTATTCAAATAATTCCTTTGAACAGAATAGGAATTTTTTAATCAGCCATTTAATTACTTTCCACTTTCCTTCATATCAAAATTTCAATTTCCTCTATTTCCAAAAAAAAAAAGAAACCTTTGAGTTAACGAGCAAGCTTCAATTATGACTGGGTTTTATTTAAATATTGATTTTCTTGCATTGATATAATTGTAACGTGATATTGTGAATGTCTATGTATTTTTTGTGTTTTTTTTTTCTGTAATGTTGATGCTTGCTCGTGACTAATTAAATACAAACAACAAAATTGTGTGAGCAGAAATGTAAAAAAAAAAAAAAACTAAAAATTGATACTAGCAAGATTTTTAGCTCTACACAGCTGTTTGGTTGGCTGAACTGTTACAAGGGAACCTTGATACGTTCCACAGTCTTCGCAAGATTATTATCTCGTATATATCTTCATTGTAATTGAATCTTTTTATATAATTGCGGTGTGTTATATTGCATGGCCCAACCCGCGAAGCTCGAGTTGCTAAAGCATCAGTTAAGTTTCCAATAATCTCATCTTTGTAATCGCCCATTAATCAGCTTATTACTTTCAAAGTAGCTTTGGGTTCCAAGAATTACTTGGTTCAAACAGTCTTCGAATTTTCTTAATTAATTCTCCGACTCTTAATGATGATTTATCATTACTTGAATGTTCTTGAGTACATTATTATCGCCTCAAGGATTCATTTCCATTTTTTATTAACTCTTTCGAGGTATTTTTTTTAATGTGAGTAGTTGGTTCTTTTTTAAATGGATAGTGAGTGAGCATAAAGAGTGTGTAGTGTTTACATCACAGATTTTACAATGATTTTAATGCTTGCTTAACCATTTGGATTTGTGTATTTTAGCTTTGATTGTGATTGCAACAATAATCATTTATTCTTTTGTTTTTCAATCATCAATTTAACTACTTCTATTGGAAGTTTTTTTCAATCATTGCAAAAGATATATTAATTATTTTTATTTTTATGAAAGAATTGAAAATTTATATTAAACCAAAAAAAAAAAAAAATGTCAATAAATAATTAAAAGATTGATTGTTTGATTTATCAATTTCCTTTGTAATTAATTTTTTATTTAAATTTATTTTTTATTGTCGATAAGATAAATGCAATTAATTTATATCGAAAAAAAAATAAATAATGTAAAAAATTGAACAAGTTCAGAATCTTAATGAAAAAATCTAAAGTTTAATAATTCCAAAATTCGTGAATACACTGGTATATAAATATACTAGAGAGCTGAAAGAGTTAAATTGCAATTTACATTATTCAACTAGCTAACGAATCTCTTGAAGCTCACTCATAATGAATTTCTATTTACCAAATGACTTTAAAGTGAATCAAAAGCACTGGCTCGCTCTTCTTCTTCTCACTAATCAATAAACTTCAGTTGTTAAACATTGCACAATCGATTAAAATTGAATAAATCCCTTGGTCGCAGTCTATTGACTCTTGAGTAAAATAGAGAAACTTGGAGGCTTCTTGATGGTAAAGTCTTGAAGCTTCTATCGAAATCGATGAGGATAGAAATAAGAGAACATGAACACAAAACGCTTTGTGACGCCGAAGAGAATGCATTCTTGTAGAAAGAGGAGACGCTAAAATCTTGGAACTCATGGCACTTCGATCGACGCTTTAAGGCGTCTTTTGCGCACCATTCTAACGAGCCAAACCTCTAATGGAAAACCGTTACGTTGGCTTGGACCGGAAGTCGGAGATAATTTCTCGGGCTTGGCACTCGCTTCAAATTTCATTATTGCAGTCTAACTCTCTTCCCATGGACTTCTTTAGTTTCCAATGACCCCTCGGGTGCTTTTTCATTACATATGCACATCTTCATTCTAAATATATAGCTTACTAATTTCCTTTTGTCTCGTATAGAGAAATTTCTACATTTCTCAACGGAAAACCAATAAAGGTACTCCTTGGATTTATTAACCACACGTCTGAAATGTGACAATTGACATTCGATGACTTACTCGAGCTTCGCAGGCCACGTAAAAATATATTTAATTATTATTATGTATAACATCATTATTTTTATTTTTTTATTTAGACTTGGTATTATAATATTGTGTATTTATTATTAATAATTCCTGTAGCATTCGACTGATACTCCGGTTTGTACATTCAGATTCAAAGAATCGCTTTTGATTAATTAAGATAAATACTTTGATAAAGAATCATGTTTTATTAAATTTATTTTCCCGTATTTTTTTTTTTTTTTTTTTATTATTTAAGTTGTAGTTGTTGTTTTTTAACTTAAGCAGTCTTTCAGAATAGGATTAAAGGTTCTGGTTGGTGGATAAATCCGACAAATCGATTGGATTCTATTTCACGCAAGTGAAATAACATGACAAAAAAAGCAAAATAAAATGAAAAAAAGTTAAATGAATGTAGGAGAAAGAGAGAAACCTCGAGAGGTGTTTCGAGGGGCTTATCTTGGTGGTCACAAACAACGAGGACGTTTGGAACTGAATGTACGAGACTGGACCCCAGGTGTTGAGCCCTGTGCGGAAACCAAATCAAATCGACACTGTCACCTGGAACGTGACTCGCGATTTCTCTTGTTCTCCAACTTTATTGGATCCTTTTCCTCTACTAATCCTATATAAATTCTTGCTACGTTGAAATTTATCCCACAGTTTGTTCGGCTCAAAATTGTTACGCCATTGATTCACATGTATTTATATCTATATTCTCTTCACTCGCATGTTAATATCCAACAAAAATGTGTTAATTTCAAAAATGTTAATACATATTTTTTTTATGTTAATACTCATTATTTTGTTGGATGTTAACATTTTTGTGAAGAAGAATTGATACAAAATTGCGTCCGATACACGAGGACCCGGAGGATCGCAAGGCAGCCACGTTAAAATTCATTTAATAAAAAAATAATGATTAAAACTCGAAAAGTGACTCGGGCAACGGAAATAAATAAACATTATCGACATGCTACAAAAGTCGAGATGCTAAGAAATAATATTGTCAGTGTGTGCAGTGCGCTTCTAGTCGCCGCCGCGTCATGTGTATGCTTTCATCTCTTGCATAAATTACATCATGTTTGTAATTATATACGTTTTAAACATTTTTCAAGTTATATGAATGTGTAATATATTTATTACCAAAAAAAAAATGTTCGGTATAGAATATTTCATCATATAAAAAATTCTCATAATTAATATGTATTGAGTAACTATCCATTATGAAGTTAAATTATTTATGAAAGAAAAAAATTGTCCGAACATTTTTTCGACAACAAAAAATTCTAAAGCTGGTAATACAGCTTGTAAATTTATTAAACATTACACTGGCTTTTATGCTTATGCCTGTGTGCTTCTATTTACGCCTCACCGTATCCCTTATGTATAAAAAGTAATTAATTATTATTATGACCATAATTAGTGTAAAAAAATTAGTTTGAACAATTATTTAATTTAGAAATTCTTTTTCACTTATCCGGCATGATACTATATCTATTTATTCTCATATACTTACTATCAGAATAATAAATAAAAAGTTTGTCTTTTATATAAAATTTATGAGAACAGAATTAACAAAATTTATTTGATTTATTTGATATTTATTCTAAAGAATCGATAAAGTTTTTTTTTCTAATGGAGATGATGAGAATTTCTCCATTCTTTTAAGCTTTACTTGGGTTTTATCTTACTCTAGACTCATGTCTGACCTCACACACAGATTCAATCACAACACGAAAATATATAACCACATCTATACATTGCCCTCAACACCCTTCAAATCCTTCATGACCCTTGTCAAGGCTTTTTGCGTATTTACAGCGCATTAGTCCTGTGGGACTTTTTTACCATTTACGGTTTATATCTTTTCAAGAGAGATTATCTTGGATACACGCTTCTTAAAATACATCTAACTTTAGGGATACTATGGTTTTTTTCTCGCTAATATACCTTATCATCATTCTTCTACAATAATGACGAGAGATAAGTTAAATCTTTTCATACTTTTATAAAACTGTTTTTCGTACAAACGAATAATGTTAGTGAAACTTTCCATCTAATCTTAACAAAAAATTTCATTAGAATCAATTTAAAATCAAAGTCATATCAATAATTTTTTACAAAAACTCTTCCTTCAATAATTTTTATTTAAAAACAAAAAAAAATAATAAGATTTATCAGGAAAATTAATCGAAGTTTTTTCTTCATACGATTTCCTAGATTTATCTCATTCTTTTTCTTCTCTTTTAAGACTGATGATACAAATCATCTAACATACAAAAATCAATTTATCTTTTCTATTTAATTAAAGAAAAAAATATTGTCATTGAATAAAAAATCATTCTTTCACCAATGAATATTTTGTTTACTCCATGTGATGAATAAAAAAAAAATTGTCATATAAATACCGTTGAAATTTAGCTCCATCAGCCTATAGATCACGGACGAGAAAAAAATTCTGACCAAAGCTAAAAATTTATTGGATCATTTGAAATATATTGGAAACATTTTTCATAGTTGAAGATGAAGCTTAATATAAAACGTGCTTTTTTGATCGTTATCTCTCTGACGTCAGGAGGCACGCCTAGATATGGTAATATACTTCCCCCTCTTCTCAGTGAGCTTAGCATGAGAAGGAGCGAATACAAAGCTCGGTGGCTGCGTTTCCTTCACCGCCCAAGAGAGTGCTCGAGATCTCCCGGGGGTTTGTAGTCATGAGACACGATAGGGCCGCAGTGCGCCTGGAGATTCGCCAAACGAGCTTCCCGCGGCAAACCGGATCACTGAAACCAGCATCCGAAACCGCCTGACAAACGTCTCTTGGTCCAAGAATTATCGCGGACACGCTTCGAGCAAACAGCATCCCCATGAGAGGATTCAAGAGCATCACTTCATTTCCACCCGTGAGACATTTCTCTACATAGATACTTCATACCAACTATCAGTTCCTTCTTGACTTTTATCCAAACTTTTGGCCAACTCAAACGTTCTTAAAACGCGGACAAACATCTTCGAAATCTCATTTTTTTCATTTTTACGACCAACTGCAGTCAAGGGACATACGGAGAGTAAGTTGAGAGACGATTACTTGCAGCCAGGTTTAAATAGCCATACCGTTACTGAGAGTGGATGGCAGGTGCAGTTGGCTACTTTATATCCCATCCACTCACTCTTAACCCTCTTCACAAGGATAACGTAAATTCTATAATCGGTTCTATATATTTTTTGTTGATAGTATACATTTTTTTCTCTCTTCTTTTAAACTTATTTTAGGATGATCATAAAATTTTTAAAGGCAATCATAAACTTGTGATAAATTAAATTTTAAATAAAAATATCTAATTAATTAAATTTGATTTTTCAGATAAAACTTTGTGATAACAGTGATTTTTGGGGAAATAAAACTCCAGGAATGTTTAAAAGTCATTAGTATGCTAATAAATTAATTTTTTTTTTTTTTGAACAAAAGAAATCATTGCTACTATTTAAAAATAATTGGATCAATTAAAATCACTGAAAGATATTTGCATAAATATCTACAACTTTAATTAGTTAAAAATTTTAACAAACATCGTTTAAAATAGATTTGTTAGTAGTGTATAACCTTTTTTTTTTTAAATAAATTGAAAATTTTCAAAATCTCATCAACTTTAAGAGGCTTTAGGGTATATCAGTCTTTGAGACCTTTTATAAAGTCAACATATGTTTACAATAACTAAACCTCACTTGTTTTTTTATTTCTTTCCTTTTACAATCGTTAATTTCTATTTCGTCGCTTTCGCGGTTGATCGTTCTCATCCTTACTTCGAAAATTCCCAAAATGTTTTCCAAGAACAAAGCTCTACTTACTCTAACACGATATCAAATATCCTTTCTCTATCGGAAATTCACCCTCTCCATTAGCCCCTATAGGCAAACCACGACTTTAGATAGTTATGCCAAATTTACCTCAAACAAAGATGAATGCGACATTCAAACCGCCTCTCTCTGGCTCTTTGTTCTTTGTCGATTTCAACTATTCTCTCTGTCTTTGTAACTGAAATACTTCTACGTTCACAACTTTCTAAATTAAAAATCTAACTTGAAGACTTTTTTATTTTAAAACTTGAAATATTCAGATCTTTAGAGTAACAAATACTACGATAAATTTCAAAGTTGAAAAAAATGTTTTCTATTGAATCAAAGGCATCAGGAAAATGTTTTTAAAGTTTTAGTTGTTATCGATTCCAATTTTATATTATGTGATTATATGTATTAATCAATTTTCCAATTTAATTATCATTCGAATAATTTGAAAAAGTATTGATAAACACTTTTTGAATAATTAAATTAAAAAAATTGCAATACCATAATATAGATATTTCGTACATTTTTAGAGCTGAATGATTTAATGAATACTTGAGTTATTTTCGTCCAAGTTAACATAGTTTTAAAAAATTCAGATCTTTAAAAATTTATGTTAAAAAGCCAGTAATATATCAGAAAATGAAACTCGTAAAACTTTAATTAATGAAAGTATGAAAGTAAAAAATCAAAAAAGTTGCTAAGAATTTTTTTTTGTTACTTAACTTTTAAAAATTTTAACACTCCTCAAAAATGTTTTTTGCAAAATACATCACTATGTTTCCGGTAAAATTCAATTTATACTTTTTATGGTTAACTTTTTAACTAGAACGGTATTAAGAATCCATATTTTAAAGTCACCTGGTGGCTTTTTAAAAATTTATAAAACTGAAAAACAATAAAAAAAAAAAAAATGTCTAAGTACTTTAAGTATAAAAGCATATAAGAAGGTAACCATACAAGTTCCATTAAGCTCTTCACTGCTAACTCCATTGACCTATTAAAGGACCATAGTGAAAAAGATTCTTCTGAACGGAATTATATTCCCAAAGCGATCAAACTTAGCTTTTATAACTTAAAAATCGAAATATACTTCTCTGTACTTTTTTTCTCTTCAAAAGAATTTATAAAAGTTTCTATAAATAAACAGAACAATAAATTTAATTAACCACTTATTATAATTCCTACTTATTCTTTTCTTCCATCTTTTTCAATTTTATGATTGACTCTAAGTACTTCTAATTATTTTTATTGAATAAACTTTAATAAATGATCATCAAAACAACAAGTTGAAGAATTCTTCAGACTTTGTTTAATAAACCAACTTTTATCAATCAATCAATTGTTATCAGAAAAAGTAATGTCAACTGTGAAATAACAAGAAATAATAGTTGAATTTTATTATAAGAATACAATTATTTCAATTTCTCAGTTGTAATAAATCGAAATTGCTCTCTTAATTTTCCAAGCTTCAAGTTAAAATACAGTAAAAACTCTGTCACAAGCAAACGTAAAAGAAGAAATTTAATAAAAAGAAAAAAATAAAAAAATAAGGATGCGAAAGACATCCACAAAATATATTATTGAAGTTGAACTAACAGAGAGAAGTTTAAAACACTTTGCCAAGAAAGACATCCACAAATGCCTTTGTAGCTGTCTCCTTGATAAGGCAACTTCTTTCTTTCTTTATTTTTATTCAGAATTTCTCCAAGTCAAACTGCTTAACTTTAAATAAATTCAATTAGATACTTTTAATATCCATAGAATAAACAATGCGATTTTATAAATAATACTTATTTAAATTCCAATAACACAAAACACTTCATCAACACATAATTACATTTAATGTGAATAAAATATGGACTAAAAAGAGTAACTTGTCTTCTAATAAAATAATTACAGAATAAAAAATTAATTTATCTGAAAAGATAATAGTGAAATCATTATATGGATGATTTATTATTAAAGAAATAATAATGATGTAATAAATATTTTATGCTAAAAATTTTAGTTTGTCATCAAATTGATGATATAAACATCAGAAAACTTTCATATTATTATTGCTAAAATAAAAATTTTTTTAATGCAAGGACAAGATAAAAGTTTTATTAGCATATTTTTCCATATTTTATTCAAAATTGTAAGGTTTAAAGTTTAAAGTAAAGCTTTTTATATGTAATATATTATTCAGAGCGTAAAATTGCAAAAAATTCTCTTAATTGAAAAGCATAATTTTTAATCTAAATAGCAATAAAAGAAATGTTTCACTTATTAAAAATTGATTACAAAAAATTTAAGCCAAAAAAAAAAAAAAATAGATTCTACTTTAAATTTAAAAAAAAAACTTATGTAATAAAAACTACCATTTCTCTGAGTATAAAAAGGTGAAGATAAATATGGTAAAATAAGAACCAAACGATAAGATTTTTCAACGTTCGAAAAGTTAAAAAGCCCAGTAGTTCTATGAATAAAACCCTGGATTTTATAACGGAAAAGAAGTAAGGTATGCGGTGAGGGAGAAATTGAAAAATGCATAAGAATTGCAGTATACTCAAGCAACTGTGTACCCATCATATGTATACATATATATGTGTTATGTGTACGAAGTATATATATATATATATATATATATATATATATATATATATATATAGACTTACATTGTGATATGTACTCACCGGTATGCACGCATGTTAGTGCATGCAGCATGAATATTTTGTTAACTACTCTAGTACATTTTCTTCCTCAGTCCAGAGAATATAATATAATATCTCTTAGCCAAGTGTACATACATCTTGTTTTTGTACTACTTCTATTATATATACTTTCTCTTAATCTACTTTATACCTTACCCATTTCCTTTACTTACGAATCCATTTCTTTCATCAAAATAAAGTATAATCATTTAATGTCACTTAAATAATTACACAATTATTTTGAAAAATTCTTTCCAATTTATTCTACTTAAATTTAATTTTTAAATAAAATAAATAACTTTAGATGGTAGTTGTACACTTTGTGACATAAAATAGAAGAAATTATTTATGAAAATCTCATCAAAACTCGATTAAGTAAGAAAAAAAAAACTTTTAGGTAATAATGCAAAAAATTTCTTCCCATTCGAATCAACTCCGAGATTCTTAAGACGTTTAACTGATTTCACGTTAATCGAACCAAGCCTTTCAAGTGTTTGATGAAGAAAAAGCAAGAAACTAAAAGGTCTCATTTAAAACAAACCGGTAACTTCTTTCATTACTTCTTATCTATCTAAGAACAAAAAACTCAAAGAAAACGAATTACAAAATGTGCAAAACTCTTTCTCTCTTACCAGAGCGTTAGTTAACTAACTCACAAAGTCTAGATATAAAAGTATTCATGCCTTTTCTTGATATCTCAAACGACAATGAACTTAAAAAGTATCTTAATTACCGAAAGATCACATCATAAATAGTCAATAAAATTCGCAATTGTCCATTTTTATGGCCTCAGGTGGTTTAACAGTTATAGTGATCATAAACTGCTTGTTGGTTAGATATTTACTTGTGATATTTTATGATCATTATTTGAATTGAATAGATCCATCATAAAGTTTATGTTCCATTGTGCACAATTGCCATCTATGTAGTATAGTATATACTCTTCCCTATTTCTATTAAAACTTAATGTAATTCGAGGTAACTAAATCCCGGGTTATTTTTTTGTATTTCATTTCGAAAATTCATCACATTTCCTCTGTATGTATTATTTTAGTTCATCTAAACGAAGTGGTCGCTGAAATTAGATTTCCAATCTGTAGTTAATTACCCCAATTACTTATGGATGCAATTACAGAACATGCATGTATTTATTGTTGATCAAACAAATTCTATCATTATTTACTAATGAAATAAAACGTTAATATTATTACTATAAATTAATAAAAAATAAAAGATAAATGTAAAAATAATTTTGAAATCACGACAGCTTCGTTTCTGAACTTGATAAATGTTAAAGAATGTTGAAGAAGATTGAATAAGAAAAAAAGTTAATTTTTTCAATTAAAGCTTGAACAGTAAACTAAATAATGAAAATTCTTGTAAATGAAAGTTTTCTTGATATTCATTTAAACTATCTTCAGCGTTCATTTTCATTGCTCAACTCAATTTCCAAGTTGAGAAATGAAATTACCAGTTACAAACTTACACTGACTATATTCTCTGTCTCGTCATCGTATCTAGGACTTTACGCTGGATTTCTACTTCCGGCAATTTTGGACTGACCCCCGACTTGCATTTAAACAAAGGCCAGGAGTCGAGACGTTAAGTGTCGGCTCTGAGTTCATCAAAAATATTTGGGTGCCAGATACATTTTTTGTCAACGAAAAACAGTCCTACTTTCACATTGCCACCACCAGCAACGAGTTCATTCGAATACATCATTCAGGCAGCATAACACGGAGTATAAGGTGAGTTTGTCATTAATAAATAATTATTTCAACCAATTTTTTTACCCATCAACTTTAAATAAAACTCAATCTTTAACATGAAATTCTATGTAATTACAAGTATAAAAGTCGACCAGAACATTTTTTAGGTTGAATAAATTATTATAAAGGGTGAAATAGCCTTTCAGAGTGAGTGAAAAATGTATTGGAACCATGGTTCTAGTTGCATAATAAGTAATACGTATATTTGATTATGTTTAAAGCATACAAATATTGATTCGATCAAGAATTCATCAGAATTATGAATAAAGACTTATTTCACAAGATTTTTGACGTCAATAGAAATAATGTAAATATTTAACAATAATATCATTGATGTCACTTGAATACTCAGGTGTTGAATTAAATCATAATTGACTTAACTTTTACTTTGTTTATTATCAAACAGAGGTTATTGATTTCAATTTTAAAACAAAAAAAAATGATCTTTCAACTAAACACGTTGTTTGACAATATAGTGGATAGTCAGTTTATTTGACTACCTATACTGACATGATGGAATTTATAAAAGTTTCCAACTTTATGGAAATTGTCTCCATTTTATACCAGCATTTATATTTGTATGATATTCAAATTCCAACAATTTTGCCTATTAAAAGTTTGAAGATAAATCCATATTATAAAGTGCTTAGTATGAAAATTGATTTTATCCTTCATCAAAAGAACTCCGTAAAAGATTAATGGTTTTAATTAAACATAGAAATATCACAGGTATTTCCTTAATACCCATCTCTCGTGATGATACTTTTTGCAATAAATACATTCTTCCTTTGATTTGAATTCTCAATTATATCTTGTTAAATAATAAATCTCTCTCAATAATTTTTAATGTCATAAATAGAATAATATTAATAACTAATGTAGATGAATTTTGTAACCACGAAAGCTGTAAAAATTTCATTAAAATCCTTTCAAAAACAAAGTAATTTTATTTTTGATTAAAAATATTAGTGAAAAAAATGATTTTGATGTTTAAACGTAAAAAAAGACATTTTCGAAAGCTTATCTATAACATTTCCGAATTATTCCTATTTCCTTTGGACTTTAAAAGGAATCACTTCAATCGAATTACATAGCAAAGCAATTTCAAATCAACTTCACTTCTACCGCCTATAAAGGACTCTTCTCCTTTCATTGAATTTGACACTCAAGCTCGCCCTATTTCACAAGTCTTTTCATCATATCCATCATCCCTCTCATCTTCAATCCTATTTCAGATGCTCCTCTCCATCACACATCTCCCTCGAGTATTCCTTTATTAACGCTTGGACTATATTCAGAAGCCATGCATATCTAACTTATACGCCTGGCTACACGGCTTCTACACCTTCTCGTCCACACTATCCAAAGACCGTCCAAGCATGTCCACCATACATTCCCCTTCCGTTTCTATCCTCCGCTTTGACTATACACTTCATACACCAACAGATATCTCGGCTTTCGCGGCTCTGATTTGCTTGCCAGGCACGCAATAATTAATATGCGTGCACGTGGCCAATTAAGCATATTACTATTACTTTTGTCAATGATGTTTACACCCGTAACATTGTTGTGGAGCTTAGTAGAGATAAATTTACGCCAGAATAATTACTTTTAAGAGAAGCTGGTTTATATAGTTTAATGAATTGAGGGAAAAAATAATTTAGTTGCTTGAAAAATTATGCCAGTGAGTTCAAAAATTGACTTTCCATCTAGGATTTTTACAAAGAAAGAATTTCAGAGTAAATATTATCATAAAAGTGCTAGATGAAAATTACTCGACAAACAGATAAATCTAAGGTATAACGAAATTTAAATACGTTTTATCAAGTACCATAAGTCAATTTTAACTCTAGAGCTTAGTAAACATTTTTTCTATAATTTTTTTTTTCTACTACGATAAGCGAATAAAATGTTTTTACAGGACGACATGAAAATTATTCTCATTCATGACATCTATCATAAAAAAGGATTTAGATATCATTTGAAATATTTGAAAAATTTTTTGAGTTTTAAAAAATTACTTTTTTATGGATCTTTCATGAATTTTTGTTCTAATAGAAAAAATGTTATTTTAAAAAAAACATTAATATTAAAAATTAGAGCATACTTAATATTTGAGAAGAGAACATCTTTCAAAGAATTATAAAATTTCATTTATCTTTTATCAAAAATTTTGAAAGCTTTTAATATTATAATATTGAAGAAAGAAATAATTTACAACATAATACTTGGCATGAATTTTCTCCTAAAAATTTTTTACAACTCTTCAAACTCTCAAATTTTTACTCTATTTAGTTGAAAGTACAAAAAAAATGTATCCTTTGATAAAAGACACAAAAGCAATAATAATCCAATGGTATTTCAGAAATGTAAAACTTTTCACTGGCCAGAGAGAAAACGTCCATTACTCGGTACATATAATCTCACAACTATATTACATCAGTTGAATGTACTGGCATTAACTTCTAGAAATAAACTACTGGTTTGTAACCAAACTTCCTCTTGGTTGACTGCTCTTCAAGCCACTAGCCCACTGATATAGTTCAGTAGAAACCGATAAGGTTTAACTACCAGAATAGTTCGATAGAATTGCAAAAGCGTAATTAGGAATCACTACGATGGAAATGATTGAGAGTGCAAAGTATCAGCCTGACCTCACTAACGTGTTATCTCGAAAAATATATTTTAATATTTTGAAAAAAGTATCGCGTGACGTTGATAATTTCATATTTAATTTCTTTATGGTTAAGTTATGATATGTGACATTATCGCAACTCGAGGATTTTCATCTGTTCTTCAAGTGTATACATAATTGTCATGTTTGATTTATATCATTGATAACCCAATAATACCCTTAGTACAACTAAATTACTGCTCTTGACTTTGAAAATATGCGTAATTTATTAAATCATTATTTACTTTGTTTGTTTTGATTCATTACTTGGAATTAACTGATAAATCAACTTTTCTTGTTCTTTTTTTTTCATGAGCTTTATGCATTTGTTTAATGGGAGCTTTTTATTTATCTTAATCCAAGGAATGATAAAAATGCTCGTAAGAAAGTTTTAATGTTAATGACTAAGTGATTAATTGATGATTATAAAGAAAAGAATAATTAATCCTTTTACGATAAAATAATTAAACATAACGAAAAAAATATACAAAAAAAACAAGAAGATTAAAATAATTTAGAACTACTGAAATATTGAAAATAATTCAATATGCAAATATCTTTCAAATATTTTTGAAATGAAATACTTATGTCACAATACAAAAAAGCATAAAAAAGTTTCTAATATATTGAAAATTCCATAAATATTTGTGAAAAATCACATTTTCATATCATGAAAGAATATCCAATTTCTCTAAGTAAATAACAATGAACATTAAAAAAAAAAACAAACGATACAAGAAAATAACGAGGTAAAAAAATTGAAATGACTTTGAATTTTTACACTTTCAACATGGCTTTGAAAGGCCAATAATCAGTATTGAATTGTATATAATAATCTCATAGTGACTCGGAGAAACAATATCAGCGTCAGTGATATTTGTAGGAATGGAACAAAGAATATGGTGAAAACGATAGATGTTTAATGGGTAGAAACAAAACGATAATTTAATGTATGATTGACGAGCAAACTAAACAAGGAAAATGAGAGATGTCAGATTGCGTGCGACGCTCTCGTTATCAGCAACACGATGACGGTTCGACCTTTTCTTCTATCGTTTCCTTTTTTTCACCCCAATTTTCTTTCTCTTTTCATAATAACCATAATAATGGTCATGAAAAAGAAGTCTATAGAAATTTTTCATTTTTATTAATGCTAATTTTATGACAATTATATTTACCATTATTTGATTATATAACTTATTGAATTAAATTTATTTCATTTATAAAACTATTTATTTAACAATGTAATCACAAAAAAATTCGAAACATTCATTTTGATATTAAACTATCAATACCAAGTGTTGGTTTCAATTAAGAAATAATTTAATGATTTTATTATATTATTTTCAATTAAAAATTTATGTATTTTATCACTTTTTTTGAGTTATTGTCGGAAATTTCTCGAATAACTATATTTATAGTTATATTCAATAAGTTAATTACGAAGAACAAATTAGATTAAAATCTTCAACTTATTAAAAGAAATCTTGTGATAAAAAAATTTAAACAAAATTATTATAATCAAATTATTCATCACTATTTATAAAGTTCTTATTCATGACCTTAAACATTTATTTGAAAAAAATGATAACCAATCTATTGTCAGAAAAGAAATAAAAAATAAATTTTTATCAAATTTAAAGATATTACAAAAATATTACTATTAGTACCGACGTCAATATTAATACCTACACAGTTGTATCAATATTGATAATGGTGATTGTTAATTATAGTGAATGATATAAATTCGTGAATTTCAATGGACCTAAACAGTTGGTTTAAAAAATTGATATTGAAAACAACTCTTCTGATTAAGTTAAAAAAATTTTTCAATGCAATGGGAATATTTAAATTATTGATTATTCTAATTTTACAAGGAGTGTGGATGACAGTAGAAGGGTCTAAAATATCTCGAACGAATTTTGAAATTGATAAAAAAAATATTACATGGATCGTTGGAATTTTTGAACGTTCAAAAAATGATCCTAATAAATTTGATTACAAATGTCAAGGTGTTCTTTTCAATCCTCAAGCTCTGTGGACAGTTGGAAGTTGCATTGATTTGTGAGTAATTATTCTAATAATTTCTGTTATTAACATGGTATTTTCATTTGATTATTATATAAATAATAACAACAATAATTATTTCACATCTTTTTTCAATTAAAATAATATTGTTTAGGAAAAATGAGCCAGAAAAAAATATTAAAATTCGCCTTTACAATTGGCAACATGCTGTACAGTTGACTGAACCATCGCCCTATCAAGAGCGTGGAATAAGACGAGTAGGTTATAAAGAACTTACCCCTAAGTCGTTAGAAAAACTAGAAGTGGACAGAACCATTATTTTGTTCCTTGATCGTCCACTCTTTAGCAGACCCAACCCTGCATTCTGGAGTGAAATGGAATCGCTAATTCCAAATGAATGGAGTGAGAATATAGAACTAGATAAGTGTGCTCACATCAACCTGGAAAAGAGTGTAAATGGAGGTAGGATTAGATAGAATGTTTTATAATAATACAAGTTACTTTTATATTTCACATTACGTAAATGAAAAGAATTTTAAGACAAGTCCAGTTAAACAGAAATAATCTTATTTGTTTTCTGTTACTTAGAACTTGTTGTTAGACAATACCCAGCACGTTATGTTAAGGAAGATCATACACGTTGTCGTAGATTTGATAGTAAGAATGGAAAATGGATAACTGCTAGAACAAATTGCTCCTTCTCTCCTAGTGTTTTTTGTGCTGCTCGGAATTATCCTGGAAGTTTGTACTTGGATACTCCAGCAAATAGTAATGTTAGTATTTTTTTAAAATTAGTTACAGTCTAAACATAATATATATGACAGAAATAAAAATATAAATTTCAATCAATCATTTTTTTATCAGAACAATCTAGGAGCATCATTAGTCTGTAAATACGACTGGGCTGAAGAATATATAGTCATGGGAATTTTGGTAGATGATGGACCATGTGCTGGTCGTTATGCAAAATTTTAAAATGACGAAAAAATAATTAAAGGTGTTTTTTTGTTAAAGAATTAACGAAAAAGTTGTTGTTATTTTATGTTAAAATAAACGAAAAATTACTGCAATCTATGTTTTGTAATATATTAATTATTAACCTACTTCTTGTTATTACAATTACTTTAATACAATGTCTTTAGTATTATTTGTATTTAAAATTGAAGTAGAGTTACAAAAATATTCAGTTCAAAGCATGATGTTGAACTAACGAGCTGCATCTTGACTTGCAGTGTATGCTCTAATTGTCAATTTTTGTTGTTTTAATTTTCTAGCTTAATTAACGACACTATGAAATAAAAAGCTATCACAACAGCTCGAGTATTTTTCTGTTAATGGAAGGTATTATTGCTCCAATTATTTGTTAATAATACCAAATTCCAAGTTACTTCAATGATAAAACTTTAAAAATTCGTTAAAAGTTAAGTGATATCAACAATTATTCGTTGCAAAAAAGATATCTTCTACGAAAAAGTAAAAAAAATTTCTAGAGCAATTTATTTGTTGCTTGTTAAAAATAAAGGGCAATGATCGATTACAACCGATGGAGTAATGACCTGAATTCAGATATGGGTCAAGCTCAAGAATCTGTAGAGAGCTGGAGAAATACGAAAGTAACTTGAAGGAAAAATTGCTACATTAAGCTACTGAATGCAGTAAAATTTTCATCAGTACGACCTATTTTTAACCTTATTTTTAATTTATAATGAATTTTTTAAACAAATGAAAAAATTTTTAATATTTCTTGTAAAATAAGAAATCATATATTTAAACGTCGAAAAGAATTTACTGAATTGTAAAATAATAAATTCATAAAATTACTTGCGTAGAAAATAAATAATTATCATAAAGAATAAATATCTAAAAAACTTCAAGTGTTGTGTATAAATAATACTAATAGGGCTTTATAGCTTTAATATAATTTCCTGAATGACTTCACCGTGTTCTAAATATCTCCACTGACCAAGAGGTATTTGGGCTTTAAGCCGGATTAACAACAACTGTCAGATTGCATTAATCATAGCAAAAGGTAGGAAATTTAGACAAAGATGTATATATATATATATATACACATCTATATGGATTTATAGAATGAAAGTAGATAAACGGACTAAATGATTAAAAAATTGAATGATAAATTAATCTGATATTTTAAAATGATTTATTAAATTAGGATTACTATATTTCAAAGCTTCATTATGGCTCTAAAAAATAAATTATTTAAACAAAGACAAAAAAAACTAAATCAATGAAAAATATTTATCATCATTAGTAAACTTTTAATGCTTTTATTACCTACAAGTGAAAGCCATCTGAATTACTTAACGCATTTTCGAAAGAGTGATAAACAATGAAGAAAATATATGCAGTAAAGATGGACACCTGAACAATTAAACCGAGTCAAATCAGCTTGAGTAAAGTATAAAAGCGACGAATATGTCTATGTATTTATGCATAACCATGTGTGCTCACGGGTGCTTCGTTAATGCCACTTCAGGACAACACAGAGAGATTTAAAAAGAGGACACGCCAACGGGCAAACGGCTCTCTACCTTGGTGTGCATTTTATGCAATGAATATGAATAGTATTTACTGCGCACTAGTTTATTTAGACTAATAAAAATATCACAGCATCTCTACTCGGTGGATTATTTTGGAATTAATTGAATGCTTAAAAACCACTTAATTATTTTTTTTTCATAATTCCAACTTGTATCATTGATACTTGAGTTGGTGAAACTAGTTAAATGAACGCTCTAAATAAGCACTTAAAAAGTTACGATATAATTATGAGATTTTTTTAATTATATAAAATTATTTAATTTTGTCAACTTTATACAAAGATTATTAAAGAATGTTTTTATGTGTTTTTAGATTAACAATTACTGCTTCGTGTCCCATGAATCTTCAGTATTTTCCTATGGATCGGCAGCTTTGTCACATCGAAATCGAAAGTTGTAAGTAATAAAAATAAATTTCATCTTCATTGAACCAATACTAATCGATGATTTTCAACATTTACATTTAATTATTTTCGATAAAAAATATTTAATGCCGATATTAATGACGGTAATAAAGCGTAAAACTTTCAGGTATTAAAACAGCAAACTATCTCGTGTATGTATGGGATAAAATATATTTCAGTCATAAATTTTCGTAGAAAAATTTTTCTGTAATTGCAACAAACCCCAATCTCAAAAATTCATCTCATTTTTTAGGTTGATGACGCAAAGCTCATCCCACTTTATATTGACGAGTAGCAAAAGTTTTCCTATCCTCTTCTTCTTCTTCTTTTTTTTTTTTTTTTGTGTGAATTCTTTTTGTATAAAATACTTACACAAAACGTGATCTATACTTTTAACTCGTTCAAACTTTTTCATATATAAATCTCGATCTCTTTCGTTTTGTGTACCATTCGCCACATGTAATCTTTTCTGTCTCGTTTTCTACCACACTTACGTCACGAAATCACTCACTCACTCAATCACAAAAATACACATTCATTATCTTCTCGTACAGCGATTGTACAAACTACTATTTACAGCACTGTGTGCAGCCAATTGAGCACATGCTTTTATACCGATCGGCGAAGCACGCAACGATTTATGAAAAATCATTAATAAATAGATCAATGAATATTAATGCGTGCCAAACATTTACAATAACACGAGTCAATTATTATATGCGACCGCGTAATTAAAAATAAAAATACATTTATCAAACAAAAATTATGATAATTATTGGCGTCATCAAAAGGTTTTATCACCATATTCCTACGATTCAATAAATAAAATTAAATGTGAAAATGGTTTATGATATTAATATGCAGAAACCATATAATGTAAAAAAAAAGATCATTAATACTTCGAATGTGAATAAATTTTAATTACAATAAATATTTATTAACTGAAGATGAAATAGAACTAATAAAAAGTATTCTTTATCAGTGTACTATTTATAATTATAAAAATTATTGGAAAAATAAGTATTTAACATGAAAAAATGAAGAATTTTTAAAGAGAAATATACTCTCAAACCTTTCTCTTTTATGTTTTATAAATAAATTATATAGGCTGAATAATTTTTCATATGCACATGAAAAATAGACAAATTTTTACATAAGTAATATTTACAAACCCTGCATATAATTTTCATAAAGCATTTTTAAGTAAACAAACTAATTACACATTTTTAATTCAACCTCTCTTATCATTTTTAACGTTTTTAATTTTTTATTCACCCACGCAGTTCCTTTTTTCTGTTAATATTTAAGATTTTGAAAAATTAAAGATACTAGACGTATAAAGAATGAAGTTTTCTCGCAAAATGGAAATATTCAGAAATGATAGTGTACATGTATTACTATTCCCTTCAACATTCCTCTTTTCCCTCTTGTAGGCTGAACTAATGAGATACTTGAACTACTTCGGACCCCTCTTTTTCCCTGAACATTTTTCTTCCGCATGAAATTTAACTTTGACGATTTGCAACGGATATCTGATATTCGTTAAAGTTCATATGTAACAGAAAATTATTCATATACATTTATATATATATATATATACGTTGTACGTGTATACATACATATATATATATATATATATAAAACTCTCCATCGCATTAAACATTATTAAACATCTAGACATTTGCCAACCCTAGCGATCGGTTTTTTAAGCGACTTCCAGTGTTATTAAAAATTTTGTTCCATTCACTGGGGAAATTTAAATCGTCTAGAGCTCAAGAGAGAATAAAAAAATTCAATCTATCCTCGAGATCCTTTCATGAATTTCTTTAATTTAAGATCGGTCACGAAGAAAGAGTCCAACATGAGATTCTTTGAGCTTATGTTAGCAGGGTTGGCAATTGCCTAGCAGACAAATTCTTTCGAATTTTAAATTCTCTTCAAATAATATTACTGTTATTATTATGTCTTAGAGGTAAATGCAGATAGATTTAAAGGTGCAATGCCAAAAATATTTATGCAACTCCGAAGGGTGTCTCCACTGTGTAATACCAATAAGCTCCATTGACATTCTAATTAAAAAAAAAAAAAATTCTTCATCAATTCCTCCACTAATTGCTAAACAACATAATGAATAAAACAATAAGATTCTAAACAATAAAGAATAGAAACAGTTTTAATTAATTGTTAAAGCTAAAAGAAAGAAAAGTATATAAATAAAATGTCATGGGAGCAACACACGACAGCCCCTTTTGTACATAGGCCAATTAATTACTTTTTCGCAAAATTTAATTATTTTCTTCATTTTTGCCACATGTACGAAGCAATAACAATTAAAAAATAATATAAAAGATAGTAAAAAAAAAAAAAAAAAGAAATACTGAATCCTGAGGCATCCGATATACAGCACTGAGCCTCGTGTCCGGGGACGTAGGCCACTGACGACGGCCAACCCTGAGGAGCCTACGCAAGCCGATGCCGACTGACAGATATCGAGAAACCGAATTATAACGCATTGTGCATCTAGCCAGCGCATGCGTGAATAAATCAGTTATGTTATGCGATTTATTTTTGAATTAATTCATTTATTATTTTTATTTATATCTGATAGACTTTTTAGAGATAGTATTCCTTCATTTCTGTTCGAAGTCGGCATGCTGTAGCAAGTGATAAATATTATTTATTATTATTATATTTTCAACCAATTAACGGCCTAATAATAAGTAGAAGTAAATATAGGTATTAGTTTTATTGTGTATGGTAGCTGACTAATTTTGTTTATCTAATAAATAATGTGAAAATAATGAAAAAAATAAAAGTGAATTATTTTTAATAAGCCTTGAGTTCTCATAAATCCATCAGCACGAAAGATTATTTGATGGAAGAGTAAAAATAAACCGGCTAATTTGTAAGAAGTTAAAATAATACACCGGGACGGTTGGTTAGCTACTATAAGGCATTTAATTTTCCAACGACTTGGTGCCGGATGGCGGAAGAGAACGAAGGGTTTAAAGCGGCTTTGCGAAATGCCGTCGAATACCTCCGGTTGTAGTCGAGAGTCTAAGAGCAAAGAAAGTCAAAAACACTCAACTCTTTTCTCTTATTCTCCTCATAGTTTCCTACCTTAGTAAACTGTAAAATTTGCCGGCAGTGCTTTGAATTCTCATCTAGATGAGAACTTTCTAACCCACAAAACCGAACTACGAATCGGTATCGGTTGTATCCAATGCATGAAATACAGCTTGTTGCGTTACGTGCTTCGTGTTAAATTTTGTTTGATAATGTGTGTATTGCCCTAAAAGCTTTTATCTATATTTATCTATAAGTTTCAAAGGTTGATGCTAAAAATTTTTAAAACTTTTTTTATGTTTATTGAATTTTTCAAAACGTCAAAGATAAATTGAAATTTTTTTTTCCATTTACATTTGATAAAAGTTTCACGTTAATTTAATTAAATTTCAAAATCTCGACGAAATTTTAGATTTAGTTTAGTATAAAATATTTTTTTCAATCTGATCAAATTTAATTAGATCTAATATTCGATTCAACTAAATCTAATTCAATTTTTTCAGTAATTAAAAAAAGATAATAAATCCAAAAAAATTCATTCACCTTTTTAAAAGTATATTTTTCACTAAAAATTCATTTCAAAATCTTTGATACAAATTTTAAAAAAATTTTCGTATCAACCTAACACATTAGAACATTAAGTTTATTAAATTATTGTATACCATTGCCTGACCTGAAGACCTGAATTGAGAAATTCAATTAAATCGATGTTCAATATTTACTCAATAATATTTGACTATATCATAATTCTGGTATTTATTTAATTTATTCGATAAAAACTTGTGACATTTTTGGAGGAAATTTGTTGAAAAAAAGAGTGTCAAAAAGGGTGAAACATAAAAAAATGCGTGGGAAAAATATTGACAAGTTCGAGCTATTTTACGTGTCTCGTGTATTCGTTAGAGAATGCACGTGTCATTTCACAAGAGGATGTTAGTGTAGAAAGCTCGCTGGAAATGTATCACGTAGGTGGCACTCAGAGTTTCCGTATCCGCCAGCAAAACGTCGAGTGTCGGGCAGACGAGACATACAGCAGATGCAATTACGTCAAAATAGGGTAAAAAAAAGGTAGGCTCACGTTTTCGTATTCGTCTCTCAACTCGACTTGTAATACTCAGCTGTTTTATCGAATTTTCATTCTCTCTTTTGTCTTTTTATTGGTATTCAATTATTATTAAAACGACTAATACGTGAAGTAATACTTTTTTTCTTTCTTTTATTTTAAAACTTTTATTGATGGTTATTTTATTCTTTAATTATCAATTAATGAAAAAAAAATTCAAAAGATAAATAACGAGGTAATTGAGTTTCTCGAGGAAATTCTTTAAAGCTATTTGCGTACGCTTGTTGAAACTACAATAATCACAGCTGCACGCTTGCACGAAACATTTCTTTCTTTTTCAATCTTGATTTCTTTCTCCTAGTAAAATTTTGTTGTCGTCCTTGACCATTTTAAATGTTCGTGATACCAAAAAAAATTCCTTCATGTATTATTATTATTATTCTTGTTAACATTTCAATCCTAATGCAATTAAATCAATGTACATTGACAATATTTATGTATAAATCGCTGGTAAAACATTCCCCTTCTCCCTACTTGAATTTTAATTGCACGTAATTATATACAGAAATATCCAAAACGAAACTTTATATCGCACTGATGTCATCATGATGACAGTGTAGATTATATATGTATTTATGGCTTGTGGCATCTGCATATCGAGCAAAATTGTCCCTCTGATGAAAAAAAAAAAGATAATTTTAAATAAGTAATATTTCTTTGTTCCAAGTTAATAAATTAACTGAATATATTATGTGGACGACAGTAAAAAATAAATTTCATTTGGTTTGCAAACAATTCAAATTAGTATTCACCTCGACTCTTCCTCAATCTCTTGCCGCTTCTCTTTCTCAGAGAAAAGGTAATAGAGTGGTGAGAGTTTATTGATTGAGATGGAAATTCGCAGGACTTTGATTGTAAGTTAGAGAAGGAGAAAAGGAAGACCACCCACTCTGTGATGCAAAACCCAACCGGAGACTTAATCAGGAATACTCGAGATTACTTAATCCAGAATCTGACAAATGCTTGCTATGCAGGTGCCCGCGGCCAAATGCCATTTCAAATCCTGGAATGCGATGTAACGATTGCAACTACCGGATTTGGTTGCAAAGGAATGTTATCCTTCGTTATGAACGCAAGAGACTTAACGACGATCATGTTAGAAAAAATTCATCAATTCAACACCTTGACCTTTGATTATTCATGTCATTTATTAGAGCTAACTGTCGTGCTACAATCACACTTTATCTGTCTCTTGTGATCAAAACGACCCTATTTGGAATACCTGCGTATTTAAATGTACAGTTTATCAAAAATTCTCAAGGTATATCCTTCAAATTTTTTCTACCTTGGGATTTTTTGCTCAGTATTTTTCCTTTAAACAAATGTTCTTTATTACTAATCTTACTTCTCACTCAAATGATATCAAAATTTTAGTAACAACCATGATTAAAAAGAATTTTATAAAAACATATCAGTGAATAAAAATAAAACATTTTAATAAAATAATTTTACTTTTAATTAAACGACAATTATTAAATCAAGAGTATTTTTTTCTCCAAACTAAAACCAAAGATTACGAAAAGGACATTTGTTATAATGTGTTACAAGTTAAAGCTCTGCATTAATGTAGTAAGATATTTAATACCCCCTGTGAGCCCACATAAGCAGCCTCTCCCTAAGAACCACCTTTAAATGTTTTATTATACGTTAGAGTGGAAATTTTTGTGTTTTATTCTTTCGGCAGTTGGATACACAATGCGCGATATTCGGTACAAATGGAACGCCGGCTATCAATCGGTCGGCATCTCGAGCGAGGTGGAACTGCCGCAGTTTCGCGTGCTCGGTCACAGGCAACGACAGAGAACCATACACCTATCTACAGGTAGATACATATATGCAACAGCAAGATTCTCGTGATGCTCATGTATCTGTCTATCTTTCACTATTTATGGTCCTCCTCTTCCTGCTTTCAAAGAGTTAAAAGAAAAAAAAAATACAAGAACGAAAACGGTGGAAAATCGAACTAGAAAATGGACCAAGAAAAGAGTCCTCCTCTGATTGCCTACACCGATGTGTACACACAAATTGAACAATGTTTTATTTTCTGCACGATTGCACCACTAAGTTCCCTTTTCTTTCATTCCTTTTTCCGATTTTCCTCTTTCACTTGCAAAGCACACATGCAATCCCCCGCGGAGCTTCCAGATTCTTCCGGCCATTTGTTCACGCGTGGACGAGCCTAATCCCTCGAGATTTTTCCCTCAATGTATTCTCCTTCCTTTACAAAAGAAAAAGAAAAAAAAAAAAAAGAAAAAAAAAATCTAATGAAAAAGAGAAGCTCCGTGGATCCTCTTAGAACGTTTCCGGTGCAGTAAAATTGAAAAACTTTTTGCGGAATAAAAAAAATGAATATTTATACAAAAGTGTTAGAGATTTCTTTAGCTAATGACTTAGATGAAAAGAAAAGCTTCGGAGACGTTCATTTCACAACAGTGTAGCACGTGGTTGTACAATGGCAAAAACGGGTTTTAGAGAAAGAAATAAAAAAGAAAGAAAGATAATGATAAAAACAAGTACGATGGGGGTAAAAAAGTCGTGGAAGGTAAGTAGAGTGGAGGCCCCCTCGAAGCTTGCGTAATTATCGCAGGTTCCGGTAGGTATATACCAACCGCAGAGGGGTGTCTCTTTTATTTTCAGTCGGATACACAATGCGGGACATTCGGTACAAGTGGAATGAGGGTCCAAATAGCGTCGGTGTTAGCAACGAGGTTTCTCTTCCTCAGTTCAAGGTCCTTGGACATCGTCAACGAGCCATGGAGATTAGTTTGACTACTGGTAATGTATGCATAACGAGATAAATTTAAAGCCGAGAAATTATTTTGATACATTTTCAGTCTCCGATTGCCAACCAAGGTGAAACACAAATTAATGTTTTATATTTCAGAGTATTTCAAGTGCTAAATGTTGTCACAATAATGTTTATTTATTAAACTTTAAATTCATTTTGGTGCACTTGGAAAAAACATTAATTGTTACAGTAAAATAAATATTTTAAAGTCATGTTTAGAAAAAAGAAAGTTAATAAGATTGAGTTGTCAATGCTTTCAATCAATGTTAGAATCAGAAAAAATTTGAGTATAAATATATTTCTCCAAGTCAATGATATCATGTGATATTGATCGAATAAGAAAGGAAATATAAATTTCCGATACTGATTCGATCAGTTATAAAAATATATACCAAACATAGAGCAAACTTTAAGTATTATATCGATGTTGCTAATTTCCGCTCAAAAATTCTATCAATCACAAGAACTTGAAAAAAAAAGTTCAACAAAAAATCTTCAAGTTTATAAAACTTTACAATTGCTCTCAACTTTACTTTAATTTTTCTTCATTTTTTTTTTAAATGTTTAAAAAAATTTAAGTTTTTTTTTCAATTGATCTTTGAGCACAAGTTTTGAAAAAAGTCCTTGGAAACTTGCCTCTGGGTTTATTTCATACCTTTCCTCTTCACTGAAAAATATCGACAAACGAAAATAACTGTTCGGTCGTGCGAAGACTGAAAAGGAGTGTAGAATATATGACACAATCGACATCGATGAAGACAACCAGTAAAGAAATGGGGGAAAAAAAATTATACACGGAGTAAAAAAAGTGTAAAAGAAGTAGATAAATTCTGAAAATTGAAAAGAAGTCAAGCAATGAGAAGAATAAGAATGAAAAGGACTCGATTTCAAGCTTGATTTCAACAAAAAGAAATTGACAGCCTTCTTTTGTCTTCAACATTTTACTCGATTCAAGTTGATAAAAATGAACCTTTTTCAAATAGTTTTAAATTTCATAAATACCTAAAAATCAGACTCAGAGGAATCACAAAAAATCTATCATCCACAATTCTATTTTCATTTTTTTTTAATAAAACAAATCTGAGTACCAAAAATACTGAATTTCCAAATCATTTTTTACATTCAAAAAAAAAAAAAATCAATTTCAATTTAAAAATCTCACTTGACATGATCAACTGATTTTCCAAAGTGTCATATCACTTCACCAAAATCTCCATTTTATCTTGACATTACCAATGCTGAATTCACAAATATCGCACCTCGATTTCAATACACGAGTATTACAAAGCTTTTCAACCGATCTCTTTCTAGTATGCATAACTCTCTTCACTTATTCTCTCAGAAATTACATTGGGCAATAGGTTTGCTCGAAATACAAGCTACAGTAATAGATATCCAACTGATAACCATTCAACGCCCAAGTCCTTTCACATTGTCAAGCCATTCAGTGAATAGGGAGACGATGCATATACGATTCCGATGACGAGCAGGATATGAAAGAACATTCGCTTCAGCTCGTAAAGCCTCTTTCTATCACGTCGGGTGCACGATATACGAGTAGATGCAAATGCCATGGATGCGTTGCATCCGCATTACATCATGTTTAATAGATAGAATCCAGGATATAGAAGGAATATATATGAGCATACGAGCTTTTCATTAAATAATTAGCTGATTATTGATTAAAAAACTTTTCCATCCGATTTAATTTAAATAAATATTAAGATCATTTAAATATATTTTAAAAGCTTGGGTAAATAATGAAATCAATCATTAAAATAAAATGCAAAACTTAATTAACTGTGTTTTAAATAGCTTATATTTAATATAAAATTAACTTTTAAACCAGCAAAAGCATGTCATTAAAATCCAACTTTAATTTGCCATCTTTTACGTCTAAAGTAGTATTAAATTTCTTCACATCATCCCAACAAAATACTAAATTAAAACAAAATTAGACTTAATTTATTTCTTAACGACCCTTACAGAGAAACGACACAAAGTAATTTATACAGAATACACGTAAAGGATTCGTCAGACAGGGTAGACGATCTTTCTAAAGTCACGGAGGATCAAGGGAAGATGAGCTACCGGAAGTAGAGAGGGTGGTTTAGAATAGAGGCTTCTACTTAGTTTGATGAAGGCTTTAATTACGACTCGGATCACACTGACTGACCCAGAGACCAGTAAGAGCTTCTCTCTTGGTGAATTACCAGCTTCCATCCCTCTAGCAGTTCACTTCAACCTTCTCCTCACAGTTCCTAGACTTATTACCACTCTCCTATCCGGAACAACGCTCATATGTACCTGTCCTATGTACTAGACGTTTATTCACAGACCAAAAACTTGAGTAATTTAGGGCTCTAATGATTCTTCAAGTGTCTATCGTTCATCTTCTTTACCAAGGTAAAAAATATTTTACACTTCTTTCACTTTAATCAGCCCATTTGCTAAATTAACATTGAATTAAGCCGGTTACAAAGAATAATTAATTGTAAGTAAAGAAAGTAATTATACAATTTACTAAAATTCATTCTCCAACACCTAGACCGCAATCAAAGCTCGAGTAATTAAAACAATCTAACCCTCAATAGTAGCCGCAATCGAGCGTGGATATATACCACCTGCACAGACACCTCTTTGAAGCGACTATAATATAATTCACTTGACGCTATCTCTTTCTCTCACCCACCCATTCTGTCACACTATTTCCATCTCTACTGCCTCGCCCTACCTCTAGGGAAAAATTTTATCTCGAGGAAATCGTTTATTCACTAACGAAAATACACCCCAGGCTGTGCGGATAATTAATTGATAACAAATTGAAATATTTTCGCATTAAAAATATCAACTTGACATTATTACAATCTTTATCCTTCTGTTGAATGATTTATTTATGATTAAAATTGAAGTGAATTGAAAAGAAGTCATTTTTTAATGAATATTAATACACTTTATATATTCTGAGATTTAAATTGATAAAAAATTCATTTAGTGTTTATTTATAGAAGAGCATATGATAAACTATAAATTTATATTAAATTGGTAGCATTATTCAAAATAAAATTTGATTAATTCTTTTGATTATTCTGTTTTTATTAAAAATATTCCATTTTAGAAGGAAAATTTTACGATAATATAATGTTTTCTAATGAATTTTATCTTTAATCAAAAAATAATTTTCATTATAAAAAAAAAAAATAAGTGAATAACTCAATATTTTTATTTATTACTTTTTAATAATATTGATCGAATAATCATTGTAAATTAAATTATCACAAAAAATTAAATTGAAAACTCATAATACTATATTCCGTGTAACTAAAATATTCTTATCATTGTTCGATGGTTTCAAACTACATATCCTCTCTATCTCCTATCGTAATGAATCGTTCTAGATACAAAACCACAACTAGTATTATGCACCAATAATTTGTAATAGTTCAAAAATAGAATGAACATTCATCTGTAACCACAAAAACTCTAACACGATCCATTAATCTATTATAATCACATTAAATGACAACTATTCAATTCAACTTAGAAACAATAAGAATCGTCATTAGCATAAATAATGAGTTGCAACTTAATTTATTATTGAATAAAAAAAATCTACTCACTTTTTGAACAATCAATCAACTTTTTTATTTGAATCTAATGAATTTCATAAATCCAAATATATTTAAATTTATTAAAAAGTAAAATCATAAATCAACTAATATCTACTAAAAAAAAGCAGTTAAAAAGTCTGAAATGATAATCAAACAAGTTCGTGTTTAATTAAAATTAATTAATATTTTCGAAAATTTATCATAAATTCATCATAACTCTTGATTAAAGCTGTGTTATTTGCATAATACGCACTAGGGGTATTGAATTTATGTAAATAAATTAAAAGAAATTCCTATTGTTGCTGCAGAAGATATAAATCCAAATAAAACAATCAAAATATTCCTATTTATTTAACCAATTAGATTAATGAGTTAAAACTAATTTATATATTCGTACATTTATATGAGAACTAATTAGGTTAAAAAAGTTGATTAAATTGAAACATTTATCGCAAGAAAATGGTCTCTCTTGTATCAGATTGAAACGTGCTAATCTTACTTCTCCAACAACTTGGCAAGAACGATTCTCATAGTCTTTAATCTAATCCTTTATTCTAATCCGTGAAATCTCGCGTGCCCAACCTCCGTCAGCTTCTTGTGTAGGTCGTGTGCACTTTGTTTGCAACCTGGCGGCATGAGAGAATAAGTAGTCGTTTGCAAACTGGAATAGGTATCGAAGTTTAAACCCTGACCTCATCCGAGACCTGATGGTTAATGAATGCGATTAAATGGGACTTGTTTATCTATTTCATGGCCCTTTGCTTGTTCATCTACGACTCCTCTTTGATACTCTTTAGATCACGGTTACATTAGTTTTAGAGAACCAAATCTCACTTGTGGGCTTTTGAGTTCTCTGAGTAATCTCTAAACCAGTCCCTGTAGTAATTATTTACTTTTGATGCTTCAATTGCCTTTTTATTTTTTTTTTCATTGTTTTGTCTGTCATTTCAAACTTTTATCAACGAAATTGTTATTCAAATGGAAGGATTGTTATTCAAAATATTAATTAAAATTTTTCAGAAGTCTAGATCATATTTCCTTCAGCTATTAAATACCTACTTTCAAAAAAACCAAATTTGTGTCTAAAATCAAACACTAGATAATTCAAGTGTAAAAATAATTTTTCATAAAACTATTTGATCCTGCGAGAGAAAAATAGAAGAATTATTAAATTTAAGAGGAACAAAATGAAAAAAAAAATTTTCATCTGAATTTAAATACATCGATGTAGAAAGATATGAAAGAAAAACTCAATCTGGGCAACGATTACTCCGATTCAAATAAATTTTTTTCTTATTCTTTGATGAAACTTCCTTCCAATCAACCACGATCAAACGCCAACTTTCTCAAAAGGTTTCTCTTAAATCAGGGGCCTGCATCACTGAAACGAGATCAGCTTTACCAAGAGAGCTGGAGGTAAAAATGAAGAAAGATGAAAAATACTCGACACTCTTATACTCAAACGATTTTTTCTTTAGACATTCTGATGATCAACTGGTTTAAAGGAATAAAATGAAAAGAATTTCACAAAAAAAAAAATACATAAAAGACTGAGAAAAAAAACAGTAAAATTTTTCACCGCAATCTGGGTGAACTGACTATTTTTTTCTATAGAAATTAAAAATTGCACAGTATAACGATTGAACTGATTCAGCGTAACTTTGTTACTTGAGGAAATCAAGAAAAAAAATTTAAGCGTCATGTAGATCGTTAGAGTCGGAAAAAAATTTTCAAGTAATATTGAGAAAAAATTTTAAAAAAAGAAAGTAAGTAAAAATAACCGTTATTTACAGCAATCACGTAGATATTGATTTATCAGAAATCATTTTTACTCGTTAAAAAAATTAATTAACATTTTTCAAATGACTATTATATAAATATTATCAATAATTTATGCTATAAAATACAAAGAAAGTATTCAAATAAGAATAATTACGATTAAAATCAAATTAATTCTTAATAATTTTATTTTTAAAATTCACTACTGACGTAATGACCTTTCTATTTCAATAATTCATCAATAATTCTCTTAAACAATCTCCTTAATTAACCTAAATATAATAAAAGAGTCTAATCACTTTCGATGGAAAGAATTTCCAAGTAATTAAAAAAAAAATATTCTGCGAGCAAATTAACAATAAAACACTAGGATTCGATATTTTATAACCAATCCATCATCGTCTTATAATTTTTATTCTCTCATCTCATTTTTATCATGAGAGACATTGGAAAATGCCAGGGGATGATAGTAAAAAGATAGAATAGGATTCTCGTTTGTCATTGTAGCTCACAAAACCCTTGAAGAAATAGGGGATAGAAGCAGAATACGAGATATAGACAAGTGAAGAGTGAAGAGATACTAAATGCTAAGCAGAAAAGACGACTGCGATGCCTGATATATATATGAGTAGAACAAAGAAATGAGGACATTTGGAAGAGAAGCTCCCTCTCACCATGGCATAAGAATCTTGGTGAAAAGTGCTTATCAAGGAAACACATTAAAGTATTCCGTTGAGGACAAAGCATTTCTATAGACTTAGAGTTAGCTAGAGTTCTTAAATATTTTTTTACTTTTTTCATATTTCTAAAGGTCAATCTACTTGTTAATATTATGAGTAGATAACGAAATTGGTGACTAAAAAATTAAAAAGCTCAAATTTTTTCAATAGACTACACTCGTGGGAGACATTGAGCCCCCTAGAGAGATTAGCACTTGAATACAAGCCAAAAATGAAAACCATGAGATACTGAAATATTAAATAAAACTGATTTTATTTTCTGATTCATCGTAACCCTAGGGAACCAGCTAAAAACAAATTGTAACTGTTGAAAAGGTCAAAGGATAGTAGGTCTGATTTATAAGGAGAAACAGAGATAAAAGTAGTGTCTCGAATTCAACTGAGTATACAGATGGGTCAAGCACACTTCCTTCAAACTAACGAGAACAACTGTGAGAAAAAGAGATATATAATACAGAAATAAGAAAGAGAAAAACTCTCTTACGAATATGTTTTCTCTTTTACAATACCATCTATCTCTGTCTGTTGAAGAACTTGATTCTCTTTGACTTTTTCTCAGTTGTCTTTTCTGCATTTTTCTGTTTGCGCTTACCATGAAACTCTTTAGTTGGCAGTGCAAAAAAAAATGAGACTTGCAATCTCATTCTGCAAGTATCACCGAGAGGATAAGGAAAAAAGTTACTCTGGAATGCATTATAAAATGATTATTTTTACTTTGTCTTTTATTATATCTTGTGATACATAATTTTGCATTCTGTAAATATTTGGTTACATTAAGTTGTTTTATTATTGTTAATTAACTTGCCAAAGTTAAATTTTTATTTTAAAATAAATAATCTTTTAAAAAATGAGTTATTAAAGCAAATATTCAGAAGAAAAATATGAAATTAAAAATAAAAAAAAAAACCAACGAAGCATCTCGTGAAATTATTTATCACATATGTGGTCGAAGTGAAAAATAAAAGCTCTCTGAAAGTGCACAAAAATATAAATTCGAGTTTTTTTTCAGTTTTTCACCAACAAAAAGAGTCTTTACGACTTTCAAGTAAATTTATTCTGTTGTAAATTTTACTAGATCGGTTAGAGAGCAAGTTTTAGGTGAAAAAAGACAAAACCTCCAGAAACAAGTGTATCAACTGTACGTACGACTACTGTAACATTACTTCACTTGCTACAGCCGATTCTGAAAGTAGTAGTTTAAGTGTAGTCAGACAACCCTAGATATACATCCCCTGGAAATACACTACAAGTTTATAAGTCTCGTGGTAAAAGGGGTTATAAATCATCACAGAAAATGTACACACACCCGGAGAGTGTTAGAAAAACATAATTTAATCTCTCATACTTTCTTATTATCATAAAGTAAGAAAGTCATATCATATAAATAAATATTTCAAAAAAAATAATAATAAATAACATCTTTATATCAAATAAATTGTTTAGTAAATATTTTTTTTAATACAAATTTACATTGACATAAATATTTTTATATTGTAAATTCAAAACTAAATCCAAAAAAGTCTTAGAAAAATATTTATTTAAATAAAAAAAAAAAAAAAAAAAAAAGAATAACTGGCACTAATAATTAAAAAATAGCATCATCATGATCATCATCACCATCATCACCGAATATCCAACACGAGGTAATAAATGCACGGCTTGTTTTCAGTATGATGCGAAGCAACGAAAGAAAAATGGCAGAGTCCCCATATGAAGCTGAATGATTGGCGAGACTGTTGCACTGATAGTTTGCAATTCTGCTTTCTTTAATTACAGGAAATTATTCCCGGCTAGCTTGCGAGATCCAGTTCGTACGATCGATGGGCTACTATCTGATCCAGATCTACATACCCTCGGGATTAATCGTGATAATCTCATGGGTGAGCTTTTGGCTAAACCGAAACGCAACCCCCGCTCGGGTCGCCCTCGGAGTAACCACTGTGCTCACCATGACAACCCTCATGTCCTCGACTAACGCGGCCCTCCCCAAAATCTCCTACGTCAAGTCCATCGATGTCTACCTGGGAACATGTTTCGTCATGGTCTTCGCGTCACTCCTTGGTAAGTAATCATACCCACTCCTAACAATCCCCGAAAACACATGAAAAAAAATAACCACTACACATAAACAAGAATTGACATGTGCAAAGTAAATTTGTTTCTTAAATTATCATTGATTGAATTTCATTAATTAAATTGATTGAATTGACTTCATCTTAATTCGTATCTCCAAAAAATCCACTCACGCAGATGAGTTGTGATAAATAATTTTCATGGTGACATGGCTTCTTTTTGGCAACATCTAAATATAATAATCAAGCAATCAGCACCAAAACTCAATAAATCCAATGAACAAAGTCCCACTTGATCAGTCCCAATGGGAACATGATGTGAGAGAGGACATTAATTTCGCGTGTCTTAATCGATCGATCCTAAACACTGCATACTGTTGCACTATTTATTGTTTATTTCGCACTGCTAAAATAACCGTGCGTACGAGACGTGCACGGGGCACTTAACTTTGCTAATTTATCATTTCTTTATTGTATTGTCAACTGTTTGAATGTATTGACGACAGTGTGCAGCGATTTTGATTGATCGAGCGGACTGACTTGCGAATTAATCACGACTCGCTCTTGTCGACTATTATTTTAAACTAAACTTACTTCAAATAATAATATATTATTCAAAATTAACTCGCCTAGAAAATAATAATCGGTTTATTCTAAAAAAGAATATCATCATCATCAATTTATTATAAAAAATAACATCACCCTATCAGTAATTATTAATTATTCCATTGGAAAATAATTAACATACTTATTCTCATCGTTAAACGACTTTGAGCGATCGTGACGTGAGCTGTAGATCAATCGATCAATCCTAAACAGTGCACACTGGTTTTTTGTTTATTTTTAGTTATTTTTTTCTAGAAAATTACTTATATTTTAATTAATGAACTAATTAAAAGGTGGTAGAGTTGAAAAATGATTTAGTTTTGATATTAAATAGATAATTACAAGTTATATTTGTCAGTAGCTAAGGGAATATTTTTTCTATCAATGATAATAATAAACTCAAGCAGTGTGCAATGATTCTGATAGATCGAACGCTCCACGTCTCACGAAGAACTCTTGTCGACTCAAGTATATAAGAGTTGCGGAGTCTGTCCTTCTCCAACAGATCTCGTCCCGACTGACGATCCCTCTGAGACTTCATTCTAACACGTATTCCCTCATGTTCGATCCCATCGCACGTGATTTTACTATCGAGTAACACTCAGATTCCTCTTACTAGAAAAAAAAAATTAATTAATATAAAGTGAAAAGACGAATCACTTTATTTTTATCGAAATTGATAAAAAGTCAATGGTTATCTTCATTATTTATTTACATGGAAATAGTTTTCCATTTTTTGTTCTTGTTTGGAGTAAATATGAGTTATTTACACTCTTATAATTTTTAGAATGATTTTAATTATAAAAACAATGATGATTTTTTTTTCAATTTAAAATCAATGTTGCATTTTATTTTGTTTAAAAGAAATAATTTAATATTTCTTATTCTGTTTTTTTTCTTTTTACAAAAAAATTAAAATACTGTACAATGATCATATTTTGATCAATATTTTTAATGTTTTTTAAAAATGAACTTTACTTTACGGTTTTATTAAAAAAAAAACGTTTGATTTATTTTTCAAGTTAATTTTGACAGATAAACTTATTCAACATCCTAACGCTGTAAAAAGCTTTCTATAGAGAGTAGAAAGTTAGTGATTTCTATAGAATAAAAAAAAATACATCCAGAATAAAGCAATTGTTGAGGGAAAATAACTGTCGCGACGACCAAACGCGTTCTAGAGGTGGATAAGATTTCATGAAAATTTGTAGAATTGCTGAGCGTTATCTTTGAAATGGAAGATGAGTAAAATAATTCTATTCAGGCCAGAGGAAAATTGTTACCAAGTAAATTACTAGTAGAATGATGAAAAATTGATAAAAAAAAAAAACTCACTTTTGCTGACATATTTGCCAATCTATTTTTTTCCTTTCTACCAACCATAAATAATCAAACTAAAAATACGATTAAAATCATCTAGTTTCGAACGAGATTAAAATCAAATAGAAAGGAACAACAATATTTCTAATGAAAAATTGAAAAAAATGCGTTGAATATTAATGATGATTTATGTTTTTATTTAAATTAAAATCGTTAATGAAAAATCGTAAAAAATCCATTGAAACAAAATTTTTATCTAGAGTTATAAATTTGAATGTTGTACAGCGATATGTTCAAATCTAGCTACAATCTCAATATAACTAAAAAAAAAAAAGGTGATTACCATAAAAAAATATAGGATTTTCTCTATTAAATCCGTACAGAAAAAAGTCCAATCTCATCGTGGGAAAAGGAAAAAAAAAACGAAAACTAAACCAGTAAACGAAGTACAACGAAGCGTACAATAAATCTATGAAGTGAAGCGAGAAAAAAATATTTCGTTGATAAACAAAAAAATATTAAAAATGTAAAAAAAAAATAAAATTATTACTTGTAGATTATATTATAAGATTTATAGAATATATTTAATCTATATGTATCCATATGATATATGTAGAGACTGAAGTTTGAAAGTTATTTCTTTTTATCTTATCCCGTTCACCGTTGCATGGACAACGAAAAATCCATCTCAATGATCCGATCAATATGATAAAGACACAGAGACTAGAATGGCGTCATAAACGGTTCAACAATTTCACGGGAAAGTGCGCTCTAGAAATAGACCTGTTTTTCCTTTGCATATATATATATATATATAAACACCCTCTATTACCCCTTTCAGCTCTTAATATATTGTGTATATATTATTGGTAAAAAATAATCGAACGATTTTTTACTCTAAATTTTGCAATTAATGACTAAAATTAGAAATTAAAAAAAAAATATTATCATAATAAAAATTATATACTCTAATAATATCCATCTTGATGATAAATTTTTTATATTTTTCATAAAGCACAAATGAAATATTAATCATCATGCAATCTTCCAACTGTTAAATAAACTACTGTTTTTTTTTTAATGTGAAAATTAACTTTTTAAAATCAATTAAATAAAAGAAACTAAAAAAAGATTGCAAAATATTTTATCTACAGAATCATATCATATTTATAAAATAAAATTGTTTAAATGTAAAAATTTGTTTATTTTAACAAAAATTGTATTTTAAAAAAAAAAAAAATGTAATTGGGCAGTGCTTCAAAATATATGTATTTAAAATCATTACTGCCATCTGTATTTAATAGAAGTAAAGATTTATGGAACAATTAATGTCAATCAACATCACAAAAATTATTGTGATAAATGATGTTTTATATTGAAAAAAGGCAAAGTCATTGAAAGAATGATATGAGACTAAAATCATTCAGATAATTTTTACCATAACTGTATAGATATGTACACCAAAATCCAATTGATTGAGTGGAAAAGCCAAAGCCGTTGTAACGCATATGACGTAGCAGCAGCTCCATTACCCAGGCCTAGGCTCCCTATTCACTTTCCAGTGTGGTTCCAAAGCCAAACTGGCAAACTAATATCACTGCTAATTATACTCCCTACACCCTAGCATACTAGTTGCCAAAGTCATAGAGACGTGATCTCACCTCTGGGAAATAATTTCGCTTCATTAGAAATTTATCAATTACGTTGAGCACGTATTTGCCTATTTAGTAATTCAATTATTTGAATTTTTTGTTTAAAGTATATAAAAATTAGTAGAATTTAGTTTGGATATAGTTATACGTACAATCGTGTAGATGAATGTAGTAGAGATGTAGCTTTATTAAAAGATAAATCAGAATACCAAATTCTGTGGCTGCGTGGAACCTTGTGCCCCCAAAGGATAGTACGAAATTCATGCAGGTACAACTCTCCTTACTTGATGATTCTCCTTCGACCAAGTGCCTCCTCTATGATGAGGAAACAAGACAGAGCAGAGAAGTAAACTTCTGGGGCCAAGTTTCCGCTGGTGAAATTACATTGTGAACCGGCCAACCGTTATAGGCCAAAGGTTATCTAACGAGAGAATGGCAGCAGGGTAAGGTAAGGGCGTTAGTTAGTTCGGCAAAATCAAAAAGACAAACGAAATTAGGCACTTTGAGACTTTAGACAAGAGAACGAGATAATGGAATCTTCTTTCTACTGCTCCAATGGATGAGTAAGCTGTTTTGGCTCAATTAAATCATCGTACTTTTGACATACTTCTGCCAATTAAATTATTGTTACTTTTTTTATTGCTCTTTATTTCCAACGTTAAGGATGCTGTTGAATTTTTATCCTAAATTCTCTCTGGTTATTGCTAACCATTTATCAAATATTGAGGAATGAAATTGAGTAAATTCTTTAATTCGTTCGTTAGATTACTTATTTATATTTTGTTTTGTATTTTTTTGAAGCTTTAAACCTTCAAAGACTGACATATGATTTCTTCTATCAACTTTTTGTTAATAAAATAGATTGTTTTTTTTTTATTTAATATAAATTCTAGTAGCTTCTTATAATTATTTACTTATTTAATAAACAAAGGACTTCACGCGTTATATGTCGAATAAAATACCAACAATTTCCGGTTGAGCTAAAATAAATTTCGATGAATGTTCAATCGTCAATCTTTAAAGGATTAAATAAAAAAAATAAGCTACAATATCAGCAAAAAAATAAATAAAACAACCGAAGAGTTATTTAAAAAGATAAATACGGTGTATAACAACTATTATTGATTCACAGAGTACGCCACGGTTGGATACATGGCAAAAAGGATTCAAATGCGGAAGAACAGATTCCAAAAAATAGCTGAAAGTATGAAAGCAGCAAGAGAAAATCCACCACCAGGAGTTCCTGGTGATCATGATCATGCGCCAAAACAAACTGTGAGTAAAACTAAGAAAATAATTTCCAACAAAGCTTCCTTAATCAAACCTAATACCCGTGTCTAATTTTTTTTCAATAATTGAATAATTGATTAATCGAACAATTGAATAATACCATTCGTTTTTCATTCCACAAGCTGAAAAATCGGATTATTCTTTTTTGTTCAGCATCAAAAATTAGTGATAATTCACTTGGCACTTTTAATAATTTAATAAGTAACATTGAATAAATAATTTTAAAAGAAAAATCCCTTTTTAATTAACCCACTATTTTTTCCCTTCAACTTTTTTTCTCGATAATATAAAATACCTAGTTAATTAAATTAATTTTCATTCGTTTTTTTTTTTTGTCGTAGAAAGTAACATATTTTTACATAGATAAAGCCAGAGACAATTAACTTGACATTTGAAAATATTTAAATGGTCATTATCGAAGGTAAAATATCTTTAAAGATTAACATTTTCATTAGGAAATAAGCGCAAAAACATCTTTAAGTATTTAGCAGAGTCGTTTTTTTCACATGTTCTGTCTTTTATAGTAAATCGAGAAAAAAAAAAGACAAATAAGGCTTAAAGAGAAGAGCAGTTAGTTGGACTGTGTGTAATTTACGAGTATAAAACATTTCTACTCTGGACAGTCGACAAGTCGTTTCGCCTATATTTTCTCTTGAGAAATTGGTTAATTAAGTTTAAATAATTGAGTCTATCACTTACTGCTCTCATTTACTCACTCGCATATACGATAAAACCACGACGATAAACTAACTTACTCAATCGTATTATCTTAAATTACGATAATCAAAAACTAATTACATGAGGCTCAATTTTTTGCTTAAAATTAAGCAATTCCTGCCTTCAGGTATAACTATTTCCAGTACATTCTATACTTGAATATTACTCACAAAATACACCACTGACAAAACGATATTTCTAGATCAATTTTGTCAATCTTAAAAGTGAGATTAAGATAAATAATAAATAAATTTTCATAAATCATAAATATTCCGTCCATCATGAAATGAATTAAATTTTTATTGAATGTTTCAAATTATAAACTCTACATTCGTCTGAATAGAAAATAGAAAGAAATACAAGCAAATGACTGAGTGGACGTAGTAATAAAATAAAAATTTGATAAAATAAAATAAAAATGAATAAATAAGCGCACGACATTTGTAGTCTAAAGTACAGATACATAAGCATGAAAAAAACAATGATAAAACACATGAAATAGAATGTCTGCAAACTGTAAAAAGTGCTTTAATTAGAGAACGAATTAATTATTCGAGTGGCAAACTCCAGACTGAGATTAAATTTGTCGATGGAGAATGAAACTCAACATAAAAAATTTCTACTCTCTCACTAATATTTTCAATTCATTTTCAAGTATTCGTAAAAATTATTAATAAACTACATTGCATGAATACTAATCTAAAAACTTGCTTACTTACTTTATATACCATTTTATGCCATTCATTTAAGATACTTTTTAACCATTTATTACTTTTATTTATTATCGATTATACGCCAGGTATTTTTAAGAGCTCAAGAGATAACTGTGTCTCGAAGCTCTATTACATTTCAATGGGAACGATTTTTCGTTTCTACTTGTTCCCATTTTTCCTCGTTGTCTTGAGGGACAGTCCATCGAATTTACAAGTGTTCAAGCTAGCAACAGCTGCTATTGCATGAATAAAACAACCTTCCAATGGAATTTTTTCGAAATAAAAGAATCAAGAGAAAAGAGAATAAATTATTGAAAAGTATAATTTAAAGTCTAACTAGCTACAGTCTATGTAACGGTAGAAATCTTTTTTTTCAACAAACCCCTTTATTCTAAGAACTATTCATGATAAGAAGATAATTGCCATTTGAATAAATTAGAAACAATCTCTCGCTATTTTAATTCTCTGTAGAGTTTCATCTCTATCTTAGAATTTAGAATTCCATCTTAACAATTTAATAATAAAAAATATTTTTATCTTCCTTATGTCCTAAATAAAATGAAAACATGTATCTCTAATTTTTTCAAGTATCAGAATGATATCTATACTAAAGCACAAATATTTTAAAAAAAACTTATCAATTGTTTTTAATAATTTATTGAAAGTGTCAAGTGAAATAATCATTAATTGTTTATTCCATTGAAAATGAATAATTAAGTATACGAAAAATAGAAGGCCCTAAAAATTGCATATAGTTCAATAAACTGTAAGGGGTAAATCCATATGGAAACCCCACTACGAACTGCCGTGTCTCTTGTAAGTGGTCCCGTGTTGTCCAGGAGGTGCGGTTCAAGGTCCACGACCCAAAAGCACACAGTAAAGGTGGTACACTAGAAAACACAATCAACGGTCGAGCTGATGAAGAAGCACCACCAGCTCCCCAACATCTTATTCATCCAGGCAAAGACATCAGCAAGCTCTATGGTACGCCATGTAGGTTTCTCTTCGTTATTTATCCATTTTTATCACGAATTATATGGGACGTATACTTGGAATAAGAGTGTCTCATCATAATGGCAAATCAACAAATATTACAATTATAATGATAATCACTTAAATTGGCTTTTGTACCGAATTGGCTTTACTAAAACTTTTATATGGCAAGCAATGAATGTTGTGCACATTTGTCAAAATTTTTTGTTGTTTTTTTTTTGAAACTATGCTGAGAGAAAAATATTTTTAACAAATCTTTTATTACGTAAAAAAAAAACTCTCATAACAAATTTTTTTTTTTTCAATTTCCACTGCACTTTGAAAAATTATATTATTATTAATATAATACACTGAGTTAATAATTTTTGTTATCACTTAATGTAACAGAACACGTATATTTAATTATATTAACATTCATTTAATCGCTTTTATTGCTTTGATTTTGAAATGAAAAGTAAATTAAGTAAAGAAAAAAGATTTATATCTCACAAAACTGTTAAAACAACACATTATTTTTATTTCTCTAATCACAATAATTTTTTCTCTCAGTATATAATAATTGGAATGTCTCACAAATAATCTAATAATCAAAATTAACTGTTGAGTTTTATTTTTTATGATTTTTAATGCAATGTAATTAATAGCTTTATTACAAGGAACGTCTTGCATAGTTCAACAAGACATTTTATCAGAAACCGAATACTCACTGTAATCTACACATTATTTGTCATAGGCATAACACCATCAGATATTGACAAATACTCTCGCATCGTTTTTCCTGTATGTTTTGTATGCTTCAATCTCATGTATTGGATCATCTATCTACACATCAGTGACGTTGTTGCGGACGATCTGGTACTTTTAGAAGAGGCAAAGTAAACAAAAAAGAAAAATTCTTTTTTTAAAAAAAAAGTAAGAAAAATCGAGATTAAGGAAAAGAAACAAATAAATGGAGAAGGGAAAAAAATCTTTGTCAGAAAAGGATATAAAAAAAAGTAGAAGGATGAAGATTGCTAAAACTAAATCCGTGCTGTGACTACTTCGACTTTCTGGCACTGTGCGACACACTCGTCGCGTCGTCCAAATAACCAGCCTCATTTAATCATTTTTTAAAATAATAATTACCCGATAAATTAATTAATTATAATAAAATAATATTAAACAATTAATAATAATTATTAATAATAATAAATAAAGGAATTTAGAGAATTCGAGAATTTAAAAATAATACCAATGGTTTTCAAATGAAGAAAAAAAAATGGAGAAAATAAATAAATTAAATAATACAGTATAATATTATAAATCATGACCATTGCCGGTATAAAAAAAAAGCCGGTGATTAATGGTCTACGCTCAATGACTTTTCCTCGACCGAGGGATCGCAACAACGATCGCGGAAACGACTTCTCAATTGCTAGAGATAAATAAACCGGAAGCAGGTATTTCGGTGAAGATAGTAAATGTACATTCTAATTAATGGAGAAATAATAAATGAAAAAACATTTCTAAAAATCCAATGATAAAAGATAAGATGAGGAAAAAAGACAAAAAAGCTCTAGCTCAAAAAAAAATAAACAAAGTGAGAAGTCTTTCGCTGTGATCGTAAAGCGCAATGAAGACTGAAGGATGTCGAGCTGTAAAATGAGAGATAGACGTGTAAGAAAAGAAAGAAATAAAATGATAGCAGAATGATAATAAATGGTAACACATGAATCGTGGAGATAAACGGGGCGAGTGTGGAAACTTTAGAAAAATATTTAAGTGTACAGTGCCGCGAAAGCTTCGAGAGACGAATCTATAAATATATAAATATATTAATAATAAATATAAATAATATAAATATAAGTATAAATAAAGATATAAATATGATATACATAATAATTAATTATCTAATAAATTGATTACTGCATATACGATATACCTTTTAAAGAATTGCCAGTATATCTCTAACAGTAACATCGTGATTATAAAAGCAGAAATGAATAAACTCATAAGCAGAATAACAAAAAATGTCATCAACATCTACTATAACATCGCCATTTCATCCAAATTTTCGGTATAAACATGTCAATTTAGCCACACATGTAGGATCAATAAATAAGCATTCGATTAGTAATTAAGAAAACTGTGGCTCAAGACTTGCTAATAATTTGTTTTAAAATATTTTACAATAAACTCGAGATTCGCAACACAAATGATTAAATTTAAATAAACAAATAAGAGAAATAAAATAAAAAACCAAAAAATAAGGACGAAAGTTTCATGGAACTGCAACTATTTTTTTCCGTTTTTTTATAACAAATAATGAAAATGATATAAACAAATCAAGGTTGATTGAAAACAATGTTTGTTAATTACCAGTAGTTAATAATTAATAATGATATTTAAATAATATTAATAATAATTTAAATAAGCGTAAGAATAATAACGATAAATAAATAATAGTTAATGATAATTATTACTATTATTAACTAATTAGTGGGACGGTTGTAATAAGTGATAATAAACACTTGTCTGAATGTCTCGAGACTGAAGAGAATGTTAACTATAATAATATATATATATATATATATTATTATCAATTATTAATTTTATTTGACTGTTATCAATTAGTAGATTAATTTTTCCGTATATAAATAGTTGACTTTTTTAAATATTTCTTGGCATATGTGTGAATTCATTCCGATTTATCTACTTTAACACAATAAGCATGTGATACTCGGCCCAGGAAATATCATTCACTACTTTCTAAATAATTTAATTGTTAAAAAAATAATTTTATTAATTCATTTTCTTAGTACTTTCCTTTTTTACATTATTTCATTATCCATTTGGATTTTGATAATTATTCTATCCTCACGAAGCAACGAAACTGCGAAAATTCCTACCAATTTTTTTCAAATCTCAACGCCTTCCAATAATCGGTCATCGATGCTTCGTGCGCGAAATGAAATATTTCCTAAGGCCAGGGATGAAGGCTCCTCGGATTAATTGATCATAAATAATTATATAAACATTTAAGAGTTTATAAAAAAATTTTTTTTTTATTTATCATATTTTTTTCAAAAATATTTAATATCGACATGCACTAGTTTCAGTATTTATTTTTCGATTGATAACATTAAATTCTTTTTAAAACTCCATTAAAGTTTTTAAAAAAAAATTTTTTTTTTTGTAATTTACACATCGAGACATAAATGATGATCAACATTGTTATCTCTCTATTCCTAGAACTCCAATTTTTTACCTATATTTTTTTGTTTGATTTAATATTTTCATTTTTGTATTTGACGTCAACACATGCGAGTTTAATTCCTCTTTCTTTTCACTACAATTTGCTTTCTTCTTTTTTTTTTTTTTTTTAACGATAAGCAAAGGGAGGATGCTGGGATGTGGAAACTTGCCATTCAGGATATCGACCAGACACACCCAGCCATGTTGCTTTCACTCTCTCTCTCTCCCTGATCTTCTTCTACTCTTTCTCATGTACTAACTTGCACTATTCACAAATATTCTAACAATCAGTCTGTAGATGAGAAAAAAGACTAATTTAAGAGAAAGTAAAAAAATCACATAAAAATAAGAGTGAATTTTTTTTTCTTAATAATAAGTTCTTTTTTTTTTACAAAAAACATAAAAAAAATTTCCCAATAACTACTATGATTATTTTATTTAAATTTTTTTAATCAAAACATAATTACTATTAAATCCCCTTATATATTTAATTTAATGTTTTCAATCGAAAATAACGGAAAGATTAAGAGAAAATCAACTGAGAACCATCCCTTGCCTCTTTCGCATCATTGAAATCCCAAAGCGTTTTCAAAAACAAAAATAAAAAATACTAAATAATAAATCGAAAAAAACCTGCACTTGTATTTTATCAATGAATCTAAACTTTTCTTCCGTTTAAATACCACCTAATAATGTGCAAACAAAGAACAACAAATACATATTAAACAAAAATTACTACTAGTCTTGCGATGATAAATTTTGTTATAAAATTTGTTAATAAATAAATTTAATTGCTCTGTTCGCATATTTATTTCTAAATAATGAAATAAATAAAAAAGAATATTTATTTTAATTTAGCACACGCGTATGATTTTGCCAATTTTTCCAATCTATTAAACCCAAGAATAATTAATAGGTATCAGTATTAAATGATTACCCGTAAGTTGCATTTATTTATAATTTTCAGTTATAAGTTAATGAATTAATAAACGATCTATTAAAATTTAATTGACGCCATAGACGTTCGGTCATTAAATAAAGATCTGAAATCGATATTAAAGTAGAAAAAAAAATGATAACTTGAATAAAAACGAAACTATATAATTAAAAAAAAAAAAAAGCTCCATCGACTGCAAAATTTATGAAAATAATCAGTTAAATAAATTTAAATTGTTAACAGAAAAACATCGATTATATTCATAAATTTTGTATAATCGCAATCATTTCAGTATTGTTATTGTTACGAAGAGAGCTGTAAAATTAGCGAATGAAAGCGATGAAATAATTGAAAAAAAAAGTAATAAAATATTGTATACTGTAAGTAGTATAAAAATTTCATTTGAATTGCACACTTTACCTTTGCATTCATTACTGCAATTAATCAATTGATTATGATTTAATAAAATTTGGATATTATTAGTTAAAAATAATTCATCGCTGATTTCGCTTACCTAAAAAAAATTAAAACGATTAATATTTACATATTATATTATATTCGTTATCTATTTGGAGTCTCTATGATAGTAAAATGATAAAGAACGATAAGGGAATAAATTTAGCATTTTATCGTTGTGATATATTCGATATAGAATGATTTTGTTCCATATTTTACTTAAAATACTCGTGTGACGCGATAATTTGTGAATAATTAAATTAGTAATATTAATGTAACGATGAAATGTTTTATAATATTACCTATTATTAAATTTCTGAAATTGTAACGTAATGTAAATAAGATAAGTATTATTAATAATGTTTGTTATATTATCGAATGATTTTCATATACAAAATAATTAATTAAATTAAGAATTATTACTTAATCAATTGCGTTATTATTAAAATGGTTCAATATCATTAGTTTATTAATAAAATTGTAAATTATTGTCATTATTAAATGTTCATTATCAATATTATTATTATTACTAAGTTCCCTATGAAGAATATGATTCTGAAAATTTTTTTTAATGTTACATATGTAAAAAGAATGTTTAATACAAAAATAATAATAATTTAATAAAAGAATAAATAAGTTTATTATCGCGTCATACGAATCCGAGTGAGTCTCTATCCTCTGGTAGGATTTATGTTACTCTGAGCACTTATTACGTAAGATTAGGTAATTATAAATTATCGTTAATAAGCTGTTGATGAAAAAATTTAGAAAATAAATAATGGAGGAATCTGATACAAAAAAATAAACCTTAAAATCAGCCCAGTCGCTCGATTATGATTAATACAAACTTAAAGAAAGATGAAAAATCTTAAAAAAAAAAAATTTTAAAAAGTTAAAAATAAAAATGATCACACCTTGTAAATACAAGTTTTATACAGAGTATTATATGCATCAAAAGTACTGTGAAACTATAACATAATTATATGCAAATATGTAGTGCACACGACACGTGATTGTTCGCACATATTTAGATAAAAATTATTACTTTCAAGTATAGGAACGTGAAATTAAAAAATAAACTAAGCATATATATCTATTAATATATATGTAAATGTATAAATTAATAAGAGAAGAAACAGTTTAGCTATGACAGGAAAAATGTTAGAAGGCTGTAGTATAGCCACAAAAGAAAACCGAAAATGAATAAAAATTATTTCTTTGGTTGTGAATGTGTTTATACAACAACTAAAATCAATTTTGGGGTATGTCAAGAATATAAGTAATAAAAAAATGATTTGTATGTTACAGGAATTAATATTAATTAATTCATTAAAATTTGTGAATAAATTAATAATTAATATTAATTAATAGTGGAATTTAATTTAACAGGAGTGCAAACAAGTATAATAGTTATTAAAAATCATTGTTTTTTTATCAAGATATCGATACTTTGCACTTTCGATTGGAAAAAGCTTTAATTACAAAACAAGTTAATAATTGAATAACATTTCGTAGTTTATTTCGCAAAGAAGAAAAGTATTTGAAAAATTGCGAATAGTATAAGAAAGAGTATCAGAAAGTTTAAAATGATAAGAAAAGATCAAGAAAATAAAGGGGTATAAAATAATACCAGTTCAAATCACATTAACGAAAACTGCCAACTTCATATTATTACACGTTTTAGTCAATCAGAAAGACAAAAGAAGACGCAGGCATGTGGTAAGAACCCAAAATTTGTCTTAGGGTAAACACATTTGCTGTTTGCACATAGTGTATTTGAAAGGAAATAAATTTATTAATTAATTAATTTCTTAAAATAAATGTAATTATAAAAAGGATGAAAAAAAAACTAACACGTATGATATTTAATGAAAAATTAAATAATTAGATTGAAACAAAAAAAATAAAATCTGTTTATGGAAAATTAATTCATTTATTTTATACTACTTTTGTCAAATATTATTGTATAAATTATTATATTATTCTTAAATAAAACCGCGTCGATTAAAGAAATTATCCTTATGTTTAATAAATAGATCAGTAATAATAAATTTTGTCATAAACCAATGTAAGGATTTAAATATACATAAATATATTTATATAGTATTAATTCTTGGAAAAACGTACCTAACTCAATTAAAATATATAAATAACACTTTAATTAAATTTTTTAAAAAATGTTGGTCAAAGAATTATTTTATTTTTTATTTTTACATTTTTTTTATAATATCAAACAAAAGTAGTAACAGAATAATTCTTTTAAGCATGATAAAAATATATTAATAAACAAAAACCTTGTATTTTAACTCGTAGTACTGACAAAGGACTTGAAATATAAATAAATAATTAAACGTAAATGAAAGCGCAAAATAATAATTATTCTAATTCGAATTTTTCCTCGTGGATAAACTTCTTTTCGTCATTTTATAACCCACTATTCTCAGTAAACCTTGCACCCAGTTTAATTATAAATAAATAAATTAAGGAAATCTGAATAAACAGATAAAAAGTGAAATAAAGAAAAGTTACATCGTAACAAAAAAATTCAAAGAAAGATAGAGAAACATTAGTGAAAAAATGTATGCTCGATGTTATATGGAAAATTTATTAATTAAAAAGTGCTGATAAGAGAGTCAGAATAAAAAGAAGAAGAATGATGAGTAAGAGACTTAAAACGGTGATATAAGGTCGTTTTGAGAGTACCAAATTCTAAAAAAATGTATTTAATATTAATTGCATACAGTAGCATAATATATAACGATAAATAAGAGTAACATCCCCTCCCGTAGGTCGGGCACTTCAAACAATTATTAGATATCACATGTAAAGTATATTATAATAATGCGAAAATTAAAACAAAAATCTAATTACTTATTAAACTATGGACGATATTGCAAACGAACCAGCGTTCATTTGTACGAAGACACGCGTTTACCATATAAAAAATAAAAAATTAAAAAAAAAACTAAATAATTATATAAAATATGATGAACAGACATGCATACATGAAAAAATATAAATAAATAAATATATATATATATAAATATAAATATATATATATATATAAATATAAATATATATATATATATATATATATATATATATATATAGTTTTTAGTAAAATAAATAAAAAATTATTAGTCCTGGACGAATGTTTGAGAATCGCGGAAGAGGAAATACAATGAAAAAACTATTAAATACAATTGATGTAAGAATGTTGCGTGTGTATTATGTGTATGAATCTGGGGTCTGTAATTTTATGGAAGTTCCTCATCCTCAAGGAAAAAAAACTAACCGAGATTTTGTAGATTTATCAGTAAGGGTTTTCTTCGGATCTACCCGAACTTTTTTTATCAGGACAATTAACGGACAAAAAAAAATTCTTAATCTCATATTCAAGTAAATTTTTGTATGTATCGATTTATAATTATTGTAACAAATACGGATGTTTTCATCATCAATTTAACTTTACGTTTTCAAGTTTACATTAACTAATACTATACACATACATTCGTCGTTGTTATAATAATTCGATAAATAAAAATGCCAGAACATGAGTAAATACGTGACAAATAGTATGAAAACGAAAGAATTGGGAGATCCTGGTTGACCCTGATAAACATGCGCTATAAAATCGTTTTTGTAATATCCGAAATAAAATGCATAGTCAAAGATTTATTTCGATGCCTATTTTCTTTTCCCCTCTTTCCTTTTAATCAATACACTGTAATAACAGATTTAGGTGTTCTCATGATTTTTTTTTAAAAATACTTCGAATTATAATCATTATTGTTACTTCTAAATAATCTTAATTATAATAGAGTGAACAAGATTTCTAATTAAATAAAATTATTTTTAAAAATATTATTAAACAAGATACTCGAAAAATTGTATGGAAATCAGTAATCCAGTGTATCAAAATCATCATACACTTATATTTGATATTTACATGATAAAAAACCCAGTTACTTTATCTAAATTCATTGCAGATGAGATCTCAATTCTCTTACACGACCTACTTGCAAAATGTCTACCGTTTATTTTTTTATTGAAACAAATTAAACAATATAATATATTATATACAATATTTATCAATTTACTTCTTACATTAAATAATATTCACTTGAAATTTTTTTCTATCTGCTATTGATTCAAATTAAAAAATATTCATCAATCATGAATTCTATTTATCATCAGCTCTTTGAAAAACAAAAGCGATAAATAGAGATGACTTGCTTTAAATAAAGATAATAAATTGATAAGACTATAGATATTGAACATTTGTTACATATTTATTAGAGAATACTTTGCAGTTATATGTAAGTGATCATTAAATAACTCTTTCATCGTATCATTCTGAGTCGTATTAATCACAACTATCAACAATGACAAGAAGAGCTTATGGAGCAGTAAGTTGAAAATTATGAAAAAAATTTTCTGTATCATCAATGAATAACGTTAGAACTTATTTAAATGTAAAATTTTCTTAGAATTCTGTTGATCGAAAGTTTGAGAATGGAATATGGAAAGGACCAATGACAATTCCACCTGATGATTATTTTAAATATGGAGAAAAACTATTAGAAATTATGAGAGAAAATTCATCATTAGTTGGTCAGGTAAATATTATTCAATCTTCAATAAATATCCAATATTAAAATTAATTGACATAATTGGATATGAATTTAATTAATTTAGATTGATGCTATAACAGGAGAACAACGAACATTTGGAGATATGGCTGATAGAAGCATAAGATGTGCATTGTGGCTGAAGAGCCAAGGAGTCAAACCAGGTGACATTATTGGATTATCTACTGGAAACCATTTGGACGCAATACTACCTATTATCAGTTCATTACTAATAGGATCAATCATCAATCCATGGTGGGATGATTTAACTGAAGAAGGTATACAGTTCTTTTAATTACAAATTTAATTAACCAGCAAAGTTAATGAATTCTATCAAAAATGAATAATTTTTTCAGAACTTATTAAATACTTTATTGATTTGACCCAAACTAAAATAGTATTTATCTCAGAAGCCAATGCAAAGTTAATGAAAAAGGTGGTTGATGAAATTCAAGTGAAACTAACAGTTATAGTTTTTGGAAAAGTAGATGGTTTTACTTCATTTGAGGAAATCATAGCAATACAAAAGTCTCAAGAAGTCCTTAATTTCAAATGCACTGAAATACAATCTCCTGATCAACCTGCTATTATCCTCTACACTTCTGGTACAACAGGCAACCCCAAGGGTGTTGTGTTGGCATATAAAACACTTGGAAATAGTCGTCAATTTATTCCTGTAGAAGAAATTAGAAGGATGACTGGAATTAATTTTTCTACTGTTGCATGGATAAGTGGAGTAATGCTTCCTCTCACAGCAATAGAAGCTGGAGCTAAGATGATTATTTTCTATGGAATAACTGAACCTGAGAGCTTCCAACTCATCGATAAATATAAGGTTTAAACTTTTATTTCAATTTATCATTTGATGATAATAATATATTATCAAATTATTAAATTATTATTAAATTAAATAAATAATTTTTAAACTAAAAGGCTCAATGGATTACAATGGGTACAGGAGTAGCAAATAGAATGTCAAAAGATGAAGCTATAGGAAAGCATACTTATCCATCAGTAAAATGGATAACTTTTGGTGGAGCATGCGTAAAAAAACGAGTCGTTGATTTCTTAAAAAGAGTCTATCCAAATGCTCATATTTGTCAAGCTTATGGTATGTAAAAATATTATCAAACATTTTGACAGCTCAAGTTTAATTGAATTAATTATTATCAAATGATAAATCAATGTATCAGGTTTAACTGAAACGGGTGGTCCAGTAACATGTTCTAGCTCTGATGATCATCCAGATTCATGTGGAAAAGTTATGAAAAATATAGAAATAAAAATAGTTCGTGAAGATGGTAATGTTGTTCTAGAGCCAAATGTAGAAGGGGAATTATGTATAAGATCTTCAACTATGATGATGAGTTATTACAAAAATCCACAAGCTACTGCAGCAGCAGTCGATAGTGATGGTATTTGTTTTTATTGATAATCATATTTAACTTTAAATAAGTAAAAATTTTTTGTAAAAATAAAAATTAATAATATTTAATAATATTTTCAAAATTTTTACATTTTGGCAGGATGGTTCCATAGTGGTGATCTAGGACATTACAATGAAAATGGAGAATTTTTTATCACGGATAGAATACGAGAACTGATCAAATACAGACTATATCATGTCCCCCCAGCACCCATCGAAGAAGTAATACAAAAAAATCATCCTGGAGTTTATGAAGTAGCTGTTGTAAAAAAGCCACATAATGAAGACGTAGAACAGCCGATGGCATTTGTTATAAAAATGCCTGGAGTGAATGTAAGATTCATTTTGTGATTGAAAAAGTATAAATTTGAGTAAGAAAGAATAATAATGTTAGAAAAAATTTTTTTCTAGGTAACTGAAGAAGAAATAATCGATATAGTTGATAAAAATATGTCGGAACGATTTAAATTAAGAGGGGGAGTAAAATTTGTAGATGATCTTCCACGAACATCGTCTGGAAAAGTTGCTAAAAAAATTCTTAGAGATATGGCAATAAAAATAGCTTTGGAAGAATCAAAATAAAAAAAAAAAATTCAAATGAGCTCGAAATTAGTTCTAGGTAATTAGAAAAATAAGACAGCAGCTCATAAAGAAAGAAAAAATATAAATAAATTTATCGATAAAAAGTACTGTACTTACCAAGAAAAAGAACCGCTTGAACATTCTTTACTTTTGTTTTCAATTTACATAAATTTGGAGTATAATTACTCGAAAAGACTAATTAGCTAAATAAAATCATCTACTTAACTATTTCACTTTTATCACTTTTTTACTAGCCACTCACTATTACATATTTTATTAAAAAACAATAATTTATTCACTGAAATATCCACTAATAAAAAAACTTTATCATGCATAAATCGATAAACTCCAATCGCAAACGGTTTGTGTTGATTTGAATCCACTTTTTTTAACACGCATTTCTATTGGCTTTTAACTAAAATTCAGCGAATTAAAACGAACGCCGTAAACCGGTAGAATTCTAAGAAAACCGAAGTTTTAACATTCGACAAGCTAATGACATGATCATAATATTTTTAATTGTTACTTACGTTTTCTGTAATTCAACATAATCACATAATTACTTTTATTCACAAAAAAATGTAGATTTAATCATTTTTTTTATAAAAATCCCGTGGCATCATTTTTTTAGCCATTTCTTAATAGCGTCCTATTTCTCCGATCACTTCACACACTATATTTCCACGAATTTATTACTGATTAATATAATTTCGAAACAACAAATTAAAATTTACGCAATTTGTTATGTATAAATACTCCCGTGTATTAATAATATTCTAAAAAATAATTAAAATTTTAATTGATGACGAAGCCATACAGATTCACTATATCATTTAAAAGAATTATTTTTCGCGATTTTATAGACAAAAAAATAGTTCCTTTTATTCTATTATATAAAACATAACATTATTTATGTTATATTATTAAATTTTATACTTATTCAAACTAATGCTATAACAAAACTCATAAAAAAAATTCAGAGCCTTATCTTAAAGTATTCTCAAATTGGGCACCCAACCCCGACTGACCCCCTACTGCGCATCAAGTATCAGCAAGACTAAAAAAGCGGGAAAAGTTCGCAACTACTCTCGTTTGTTAATGTTGCCCCCACTGTGCCTTAATTTTTTTTAGCTCGAAAATTCTAAATAAAATAACAATGTTTTCATAATTAAAAAATATTTATTCATCTACAATAAATATTTTTATTATTTGAATCGTTTTATAATTTTTATTAAATATTAAAAAACAATCACCCGTTTGTCTTTTTATCACGTGTACAGATAAATGTGTAAGTTATTTTACCTACTACTAAAAAACAATACAAACTATTGTATCAACTGTTATATATGTGTTTTTTCTTCTATTGTTACAATTATTATTTTTTAATCATTTTTATCTTTACAACCTATTTGAATAAAGATAAAAATAAAAGTAATTTTTAGAACTAAAAAAATTAATTTTGTCAGCTATGATTATCTTACGCAATTAAGAATTAAAAGATCAAAAGCTCATAATCTTTGACCTAATAATAAAATATTCAAGGTTATCATAGAGTTTTTTGCATTTTACATTTCATAAATACTAATTGTTCATTCTTAATGTGGTGGCATTTTTTTTTTTTTTTTTGATAGTTGTCCGTCTGAAAGACTCCTTATTAGTGAATTTTTACAAACTTAATCATAAATTTTACTTTGTAATATTTTTTATTTCATTCTGTCGAGGTAAATGAGACAAGTTTCTCAAATCATAATAATACTCATTTCTGTAAAAATATAAAAAAAAAAACAGAAGTAGATCAATTAATTAAAACCTATAACATATAATTCCACAAAAAATTATATATCTATCATAAACTCTGATAAATCTGAGATTCAGTATGTTATATGGTTTTTTTTCTTGTGATTTTCCATTTTAAATTATTATATTTTTCAATTATTAATATGATTTATATTATATGACATTATTATTTCATGATCTTTGTTTATTATTAAAATTTATTTATTCAGTAATAAAAGTTATAATAGAATGGCAGGTCCTTGGAATAGTGATTGTTAGATTCTTCATCATCTACCAATTTAATTCCTTTCACTTTAGTTGTTATAATTTGCAGTTTTATTTTTGCACTATTTTATCTGAATCAATTTTTTTTAATAAATAGAATTTTTTCTTAAATTCATCACTAACTCGATGATTATCTGAAGGTATTTCCGGTACTTTTACTTTAAAAAATAATAAGGAATTTTGACTTTCCATCAATTATTATCCAGTCTTTACTTCCATGTCTCATGTAAATTTACAGATAAAGTTTTTAAAAAGATTTATTATTGACCAATCAAAGCTATAACTTTCAAATCCAACCTTTAAGAAAATACCTTATAAAAGATACAACAAAAGTTAATAATAAATTAAAATTTTTTTGTAAACTTTCACATGACAGCTTCTCATCAGAAAAAACCTAAATTATTTAAATTTGATAATTATTAAAAAGATTGTAATAAATATTTTTTTAAAATGTTAAGAGGTCAAGAGGTACCTAAAGTATACCAAATGCATCGCTATCATATGTATTGATCGTTTGGCTGACTCCCCACTTACTTCTACGCTGAGGAGTGTTGGAGTTGCCGATGGATTCGCCTTTCTAACAACCGCGGTCAGTTCAGTTGCGTTTCATCAGGGAAACACTGTGAAACGCATATAAGGTAAATTTTCAAATTATTTATACTCAGTACATTGTTAATATTGACAAAATATCCAATATCAATTAATCAAGTACTTCATGTATGAATTGACTCAATAATTATGTATTGATTGTTCTATTGTAATCTTCCTAAACAGCTGATTTACTCCTGTATTTCGATTCAGTGTACTCCAAGAAGTTCGAATAGTGTATCGATTAATTTCTTTTAATCATTAAAAAAAACAACTAATACCTAAGATTTTTTCCATATGTATGTTAATTTGTAACCTAGTTCTAAAGAAAATTTTAAGAACCTGAAGACAAGTGATAACAAAGTGTTTTCATTATTTTCTAGAGCTTTCAGAGTAAATTAAGAAGAGATAGAAGGGGTGAAAAGGAATTCTTAAAAAAATAAGGGTAGAAAAGATGGCTGATAGGATATACTATCCAAATGCTGAGCTTACAGATAATGCTTATTGTAATAGTATGCAACAATACAAGGATATGCATGAAAAGTGAGTATACAATGTATTTATAATTATTGTCAAACCAAGGCAAAATGATTATCAGTGCTAATATTTTGTATTCAAGTCAATAAAATAAGCAAATTTATTGACAAATTATTATTGATGTCAAACTTGTTTGAGTTATCGATTATCCCTATTGCTCTTAAAAACTTTATATTAACGATTGTTATCATAAATTTTAAAGTCAAGACCACGCGCGAAGGCTCATTCACGAGTTGCAAAAATAGAATAGTAATATCGATCACTTTCCACTATGTCTTGCTACTTTTATCAATCATTATATTATATTTGAAACAATTTTTATTTATTTTTGGGTTATGTATGCTGAAAACACGGTTAAACATCGTAATGTATGTCTCTAACTAAAGTTAAATTTTTTTCAGGTCCATAAAAAATCCAGAACTTTTCTGGAGTGAAATAGCAAAACAATTCTACTGGGAATCACAAACATCTAATGATAAGTTTTTCTCGTACAATTTTGATCTCAACCAAGGTGACGTATTTATCAAATGGATGGAAGGAGCATCAACGAATCTTAGTTTTAATCTTCTGGACAAAAATGTTAAATGTGGAAATGGTGATAAAATTGCATTTTATTGGTACGTATACAGATAATGCTCAATGCGTTTTTATATAAAGGAATAAGTTCAATCTATGGAGTGAATAATATATATTTAACTATGTAGGTGTCCATAATTAAATAGTTCTATTAATGGAAATAATGATACTATTACAGACGACAAATACTAAGTTAAAAACACGTAATTTTGGACTATGCCCACTGATAACTTGCTAATTCTATTACTGACGATTTCGTAATTTTAGTTTTTGGAATAATTAAGGAGAGAAATTCAATTAAAAATTTTACTGAGTGCTCACTTCTTATTGACTTTTAAACAAGTAGTTATAATAGTTCAAAAATTTTTTTGACAGCTAAAGTATTTAATATAAAATAAAAAGTTAAAAAAATTTCGGTTATAAAAATTAATTGAAAATTGATAAGAATGATCATTCGAGACTACTCGATTCGCTGATTCGTCAGAAAAATATCATGTAATGATGTTCCAAGCTGAGGATTGGTTACTTTCCTCATGGTACGAGAGTTATTCACAAATAAGGATCCCTTCCGAATCCACTTAAACTACTTTACTTGCCCTTTTTTCAATTTAATAATTTTTCACATTTATCATCTTTGGCATTTACTTTTTAAATATAACAATGATGGAAAAATATTTATTCTTTATATTAATACATTATAATTCATAAAAAAATTATAATATTCATTTATTAAAATTTATTCTGATGGTTACGTAAAAAAGTAAAGAAATCATAAAAACTTCTAATTTAAACTGAAAGAGAATGTCTTTAGGAAATTTTTCATGCTCTTTAGAAAAAAGCTTTGTATAACATAGGATATCGATTGTTGAGTTCAATTGAAAAAGATTTATCAATAAAAAATGAATCTCTCGCGACTGATATATTGATATAATCTTGTTTCCGGGTCATTAACAGTTAATTTATAATTACTTCGTATTGATAACTCTACGTAAAACTTTGAACAACAAATATATATTACGAATAATGACGTTACATAACTGTCGATAATTTGTGGATTAATTTTTGATTTTTCTTTCATTTCTCAATTGATATCCATTTTATAAATAAATAAGATACTAATAAAAAAGTTTAGTAAACCGAAGTTGGCAATGACCAATGACAATCATTATGAAAATGCGCTCACGTCTACTAAACACAAAGACGTATCAAAAATGTGTTAGTCAACGTACGAGACACTTGACTTTTGACATAAAAATGTTGGTAGAATAATGCACTAGGTAACGTAACGGATATGTACTTATGTATTTTCTTACAAATGTAAAAAAGTTCATGAAAATCTATGAATATATTATTTCTGTCTTTCTTTACGTCTAATCTTCGTTCAGTAGTAGGTCTACTTAACATTCATTATTTAATATTAATCATCAAACACGTCTACGAGCAACGGTATACATAAATACAATTTTAACCCACTTTTTCTTCAACAACGTATCTCATTGTATTTGAACAAAAAAAGTTCAAATGGAGTCAAAAATTTTCAATGCCAGTTTTGAAATAAAAATTTTATTATTTGATTAATTTCTAGGAAACATTATCCACATGACAATAAAATAACTGATAAAGTCAATAAATAATATAGAAAACATGTGTTAACTTGCAGCTAAGAGATATAATTATAAATAAATAAACAATTTAATGATAGCATTAATCATATATTGTTAAATTTTTAGGGAAGGTAACGATCCAGAAGATTATTCTCGATTAACTTACCGAAAACTACTTGAAGAAACATGTCGTTTTGCCAATGTCCTTAAGTCCAAAGGTGTTCAGAAAGGTGATCGAGTAGCTATTTATATGCCAATGATTTTGGAGCTTCCAATTGCAATGCTCGCTTGTACAAGGATTGGTGCCGTCCATAGTGTTGTTGTAAGTTTAATTCTTTAAATATAACAAAATTTACAAATAAACTCTAGAACCAAATAACTTTGAAGAAAAAAATAAAACCAAATTAAAAACAAGTCATTAAGATAAAAAAATATTAACGGAATTCATATTTATAGTAACTTTATACTCATAACAATTAGCTTATCATGTACTGAACCATTTTCTGATAGCTATTCAACTAAAAGCAAATAGCTTAATTTGATTATCTTCAGTAGTTGTGTTTAATTATCACATATAATTTTATTCATATGATAATCTCTTTAAAGTTTGCAGGATATTCATCAGACGCATTAGCAGAAAGAATGATGGATTCAAAGGCCAAGGTTTTAATAACAACAGATGGAGTTTGGCGAGGTTCCAAACTTTTAATACTGAAAGCAATTTGTGATGATGCAATCAAGAAAGTGAAGGAAAAGAGTCATGAGGTTGAATCCTGCATTGTAGTGTCTCATCTACGACGAGTGACAAGCCCTCAGGGAAGCACATTAGATGGGGGTGAGAATGCAACTTTTCGCTTTCGAAATGAGATTCGATTTACGGTACGTAAATCGACTGAGAATGATTCGTACAAGTGTGTCGGTTAAAAATAGATGTTTGGTTGATTTTAGAAAAAGGAAAACATGGGATAAACGGGTCTAGTAATGGAAATAATGAACCAAATATTCCATGGGACGAAGACCGAGATTGTTGGTGGCATGAAGAAATGGAAGATGCCGAGGCCAGTTGTTATCCAGCTTGGATGGCAGCTGAAGATCCTTTATTTATTCTTTATACTAGGTAAGTATTCAATACTATTATGTACTGTATGTATTCATTAACATAATATAATATCATTAAAATCATAAAAATTATTATACTTTAGTGGCTCGACTGGTAAACCAAAAGGTGTTCTTCATACTACAGCTGGCTACTTGATCTATGCTGCCACAACATTTAAATATGTTTTTGATTATAAACCCAACGATATTTACTGGTGCACTGCAGATATTGGCTGGATTACTGGACATACATACGTTGTTTATGGACCCTTAGCAAATGGAGCAACTTCAGTCTTGGTAAGCAGCCAGCTTGTTTTTAAAATCGTAAAAATAACTAAAAAACGATTGAGTTACAAGACAGAACAATGATGAATGAATGTCAAATAATTTGCTCTAGTTTGAAGGAACTCCATTTTATCCTGAAAATGATAGATTTTGGAAGGTAATTGATAAATTCAAAGTGACTCAGTTCTACACCGCACCTACAGCCATTAGAAGTCTAATGAAATTTGGAGATGATTTAGTAAAAAAATATGACCTCAGCAGTTTGAAGGTATAGTATTGTTATTAAATGATTTTTTTTGGAAAAAACTAGGCTTTTAAGGAAGAATGAAAAATCAATCATTTTTACAGATTCTTGGCTCAGTGGGTGAACCGATCAATTCTGAAGCTTGGCTATGGTTTTATAACTTGATTGGACATGGCAAATGTAGCATTGTTGATACATTTTGGCAAACAGAAACTGGAGGTCATGTTATAACTCCACTGCCAGGAGCAACACCAATGAAACCCGGATCAGCAGTAAGTGTGCATAAATAAAGTAATTCAGAGTTCCACAATTAAGTAAAGGCTTAGTTTGAATTGATTGACTAATTTCAGAGCTTTCCATTTTTCGGAGTACGTCCAGAATTATTAGATGAAGATGGAAAATTAATTGAAGGCGAAGGTGAAGGATATTTAGTCTTCCGGCAGCCTTGGCCTGGAATGATGCGATCACTTTATAATAATCATGAGCGCTTCCAAACAACTTATTTTGATAAATTCCGTGGATTTTATTGCACTGGAGATGGTATGTTATATAATGAAATACTTTTCTATTTTTATAAGAATCACTCCATAAATTCTTGAATATTCATTTACTTTTTTTCTTCTTTTTTTTGCTTTGCTTTTTATTAACATCATCATTATTATTATTACTCTCTTCTTGTGTCAAAGCCAAAGGATTTCTAAACATTTCTCCGACATACTTGGCCGCTTTTCCTAATTCTTCTTCAATTCTTAAAATTTGGTTGTATTTCGAAATTCTTTCTCCTCTACAAAGTCCACCAGCTTCAAATTGTCCTGATCCCAACCCGATCGCAAAATCAACAATAAAATTATCTTCAGTTTCACCATATCCTGAACAAACAACACTGGACCATCCACTAGCTTTTGCCAGTTTAAAACAATCAATTGCTTCAGTGATTGTACCAATTTGAGACAGTTTTATTGCCAAACAATTAGCAGCACCGTTTTCTATAGCTTCTTCTACTTTTTCACTATTCATTGCCGTCAAATCATCTGCTATAACCTGAATTGATTGATTTGATAACAGGGGCCAGCTATCCCAATCTTCTTGATCAAATGGATCTTTTAAAGATATTATTTGTGGAAACTCTCCTAAAAGTTCTTGATACTGCTCAAATAGAGCTTCAGATTCTAAATAGTCATCAGGATCTGTTTCTTCTGTCTTATATTCAAGATCATATTGTCCTGCAACAGTTAAATTAAAAGTTTATCATGTATGAACAAAAATTTTAATTTATAAGTGGATAGAATTTATAACTAGAAAATTATGATATTCATCATTGTCAGTTAAGTAATTGATGACAATGATGATGGAAAAATATTCAACAAGTATACTTGCAATATGCTTATTACTTATCAATTAAAATATCGATAAATTTTATCAGTTATTAACTAAACAGCCTTCATGAGTAAATCTAATAAAATCTTAAAAAATACTTTACCATCTTTGCAGAATGTACTTGCTGATATGTCGAGAGCTATTTTCACTTTTTCTTCATAGCCTGTAATTTTTATGGCATCAACAACGGTAGCTAATGCTTCTGTATTCTCTTCAAAATCAGGATGAAAACTTCCATCATCACCTACAGTTAACGGAAGTTTTATTTCCGCATTCTCAGCTATTTGGTTTTCTACAGCTCGGTATACTTCAGTGCCGATTTGCATAGCCTCTTTGAAAGATTTAGCACCTAAAAGCATTTGAATTTTTTTCAATAAAAACAGGAAATCAGATTGAATATTCTGCGAGATTTTGTTAAAATGCAATAAATATAAACCTGTAGGCATAATCATAAATTTTTGAAATGTCAGTGGATTTCCTGCCAATTTTCCGCCACTGATAACATTGAACATGGGAACCGGAATGACTGGTTGGCTTCCTGCCATATTACTGATATATTTGTACAATGGAATACCTCGTTTGATAGCTCCAGCTTTACAACAAGCCATAGACACTCCTAAAATGGCGTTTGCACCAAGTTTTGATTTATTGTCCGTCCCATCCAATTTTGTCAGAAACGAATCAATATCTTGCTGCTGACAAACTTCCAATCGACTTTTTATCAAATTCGGTGCGATGATGTTGCTAATATTATCAATAGCTTTAAAAACTGTACGTCCATTGAATTTTGAGTCATCATTATCTCGAAGATCTAAGGCTTCAATTGGATTTGTTGGTAGATTATACGGTACTGAAGATCTCAAAAGGCCAATGTCAGTAATTAGATCAACTTCCAATGTAGGTTCACCTCTAGAATCAAATATTTGACGTGCTTTAATTTTTTCGATTGGCATTATCAGTTTTTAATTTAAAAAAAAAATAAAAAAATCAATTAATATTTTTAGAAACATTAAAATCATGTATAAAAATAGTTGAGAAATTCTTTTGTTTTTATTTTTATCCTCTCTAACACTTATATTTTTTCTAGGAGCAAGACGAGACTCTGATGGATACCTTTGGATAACTGGCCGAATCGATGATATGTTAAATGTCTCTGGTCATCTAATGTCAACTGCTGAAGTAGAGAGTGTTTTAGCTGAACATCCTTCTGTTGCTGAAGCTGCAGTTGTCAGTAAACCACATCCAATAAAAGGACAGTGTCTCTATTGCTTTATTACGCCCAATGAAGGGAAAACCTTTGATAAAACCTTACAAGATGAACTTAAAAAGAAAGGTCAGTATTAAAAATAACAATATGAAAATAATGATAACGAAAATAATAATATAATATTTGATATTCAATTAAAGTGAGAGAAAAGATTGGACCTTTTGCACAACCTGATATTATTCAACACGCACCAGGTCTACCAAAAACACGATCAGGAAAAATTATGCGACGAATTTTAAGAAAAATTGCAATTGGTGATAAAAATGTAGGAGATACATCAACTCTGGCTGATGAAAGTATCGTCGATTTACTTTTCCAACTGAGGCCACAAAACTAGATTAATAAATAATTTAGCAACTTAGATAAAGAATTAAAGTCTAAAGCACCACCAAGTTTAGAATGATTAAAAGCATAATGGGCTAAATATGAGAAAAATTAATGCCTATGTTTTTTTATGTACAACTTAATTTCTTCCTGGTACATATTTTTAGACTGTTGAGAAATTTATTGCATAAAAAAATAATTTAAATAACTTGCTCAGAGGCTGATTTGTTAATTGTATATTTTTTTGATTTTATTTTTTATACATTTAAATTACAAAGTGATAATAAATAAGAAAGTAAAAGTTGAAAGTATTGTCGTGAAATGAACAATATAGTAATCATTTCAAAATCTAAATAAAAAATAAAGAAATATTGGGAATAATATTTTATTTAGGGTATAAATAATTTATGGAAAATTAAAAAAAAAAAAAAAACAAAAAATGGGGGAGAATCGTTAAAAATATTAGTTAAATGTAGATGCACTAACGCACGTTATTTTTAAAAATTTTAAACAAAAAAAATATATAACATAAATGCTTATATGTGTTTACAAATTGAATAAATATATTAAATAAACAAATCTACGTTTGTTCATGAAAATTATTATTGACGTGAACAACGTGTCTGATACATATCATTTTGTGGAACAAAAAAATATCTAGATATAATTAAAATAAGAAATATTATATAATTAAGAAAAAGATGAAGGAAAATATTAATATTAATTATATTATTGGAGAGTAAATCTTAATGATTAATTAATGAATGTTGACATCTATATGTATATAAAACATGTTGAATCTTGAGTTATCATCAATATATTTCGTTGAATCATCAGAATAATGTGTTATTTATTGTATTATTGGCAAGAAATTTGTTTAAATAAAAATCAATTCCAACATAGTTCTTCTTTATCGTTATATTAACTAGGAAAAAAAATCTTCAAGGTCACAAGCACCTTTCTAATCAATGAAAAAGGGGCTGTTCATTGTGTCAATAAAACGAGATGGAGCAATCATCGTTTTTTACTACTTCAACAGCTGAGAACTCCGGAATCCCTCAGTTGTCAAGGTGCTGTTGAATAGTGAAGTTCATTTCATTTTTTAGTTTTTCCTCATTCTAATTTCATAATGGGTATTCAGAATTATTATGATGTTGCTTTGAACCTTGTAAAACAGTCCGGTGCAGTAAGTTCATCATCGTAAATTTTTTCATTCATGATTCATTTAAATGAGTTGATAATTAAATTATGTGGCAAAAGTCGATGCTCTAATTCTTTGAAAAAAGAAGATAAAATTTTTTTAAATACTTAGTTTTACACGAATATTTATAGTTCTAATATGAAGGCTGAAAAACTTTTCATACATAATTTAATTATTGATTTTCTAATAAAAATCGACTATTAGAAACGTTTTTTTATTTCTAACGTAAATAAGTTGACTAAATATTTATTGTTTTAGTATATTCGTGAAAGAATAAATAGCCCAAAAGATGTGTCAATGAAGAGTTGTGATGTTGACCTTGTTACAGAATGTGATGAACATGTGGAAAAGCTGTTTATGGACGGAATTACCAAAGAATTTCCTGATCATAAGTAAATATTAAATTAACAAACTAATCTTTCTCTATCATTACATAAAAATTTCACGTAAAATTGATTTGTAATAAAATCAATTCATTTGTTTATCTAACACAATTAGATTTAATTTTATATTGTACCGAGTAGGTCAGTTGATCTATCCTTGTCGCTCTTTAATTGATAAGCACGACTGATATCATAAATTATCAAGCACATTTGTGAAACAAAAATATAATGAATCATTAATATAGTATAAAATTTTAATTGAATTGATAAGGTTTATTGGTGAGGAAACTACAAGTTCTGGAAAAAAAGTTGAACTGACAGATGCTCCAACATGGGTAATAGATCCAATAGATGGTACTATGAACTTCGTTCATACTTTTCCTCATACATGCATATCAGTAGCTCTTCTAATAAATAAAGTTATTGAAATTGGTATTGTCTACAATCCTGTTCTTGAACAACTGTTTACTGCAAAAAAGGGAGAAGGTGCTTTCTTTAATGGAAAACGTATCAAAGTGTCTGGAGAAAAAGGTGTATGATATTTAATGATTTATTCCATTATAAATTAGCATATAGATAAAATAAAGGATAATTATTAACATATTTACAGACATTAGCAAAGCTCTTGTCATGATAGAAATGGGTACAAGCCGAGATCCGGAAAAAATGGAGGTTGTATTAGAGAATACAAAAAATATGATTTCAAAGATTCATGGGTAAGTTATAAAAAATAGAATACGATTTTAAAACTTAAGTATTTGCAGAACATCAAAATATTTTTTCATTATTAACTACAACGATCAAATGAATATATATAACGCACATAATCACTGTTTTAAAATACGTTAGTTCATTCACAAAAAATTTGTTATATTTAGAATGCGAACACTTGGATCAGCAGCTTTAAATATATGCATGGTAGCGCTAGGAGGAGCTGATGCAAATTTTGAATACGGACTTCATATATGGGATTTTGCGGCTGGTGATTTAATTGTTCGAGAAGCTGGAGGTGTTTCTATGGATCCAGCTGGTAAATTTATGATTATAATAATACAGATAACTATAATCACCCATTTGTTTGAAACTCATTTGACATTTGTTTAATGCTAGTTTATTTGTAAAATATTTAACGCATTAGTAACGTTACATCTTTATAAGAAATATATCTGATGTTTTATCTACTTTAATAGTATAATTTGATGTTGATAATTTTATAGGTGGACCATTGGATCTACTAAGCAGACGATATTTATGTGCTTCTTCGAAAGAGTTAGCTGATCAAGTATCAAGTTTACTTGTTCAGTATTATCCAGAGAGAGATTGAAGAGAAAAACTTAAGAGTGTTGACAATATTTCCATAATTTTAACGAAAGAGACGAATGAGAATAAAACGATAGGTACAAAAAAAAATTATATAATATATATTATGTAACTATGAAATTTCTAGTCTGGTATATTATGATGTAGGTATTTTAAATTGTGGTTGCTGATTTTTTTGATTCATCGTAAAAAAAAAAAAAAACTATTTACTTTTCCTTGTACTTGGATATTTCAAAATACCATACTTATGTGAGTGCGCGATTTAACTTCAATAAAGTTATTAAAAAAATAAATTCAAGAACCAAATCGTATTTACTTGTAAAAAAATCCAACGATGACTTCATTTCTTATGAAACATTTTATAGTATGCAGCTAATTGCTCTTTACTATGTAAATTATAGCAAGTATATAATTCCGTAAACAATAACATTTCCATTATACGTATATTCATCTGAAAACTCATAATTACTATAATTAGATCACATTCAACAACGTTCAGGTATATTTTTTAAGTCACAATTATCAGTTTATATGAATAACTTAATTTCATTTTACCTTATATAAATCAAATAAACATATGATAGATCAACATTGTGGCTTTTAAATTATACCTGAAGGAAAATTTTCTAAGTATTTTCACTATGAATATCAAATATGGCTTACCTGTACACTAGAATACTTACAAAATTCCAAAATATAAACGTCATAATTGGACAAACCTGCGCTACATAAGTGTTTTGAGGGACGATTCATTCGAAGTAATTTCAGTAGTTGGCCTTAGGTTGGATCTCGAATCATCAAAGACGTGGTAATAAGTTCTCACTCCTGAATTCCTCATCCACAGCCTCCCCTCCTTTCAGGGAGGGCTACAAGTGAAAACATTACCAAATAGCCAATTAGAAAAATCACGTCATCAATCGCCATTTTTGTGTCTGAATTTTTGTCATATCTTAATATTAATTTTTCGGTAATTTATCAAAAAAAGAATTTAATATAAATCAAGTAAATAAATAATTTAAAAAAATTTTATCGTTAGGAAACCCTGAAGAAAACATCCATATCCCTAGTGGTTGGCATTCCCAACAGATGGGAGAAGCCAATTATCTTGTTATTTAATTCCCGTGATAAAACATTTATATACCCTAACGCGCAACACTTCTTGCCCGCTAAAAAAGTGAAAATTCGAAAATTGGATATACTAAATATCCCATAAGGCAGGCTCCAAGAATACCTTGCAACGGGATCGGCGCTAGTGACCCTTGCTAAGTCCGCCCGCACACTTAATCGTCATTGGAGAATTAATTGAAGACTCATCTGAAACATAAGCAGCCTCGTACAATTTTGCTTATTACCAAGCAAAAAACATAGCAGGTATCAGGTTTTTTTTAGGAATCGTAACAGCTCGGATATAATATAGTAATTGTGCATAGACATTAATTCAAAAAATAAAGAAAAAGGTATTTTACGATAAGAAAGCATTAAAAGAAGTGTTATCCGTGCTGTTATTGTATTCAATATGATGTAAAGACAATAAATATTAAATTAAACAAAAGTAAATAAATATAAATAAAATGAAACAACTTATTTGAATTCGGGGCTTCTGTTTACTTCCTAAACCTTCTCCGTATATGAATCTTTCAAGCATTAATTGTTTTATTTCAGCTACAGTCATCCTATTTACTATACAATTTTTTCTTGATTTGTTAGTACACCAAATTCCTGTCATAAATTTATTTTAACTATTTTTTCTATTTTTGTCAATCGTCATGAGGTTGAAAATTAATTAATTAATTATAAATGATTATTATATGAAAATGATTGTGTATTGAAAATTGATTGTGTAAACGCGTGTACCTAGTATAGATTAAATCTATATTTCGTTCTCTTTAAAATATTTATCTAACTAAGAAATAAAAAAGTGACTGTCTAGCCAGTGATTTAAAAAATTAATTAATAATGTACAATTATAATTTTTTATGGTACATTTACCAACAATTCATCTAAATTGTTTTAATTCCATCTTTGAGAATGCATAACACAGTCACTCAAGAATTGTGTCACATAATTTATAAGAGATGTTGAACGCTCGTGAAGCTTTTAACTATTTTCAATGATTCAAGATGACAGTAAAAATGGATCAGAAATTTAGTCTATATCATTTTATAACAGCAAAACTTGTGACAATAAGTAGAAAAATAACATCTCAATTATTTAACTTGATAAAATTTGTAAAAAGAACTCGGATAAAACAACAATTTAATTGCGTTTTTAATGAAAAGCATCTTGCGATCAGTCAAATAGCATTGCTTCGTCAAACCGAGTGTTCAATATGTACAAAATTTACTTTATTTCTCAACGAAATTAACTCCGTGTTCATAAGGTCCCCGGGATCTGGGGTTACCTAAATTTTTTCTTGTATAAATGGATGGGCCAGTGCATGGTTCACAGTTATTCTCTTTCCGGCGTCCAACATAAGTGTACGTTCCAGAAGATCCTTGAGCTGACCGACCTTTCGATTTTGCTCTGGAGGTAGTGAATTACCACCGAGCTCAGCACCAAGATCTCGTGTTGCAGAAAGTGATGACATTACAACTATTTTTTCCTAGAATCCATAGAAAAGTTTTTATTAATTTTAAAATTTTTTACACTATAAAGTTTTATTAGTTAACATTTGAATTGATATCTCTCTCGTAATTCAATTTTTGTATTCAATAAGAGATTGAAAAAATTATTTATCTAAAATTTACTTGTTGTTTGAATAATAAAATATCTTCAAGAATAGTTTTTATCAATACATAAAAAATAGACTTACGTCAAAAAATTTCAGATGATTTCTAGCTATTGATGATTAATAAAAGACAATCGTAACTTACCCGTTCAGTAACTTTATCAACCTCGTGGTAAAGGAAATTGCAGCTAGAATCGAAATGCTGCTCCTTAAAAGTTCCTTTTCTTATAAGTTTGTTAGGCATCTTGCCTTTGAGATCCATGAAGAACTTTAACATTTGATTATTTGTTTTCCCCGAAAACATGATTTTGCCAGTGTATAATTCATATATGGTACATCCGACAGACCACATGTCAATGCCGAAATCGTAAGGAATACCAAGAACTAGAAAATGTTTGTGTCATCAATCAGTTCATTATTTAACTCTACATCAATTCAACCCATCGGCATATGATACGAATTTCCCAAAGTAATAGAAAAAAAATTATAGTGATATCAATGAGAAAAAATAAACTAAAGTTACAATCTGAGATACATCCAACATTTAAAGACATATAAAACATATTGAAAGAAACTTACTTATTTCTGGAGCACGATAAAATCTTGATACAAGGTACGGCGTAACTTCATTTTCATGTGCATGAGCTGCTGATCCAAAATCACACAGCTTTAATACAAGTTTACTTTCGCTGACTAGAATATTGTCTGGTTTGATATCACCATGCAAAATATTAGCTCGTTTTAGCAATTTTAGGGCAAGGAACAGCTGTTGCGTGTATGAGCGTACAGCTTTTACATGCAAACCAACATCTTTTCCATATTTTTTTAAAACCTGAAAAATTTAATTCTGTTAATATATCTTTGATAACATAATTTTATTCATTTTTTATAAAAATTTAAATTATTTCAATATAATAATATGACTTACCTCTCTTAAATTCATAGCAAGAGGTTCAAAGACCATACATAAGTGATTTTTATGAAAAAAGTGACGAAATAAACGAAGACAATGAAAACGATCTTCTGGATCAGCATCATTCAGCTTTCGAAGTATTTCAAGTTCTTTTAATCCTGTTCTGTGCCTGTAATTGACAAATAGATTCCAAAAATAGACTGTATTTAATTTATGACGTCATAATCAACCTTATTAATATTATTGATTGAAAGATTAAACCTACATAATTTCGTTATTTCTGATAATTTTTACAGCAACATCTAAATTTCCTCTAGCTGTATCTCTTGCTCTCACGACGTTACTAAATACTCCTTGACCCGTGTATCCATAGACAACATACCGATTATCAAGAGTTTCACCAACACGAACCCTGATAAAATTTTTGTAATTTACTTAATTAAATTTACTCAGCTTTTAATATTAATATAAATATCTTACCGGTAGTATCCTTCTGCATCGTCCCAATTGTCAGTTAAGCTGGGGTTTTCCGGACCACCTATTCTTTTTCCTTCAACTGTTGGACTCTATTTAAATAATGAGAAAAATTTTAATAAAAGAAAATTTTTTTTACTAATTATTCAAACTTACATTAAAATCTCCAATATTATCAGCTTCCGCAAACATATCCCATTCATTTGCTTTTTTCACCACAACTTTTTCTTCTTTTTTTTCGTTTACTGGTGGTTCTTCTTGTTTCTCACTAGGCAGTTCATCGAATCTTGACTTTCTCTTTTTTGCCAATAGTTGAACTTTTTCTTTATCTGGTAAAGGTGGAGTATGACTCTCTACAATTTCTATATTATTATTTACAACTTCTTCTGTTTTTACAACAGAATTAGGTTGTGAATTATTACGAGGAGACTTGGCATTAACTGGTATATCTACAGACATATTGGAATCTTCAGTCGGACCACCAAGTCTTTTCAACAATTCTTCTCTTTGTTTTCTACGTCTCTCAATAATTACTTCTTCATCTTCTTCTTCTTCAATATCAATATCTTGTAACTCATTTTCACTTGAACTGTCAGATCTATCAACTTTTAAACCTTCAGAGAGTGAATCTTTATATTTATCTCCTCGTTCTCGTTTTCCATTTTTTTCTCTTTCTCTATCGTCTCGATTATACCGTTCACGATCTCTCCGGCTTCTTGATAGTGAGCGAGATCTTCTGTATCTATCATTTCGTTCACGATCACTTCGATGTCGCATGGGACTTCTTGATCGCCGTAAGCTTTTTGAACGTTCACGAACTTTATCATGATTCCGACTATTTCGACGATCACGGCTACTACCTCGTTCTCGAGCAGAAATATGGCGATCTCTACTAGCATGCCTATCTCTACTCTCTCTTTTATCTCGACTACTTTGACGATCTCTGCTTGCTAGTCGTTCCCTGCTAGTAAATCTTTCTCGACTATGTCTTTCTTTACTTGAATGACGATCACGATTTTCTAATTTTGATCGATATTTAGATTCTTCTTTTACATCACTACTCTTAGAGTCATTTCGTGACTTCGATAAATGATGTTCTATTTCACGTTTTCGATCTTCTTCTCTACTGTCATGATCTCGCTTTCTTTCTTCTCTTTTCACAGATTCTCTGCGTCGCTCTTCTTCTAGCCGTTTTCTTGATTCTTCTTTTCTCGCTTCTTCTTTTGTTTTATCAACAATTTTTCTTGTAGATTTTTCAGATTTTTTTAAATCATCTTTTTTTAACTCATCAGATTTAATTTTGTCTTCACGTTTTTTATCAATTTCACGTCGTTTGTCAATTAAATCTTGTTTAGATTTTTTATCACGAGCAACATCAACTATTACACGTCTCTCATTAAGTTTGTTAGTTTTTTTCCGTTCTCGGCTTTCGCTTCTACTTCTATGACATTTCTTGTGTGATTTTAATTCTTCTGCGCTATCATCCTCAACGAGAATTACATCAGGAGTTATACTTCTTTTAACTACTTCGTCAGATTCAAGTTCTTTATCTCCTTTCTCTGATTCATCAGAAAGATAGTGCACTAAGCAAGCTTGTAATCGTTCCTGAAATATAGAAATAACAATGAATACCAATTATTTAGTAAATTTATCCATACTTTAAATATTAATTTGATTCTTTAATCATTGGCCATACTTTTTGTTTCATTAATTCTTCTAAATCAATATCATCTTCAATTATTGTACAATCAACTTCATCAGAATCCAAATCTACAAGTTTTTCATCTTCACTTTCAGTAGAAGGAATTTCCATTACTGTATCATCCACTTTTCCATTAATAATACTAGGCTCTTTTACAATTATTTTAGTTTTTTCTTCCACAAAAGTGCCATTTTCTGATTCTCGTTCTTTCCGAGGCCTTTTATGTTTTTTGTGCTTTTTCCTAGAGTCATATGATTAATATGATAAAATTATTATATGTTAAAATTGGACAATCTCATTCATCAAACACCATACAAAATACTAACCTATCTCTGTCAATTTTTATGTCATCTCGATCCTTTTCAATTGCTCGGTCTTTTTTATGTTTATGATGTTTGTGCTTTCTCTTCTTCTTCTTTTTCTGATCAATGAGATCCACATCTTCATCTCCACTATGTATTTCATGTTTATAATCCACATATTCCAAATCTGAAGATCTAAAAAGCCAAAAGAAAAAAAAACCCATTCAGCAAGTGGAAAAACTCCATTTGATTTATATTTATGTGTATAAAATTATGCAACAGAAGAAATGTATGTGTGCAAATAGAAAAAAGGGTCAAATAATGGTACAAATTTTAGATTATATCTGTTATTAGTTAAGCCAGGCAACAAATAAACTCAATATAAAAAAAAATATTGATTATATTGGAACTCTTTAACCAAGAGAATCTAGTACTAAATAATATAATAATATCGATAAAATTTGGCAAAGCATTTTCTTCCAAACAATTGTAAACACGTTAAATAACATGTAATGTAAAAATTAGTTATGAGTTGTAAACTTAATTATTCATGTTAATATACATAATAACACACTAATACTTACCCCATTTTAAGAAGTTTGATAATATCTCAGAATAAAACGAATTTAATTATTTGTTTCGAAGCGACGAATATTTGTACCACTCGTTGAACTCAACTATTCAACGCCATTTTATCACGATCGCCATCTTGTTCGTAGCATACGTCACAATCGTTCATCACCTCTACTTGATTGCTAATTTATTGGCAACCAAAGATGTTATTTTATATTTATTCGAACATACCATAAATAATTTGTTACTATAAATACACATTACAACAAAATACATTAATAGTATGAAAAATTATCAATAATTGTAATTAACTGATACCTCAAATAGAGAACTGTGAAGTTAGATTGGGTTATTAGATCATGTTGACAACATGACCGAGTAAAAACTTTTTGCAGCCTTGAAATTGCCACCTGTAAAATTTAAGCGCACAAACTTCAAATGAAATAATTTTCCAAACAGTAATTTTAATTGATGAACAAAATAATTAACAATTGATAACCAATAAATGTCAAAAAACTCATATTATAACGATTAATTCACTGATTAGATTATAAGTAAAATAAGAAATCATTATGTAGTAATTGCAACTATTGCTAAATTATTATTATTATAAGCTTAGTTTTGGTCAATTGTTAATAGAAAAAATTATGATAATAAACCTTATGTTAAATATTGAGATAAAATACACTCACAAAAAAAATGAAGGATTTATTATTATTTATCAATGAACAATTTCACTTTATAAATAACTTAATTGAGGTATAATGGAAAAGTTATTAAATTTGATTAACCTTCATTGATTACACTGAAAAAAAAACAAAAAATAATGAAAGGTAACATACAACACACTTGGCTATATATTTTACTGATGCTCTAATCTTTAATAATACAATTTCTAAAAAGTATTTATGACTCTTGAGAATTATTATAAAAATTCTTAGATCATGAATAGCTCTGATAACACTAAAATTAAATCAATTTAAACACTTCATATTATGATTCACTACTATATGGTTTCATTATCATTTTTAGACGGATGAATACTTCGAGCTTACGATTTAGGAATTAAAATGATAAATTCGGCCGTCTTATCATGCTGATATCAATCTGATGATAAAATTGAATATCGTATAGAATATATTGAAGGCTAGATGTTTAAAAGGATGATTATTCAGAGAAAAAATAGTATCAGTTCCGGTGTTCAATCAACTTGTTGACTAAAAACAATGTCTGATAATGCTTGCAAAAAAGAAGATTTTTTTAATAGTTATTTCAACGAATTAGATGAATACCATAGTGATAGTGAAAATGAGGACGGCAAAAATGAAGAGTATATTGATTTTATAAATACACAATTATCATTATCAAATGTTCCAATAAAACCATTGATGTGAATCTTTTACAGAAATGCCAATGAAATTTATAGTTGGGATCTTTTTCGAGAATTCCCAAAAACGACTAAAATCGGATCGATGGAAGACATGACTTTATATGAATATTCTTTGAAAGCAATCAAAATTTTAACTTATTTGATGTTATTTATGTTAATTCTTGGTGGAGGATTTTTTTCCAGAGCAACTATTTTGCTTGCATCCTCTCAGATTGGACCAAAGCATATCATGCAGTACTGTGAATACAATCATTTAAGTGAGTGATATGATAACATAAAAATTATATCAATTTCATTCTTAGAGTTCACCAACTTAATATTTTATAGATAAAAATATAACTACCATGAAAAATTTTATTATCGACATATCAGAAGAAGGAAAAATGATGTGGTATTGGTGTATATTGATAGCTTTTTGTATACCAGAGCTAGTAACAAGTAGTAATACGATTTATCATTTATTATTTAAAAAGAAAAAATTTCCAAAAATATGGGATCTTTTTTTTGTATGTTTTCTCGAAGGCTCTCATGCTGCAGCTATAGCTGTACTTTTTTTAGTAATTCTTCCAGAGTTTGACTCGGTTTTAGCTGTAATAGTCAGTAGTTGTATCTATTTTGTACCTACAATTCTTGGTAAATATGATCTATTTTTACGTCTTAATATTCTTTTTCAATGTACTGAAAATTTATTTTTTTTTTCACAGGTCTCTTTTCACGTAATAGACACGATAAAGTGGGCCATCATTTTATTATTGCAATTGTAGGAGATGTAATAATACTCATAATTCAAATCTCATATATTGTTCTTCTACTTTGTTTTAATCAGTCTAGATCCACCATCAAGTGGTTGTTACCTTTAACACTTGTAATTTGCTCATTGCGATGGTGGTCTAATTACATTTCATCAAAAAGTTCCTTCAGTATGTTTTTTAATTAAAACATTTATAGATATTAAAAACATTTTATTTTATGAATATTTATATATTTTATAGAAATCATTCAATTCCTCTGCCGCATCAAAGAAAGATTGGAATTAAGCCGTGGTGTTGTGCAAGGAATCAGTGCAATTTTTCGAATATTAATTTTTTTCGGAACTACACTTATTATCATTTATTTGAAGAATTTAAGTCTCCAAAATTTTTTTACTAAATTTCCAGGAAAATTAATGTATAATACAACTATCAAAATATCTCAAGATGATCTCTCTAATAATAGTGTACCAAATATAATTGGATATTATATGGTTTCTTCGCATATAGTATTACTCGTGTTATTGATTCATGCTGTAGCATCATTAATTACTTATTCAACCAGTAAGAAATATTATAAATCATATTTCATGAATTATCTTTCAATAAAACTGAATAAAACATTTTTTCAGGTAAATTTGCTATTAGAGCATTAATGCAATCGTTTGGATTCGCACTGCCTGTTAGTCTGATAGTTCCAGTGACTAATATTTTACTTCTCATCTTCTGTATGGTGCAAAAAAATGATCCTTGTGTCTTAGTTAATTATATTCCAGATCATCTATTCTTTAACTCTCCAGAATATGACAGTTTTATGAATGCCTTGTCCCACTGGCAATGTTGGATTTGGATATTCGTGTTTCTGTCTCAAATATGGCTCACTACACATATCTGGATTCCTCATTGTGAAAGACTTGCAAGTGAGAAACGTATTTTTGCAGTTTATTCATATGACTCGTTAATAATTGATCAGTCGTTAATACTTAATCGACGAAGAGATCTTTTAAATGACTCTTTAGATCCAGAGGTTAGTATTTAAAATTTCTACACATCAATGAATAGCATAATTCAATATTTTTATATTAGGAATCAAGTAAACAGAAACAAAGTTTTGAAGGATTCTCAGAAATACTTTCTAAAAGAACATCATCTGTCATAAAACCTAAAGATAAAATAACTAAAGTTTTTGCGTGTGCAACCATGTGGCATGAAACAAAAGAAGAAATGATGCAGTTTATCAATAGCATTTTGAGATTAGACCTTTGTCAATCAGCTATGAGGTTTACTTTGAAACAGTATAAAATTCCAATTAATGATTACTTTGAGCTTGAAGGTAAGTATTGAAGTCTTTGTTAAAAATATCAATAACAATTTTATTTAAATTGATTAATAGCTGTTATTAATCATTGATAACATCTTAATACTTTGTCAATAATAAATTTTTCTTATATTTCAGTACATATCTTTTTTGATGATGCTTTTCGGTGTATGCATGGCTGTGAAACCGTTTGTGATCATCACGAAGATGAAACCCACGTTAATGACTACGTCAAAACATTTATAGAAGTGTATAAAAAGTCTGTTGAAAGACTTTGTATATGTGCATATCCACCGACAAAATACCCAGCTCCATATGGAGGAGTGCTTGAATGGATTCTTCCAGGAAAAAATAAATTAATCGTTCATCTGAAAGATAAAAATAAGATCCGTCATAGAAAACGATGGAGTCAGGTAATTATGACATTCATATAAGTTTAAAAAGAAACCGACATTTATAATCAGATTATAAATAAGATAATAATTTTAAACGGCAGGTCATGTACATGTATTACTTACTTGGTTATCGATTAATAAGTCAACCGATCCACTTAAGCCGGAAAGAGATAATAGCAGAAAATACTTTTATCCTGACCCTGGATGGAGACATTGACTTTCGACCTAATGCATTAAAAGTTCTTCTTCATTTGATGAAAAGAGACAAAGATCTAGGCGCCGCATGTGGTCGAATTCATCCTATTGGTTCAGGTCCTATGGTTTGGTTCCAAAAATTTGAATATGCAATCGGTCACTGGCTTCAAAAATCAACTGAACATACAATTGGCAGTGTTTTATGCAGCCCAGGCTGTTTTTCTCTTTTTCGAGCTAAGGCATTGATGGAAGACAACGTAATGAGACGATATGCGACCAAGTCAGAAGAAGCGAAACATTATATCCAATATGATCAAGGTGAAGATCGATGGCTATGCACACTTGTTTTGCAATCTGGATATCGAGTTGAATATTCAGCAGCTAGTGATTCATACACACATGCTCCAGAAACATTCAATGAATTTTATAATCAACGTCGGCGTTGGATTCCATCAACTATAGCTAATATTTATGATTTATTAAGTAATTCGAAAGAAACTAGGAAAGTTAATGAAAATATATCATGGTTATATATTTCATATCAATGGGTATTAATGGGTACAGTTTTTTTTATTAAAAAAAGTTATGAAAATTTCTATTGGAAATTTAAAAAATTTTTTTTCAGGAAGTACAATCCTAGGTCCAGGAACAATCTTCATGATGCTTGTAGGAGCTTTTATAGCTGCTTTCAAAATTGATAATTGGTCTAGCTTTTCTTACAACTTGATACCAATTACGATATTTGTAATAATTTGTTTTACTTCAAAAGCTTCAATTCAACTTATAGTCGCTGCAATCATTTCTACAATTTATGGTTTAGTTATGATTATTGTTCTCGTTGGTATAATGATTCAAATTGCGGAAGACGGATGGTTAGCTCCGAGTACAATTTTATTCCTCATTGTTGTCGGACAACTTGTTATTGCGGGTTTGTTACATCCACAAGAATTATCATGTCTTCTATGTGTTGTAATTTACTACATCACTGTTCCATCAATGTATCTGTTACTTATTATTTATTCAATTTTCAACGTAAATAATGTTACTTGGGGTACGAGGGAATCTAAAGCTGATATTCCAACTAAACAAAATCCATCACAAACAGATAATCAATCTTCAGAATCAAATAAACCTAAACTTTTTCGAAAAGAATCACTGAATTCTTCAGTTGCTTATTTTTTCAAATGTTTATGTTGTATGCAGAATAGAGATTCACATCAATCTGCAAAACTCGATCGTATTGCTGAAACACTAAATAACATAGTTATTCGTATAGATGACTTAGAAAGGTTGGTAATGGTAATTAAATAAATAATGATATATCTGTTATGAACTAAACGCCAAAATGTTTATGTTATAGAAATATTCATAATGAGGTTCAACCATCAAGACATCAAATTCTCAATTCTCCAAAAGATAATCCTATGCATTCAACCGAAACTGATGAAATCTGTGAAAACGATCAAAAAATTTCTGAACACATTTCTGAATGTTCATCATCGATTTCTTCGAATGTAGAACCTGATAATGTGAGAGGAAGTAATTATCTCATAAGTCCGCATTGGATTCAAGATCCAGATCTACGAAAAGGACAAGTAGAATTTTTAAGTCATGAAGAGGAACTTTTCTGGAAACAATTGATAAAAAAATATCTTCAACCACTTGATGAAGATAAAAAAAAGCTTGAAAAAGTAGCTAGTGATTTGAAAAAGCTACGTGATGAGAATCTATTTAAATTTTTTATGATTAATGCATTGTTTGTTTTTATTATTTTTTTGATGCAACTCAACAAAGACACATTGCATCTTCAATGGCCATTAGGAATTACATATAATGTTACTTTTCATAAAGGAAGTACTATGGAGGTAATTTTATGTTTGTTATATAATTTTTGATACCTGTAAGTAAATTCTTTATAAAAATATTGACTTATTTCTTGCAGGTATATATAGAGAAAAATTATTTGCGCTTAGAACCAATAGGTTGTCTTTTTGTTTTCGGATTTGGTTTGATACTTTTTGTACAGTTTATAGCTATGCTATTCCATAGATCCTATACCTTTATTCATTTGCTTGCGAATACTAATCTTAAATTACAATGTTCCAAAAAAGTAAGTAATTGGGATTTTATAATAAATTTTTCGAGTTTTAATGTATTGACTAAACATTTATTTTAAATTTCAGCCAAAAGATATCTTATCGGGAGATTTATTAGAAAATTACGTACAAGATATTGTCAAAGAATTACATAGACTTGCTGAAAACAATGCCAATCCAATATCTAATATGCATCAGTCACATTATATAGAACCACCTAAAAAACGGAATACAATTCATACATTACTAGAGAATCAAGGACTGCGTATGAGATTGCCGACCAACTTTGATATGATATTTCGTCAAAATTTAAGATCTTCAAGTAAGCTCAAGGATCATCTCAAGAAAATATTTGTAAGTTAAAGAAATATCAAGTTCTTTCTAATGAATTTTATGATTGATTTCAGGAATTTCTCGAAGAATATTCAGTACTTTTAATAACGGTCGTACATCGTCAATTATTGAACGGGAAATAAATGAAACATCGAAAAATAATTCAGCAGAAAGTTCTACAATCTATCAAAGTGTAGGAAGTGTAAATGGAGACTGTACTAATTCTTTTGGATATTCAAGAAATACTGCTACTACCACCCCAAGTAGTTATGATAATCAAGCATTTGTATGTGAGCCACAATGTTCTACCACCTCCCAATGTACTGTAAAAAATACTATTGTTCATACATGAACAATGATTTTATCAGGAAAAATATTTACTGCCAAACATAGGATTTTTAATGAAGATAAGTTAATATTTACTAACATAAATAAAAATAATTTTCTCACCTTAATTTTTTTTAATATCAAAGATCTTGAAGTGACAAATGATCCTTTATATAAAGATAAAATATTTAATAGACTGCCCTTAATATACAATTATTGGACATTCTCTGATAAAAAAAAATTATTTTATTATATTGATAATTACAGTCGAATTTTCTTATAAAACTCAATTTTCTCTTCTGATCGATGGTAACACATAAACAACAGAATAAATGCAATTTTAGAACATATAATTCATTTTTTTTGGGCCTTCATAGAAAGTAGCATTTCAAATGAATGCTAGCCACTTGAAGTATCATGGTCTTCAGCATCATTAGTACTACTTTCTTCTTTAACTGCAGCTGTTTCTTCTGGTGTAGCTTCAGCATTTGATGATGTTTCTTGTTCTTGTTTAATATCTTTGCTAGACATATCATCATTTATAGGTTCAGTTTTATCTGTAATAAGTTCATTACATTGCGGCGTAAAATCTTGTTTAATTGAAGATGACCTTTTACGCATTTTCGGCTGTTTTGGAGGATAGTCCAATTTTTCTCTCTCATACATAAACGTTTTTCTTTGTCGTTTCGTTGGTTTACAAACTTTTTTGTATAATACTTTCATTTCTTTTATTTGGCTTGATGGTATCGTCCATTCCATTCCTGACGATGTGGTATCTGAATTTCGAGTGGGATCTTGATCACTCCTATATTCTGGAATTTCTAATCCTAACTTTTTCATAACGTTGTTCATAACATCTTCAACATTCCCGTTAATAACCAAATCTGCTTTTTTATCCTGCAAAATAATGATTGATAATATCTATACTTCTGAATAAAGGTTATAAATAATTTGAACCCTTACATGTTTTGTAGGCTGTAGATTACATATCACAAGTCGACCTCCATATTTTTTGGTAGAGAGTGGAAGATTACCGCTAGGAATAATTTGCAGAGTGGTGCCTAAACAAACGCTTAAATCCGCTACACTAAAATATTATATTAAACATATTAAGCATAGTACTTTAATGAGTAATAATAAAAATGGGTAGAACAACATTCATTTATGGATTTAGTACCTGGAATGGAGGTCCGATAATGTTAAATCGCTATCTGGCAAATTATGTTCCCAATCAAGAATAGTATCATGCATTCGTCCACGACAAGGTCGACCACCAATTTGTTCAGATCTGCATACTGTTTCCAAACATTTTTTGCCCACACTCGTCGTTGCAAAGTTTCGAATAAATTGTCTAAAAATATTGAATGAAAATAATAATAAATTTTTTAAAATTTTCGTTATAAAAAATCGTATCGAAAAATTCAAAGATCTAACTTAAGAACCGAAGTTATGCTCCAATGCATAGCCATAATACTCCAAAATCAATATAGAGTATATCTAACATAACTTCGAAATTTATTATTGACAGTTTAAAAACAACTATTAGTAGCAATAAATTAAAATTTACCTGCCACATTTGTCACATTGTTCTACAAATATATTGCCATGTAATTCTGCTAGGTATCGGCGCGGAATTCCAGATCGTAAGTGAAGTCCATCGATGTTTTGGCTGATAATAAATTTTACTTTATCTAGAAAAATAAACAAGTATAATTCATAAGAAAAGCAATTATAATGATAATTAATAATGAATCAAACTGAAAGAAAATTAATTAAAGAAATTTATTTTTATTTTATGTAGATTATGCTTATGGTTACCATGATCAATTAATTGTTTCAAAGCCATATGAGTTTTGGTTGGAACAGCATCGTCAAATGAAGTACCATTAGTAGGCTTCAAACCTTTTTGCTCCAAGGTCCATACTCCTGATGGACCACTATAACATTTATTATGAAAGTTCAAAAATAATTAAAATGATCAATAATCAATATTCATCTTTCGCTTTAATTTCATTCATTAAAAAGAAAACATGAATGAAAGTATAAAATAAATTAAGGTTATTTCATTACCGAAAATCTGGAAGTCCAGCAGACGTACTTATACCAGCTCCAGTATGTACCACAACATGACGAGCTGATTCAATCCATTCAGCAAGAAGACCGCACTTTATTCTTAATGTATCTGCACTATCATATTTCTATAAACATGTAAAAAAGTTATCTTATAATGATAAGAAAATGAATGAATTAATGAAATATAAATATTGGTATTAAATACAAACTTTACCTCTTCGAGGCCTAAAACACCTTTGTTTTCATAAGGTGATAATCCATCAGCATAACTACAAGACATATTACTTGAAAAATTGAATTATTCCCGATACTATATTGCAATTTCTATAGATATTTTATAAAACTGAATACTGTTTTATATTATTACACACTTAATATATATCTTTAATATATGCAAAAATATAAACAAAGTTTAAATGATATTTGATGCCAGAACATCTATAGTTATGAATCACCGAATATTCATATAAGTGGTGCTGCTGAAAGGGTAGTTTTTAGATTGCTTTCAATTGCTGCAGATGAATACGAGGGGCAAGGAAGTTTAACTTAATCTGCAAGGAGTGGGGAGATCGACCTCCAATGAAACCGCAGTATGCACTCGCTATACTTCTGGTTTCATTTAAAAGTGGAAATTTACCGTCAAAAAACGGCCTCTAAAATAAGATTATTTTTCAAATGAGCTGTCAATCACTTTCATTTGTTTACTGATGATGAGTCAATCATTTTAATGATCTTTCAATGTATTCTAGTTTATTGACCAAAAGGGTCAATCTGCCCTTTGTCAATAGCATACCTTAAGAATCGACCAAACTCTACCACCTACACATAGATCACTGAGCCGTATATGCTTTGAATGTATGTACGATGTATGTATGTACAATAAGAGGTACATTAGTGTGAAGTGGCATATTATCCATGAGTATGTACACTTGAGATTGAAAGTATCATCAACAAAGACGTGATAAGCGTCTTTGATAACACGTTTTGATGGTGACTGTACTATTGTATTGAACGCCTACACCTAGCTATTTATAGACACTTTCAGAAAATCTACGAAATTTCGATAAAATCCTTCTTCCTTTTTTGCACTTTATTTCATTTTAGCAGTTCTTTAAAATGATTATTTCTTATTAATTATTTACATTAATCATTACAGAGATTTAAAAAAAAACCTTATAAAGAGGTTTTTATGTTTCTGAAACAAAGTTTTATATTATTTAAAATTAATTTTATATGTTAATTAAAAAAATGTCCTAATAAAATTTTTGGTTAAATGATTTGAATTTCATTTCAAAATCAAACATTGCACAAGTATTCATCAAATTCTATTCGTAAATTTTGATTTGATTTATCATATACGTACTTGGTTTGAAAAATTTTTATAAGTTTATAACTTTTTATATAAGTTATCAAACAGCCGCAATAAATACTCCAAAACACTCCACATGATTTTTCTTAAAAGTTATATATTTAATTCTCTATAATAATTCAAATAAGTAACTGAAATTTGTGAAAAATATTTAACATTTCCATTGTTTCACAAATTAAAAAGTTTGTCTATTTCTCCCATTTCTGTAAAAGTCTCATTATCTAACGTATAACTTAGCATAAATTTAACAGATACGGGAACCTGCAATTCATTTAATATAAGATGCATTAGTTACTATACATTTCATAAACGTTCATAAAAATATAATTGAGAAAGTTACCTTTTTCGGATTACCAATTAACATTATTTGTGTGATTGCAGATGGAGGTAAAAATGAATTATAAGCAGGTAGCTCAGTTTTTGATGGTGATTGAAGTCGACACTTACAATTCTAAGAATGAAACAAACAAGAATTATTATGATTTCTTTGAAAACAATATTCTTATTAGATAATATTAAATGAGCATTTACTTCAGGTACTACAGCTTGAAACATATAATTGGATAACGGTTTCAAACTCCTGCTCATAGTTGTTATAACAACGACAGAAACAAGCGGATGTGGAGAACCTTCAGCAACATGGAGAACAACTGTCACATTATTTTTATCATCTATTACAGTCATTGGAGGTATAGAACCTGTAATAAGAAAATTATTATGAACACACGTATAATCATTTTTACCGAAAAAAAACTTACTGGGCTTTACATCTTCAAGAGTAACATGAATATCCATTAATGATTTCATCTGTTGATTTATGGGTTTTGATTCTTCGCAAATTTTTTTTACATTTTTTTCTATATCTTTCTGAGGTATATTATTTTCTAATAAATTTACAGTATTTAGCACATCACAATCATCCTTTTCAGATATAGAATTTTGGTTTTTGTCATCTTTGGACTTTAAGTCCAAATTATTAAGTAAATCAGATAAATTTTTTAACGATGTATTGCACATATTTAAGTCTTGTTTAAGCATAGACTTGCTTATATTATTTAATTCTTCTAACGCACTAGGTTTACTCGCTGGTTTTTCGGAAAATTTCGAAAATTCTACTGTAAAAGATTTTTTTTATTTATATCAATGGTGTTAGCATGGATTCACTATTAATAACACAAAAATTTATTACCTTTTGAGCTAGGTAAAATTGGAAGTGGTTGCATTATATCAGTATCTGAGCATAATAGATCAGAATCAGATTGAGATTGCAATGAATCATTAGCGGGTTTTTCCATACATTTAAATATATCAGTCAATAAGTCCATATCAGTTTGTGTTTTAGCTGTTTCATTAGTTAATGAGTTAGAGCCAGTCAATTTCTCATTTTCAAAAACATTATCTTGAGATGAAGAAAAATCTAATAACGGGAGAGCATCATCCTTACTGGTATTTGAATTATGTGAAGAGTTCATCTTCAACGAGTATTTTTCAAATACTTGACTCAGTTCATCATTTACAGTTAATACTTGATCTGAAGAATAAAGTGCATTATTTATTTCATTAATTTCAATTTCATGTATTTATTACATAATTTAATTAAGGATCTTACCAAGTAAATTTTCATTATCTTGTATTTCTTCAGCTAATTTCAAAAGAGTTGGTTTAAAGTTTTCGCATGCTTGATAAAGTTCTTTCATTAAATTATTATCTTCACTACTAGTTTGTTTAGGATTATACGAATCCAACATTTCCGATAATAACTTGGCATTATTGCGCACAGATTCTATTTTAACTTCAAAATTTGACTGTGAACTCCGCTGAACTCTATTTTCATCCTTGTGTCATAATTAATACGTTAAAAATTAAGTTCAATTCATAAAACTAGTAGACAATAACTACTCACATCTTTCACCATACTTTTTATCAGTCTGTTAGCTAATTGCAGTTCAAATGGGTCCTTACTTTGTAACAACTCCTTTAAAAGCTTGGCTGTTTCCTCATCCTCAAATAAGGAATTCTTCAACTTTGATTTATCTCGATTATTTGCTTCTATTTGTAAAGGAGGTTCATCCTAAATATAAATATGATATTAATATTCTTGGATCATTTCTTTTTTCAGTAACAAAATAAAAAAATATATTACCTTAACAACTCCTTGATTTTTTAACATCTCATAAGCTTCTTTTATCTTAGTTTCTTTTGGATAGTTCATTGTCCAGTTAAAAAGTAGTTCCAATATTTTCTGACGAACTTTATTAGGTGTTGCTGAGCCAAGATATTTAGGTGAAACTAATTTGATCATTTCATTTAAAAACCGAAATTTTCCTATTTCTGCATGAAAAGATTTGCCACATCTCTTCATACATGTATCTAAAAGCTTTAAACATTTCTTATTAAAAAAAGATACAAACATATTTCAACATTTAGATTGATAAATGAACTTACATTCAATGCTAACAATGCTTCAGCTTCATTAGTAGACTGAATGTGAGTAGCAAGTAATTTACTTGCAACTTGTGGTCCATCTTTTTCTTTTCCGATAACACTACAAAATCCATCTACTGCAGCAGCATCAACCTCTTGGTTTTTTGGATTTATGGCTCTTTCTGAAAGTGAAAAAAAAATTATTTTATCGTAACCATTGTCGTATTAATTGAATAAAATAATAAATATGTCAAGAAATAATACTGCATTCTTATGTAGTGATTATTCATGAAGTGTAACCAACATGATTATTAGTAATTTGATAATACGATAAAAATTATCAGAAGCATTTAAATTAAAGATAAAACAAAAATTCAAGAAATGAACTGTTTGTTATTTTAATTCTTCACCACTAACACCATATTTAAATTATTTACTCTATATAATTTCTATAAATAAAAAATTTGTTAAATTAGTTGTGCTATTCATAATTAGGGATGGGCCAGACTTTTAATAAACGTCAAAAATCAACAATGAAACTGATTGAAATGTTAAAAAAATAACTAACTGTATATTTTGTTTTCTCAATTAATAATTCCTTAACTAATCATATGAAATTGTGATTAATAATGAAATAATTTGTCAGTTTCTGTTATAAAAACCAATAAAAATCAATTTGCATGTAAATAACTTACGTATCAATATTTCCAAGATTGTGCCGATTACATCCATTTCTGTTTTTAAAAATGTAGCAAACAATGTTTTAGTAACACATTCCTATACTGTTTTTGGCTAGTATATTTGCATACGATTATTCATGATGCTCATTATATTTTTTCAAACAGCTGTATTTCAGCTTTGTCAAATAATCAAAATGCTACGAACACCTGGTAAAAGTATGGCCGTATTCATGAATGTCAATTGATAACTACATAAATTTATCGTGATATCTTTGGACTCTAATGTTGGCTAACCTGTATGAAAAATACAATGACCAAATTCAACTTTATTTACGTTAATTATAACTAATTATTATTTTTAAAAGTTAAAAAAATATCAAAATAATTTTTTTTTTTAATCTAATAAAAATCAAATTAAATAATTAATAGCTTTACTATAAATTTCATCAAACAATTGTCAGTACTTTTTGTATTGTTCTGACTATTTAATTATTAAAAACATCTCGTCACATCATCAAACATTTTTTTTTCTTGATATAATATATACTTGAAATGTATCACAAATAACTAAGTTAAGATTAATTTTACTTAATGGTTAGTTCAAAATAAATGATTAATTACATTAAAGATTAATAACTTAGAGACGATTTAAAATATCGCGCATCCGCAGTTCGAATTATTTCGGTAGTAATCGGAAATATTCGTCGAATTGCTGTCTTTCGAGAAAAAAAACATGCGAAATATCTGGAAATAAGGATACACTTGCTTATTGTGACTGTGACCTGTGTTTACTTCGATTCGGTCACTTAAAATTCGTCTTCAAATACTTCATATAACTGAAAATTGTAAATTCTTTTCTTTCGTTTTATACTTTATACAATCTTTGTCATTAAATGTTTAATATTATTAGTAGAAAGGCTGTAAAAAACAAAACAATAATGCGAATTTCACATGTAAAAGCACTTTTGTGTCAGAGGTTTTTATTCCAAGACTTTCGTTCTGAAAATATGCAGAGGTACAAAACTATCACCACACGATCAGGTGCTATTCTTCCTGAACCAAAAACACAACCATTTGGATTTATTAGCGTTATTTGTGGTGTAACTGTAGGCCTTCTTATCGGAGCAACAATAAGCAAAAATATAGCCAATTTTCTAGAAGAAAATGACCTGTTTGTTCCAACAGATGATGATGATGACGATGATTAATAATCTAAATATATAATAAGCCAATAAGGTATGGAACTCATAAGATGTGTAATATTTATATCTCGTATAAATACTTATTTGTTTTCATCTTCTAGGAAGCGGCACAATATAATTAATCCTAACTTCATATGTGTAGTAACGCTTAATAATTTATTTATTTTTGTATGAAAGGAATGTTTTTTATTATATAAAACTACAATATCAATTTTTGTTATTGAGATATTGTAATGTAGGAATTTATAATTATGTTCTTATGTGATAAAACTCTATTTTCCAAGCATGCAAAATACGCACATATTTATTGAAGTATTATTGACAACAAGAGAAGGCTAACTCTTAATCAATTATGAAAGTTTAATTAATAAATTGAAGACATTTGAATTGTAAATTAATTGTTGATATTTTAATCATGTATAATTAAATGAAAACTATCTGTGGAAATTAACTAGACTTACCAAATCCAGTTCTAAAAAAAATTGTAGTAAAATATGTGAATTATAAAAACATCAATGTGTTGAATAAATATGGATTTAAAATGATATAAATGGATGAATTTTTTTTTTGAGATAACTAACGGTGATAACAGAAAGGGAGAATAAAAGCTTGATATCAATAATTTAATTTTACACTCTCATATTTTATTTTTACGAAAAAGCTAAATAAATAAGAATTATTTTACACATAAAATTGCAGATATGAAAAATTTGATTATTCTGGTGATTTTTTATGAGTACTCCATCCATGAAAACATTTAGTAAACCGACGAGACTCTTTACCTTTTGCAGTGAGAAACAATTTTCGAGGTTTATCAGGTTGTTTAACACGTAAATGCTGTATGTATACCTGAGCGGATTTATACGCAAGTTTGATTTCTACTTCGGAACAGTGTGTACCAAGCCATAGGAACACTTGCTCCCCATTGTCAAGAATCATTATATCGTCATCAGCTAAATCATCCTAGAGCGATCATAATAATTGATATGAAAATCCCATCTATTCGGTATGTTATTAAATAATTATTTAAAAAATAAAATACCTGACAAAAATCAGTACATTTTTCACTAACAACAAAATATCCTTTTTCGTTAGAACATCTAAACAGTCTTGTATAATTCATGTAATCAGCAGTTGTATCGTACGGTTTTCTTCCACCAAGAGCTATCCAGAAGAAATTTTCAGGCTCTTCGCCTTCATTGAGCACTTGAAGACTGATCCATGGCTGTAGCATAATATATCAAACATTAGAGTTAAGAGTATGTAATTATTAATATTGAAAAGCTTGATTATTAATAATACATACATTATTGAACATATCTTCGGCAATTTCTTCAATTAATCTAGCTTCTTCTGGATCAGCTTTAGAACCAATCCATACGTACACGATTCCCATTTGATTATCATTATTAAATGGCACATTTAAAATATAACTGAAAAAAAAGTTAATTGTCATCATGTTATAAAAATATGTTATAAAAAAAAATTATAGAAAATAAAATATTCGTACCAGAATGCAGAATTTAATAAACTCGAATCTGGTGGGATTTGAATAAGTCTGGTACACAAAGCACTTCCGTTACTTCGTAGATGGAAAAATTCAACACGATTAGAATCAGCTGATTTAGCTTGTTTCCGTTTTCCTTGATGGATTATAAATTTTCTTTTAAAATGAGCCATAAACTTTAGATTTTCTTGTTGCTGATGTGTCCTCACAACCTCTAATTTCTCCCCAAATAAAGTTTTGAATTTTTTCTGCATACTACAAAAAATATTTATTATTAAAAAAATTCAATAAATTTATATTAATAATAATAAAATAGGGATTACCTAAATGTAAAGGTAAGCCATCCCATATTTCCAGCATCTCGACCTTGCCAAAAATACACTATACATTGAAAATCATCTTCAAACTGCTCTTCATTATCATCATTGCTTGTTATTTCTACGGGCTACAATTTAATAAATTTAAATTTAAACATAGTTTTATTGAAATTTCTTCAAATTCTGAGAAAATAGATAAATTCTTTTACCATCCAATATCGACATAAAAATACATAACAATCTTCTGTATAAAAGTGACCCAACTCTTCCTCAGGAAGACGAACGAACTTTCGTTTCTCTAAAACGAATGATTCCATTACTTCTAAGTCATCACTCCATTCATTCATTAACTGTTGGGCCTCAGTTGCTGACATTTGTGGTTGGCGTGGCATAAACAATGCCGCTAGATCAGCCTGATAAATCGTAATTTTATTATTTTTATAAAATAAAGTAATTCGATTGTAAACAAATAATAATTTACCTTCGTGTCTTGTTGTTTAGCCCATTTAGTCAAGTCTGCGCCAGTTTTAGCAACTGATTCAGCGGTTCGAGTAAAATCTACGGCAATAACTTCATCCCAACCCAAGAATTTGGATTTGAAGATCTAAATAATAGTATATAATATTACGATATAATTTTAATAGTAAATTAATATTAATTATTTATGTATAAAACATTTTTTACTCACTTGTGACTCAGTTCCCTCTTGCAACCTAGTTACTAATGCATATTCGGGTCTTTCAATCATACTAAACAATTCTTGTGACAATTTTACTGCAGCAGCTCTTACAAGTCGTGTCGATTTCTTTCCAAACCATACAAAAACATCCAAAAAGCAATCTAAGATATAAACATTTCGGCTATTTAACAGGGAATTATTTAATTTACCCTGTGGTACCTCAACTTGAGGTAACTCTAAATACCCCATTCCAAGTCTCACTTGATATAAACGGGGTGTAATTATTGCAAAGTTTGGATCAACATGTTCTTTAACTACTAAATTTTCTCGATCAACTCCTAGAGCTGACATAAATTCATTTGATTCAGATCCCATCATTTCAGTCAAAATTTCTGCTTTATTTTTTCTCTCATTTTTATTAATTTTTTCAGCCATTAATCGTGCCTTTGATTTGAGAGTATTTTTCGCATGTTTTCCATACCATAAAAATATCATATTTCCCGTGTCATGAACAAAAACGAAATTAGGATCCAAACTTTTATGGTGTATTTTCACAGGTTCTAAATGAATTGATGCACCTGCTGCATGTACTCGGTATAATCTTGAAATTGCTGGCTGTAAAAATAGAATTCATTATCAAATAAGTGAAGGTTATTTATAAATTTACTCTAATTATTTGTCATACTGACAATAATTAACTTTACAAAATTTAGAATCAATACTTACTGTATCATCGACAGTGTAAAAACCGGATGTGGTTCTACCTCCTTCGATGTAAGTAATGCCAGCATTAAATAACATAAGAAATGCATCAGACTCATCTCCTTGTTCTTCTCTAATTGTACGGCATTGGGCACCAAGAAAATTTCTTAAATTAACAGCATGAATTGCAGCACATGCTCGTTTATCCAACTTTATCATAAAAAGGTAATCTTAGCAATGTATTTCTATCGTAAAATAAATAAATAAATGAATAAAGTTTATTACTTACCGTAGCCTTTTTACCTATCCAGAAATAAATAGCCCAAACTAACGATCCACTTTCATCTAAACTAGTTTTTAAAATAATATAACAATCTCCTTCATAAAATTTGCCATGAGCTACTTCATCAATTTGATTTGGTAAAAAATTCTCTATTTCCCATATCGAAAGACCCAACACTTGACCAGCGTCTTCATCGAATATTTCGGAATAATCCAAAGGCGGCTTTTCTAAGGATTCATCCCATCTTTTAGGCCTGTAAAATAATTACATATATATTTGGAAATATGTTCACGAGTAAGAATATTCTCTACTTACTTCAAAGACTCTGTTCTGGAATTTTCTGAGTCTTTATCTTTATCTTTTGTTATAGCAATACCTTTCATTCCCTAAAGCATCAATAATAGTTTAATGACAAATATTTATATACATAAATTTATTTATTAGTCTCTTGAAATTTCCTACGTTCAGTATCTTTGCTTGATCTTGATCAGCCTCTTCGCGCCGTCTTCTGAGCCTCATTTTGCGTGCTATCGGGTCCTTACTGCTGTCTATTAAAACATAAGACTACTTTTAAACAATATACATGTAAATTGCAAAATTGAAAAAGAGTCAATCATATTCACTCACTAATAGTATGTGTGGGTGGAGGAACATTCGCGCCAGCAAGTCGAAGTTGATGTTGCAATGAAAAATCTATGTTGTAAAACTCAACACCTGATCCTTTTTGAACTTCAGTTGGTTTTGGTGGCATGACTAAATTAGGATTATCACGCAAATCTAGCTGCTCTAAATCTGTCAAAAAATGAATTGCGTCTGGCAGCGTAATAAGTTGATTGGAAGATAATATTAATTTTTTTAAGGATCCACATCTGAAAAAATGGCTTCAACATTATGATTTCATGTTCTTTATTAATAATCTTAAACAGTTTGAAATAATTTTTTTACCGGCATAATCCTTCCGGAATCATTTCTAAGTGATTTTTTGCAGCAGAAAATATTTGAAGTGATGATAGTTTGCCGATTCCAGAAGGAATTCCTTCAAAATCGAGCTGATTGTCATTCAAAAAAAGATGTCTCAATGTAGAAATTTTACAAAGTGATGCTGGTAAAGCAGTTAGTTTATTTCTACAAAGATTTAAGACTTCTAATTTTTGCCACATTTCTAAATATGGATTTAATTATAAAGTTAGTATTATTCACAAAAACAAAAAATTAGAAAAAAAAGTAATTTCTCAACAGTATACTTGCCAATAGCCGATGATAGCTCACTTATTTGATTATCACTCAGATTTAAACGTTTCAAATTCGGAAGAGAATATAATGCATCGGGTATACGTGGCAGTGCATTTTGTGAAAGGTCAAGTTCTTGTAAATTTGTCAAGCTTTCTAAACTGGATGGAATATTATTCAATGTTCGTTGTGAATTGCGCATTTGAAGTGTCGTTAAGTTCATGAGGGACGGTAGTTGCCTGTAAGTACAATAAATCATAGAGCAACCATTTTATAGCCGACCCAAACTCCAGGTATGCAGATGTTACCTTAGTTGGAAATGACCTAGCGGATTATCATTAAGTATCAATGTTTGCAAATTAGCCAATCTTCGAGTTTGAGGTGGTAATGTTTCCAAACGATTATGGCTCAGGTCCAAAAATATTAAATCCGTCAAATGAATGAATAGAGTATTTGGTATTGCTTCAATACTGTAATAGGATTAGTTATTACACTTTTATGAGCAAATAAAACTTATTGAGTGGAATATGGTGGTAGCATTACTTACTAATTATGACTGAGGTTCAAGTTTAACAATGATCTTGCCTTTTCTAGACCTTCTGGTACTTCTTTCAAATTATTGTGGCTTAAATCTAATGTGGTCAATTCTTCTAAATTGAACAATTCAGAGGGTATGCCACTTGTTTTTATGTTATTGCGACGGATATTGAGCGTTCTAAGGCAATTTAATTCGGTCAATTCTCCATATAGCCGTTCTAGTTTGTTATTTTTTAGTGATAAATGTTCCTGTTAATTAATTAATCGATGAATTAATATTGTAATGTATACGACGCAACAATTTCTAAATAATAAAAACCTTACCAATTTAAGTAGTTTACCCATTTCTTCTGGAATTTCTGTTAAATGTGTGTCATCCAATTTGAGCCATTGTATTCCTGTCATCATACGAATTGATGATGGGAATTTTTTCTCCTAAAAACAATAAAAAATATATTAAACATTCCAATCTGAGTAACTTTCGAAATTTGAATGAAAAAAAAAATATTGCCAAAATTATTTATAGGCAGTTTAACTTCTAGAACATTTAATAAAAAGATTTGTAATTTAAATAGAAAAAAAATAATTATAATAAAAAGTGTTACTCACAGCAAAATCATTTCTTGTAAAATCAACTCCACGAACGAACGGTAAAACGCCTGTGTTTGCCATAATTTTATTATATATAAAAGATATATAAAACTTTATTTTTAAAAAATGTGTTTCACTGGTGTTCTAGATATGTAAAAAATCTTAAAATTATTTTCTTTGAGGCATGCAAATAATTTGCATAAAATTGTTTAATTTTTTGATATCATCAACACTTTTATCGTATTTCATGTTTTTGAAAAGTATACACTACCTATAGAACATTAATCTGACTTTATATGTATGAAATTCACAAATAAAATGTTGGTCAGGTTGGCTAAAAATCACATATGATACCTTGTTAGATATTTGCCGTTTATTTCTTACACGTCATACCTCCTACCAATCACACGCAACAAGCTGAGATCTCTGAAGTTTGGAACATCTTCAACCACAAAGTAGTTTAGTGAATATAGCTATTTGTTTATTAAAAATGATAATATTTATTTTTTTCATAAATAATTTATAATAAATACGGTTATGTAACACTAAGAAAATAATAAAATTAAAAAACAATTTGATTGAAATAAATAAAATAATCTCAAAGAATTCATATATTTGAGAAAATGATTCATTTTTAACTACACTATATTCAATTCGAAATGAAGGAGGGGTTTACTCGAACACACTCCGATCCTGTTTTTTGGCCAACCAGTTTATACAGTAGAAAAGAGAGAGCGCAAGGCGTCGACGTTTCTTTTCTCGGCTTGTACATTTATATTTACTTATTCTGCAGACATTTTGCTGCATTTTAGCCACTTTTTTTCTATAATCAATCTTTAGTGCATTTTTACGTCACCTTTATATATTTAAACTTATATAAAACCAATACAATGTATTGTATATCTTAATAAATAACATTCTTTACTCAATAAGTGTCAATTTAGCTGAAGTAAAATACGTTATTTCAGACACAATTGATTATTTTTGACTTTCATTGATTATATACAATGACTAAATAATTAATTTATAGAATTGTTTTTGAAGCCTACTCATTGTTTTGTATTCAGCAAAAAGGTAACTAACCACTTGATTAATTTTTTCATTGATTACGATGTATCTGAATATACTGTTGATTTGTTTGTTGTATACTAATTTATTGTTACAGAAGACTACTTAAAGTAATCAAAAATGTCTAAACGATCAGCAGAAAGTAGTGATTTGATGGCTCAACCGCCTATTAAAAAAGTCCAATTTGAGCCCATTTTAATTGGGCCTATATCTACTCTAGAAGAAATGGACATGAAAGTTCTTCAATTTCAGAATAAGAAGCTTGCACAGGTAAAACAATTAATAACTCTCATTACTTATTATAAGGTTTAATTGTTATTTGTAATTTTGAATATTTCATAATTATTCAATATTAATTTTTATGAAGAGGTTGGATCAACGACATCGAACCGAAACTGAACTACGACAAAGAATTGAACAATTAGAAAAACGACAAACTCAAGATGATGCTGTGCTTAATGTTGTTAATCGTTACTGGAACCAACTGAATGAAGATATTCGTTTATTGCTTCAAAGATTTGATGCAGAAACAGCTGATGAATCGGAAAATAAAAGTAAGCTTAGTTAAAATTAATTTATATTCATTTTAAACTCATTTGTTGATTTATACTTATAATTTTATCTATTATTAATTTTTTTCTTTAGATGAATCTGAAGCAACAACGTCATTCTTGATGCAATTATCATCCTGGGACAAAGAAGAACTGGATGACAAATTGGCCCATCGTGTTCAAGTTTCAAAACGAGCTGTTTCGAAAGTTATACAGGCTTTTGATCGTTTATCTCAACGAAATGAAAAGATTACTCTTGCTTTGAAAGGAGAGTATAATGGAGAGGAAGCACCGCAAATTGATGAAGTTGTTAGAAAGGCAAATATAGAAATTCAAGCAGAAAATCGTAATTTGCAAGCTATAAATCTACAACTTCATGAAAAATATCATACCATGTCATTAAAAATGTCTGGACTGCAAGATGCAATTACTGGAAAAGATACTCTTGTAGCTGAGTTAAGGAATCAAGTTGATGATTTACAATATGAATTAAATAAAGTTTGTGCTCGAAATGATAAGTTAGAACATCATCTTGGAGAAGCAATAGAAAAATTAAAAACTTTCCAACAAATTCATGGCTCTGATGAAAAAGGAAGTAACAAATCTAGTACACTTGTGGCTTCAAGTGTGTCGCAAGCGAAATTAGACGATTTACAACGTGAATTAGAGGAAACACGAGAGCTAGCTAATAACCGGTTACAAGAATTAGATAAATTACATCAACAACATCGAGATGCTTTGAAAGAAGTTGAAAAACTTAAAATGGATATTCGCCAACTACCAGAATCTGTTATTGTTGAAACGACTGAATATAAATGTTTACAATCACAATTTTCAGTACTTTATAATGAATCAATGCAATTGAAAACTCAACTTGATGATGCTCGTCAGCAATTACAATCAAGTAAAAATTCTCATTTACGTCATATAGAAATGATGGAGAGTGAAGAGCTCGTAGCACAAAAAAAATTACGAGGTGAATGTATTCAATTAGAAGATGTATTAGCACAATTAAGGAAAGAGTATGAAATGTTACGTATAGAATTTGAGCAAAATTTAGCAGCAAATGAACAAACGGGTCCTATAAATCGTGAAATGCGGCATTTAATTACATCTTTACAGAATCATAATCAACAACTCAAAGGAGAAGTTCATCGATATAAACGCAAATATAAAGAAGCTTCAGCAGAAATTCCAAAAGTAATACAAATTAATGTTACTATTATAAAATACTATTGATAAAGTATCGATTTAAATTTTTGTCTATAATTACAATATTTTTGGTCTAGTTAAAAAAAGAAATTGAAGATTTGACAGCTAAATTTGGACAACAAGCTCCTCAGGAAAATAAAGAAAGTAATGGTTCAGATAGTAGTGGTAAAGAAGAAGACTCATCGAATTTTCTTTCAGGATCAATGCAGGTAAATTCATATCAACTTTAAATTAATAATATTGTGAATGTTAACATTTATCAATTCGAATATTAATTTTAGATAAAAGAAGAAGGTACTATGAATGTGAAAAGAGAGTTGACAACAGATGAAGAAACAGATCCTACTGAAACGAATGAAGTGGAAAATAAGAATGCATCTGATTCTCATGCACTTCCTTCTCCTGTTATGAAAAAAGAGAAGGATGTCAAACGTGATAAAGATGTTAAAAAAGATCCAGCTTTAAAAACTGAACATCGAGATCAAACGGCTCATCGATCGAAGGATCCAAAAATCGTTGAATCAGAGATGGTGAGAGATCTTAAAGCCCAATTGAAGTAAGTCAAATTAACGTTATATTTATATATACACTATTATTTAGTAGACAATAATACTGGATTATTTATTTAGAAAAACTGTAAACGAAATGAAAGAGATGAAACTCTTATTAGATATGTATAAAGGCGTTGGAAAAGAACAACGTGATAAAGTACAACTGATGGCGGCAGAAAGAAAAATTCGTACAGAAGTAGAAGAGCTTCGTCAACAGCTAAAAAAAATTCAGGTAGATAATTATTTATTTTCATTGTAATTAAAAAACAATTTTTTTTTATAACTATTTTTACTCAATTTTTTATGGTCTTGTATCATATAAGATGCTTGACTTACAGGAAAATAAACGTGAAGAGCGTAAAAAGCTTGCTGATGAAGATGCTCAAATGAAAATTAAAAAATTAGAAGAACAAGCATATATTTTACAACGACAAGTTGCATCACAAAAACAGGTAAAAATTTTTATCTACAATAATTAATAACATATTAACAATATTCCAACTAATGGTGAAGATATTTGACCTTTTTCAGGAAGAAGAAGCTTTATTGAATGAAATGGAAGTAACTGGACAAGCTTTCGAAGATATGCAAGAACAAAATTCAAGACTTATTCAGCAATTACGGGAAAAAGATGATGCGAATTTTAAATTAATGACAGAAAGAATCAAGAGCAATCAGCTTCATAAATTAGCACGAGAAGAAAAAGATGTATTGAAAGAGCAAGTGTCGACTTTAACGACTCAAGTAGAAGCTGCAAATGTTGTTGTAAGAAAACTAGAAGAAAAAGAACGCTTATTACAAAACTCCCTAGCAACTGTTGAAAAAGAATTAGCTATACGACAACAAGCAATGGAAATGCATAAACGTAAAGCTATTGAAAGTGCACAATCTGCTGCAGATTTGAAACTTCATTTAGGTAAAAAAAAACTTGAATGGTTTCAATTTTTTACCAAATTTTAGATATCAATAACTTTTCTTTTTTTTTCTTTTAGAAAAATATCATTCACAAATGAAGGAAGCTCAACAGGTTGTGGCAGAAAAGACGAGCTCTTTAGAAGCGGAGGCGTATAAAACAAAAAGATTACAGGTTTGTTATTATTCGAATATTTATTATTAAAAACCCAATAAGTAGAACTATTTTGCGACTTATAACCTATTTTTATAGGAGGAAATAGCGCAGTTGCGACGAAAAGTAGAAAGAATGAAGAAGATTGAATTGGCAGAAACATTGGATGAGGTGATGGCTGAAGAATTACGAGAATATAAAGAAACATTAACTTGTCCATCATGTAAAGTTAAACGAAAAGATGCAGTACTTACAAAGTGTTTCCATGTTTTCTGTTGGGATTGTTTACGTACACGGTACGAAACTCGGCAAAGAAAATGTCCTAAATGTAATTGTGCATTTGGTGCAAATGATTATCATAGATTATATTTATCAACTTGAAGGAAAAAAAATTAGTATTAGTTTAAAAATTTTTTTACTTGAGTATATATTATTTACTTACTGGATTCCTTGCATCAGATAATTGATGTATTTGTATAAACGTATATGTACTATTTTTTTAATTTTCCTTAATTTCAATATTTATTTTTACAAGAATTTTTAAAATTAATGATTTTAAATATTCGATACATTTAATATAATGCAGTTTATATATGTATTATTAAACATGAATTGTGCAGTTAATAATTTTAACTCAACCATTATACGATCACCATCAATCTCGTAATAAAAGATAAGACTTCCTTTAGTGAAAATAGTTTTTAGTTATTTTAATTCGTTCAACATATTAAATAATTTAATAGGAAGTAATAGATACTAATTAAAATAGAGAAATAAATTTTTTTCAAATTTAAAGCGCAACATTGAGCTTCTTACCAAGACCACAATCATTAGCGCCACTTGTCAACTAAATTTGTTGGCCCCTTGACAATTTGGTGTTTTTACAGACAAAAATTTAGTATTCACTAATTGATTTAATAAACAATTATTTATCAAATGATAAATAAATATTAAAAAGTATTATTATTAACTTGGGCTAATATCTAAGCGGTTGATAATTAACATACTGCCTAGAAATGACAACCTCAAGTTCACGTCGTTTAAAGTAAGTAAATTTTATTTATTATTAATCAAATATAGTTTATATTTAATCATAATATTTAATTAAGTCTTAAGATAGCGCCTGGAGCTGTAGTTTGTGATGAAAGTATTTTAAAAGGAGAAATAATCATTGGTCCTCGAACGATTATTCATCCGAGAGCCAGTATTTTAGCTGAAGATGGTCCCATAATAATTGGCGAAGGAAATATTATCGAAGAAATGGCCACAATTGTTAACAGGTAAATAGCTATATTAATTTATAAAAAGTTTTCTAAAATAAGACGATTGAAATTTGTTTTTATAGACTACCTCCTGGAATATCTATTGACAATACTCCCGTACAAACTGTGGGTAATTTTAATGTATTCGAAGTAGATTCACATTGTGAATCTTTGAAAGTTGGAGATAACAATGTTTTAGAAGCTAAAGGTAAATTTTAAATAATAAATGTTAAGATAAAAACTATAATTTAAAAAAATTTTTTTTATTTATTCAGCACATATAGGTAGAAATGTTGAATTAACAAGTGGATGTGTAATTGGAGCAGCTTGTTCGATAGTTGATCCTGAAATTATTCCAGAGAACACAATCATTTATGGATCTGAATGTCATAGGCGTGAAATGAACGATAAACCATATGTAAGTTGAAACGTTATATTTAATTTAAATTTATAAATAAAAACAATGTATTAAAAATCTGTTTACTATTTGTTTCAGCCTCAAGTAGGTCAGTTGGACTTTTTGATAAAAGTTTTACCTAATTATCACCATTTAAGAAAATCACACTCGAAATAAATTAATGAATACTAGTATTTTTTATTATTATGGTTATTTTATTTAAATTATTTACAGTCGGTAAAAATACATTCATTTTTATCATCAAATGCTTATAAAAATAACTACAGAAATCATTGTTGTAAAATGTCGCTAGATGTCGTAGAAATCTTAATTTTAAACCGCTTTGAAAGAATATAAATTTTCTAAAATTCGTAGTAATTAATTAGTGTTAGAACCTAATTTTCATATTTATTTTTATAAATGTAAAATATAGATTATATATTTAAATGAGAACAAAATGAGTTCAACTTGTGAAATTAAATACATTTTTTTTTTATTACTACTACCATGATTATTATATTCTAATTGTCATGATGTCAATAATTTAGGCGTAAATTCACTTTTGTCAAAATGATAATCGAAACAGTAAGCCCCATTTTCAACCCCAATGTGCTCCTTGTAGCGGAAAGTGGTGACCCAAGAGAACTGTCATATTTTGACGTTTATAAAGGGTAGGCGAGACACTGAGATTATTTTTTTGAACGATCAAGGGTGGGTTGAAAATGAGTCGCAACCAATAGGGAATGGTTGGAAGAATAAGAGTTACATTAGAAAGGGAATATCCCTAATGGCCCGACAAGTTGACGTATATGTAACTGTTTTTCGCTTTGTCACAAGTTAAGCGACTTTTTCAAATATTTTTATCACTAACCACCACTTTACTCTAATACTCAGTTCTCCGACATGCGAAATAATATTTCATTCATTACTTTTCTTTTATTCAAGCTTATCGATTCAATTGTTTGCCTGTCTCGTCTTTATCTTTCTTGTATTTAATTCTGAATCAGTAAGTTGATCAAATTTACATCAAATCAGAGCTATTCGCTTGATATTATCATAAGTAATTGGTGTGACGGGCGGTTGATGGACATGTACTCAGGGGTTTTTGCACACCCCATAGTGGATTACAAGATCAACACCATCAAACTCAACAAATGCCAAGAAGAAAAAACAAAATAAGTGCAGACTTTTCTCCCATTTGAACAGTTGACATGCATTGCGAATTTGCTTACTCTAAAACGTTATTATATGTATTTAAATCATAATTTGAGATTTATTCCATCAAGTCCAGAAGAATGACATCTACAGTTTATCACATATACATCCATATCATTTAAATGAACGAAATTTTTCATCATTGTACTTTATTACAGATTTTAATATATTTATATTCACTAGAGGTAATATTTAACAATTATTTATGGAGTTGATATTATAGTAGTTGAATCCTTCTTTAACTATGAAGAACTCAGCTATTGAATGTTAAATGAGATGTTAACATATCATACTAATTTAAACTATTGTAATTTTTCAGAATGTATCAGTACGGTAAATATTATCAATATTCATCAATTAACCAGAGACTAACTGGTTGCTAAAGTTAATATTCATCAATAATAGAGTGCAAATAAACTTACAGTTCTTATCTATCAAGACCTTCATAATTTGATGTGCTTATTGGTCTTTTTCATGAAATCAAATTGGTATTAAGTTTTTTCTAGAGGATCGAACACCCTAGATATTCATAATCTAATAAAATTACAGTAATGAATATTTTGATATCACACACACACAACAGTTATAAAAGTTACAACATAAGAACCGCCCCTGTAAATCTGCGAAACATAATCAAGAGCGAATGCGAGATCAACTGTACACTTGAGGGGTGAAACCATCCGTTAAATCTAAACAAAGCTAGAGAAAGAAGGAGAGTGTGTATATTCGAGAGAGTAGAAATAAAGCTCAAGTAACTATCAGGGGTTGCACGCGCGCGCGTAAATGACTCCTTGACGCGATTATGCTAACCGAGTTATTCTATCGTGACGTTGTTTACAAGCTCGCAGGCTTTATGCGAATTAAGAAGCGAACAGCAAACAATGGCGCCGGATTTCTGATGAGAGAACTTGCGTTGTCGACAATAATCCATCTTCATCATGTTATATAGGATATCAAGCTTCCGGATAAGCAAAGCCACATCTTCATCTCATTATTATGTGCATACCTATTAGTATTAATTAATGCACATTAAATATTTCAAGTTCCTGATATATTTTATTTATAAGAGCAGTTGTATCTTATCATTATTATACAAAAAAACCAAATAGTTTTGTGTTGCTGTTACAGATGAAAACCTGCTATTCTAAAAAGGTTAATATTTTCTTGGAACAGAAAATAAGAAATATGTTACACCAACAACTGGGTGGTGTAATTTAGAATCAATGTAAAGAGTAATAAACAACTTTTGTAAACATCAAGAAAATAGTTTTGTTTTAGCTTAATGTTACTAACAGTTATATTCCTATATCCTAGACCCATATCAATGATAACATTGATATAGGTCGTTTAATTCATTGAGTTAGAAAAGTAATCTTCATGAAATAAGAACTATTTTTGATTGGTATGTTTATTTTTAAATATACACTCGTGTCAAAAAAAGTTTTTAATCACTTCAATTAACAAAAAGGTATTTATTATCAAACTAGCTTGTTGATAATAAATCCGTATGAAAAGATTTCGTTCACCAAAGGTTTCCTGCATATTTCCCAGTGGGAAAATTCCCCGACGTACCCCTCGTTGGACTATAGAGAATGTTTAGAAAACAAAATTTTTTTTTTTTGAAAATTTCTCCTTTCGACTCTAAACGTACGTTAACATAGTTTTCTGCTAATAACTCATGATTTATGAGGCCTACATGGACAATGAGCATATCGATGGATTCGTGAAAATGAGTTCTTTTTATTGCATTAGTTCAAATCATCGTTGGAGGATAATTTATGCGAAAATTTTTGCAAAGTTCCCGTCTTACCCCATTTTTGGAGTGCAATAATCGATTTTTCATATGTTTGACCTAATTTCGCATTTCTAGGCATTAAGACGAAGAGAATGAGTGGTTGATCATCAAAATCGGAGTACTTTGATTTTTTGGCCAAAAAAAATGGAAAGGGGTACCCCTTTCTATTTAACTATTTAACTACATCCATAGATTTATTGAAAAAAAATTTTTTCACCCTTAAAATCGAAGAAATATAAAAAAAGTCACATATTTTTTAGGAGTTTGCCATTTATTTTTGCAATTTTAACGGTGAAAAAATGATTTAAAATATTTTTCATGAATATATATCTTTAGCTTAGATTCCAAAGTTTCTAAATCGTCCTTAAAAAACGTTATTGGACCGTCCGTTCAAGAGTTATAAGGGTTTAAAGTCGAAGAGATGATTGTTTGTAATTTGTATCCAGTCTTACCCCGTTTTAAGGGTGTTAACGTGGATTTTTCTAAGCTGTGCCTCGATTTCGCATTTCTACGCATTAACACGAAGAGAATGAGTGGTCGATCATCAAAATCGGAGTACTTTGATTTTTCGACCCCAAAAAATGGCAAGTGGTACCCCTTTCCATTTTTTTTGGCCAAAAAATCAAAGTTCTCCGATTTTGATGATCGACCACTCATTCTCTTCGTCTTAATGCCTAAAAATGCGAAATCGATGTACAACTTGAGAAAATTCATTCTAACACCCTCAAGACGGGGTAAGACTGGATACAAATTACAAACAATCATCTCTTTGACTTTAAACCCTTATAACTCTTGAACGGACGGTCCAATAACGTTTTTCAAGGCTGATTTAGAAACTTTATAATCTACGCTAAAGATATATATTCAAGAAAAATATTTCAAATTATTTTTTCACCGTTAAAATTGCCAAAGTAATTGGCAAACTCCTAAAAAATATGTGACTTTGTTTATATTTCTTCGATTTTAAGGTTGTAATAATTTTTTTTCAATAAATCTATGGATGTAGTTAGATAGTTCAGATTCTAAAGTTTCTAAATCGTCCTTGAAAAACGTTATTGGACCCTCCGTTCAAGAGTTATAAGGGTTTAAAGTCGAAGAGATGATTGTTTGTAATTTGTATCCAGTCTTACCCCGTCTTGAGGGTGTTAGAATGAATTTTCTCATGTTGTACATCGATTTCGCATTTCTAGGCATTAAGACGAAGAGAATGAGTGGTCGATCATCAAAATCGAAGAACTTTTATTTTTTGGCCAAAAAAAATGGAAAGGGGTACCACTTGCCATTTTTTTGGGTCGAAAAATCAAAGTACTCCGATTTTGATGATCGACCACTCATTCTCTTCGTGTTAATGCGTAGAAATGCGAAATCGCGTCACAGCTTAGGAAAATCCACGTTAACACTCTTAAAGCGGGGTAAGACTGGATACAAATTACTAAACATCATCCCCTTGACTTTAAACCTCTGTAACTCTTGAACGGACGGTCCAATAACGTTTTTCAAGGACGATTTAGAAACTTTAGAATCCAAGCTGTCCAACTATATACTCAAATTAATTGCAAAAAATTTATTTCACCCTTCAAATCGAAGAAATATAAACAAAGTCACACGTTTTTTGGGAGTTTGCCAATTATTTTTGCAACTTTAACGGTGAGAAGATGATTTAAAATTCTTTTCATGAATATATATCTTTAGCTTAGATTCCAAAGTTTCTAAAACCTCCCTGAAAACCATTATTAGACCGTCTGTTTACAAGTTATAAGGGTGGAAAGTCGAAAAAGGTTAAAAAAATCACCTACTCTTCTCGTTCAAACCTCTATAACTCTTGAACGGACGGTCCAATAACGTTTTTTAAAGACGATTTAGAAACTTTGGAATCTAAGCTAAAGATATATATTCATGAAAAATATTTTAAATCATTTTTTCACCGTCAAAATTGCCAAAAGAATTGGCAAACTCCTAAAAAATATGTGACTTTTTTGATATTTCATCGATTTTAAGGTTGTAATAATTTTTTTTTAATAAATCTATGAATGTAGTTAAATAGTTCAGATTCTAAAGTTTCTAAATCGTCCTTGAAAAACGTTATTGGACCGTCCGTTCAAGAGTTATAAGGGTTTAAAGTCGAAGAAATGATGTTTAGTAATTTGTATCCAGTCTTACCCCGTTTTAAGACTGTTAACGTGGATTTTCCTAAGCTGTGACGCGATTTCGCATTTCTACGCATTAAGACGAAGAGAATGAGTGGTCGATCATCAAAATCGAAGCACTTTGATTTTTCGACCCAAAAAAATGGCAAGTGGTACCCCTTTCCATTTTTTTTGGCCAAAAAATCAAAGTTCTCCGATTTTGATGATCGACCACTCATTCTCTTCGTCTTAATGCCTAGAAATGCGAAATTAGGTCAAACATATGAAAAATGCATTATTGCACTCCAAAAATGGGGTAAGACGGGAACTTTGCAAAAATTTTCGCATAAATTATCCTCCAACGATGATTTGAACTAATGCAATAAAAAGAACTCATTTTCACGAATCCATCGATATGCTCATTGTCCATGTAGGCCTCATAAATCATGAGTTATTTGCAGAAAACTAATAATTAATATTAGACTAATAAACTCAAACTTTCCCTCGGTGTACTAACAAGATGGAGTCATTTTTACGAAATGTTTTTAGTGTTCAACAATGCTCCATTCTGAGCCATATTAAACATTAAAAATTATTTCTCGAATTATATATTGATGCATTTTTTATTAAAAAAGTAAGTGAAATAAGGCAAAGTACAATATTATTAACTAAATAATAAATCCATCACTTATAAGTACATACGAATTTTTCGGAATCAATAAATCTCTTCTTCTGCGATGGGTTTAACACGTATTTAACTTTCAAATATATATTATGCCTTTTACATTTTAATAGCAAGTCTCTCCCTCCTCATCTCTTATTCTCCCACTCTCTTTATTCCTCTCCGAAACTCTCGTTGCCTTGCTCTTATAGCATTGTAGCTATGTGGTATCTCAACTATATAACCCTGTCGTGATCGTCACCGACGTACATAAATATTCCGTGGGTGTAACGACGCCGTGGAATTTACTTCGGCCAAGAGAAATGCACGACTACTACTTTGTGCACACGATCGAAAGCTATCGCCGATATCTCCAACCCTGCGATGTGGAATAATCGATGCAGTAGCAACTACATGAAGGGACAAAAAAGTGTGAAATTCAACATGTGTAGATGTACCATAAGCAAAAGTTTTTCAATAATTCAATGACAAATAAATTTATGTTACACACTCCAGTTTCATATTCAAGAAATTGTGACAGTCTGGTATTACATAAATGTGCATTGAATGCATACTCAAATTATCAGTAGAGCAAGTAACGTTTTAGACAGACTATGATTTGTGAATCTTTTTCATCGATTTGACATTTTTTCCTGATTTTATTCTTACATTAGGATTTAAATTATTCTTATTAAAAAAACAACTAGGTACTTATTTTTTACAGATAAATATAAATGCAGTTTTTATAAACATTCAATTTGTTAGAGTCTCTAAAATATTTATAAATCATTATAATAAAACATTAATAAATACAAAGAACAAATATAATTCAAATGATTAAATTTTTAATTTATTTATTGTAATGAATTTTGATTATTTAAATAATAAAAAATTAAAATTTGAATATTTACAAATAATTAATAAACAATAAGGTTTTAAAAATAATCTTTTCTAGAAAAATAATTAAACTAATTATTTTTTAAGTTTCAAATACAGGATGAATGAAATTTAATTTAAGTAGAGTGTTTACTTATAAAAAAATATTATTGTTAGTTAAATAAATAGTAAAAGAATTAATTAAAATACGATAGAAGAATTTAACCGGATAATTACTTAAAAAAATTGTCAGATCTTTTTTCGGGCTGAAATGACGGTGATGTATGACATTGGCGCGTCGTTGTGTCAGACATCAAAGAGGAAGCGCGTAACAGCGTACTCAGGATGCAGAGGACGAACTCTGCAAGATCCCTTCGACCGTCGCATGAGGATCCGACGGATCGCAAGAGATAAAACTCAACGAGACGAGAGGAAAGAGTGACATGCTGATAGTATTCTTTTAATTTGTCGGAGATGCTTTGGCGGTTAATCAATTGCCTGCGTGATTACCATATGATTAAAGGAATTATAATACATAGTACATAGCTGCGTTTCCTTCATAATAAATTACGATTTAATGTTGATAAACATTTTGTCATCATAAAATTCAGATTACAAAATTTTTTACTTGGATTTTTTTATTTTAATTTACTTAAAAATTTTTTTTCAAAGTTTATAGATTAATCTTGAGTCTATGATGTGATGGAAAATGTAAGAGAAATGTAAAAGAAACTTTAAAATGAAGACAAAATGGTTTGAATGGATGGTGCTCGTAAAAATAATGTTCTCTGGTGCTGATTATGCGTAAAACCGAGGCGGTGATGTGGAACACCACGCTGGTGAAGCTCTACATGCGCAATTGCTTCTTTGTCGCCTACGAGATATTTTTAAAAAATCTCGAACTCGTCTTTTTTTATGTGCTTAAGATACTTGTAAGCATTTGTAAGGGTAATGATCATTGAAAATTGAAACAAGCTCGTGAATTATATACAAAAAGCTCAACATCAAAATGGCTCTTTACTATTTAAAACTTATTTTAATTTAGTAATTGAATTATTATTCAGAACTTATTATTCTCTTGTTTTTAAAAATATTCTATTCAAACATTAAAATAAAAAAAAAAAACAATATTTTTCGTAAATCCATGATTTTTTTTTATAAATCCAAGACTTTATTATCATCTTTCAGTGATCAATGCTGAGATTAAATACAACGAAACTGGCCAGCTTTTCTCTTCATTTTGATTTTAATTCAATCAAAAGATTTATTATACGTTATTATAATTATAGATCTATTTAAACATAATATTCAAAATCTATAGATTATAGATTATCTATAGATCTATATATTATATATAATATGTTACAAGGGTGAGAAAAATTATTTAATAACTCAATGATTAATTGTTAGTCACTAAAAATGATTAATCTTACTTTTCAATATTTTTAACATAATATTTTCATCAATATTTATTTTGATATTGATTGAATTTTATTGATAACATACATTATAGCATGTTTTATTTATTCAACAGAATAATAAAAAAGTTTTGACAATGTTTCAACATCAATATCAGTAAACATTCGATTCAAAGTAATGTCATAATCTCTTTTATACTAAATATTTTGAAGATTTTATATGTTTGAATGAAAATACAATTCTATTGCAAGTGCATCGTCTACATAATCAATCAGCCTATATAATTTTCTCGACAATTGGCGAACACTCATGCGAATAATTTTCGAAGCAATATGTAATTTACTATTGTCATAAAGTGAAATTGGCATTGAAAGGGTGAGAGGTTGTATTAACTAATGCATTATATGTGAGAGCGGAAGAGAAAGAAGAAACTTGATGATAGTGGTAATATAGTAAAGCCACACGGTTAATCTATTACTAAGCTACAGAACGTACTTCTTGACGATGTCTCATTGCCGCCCACCAATTTGTCAACCATCAATTTTAACTCGTCGCAACACACACCACGGTATGCGTCGGGATCTTTAGTATTAGGGTTTTATATTTGATATTACATGAATAGGTATATGAGTGATGTGTGTAAGAGCCAACAAATATGTGTCTACACGCAACTCTTCACGCACATGTGCTTCTTACATGCAAAACACAAAGCTTCTTATTTATAATTTATTATTATATTATTTATGACTCTGAAGGTTTTTATTAGCTCCAAATATTTATTCGGAGAATTCTCAGTCATTTTTGGCACTCGTCAGTTTGCAAAAAATGAAGGTGTCTATAAATTATCTTCCGGTTAATGATGAAAGTATTATGTGAGTTTTTAATTCTTTTATTTACTCTAATCTTAGTCGATTGAAAACTATGATTTTATTGATGAATTTTTATTAAAAAAAAAACATTTTCAATTGTCACAACAAATTGGATTACAAAGAAATATATTATCATTAAAAATATATCAGTGATCATGGTTAATAATTTCTTTTAGATTTTAATAAATAAATGAATAATTATATTTAGAAGAATTATTCAGTTAATTTTGTAATTATAAAAATTCGAGTTCTTATTCAAATCTTTGATTGTTTCAATTTTTTTTTTTAATTTAAAATTTTAATAAATTTTCACTATAAATCTAAACATATTCAAGTGTTTGATCTCAAAATACTTAATAAACTTTTGGATTTGCAGTGATGCTAAATAATCAAATAATTAAAACTATTTTATTTGATTAAGAAAAAAAGCACTTGATTAATTTTCATTCACTCGAATGGCTCAATAATTTATTTATAAAAATACAAGATTTATTAAATAAAAAATAGATCAGACATTAGTATTTTCCAATAGAATAAAAATAATTGCATTTAAGTAGAAAATTGAATTTCATAATTAATTTATTTCTAAAAACACAATAAATAAAAGAAACTATTGCATACTCTTCCATCTTCATTCATTATTTCCCGCAAATTGTTCTCAACAATTTTTCCCATATATTGAATGCATATTAAAGAGCAAGGATACACGCTTCCTATGCTTCGAATAAACTTCACTCATATTCTGTTACTAAAGCGAATGCAGATAGAAGGTTATGACATGTACAAACTCCTAAAAGCGATTCGTTCATCGATCCGCAAATACTGAGTGCCAGAGACAGCACTAAATCTTTCCACGCTTCACGATCACTTGACAGAGGAGGAGAGAGATTATATTCTTGCTTGAGCTTTACTTCTCAAGTCCACCAGTACCTAAATTTCTTAGCTCTTAGAGTGCGGTTACGCACGTGCAGTAAAGTAGTCAACCAGGGAATGACGTATCGTCCTTCAGACAAACTTTTAAAATGTTTTTTCTTTTAATTATCCGCACTTTTATAAGCCGAGAAGGGCAACATTTTAAGTACATATTTACGAGACTCGCGGCTCTTTTACATTAGTTCGTTTCTATACTTCAATAAGTTAACTATTCAATTTTTTGCCGTCAGCTATATAATTTTTAAGTAGTAACAGAAAATAGTAATGATACTGTCAGACCTATAAAGATCAAAGGAATATTTTAGTTAAATGTTTTTCTAATAAATGATGGTATTTAAAGTGACTTATAATTGATAAATTGTTAAAAATATTTTTAAAATATTCTTTCATTTTTTTTTTTTAGTGGTATATTTTGGTTTTAAGTAGATCAATTAAGTTTATTTATAATTTTGTTAGAGGAATAAAAAATACAGGGTCAAAAGATCCTACTCCATCAGCAATTTGTCCGAAATAACTTGAAAAATATTGAAAATAAATTGGAGCCTTAATTGATGTTCTATACATAATCCAATTACACCTATGTGTTGCTAACGAGCATTAAGAAGTACTTAACGACATAATGATGCTCACCCACAACGAGAACTTGTCACCGAAATTACTTTCTGTGATACGATGAACACTCTTAATGATCCATCATTCTGTTCTGCTCTTATTTTCGCTGCAACGGAAGAAATTAAGTCATTACCTTCGTCTACCATCAAACCAACAACATTGGTACCTAAATTATTTTCTATCCACGTTTATTATTTTATAATTATAGCTTCTGTTTCATAATTCCTTGAAAAAAAAATAATATCAAAACTTGCCTGTTTATTGAATAAATTTTTTATTTTCAGGGTGATGGATTACTTGACTAATTGTCTTAAATGGATCAGTGCAATAAAACTTGCAAAAATTAACAAGACATTTATCGTCACTTAATACGTGAGTGGAAAATGGTGAAAAAGTTCAATTGTGCCTAATTGCAAGTAACGAACGTCGCCAATCAAGAGTCGCATTCTCTTCGACTGAACATCGCGCGCAAACCGAAGATGGCGACCAACATCGGTGTTCGGAGTAACAATGATATCGTTGGTTACCAGTAGTCCAATCGACGATGAGAATACCACGACCTTGGCCACACCCCCAGTGATATATTCAGATGGGGAGCCGCGAATTTCCCCACCGAGACGTCTAAAGCTCCGTCTAAATTCCGCGCCAGTCGCACGCTAGCTTTCCTGGTGTTTGCATCGACGTTTATTACGTTCATTAAACCCCTCGTGCGCGATTAATCATCACTTAATAATGTATACGATAATTATTTCACACCACATTGCGTAAAATAACTCATTTATTTTAATCTAAAAAAATCAGCAAAGAATGAATCATTGACAAGTTTTTTATTTGTGAATTAAAAAAACTCTGTTGGATGATAAAATAATTATTCATCTACCGGAAATCAGTGCTAATGAGTTCTAGTAAATAAAATTCAATAGTTTGTGAAAGTTGTGCATTATAATGATATAAATTTGTGGAAAAAACTTTTTTTTAATTGAAAATAAAAAAGTATAAAAATAATAATTATAGTAGAAGTAGGTAAATAGAAAACAAAACTAGGATGGAGGTGCCAGCAGAAAAAATAGAACTGGATGTTGGACCAACAAGTGAAGAAGTAGATTCCACAGAAATTGATGTACCTCGACCTGCACCAAAGCCATTTACCATTGAAAGTTTAATTGGCAATAAAGGACAAGTGATTAATACACAATTAGATGGAATTTCTAAATCAAATAATGGAGATTCTGAACGTGAAAGAGAATTTATGTATCAGCAGAGATATTTGGCAACGGTTACAAGTGCTTTGCCAGGTAATAACATTGCTTCATTGAAGTATCTATCAAATTAATAACCATCAAATTTAATTTACCAAGTTAATTTTAAAATTGGGTTGATTGGCAATTTTCTAAATTATTCATATTCAGTTTCTTGGTAATTAAATTAATTATTTAATTTAATAAACTAATATTTTAAAACATTCTTATAGATAATTCCATTAATATATTATCATTATTTATCCTGTAGGATTTGCGATGCCACTAAGTCTCTATAGTGCATGGTTACCCATGAGGCTTTACGGTGGTGATGGATCATCAACTGTAGGACCAATTTTACCACCACATCCGTCGGCTTCTTATCCGTCTAATCAGATTTCTCAACTGTCAAATCCGCTTAATTTGGGTCTACAACATCTCCAAGGTGCTGCATATCCTGCTAGAGATTCTTTCCAAGGCATGACAGATAGTGAGGAAGATGATGGAAGTTTGTCTCCAGTACAGTATTTGTCAAAGTCTCAAAATGGTTAGTTAATCATAATTGATGTTGATAATGAGACCTGATAAACTAAATAGTTAATGTAAAGAAATCATTTAGTTAATGGATAGATAATTTTTTAAGTGGTAGGTGTTGAAATACACCAACTAATAAAGTTAAAACGTCTTCATAATCACGTATCCCTGTGGCTACGAGTTGTGAATGACCGATTATCTATATTATTGAAGTTCTGCCGCAGGTCCAATTTGTATGCGAGACCAAGATGTGGTTCTCCGAATTGGTCGTTGGTTTTTTTGTTTTTCTTCTTATTATTTTTCGTACATCAGAGAATCATTTAATTCACGAATTTACTATCAATCATTGCTTCGAAATCAGAGACATAAAATATTCAAAAGACACTTGGGAGCAAAAATGATTTTAAACGAAGAAAAAAAAAACCTTGACCGCAATTATTTCTTATTGTTTCAAATACTGTAATTGTTCATTAATTTTTATTAACAGATTTTTCATGTTATTAATTACAAGACAATAAGTCTTAATGACTTTAAATGTCATTCAAAACTTTTTAATTTGTTTTACCAATACATACGTATTCTTAATCCTCATCTATCAATAATTCTTAAGTGCTCTTTGAATTATCTCATCTAATTAAAATAACTCATTTGATTAAATTTTTTTTTAGAAAATTCAATAAATCTTCATTTTGAAGCAGTGAAAGATAATGGAGTAAATTTTAGACTTAATCTAGTACATATAAATTTTTAATTCAATTGCTAATACATTCCAGTGTGAATGGTAATGATATTAAAGTTTAAACACTTGTACCAAAAATACATATTCCGGTTATTCAATTTTGCATGTTCAAATTCATGTTATTGATAATTACTTCCGGCTTGAGGTCGTCGTTTTACTGCATCGTTCAGTCATTCAGAGAAGCGCGCAGAGTAGATTATTTTGGAATAAGGCCATCGTCGAGGTAGTGAGTGATAATCAATATAATCTACAACGGAGTATAACTAAAAGTGTAAAGCTTTTAATTTATCTTTGCTGTATAGAAGACGTTCACTAATATTAGATATTCACAATTGCATTAATTTTTTTTGTCCAATTATTTAATTAATTAATTACTACTTCTATCTCAATGATTTTCTTTTAAATATTTCAATATCTAGAGCAGAAGATTTTAGTTAATATCTATAAATTTTATTTGTTAAATTTTTTTTCTTGATTAATTAGTGAAAAGTATTTAAATAAAACTATTCTTGATGAATCGAAATTTGATGATGAATATTTCTGAGATGTAAGACTCTTTTGGAATTAGTTAAAAAACTTAAATTTCCTCTTTAATGTTTCTACAGAAAAAAATACCTTTCTTACAATTTTTAGGAACATCTGTGGTCCTAATACACTTGGGTATTTTATTCATTGCAAGTAGGGACCCCGTCATGTGTTGGACATGACATGGGAGGATCACTTGATATCCCCGAAAAGTGCGTGGCAAAAAAAAATCTCAAATGACTTGACTTCAATCGATATCATAACACAAATTCATTCTCTTCTCATGTCATATTCTCACTTTGATATAATTCTATTCATTATTAAAACCCATCTCGAGTTTTCGAGCTTTAAGTAATTATCACGACTCTAATTCGATAAAAGTCCGAGAACTCAATTAAAACTTAATGAGCTGCTAATTATTTCAATATAATCATTTCATTTATATAATAAAGTTAAACAAACAAATTCATAAAAAAAGATAATTTATTCGGAGCGTGAATTATGATAATGGAAAAAAAGGCATATTTCTCAAATAATTGTTATTTGTTCATGCAAATATATATTTAACATTAAAATTTATTCAAAACTTGGAAATTCATCTTTATCGATATCATACTTTTTTCTTTGTCTTTATTGAATGTCCGATAATTGTATTAAAGTTTAAACATCCACTAATTGTATAATCTTACTTGTAATGTGGGTCATAAATCCTTTTAATATTTCTCCAATTATGTTATACAATCTGAGAAAAGTGAATAAAGACAGTTTTTCTCTTAACTGCAAATTAAATTCTTGTAATCGACATAGTTTAACTTGGATATATATTGTTTCATAAATTTCTATACAAAATGAAGAATCTAATTTTTGATAAGAATAAAATTTCACTTTATATCAACTAATTATGTTATATTAACTTAAATTGAAACGACGTAATTCGAGGATTGCCTATATTCTAAAAATATAACTTCTCGCTTGAACGAGGTATTTATTAATTCATTCTCTGATATGGCACTCCAATTGACGTAACGAGATTGAATAAAGACATCAATAGACATTTTAAATTTTAAACAGGATGTTATTAGATGTGATAAAATAACTTTTTAAATGAGTTCATTATAAAATTATTTCAAACAAAAAATGATGTATTTAGCGTATCTTTTTTTTTTATTCAACTTTACTTTAGAGTTATACTATGTTTTTTCTTTACATTTAATTACTATCAATCAATTCTGGTATGCCAAGCATACACATTCTTACATCTAATCGATTGTTTCCCGTTGAAATCGTGTATTATACTGAACGATAGTGTAAAGACACTTGTCCCACGTGGACGTGTTACTTATTGGTGTATTTCACGTGAGTTATTGTTTCACTCACGGAAGCTAGTGTTTCAGATGCTCTACCATAAAATCGAAATCCCTTTAATAAATGAACAGGAGTCGTGTCGCTGTTTTAACACATCACGTTCGAAATGCTGTTATTATTACTAGATATACAAAATAACAGTTTATTTTTTTTGTTCTTTTTTTCTGATGAGTTCTTTAAAAACAAAATTATTATGTGCGTTTTTATCATCCCTTTAACTATTAATATTAGCAGAGCTTTCATTGATTATATCATTTGTATTAAATTTTTAAATAGTTTTTCTAATAAAAATAAACTGTTTTTTATTTCAGATTCAGAAAGTGGTAGAATGTCAGCTGAAAGTGATGATGAGGGTGTTAGCAACGATGTTTCAGGAAGTGGACGAAGGGAGTCATCAAGTTCAGCAGGCGGAAGTGGATCTACTACTAATAATAACAGTAGTAAAGCAAGAAGAAGAAGAACAGCTTTTACTTCTGAACAATTGCTCGAACTTGAGAGAGAATTTCATGCAAAAAAATATCTTAGTCTCACTGAACGTTCACATATAGCTCACACATTAAAGCTATCAGAAGTTCAAGTAAAGATTTGGTTTCAAAATCGTCGTGCTAAGTGGAAACGAGTAAAAGCTGGTCTCACTGCTGGAAGTACTGGATCATTAGGTCGAAATGCTGGACAATCAGGTAATAATGGACCACGAATTGTTGTTCCAATTCCTGTGCATGTTAGTAGACTTGCTGTAAGATCTCATCATCATCATATGGAAAAATGTCCACCTCAGACGTCCAACACTAGACCTCTTAATTCTCCAGGGTGTGGTTTGAATAGTTTAAATACTAGTTTATCAACAAGAATCGGTCCAACAATATCTGGAATTTCACAAATAAATTCTGGTGGTGGCTTGAGGGCTTTTACTGTTCCCTTACATCAACAAAGTACTGCAGGAAGATAGCTGAGTATTTGAAATTAATTTGCAAGTATAATGATGAAGAGAAAAATGATTTTTAAGAAGAGAAAAGTTATTTGAGCATGCAAAATATGTTATAAGTAATTCTGAGTAAATCTTTAATGTAAATAGTTTATTCTTCAATTTTTTATTCAAATAATTTTTCATTTTTTTAAAAATAACTTTCATCTTCTATTTTTAATGGATAGTTTTTTTTAATATTTAAGTACGTACTTATTTTTTACGAAACATGAAAGTATATTTATATTATTACACATGTCATGTATATATAATTGGTTTGTTGGGCGCAGTATAGATTAGTTAATCATTTTTGTGATATTTACATTAACAAGATAGCTCATATATCTGGTTAGTATTGATTATCGAACAAAGGAAATGGAATTTGAAATGTAGCTATCTGTTCTTCTGTACACATTGAAAATGTAAAAGCCACTCCCGTCGCATCATTCTTTATTTGGTTGAAAGATATTATATTTATCTCAGTGGCCATCAGCTGCTAAGCGGATTTAATTCATAGACTTTGCCAGTGTTTGAGTGATTGAGAATGAATATAAAAAATTCAATATACTCTACTTGTATATATTTTTTATAACACATTCAACTGTTTATATATACAAACATCCACTAATAAAATTGCTGGACAATTCGTGTAAGTGATTACCGGAAATTTTATTAGAATAAAACTCAATTCAGATGTCAGAATATTTTTTTTGTTAAATTTAGAATCATCAAATATTTAAAATTCAATTACAGCACAAAATTTTTTAAAATAAATAAGTAATACTAATTTGCAAGAACTACTTTAATAACAAGTGTAAACGTTATCAAAGCTTGTTAATTATTTTAATTACATTTAATGACATCCATTAATTTTTATGACCATTCAATTACGATATTTTTTCAGAGTGTAATGTACTTTAATGATTATTAGAATGATTTTCAAAATAATCTATTATTACTAAAATTGTTTTTAAAAAGGTGTTTAACAATACAATGTGTGCTTTGTCAAGCTGGAGTAGAGTTTCAAATAATTTTTTTAAATAATTAAGTAAGACTAAAAAATTCAAATAATGTCTATATTGTTATGATATTTATAATCAAACAAAAGTGATGTAGATAATTATAATAAATAACAATAATAAAAGCATTGTTTATTTAACATAAAACAAAGTGTAAATAATCCAAAAGATGCTCAGAGCGTAAAATGGGCATTAAAATCTATACTGTCTAGGATTGTAAATAAATAATAAAATATAATAAACTATAAAATATATTAGAGCACGAAAGCATCGTTGTAAAATATTAGAGGAAAGAAATATGCATAAAAGAGACATTAAATAATTCACTAGATATATATATATATATATATATAGGAAAATAATAATATATAAATATAAATATATTAAAATATTGAATAATATAAAACATCGATTGATGCGAATATATGCAATAAATTATGTTATCAACTATTTAAAATAAAAAAAATATCTCATAAATTTTTTATCTTCTTTATCATTATTTATCATCATCGGCATCAGTATTTTGACAATTTATTGAAAAAAGCAACATAAAGGTAGTGACCCTTTTTAAAACGCCCTGCTTTTCGACTTTCCAGACAGTTTAGCCATCAGCCCATCACATGATATTGTCAGTGATGCAGTAGATGTTTGGTGTTTGAAAGGTGTACAACATATATACATCAAGTCTATATGGTGCAAAAACACAATACCTCGTGCAAAAAGCAGCAATTTGACAATTATTCTCACGACAACTCAAGTTACAATTGATTACAAGTCGAATTTACGGAATAATGATAATGATGAAGAATAAAAAATATTGAAAAAAATTTTGGAAAACGATTTTAACTGTTATAATGCCATGTGCAACTCGTGGGCGTGACAATGCCCATATGTTGTGAGCATTAACCATCACACGAGTTCGATATAATTCTGGTTGTAACTAACCCTGCATATAATTTATTTCTCTCTTAAACCACAAAAATATTCGTATTTTTGGGCTGTGGAATTGAGATAGGATTATTTTTAATCCTTGAACAATAATGTATACAGTTTTGGATCGATATTATAATTAATTTTCTTGTTTTTGATTATTTTTTATTCTATCATTTTTATCAACAGTTATTTATTTAAAGAAAGCATAATAATATCCACTAGTTTATAAATACAAAAATAAAATAAATTTGCTAATTTTTAAATTTCCAATTTACATTGTATGTAAAACATTGAAAGAAAAATATTCAACATATCTTGAATAGAAACTATTATATTTAAAATATACAGCTTGATCATTGGGATAGACATACTCATAATCGTATGAGGTGATTAAAAATCTTCTTTATTTACATTTATTCTTTAATGAACCATCAAAAACCTTTGCCAAATAGTAAATATTCATTTCTTCATTTGCAATTTTGAATATAACATTAATTCAAGCTAATAGCAATATATACTAGCAAATTAGTTTAGCATTAATGATTATCACATTAATTCATTTGTAAAGACTGCCAAATTAAACAAATATTTCACATTTTTAAATAGATAAGTACACATCAAATATTAAAATAAAATTATTTCTTATAGACAACTTATGTTCCACACTTTCTTATGTCATGAATATATCGGATGTTGATAGTTAAAAAAATACTTTTCAATAGTAATAAAATATTCTTAAGAGCTAAGAAGCTACATTAAATGATAACACAATGCCTTAAAAGTTAAAATGAAAGGATAGATTATCATTATTACTATCAATCTATAAAACAGATAATAAAATAAAGGACAATTATTTATGATAATATTAAAAAAGAAAGAATACTTATGTACCATCGATCATTGGGGTTAATGACCATCAATAGTGTTCTCATTGTGCAGTAGGTATATACAAAAAGCTCAAAGCATCCCTCTAACTACAAGGGGTGACTACAGAGAAGGTATAAGCTGTTACATCTGAAAACATATTATAGATCTACATTCATATACATAACTTGTATTTGCAGCAAACTTGGATATATGTAAATATATTTTATGTACACATATTCACACTCACATGTGCATAAATATGTATGTATTATATATACTTCATATAATACCTCATATAATAATATAAAGAGAGTGCATTACGGATACCCTACGAGAGCGCAGTCGTTTAGCCCATCCGCAATCTCGACAGTTACCGTTCACGCGCCGAGGAAGATAAATCATCTCGCACTTCCACCACGCCCAGTCGACGACAATGTGCTACGTACCTACCTTATACCTACACATCTGTACCAAATATTCACGCTCTTTATCCTCTCCAACGTTTTTTTTTCTACCCTTAATGAAAATACTCTCGTTTTATTTATAAACGTTCATTTTTTTCTCGTTAATTTACCTGAAAATTATTCCAAAAGTAGTACAAGTCAATAATATGCTCGAATTAAACTAAAAAGTATTAATTGAGCAGCAGTTTATGATGAAATTAATTCGATTAAATTACTTTATTGGCTTTTAATTACTTGTTGATGTTAAAATTGTTGAAAAAAATTTTTTTTTTTAATGAGAAAAGGATTATTTTAGTAACATAAGTTATTAGTTATATAAACATTGATGATGAAATACATAAAATTATCGAGAAAATAAAAAAAAAAAAAATTGTCATTCTACTTTAAAGCTTTGTTGATGCATCAAATTATTTGTGTAAAGGTAATTATACACTCAATTTCATTAATGAGCATTAAAAGTTTATTTGATAAACGTGTGTGTGCTTTTATTAGAAATTCAATTAAGGTCATAGCCCCAGTTACTTGATGATTAACTCCAAAACATGAACTTTTCAGGTAATGATATGCCTTTTATTGAACACTAAAATTATTCATTAATCAATAATTAATCATTTCACTCATATTTAACTGATATATCTCTCATAGATTCATTTAGAAACACAGATACTCCATTACAAAATGTAAATTTAATTTATTCAATAATATTCATTGAATATTCACTAGAAATAAAATAATTTTCAGTAGTATTAATCAATAATATGTTAATGGTTAATATGTTCAATTTCTTGTTACAATAAAATCTATAAGTTACTTCCAAAAATTGAATTCCCGGAATAAATAACAAACAATAACAAGATAATGAATTTTTTAACATCAATAAATTGATTTAAAAGCCTATAAAATATTCAATTATGTTAATTATCGTCAATTAAAGTTTAGATTTCCTTTATTTTAGACCCAAATTGAAAAGAAATATCACCATCATTTTTTATGGTCTCCAGACAATTTGTCGAATTTTATACACATCGCAAAAGCACCCGGAAGTAGTTGATGAGCCATGTCATCTTTCTGAAAGCCACGTGACTGAATCTCAAACGTTTCCTGACGTTCCATGGGGATGTCGACGCATGTCACAACTACTCTAGACCTCAGACCACTTATAAAATTGTATATAGCTATTGTAAGTATATATGTAAGTCAGCTTTTGCGACTATTGGAGTAGAATGATATAAAAGAAGAAAATAAAACTGGAGGTCCCAGAAGATTCTTCTTCTTCCGCCAAACAAAAACTCCAGATGAATAGTCGCTCATATGTGACTCTGTGGGATGTGCACATACATATAGCAGTTAAAGGCACGAGCCGGATCTTGTTCAATATATGAAACAGAGTATTGTAGATGTTGGGTTAACCACATTGAACTGGTGACAAAAGGTCCTCAGAGTATTGCCACGCGTTCCTTCATGGCTTTTGTGCGTTTGTATCTGTGGACATAATTGTAAGTATCAATATACAGATATGAAACAGTGGAATAAAAATAATAAGAATGGTTGAAAAAATTATAATGGGCTAAATGGACATGGATAATTTGTCATCAATGATTTGTAGACGAACAGCACCTCCTACCATTCTCCTATTAATCACCAAGTACTGCCTGGTGGCTACAGCCTACTTATTTGTATTTTATTATCGATTTGAAAATTTATTGTTAATAAATTATCCTATTGGATTGATTGATTCTATTGATTTAACGTTTATTTTAAGTGCAAAGTATTTTTTAAAAGTAAACTTGAAAAAAAAACTATTTCTCTCGTAATCTTGAATTAATGTTGGAGTTGTGACATCGTTTTAAGTAAGTTCAGGTAATTAAAAGAGGAAAATGGAGTATATTGTTTCCGAACAAAAAAAAGCTAAAGACTTCTAGACCCTTTCATTCGCAGGGATGAGATATATGACAGAGATCTGATGGGTTATATATAAGAAAAATAATAGGCAAGGGAGACATTAACGGTAGTTTTGGAGCATGGATTGAGAGTAGAGGTCACATATCACATCTCCAAAGATTCGTCGTGCTCTCGAGTCGACACGACTATTTGAGCAATTTCACGGCCACTTCGAGCAGATCGGGTAAATTGTTCCGATACGAGATTTGTCTCCTACCCTGGAGCGAGTGTGGGAAACAGCCGGGCAGTGGCCCAAAAGAGGGTTGTCATTTTTCTCGCTTTCTTTATTTCAGTCAATCGTTTGTGCATTTGTCTGTGACGTGATTATTACGATAAATATATTTTTACACTTGAAAAAAACTTGATCCAACTAATAAAATTCTTTCCAACGATTCGCAACATTTTTTTTTTATTAATTCCCATCTTTTCAAAATGAAATACTCCCATCCAATAGTTTAGCAAATCAATTAAATATCATTGATTAAAACTACAAAAATTAAGCAATTAAGTTGCATTTTTTCAGACTAATTAAAAAATAGCTGTGAGACGTTACTAGTGAATATTAATAGTTAATAATGAAAAAAGTCAATAAAGAAAATATAATGTTAATTTCATAAATTAAGGAGTTATAATTTATTGAGCAAAATAACTCGATAAATCGCGAGTGAAATATAATATGTATGTGAGAAAGGAAATTTGTGATAATAATATAATAAAAGCAGCGAGAATGAAATTGCTCACTGGTTTGGCCGTAACTAGGGACAGAGAGTATAGAAACGGCCCCCCTTGTGGGTGACTTTGGGGTGTAATTGCTGCAATGGGCGGAGCGGAGTAAAGCTTCGTGCTGATGGGCGTGGCTCACTGATTACACCGCCACGATACTGATATCTTCGCTTTATGTTGCTTTTGTCCTACCGACCTCCCAGAGGTACCTATTTCCCCTCACTTCACTTTTATTCCCGCAAATACACAAATAGGTCTCGCCTCGTCAATTTTTAATGAGTCACTGTTCAAATTGTCATCTAAGTTTGTTATTAAACATATTTTTTAACTTTCTAATGAGCATAAGTACACAATGTTTGTGTTGTTTAACTTTCAGCTTTCCCTCCAACAGCTTTGTATATTTGTTATTCATTACTTTTTTACAATTACTCCAAATTCGTGTTAAAGCTTATGATGATTATTAGAGAGCATTAAAAATTATTTTGATCAATTACTTATCCAATAAATGACATTATTAAATGGTCTACATTCTTATAAGTCATTTAAAACAACTTTATTTCATTGAAAAAAGTGATTAATTTTAATTAATAAATATTGCTATAAATTGAAAAAAATCTGTGTAAATAATTAGTCTAAATTACTTAATACAATATAATGCTTACAATGATTAAATAATCTTAATGAGCATTAAAGATAATTGCTTTTCATTCAGTTTATTTATTTTTCAGAAATGTTATCACGTTATTGACATAATCCAAATGTTCTCGATATTTATTAATTTTTCATTAAATAAATAATTTTATAAACAGAAGATTCATTCATTTTAAGGCAGATTATTTTTTATTAATAAAAAAATTATTTGGTCAATATTATTAAAAAATGCATTTATCATTTTGCCAACAATAGAGCATTATAAATGTATTTCATTCTGACGATTACAATTTAATTCAATGTAATTTTTATTAAAAAGAAAAATAAATTCATCTCAATAGTTAAATTCCCTCGACTCTGAACCTGAATACCAGAATATATACAATACTGTATACACAATTGGGGATAATTCATTGAATATACGTAATATAAAACGAAAACATGAGCGTGCGCGTCTGCCTTGGGTTATATCTGCACTACTGGTCCACGCCCCGCTGACTGGACTGTTTTTTATTGCCGATCTACGATTCAGTGGGAGAGAAATTGTCCGACCGATCGCCACGGGAATTCCCACATGACGACTTGGACTATTTTTTAACAACACTTGTGGTTAGATCGAAAGACGAAGGAGTAAAAAAGACACTAGAGTATGAATATCGAGTAGAATGAACCAAATAACAAGTCCAATACACTTTGAGTCAGCAGTTGTGTAGCATTTATTCCTCGGATTCCACATTTACACGGAACAAATTCCTGTGAAGAAGAATTCAATTTAAAAGAGAACATTTTATCTTGAATTGTTTATTATTAAATAATGTATTTTTTTTATTCATCTCTAATGAAATCAACTAAATAATGCACTTTTGCAAATTTATCCTTACTTTAATTCGAATAATCTAGCATTGATCAAGTATAATTAATGAAAAGTGCATCATAAAATAATCATCTATAGAATTGATAATATAAAAACATTTAACATCAGGATATGTATTATAAAAATTTCATCTACTCAAAGATGTAAGCTAACTTTTCTATTACATAAATTAGTGAGAACCGGATGATTTGTTAGAATATTCAAATTTGAAAAGACGTATTTAAAATATTTAATCTCGTTTGGCTGTTTCGTTAAACTTTTAAAAAGTCTCAGCACGTCAACGAATAATCGATGATTGTCTTTTCGATATCATTATTATATTATACAAATGCAATGGGTTAATGGACGAGTACTCGTTAATTATTTGTTCAGTCTATTGTTTGCTGTAATTTATAAATGATAATTTACGTATGAGGACTTAATTAAGTAGATAATTGGCCAGTGATGAATATAGATGAATATTTATACACATGTTAGGATTTTGTGTAAATGTAATACATACATATATGTAAAGTTGATAGTTGATATATCATGGATCGCACAGTCTTTAGTGTCGCGCCGTCAACGCCACAAAGAAACACACGTCGTCTGCATACGAAAATGTCACGCATCTGCATCTGTCTGTCATTGTTTCTGAATCTCCGCTTTCTTTCCTATCTGTCGGTCTGACAAGTGTGTCGTCTGTAAACATATGATACCGTTGAACTCCAAAATTCCTAAGCAATTGTCATGCGTTTTGGCAATGACAACTAGTTTGTGTTTTTTCTCTTCTTTATGTTAATTAGAGAAAAGATTCAAATAGCTCTGAATATTCCTATAAATAACTAAATTATTTCTTATTAAGACATTACAAATTCTAGGATTAAATGTTGATAGTAATAAGTGTGTTAAATTCATTTACTTACTTACTTAGAATCGATATTTTTAATGTCTCTCCTCTACTTATTTCCGAATTCATTTGATGATATTAAGAAATGAAAAAAAATTATCCGAATTTGATACATTTGCAATGAGAACGTATCGTTTAAATTAAATCAAAATTCATGACATTTTAAGTATTTTAATCGTACATTTTAATACAAATTTTAAAAAATTAAAAATTAATGTTAAAAATACCTTTTTCAATTAAAATGATCACTGAAATATTTAAGTAACATAATTAAATAATTTTCAGTTTTAATACATGAGGGTAACTGAGTAAAAGCCAAAAAGATGTCATTTAAAATTATTTTAATTTATATATAATTTGATCAACGCGTGGTTTTATAATAATAGTTTCAATTTCTAAAGGGGTGTTAGGGTTACATTTAAGTACATGAGTGATCCTTTTTCACTTGGGCTCACTCACAATCACCCTTTTGCATTCACGTATGCATGAATTACTGCTACATTCATAATTCACGTGCGAGAACTTCTCACTACTATTCATTCCCTATAAGCTTCCACCTATCGATGTAACATAAAAAATTTAATCTTCAATGGTAATGAACTTTAAAAGGTCACGTGCAATTGATCACTTTAATTTAATTACATTGACCCAATAATGGAACGATGAATAAATAAATAAACAAATGTATAAACTAAATTAATTGATATCAATAAGAAGAAATAAGAAGATCAATTATATCATTTATATAATATATTCCATCAACGATACACTTTTTAATAATTAATTCATATACATGGTATAATCATTTTTTAATAACGAACAAAATTGGCTATTGAAACATCGCTTAAATACGCAATTGATCTAACATTATATTTAAGAATAAATGTCAAGACTGGCTGACGTCAGTGACATTTTATATTCACTTCATATTGAATTGTAGTAGTTTTTTTATATTTTTCTTTTGCTGCACAGAAGCAAAATAAATTATTTTACATTCAAGCGTGAGTTATATGAGCTAATTAAGCTCCATTCTTTTGACAACTTTTACTAAATTCCATCACATGATAATATTAAACCTCGCGATTGTCTTAAAATAATCTATCTTTATTGGTCTTTAAATTAAAATTAATCATAGTGACTATTTTCAACGACCTCTACCTTTATTTTCACATTTAATGTAATGAGATAAGACGGCTTTCGAGATCATTTAAAGATGGAAAAATATTTGAGTTTATCATTTACCGATATAACTATCATTTTTGCCGTCAATTTCTCATTATTTACATATACATATTCATGTATATAATTATTCCGATATACTTCTTTAATATACTATCAATAATCAATAATAATTTAAATAAAACATTTACAAAGACACAAATACAAGTTATGATACAATTAATTGACAAATTACGATATACAAGATACCATAATTAACTATTATAATTAATATATAACACATAAATAAAACTGTGTAATACATTTGGCATTAAAATGAAGATCTTTTATAGATTATTATTTCTTTATAATAAAATTTCAGTAATTGATAATTTAATTGTAACTATTTTTGTCAATTTTTATCATAAAACTTATTGTAAAAATTTTTTTTACGATATTCTTTAGTTTTCATTGGTTTATTTAAATAAAGGATATATATTTTCTTTTGTCAATATTTGTTATTTTTAAACGTTAAAGCGTGTCTCTGAACCGTCCGCTAACATTAGAGTGACAGTTCGATTATTTATCCAAATTAAACGGGCCAGCCGCATTGGATTTAATCGTGTAACATCATTTATTGGTGCTGTACTGTACGACTTGACACAGCGAGTTTGAGAATTTCCTAGGCCAAACATTCCACTACTCGTTTGCTATAATTAATTAATTTATCACATTATAAAAATATAACTTAGAATATTATTATAATAAACACTATATCTAATAGCATCATTAATTTCCTATGTTTTAAAAAATAAGTTACATATCGTTAAACAAAATGCATTAAGACAATTAAATTAACATAAAATTTGATAAGAATTAAGATGAAAAATAAAATCGAATGTTTAGAAAAATGATAATTACCTGCCAGAAGCAAAGTTTATTTTCCGAACAAGAATAACTGACTAAAAACTTTCCCTCAGGGGAAAAGGCCAAAGCGGTGACAGGACCTTGATGGGCAGACACTAGTTGACATTTGACGTTACCCCGTAATTCGTATAGTGCTAATTGACCTAGCCGACCACCGACTGCTATTCTACGAGTTGCAGAGCAGTGGCTGACCTGAAATCAATAAATATAACTCGTTAATTTTATCACTGAAGTTTGTTTACTTAATAAAAAGGATAAATAACAAATTCAATTTTTATCAATTATTTATAAAAAATTAACCATCTATTTCAAATGAATAAAATTACCTGATTAAATCTGCATACTGCTGGGAAAACTTCATTAAGTGGTTTCGTTTTTAAATGACCAGGATCCAAACAATGCAAAATAATATCCATAACTTCGATTAATAAATCACTCATCTCACTTTGCATTTTATCAATCAATTGTTCAACTATTCTAAGAATTTCTGGTTTAGCTCTGGCAAGAACGCTAGCATTTAAATTAACATTAAGAGTTTGTGCGTTTTGTTGAAGAGTATTAAACCTTGCAACTTCTCGAGCCATAGTCGTAATAAATGCAGCAGGTCGAGCTGTGGCAATAAGAGTTAATGCATGCCGTGCAGTTCTGCAAGTGTCGGCTTGTGGAGTCAAAGGTAAGCCATACGTCATGCTTGGTACAAGTTTATCAGCATCACAACACATTTCAAGAAGTCCTAGAAGGACTTTTGAAACATCTAAATAAGGCTCCCAGACTGTGAAACCACGACCTATTAGATCAATAGCTGCTCGTCTTAAAGATGTGTGCATTGGTAGTTTCGATGAATGAGGCGCAAGTAGTAAATGTGTTAAAGCCATGCTAGTATGTCTTGCTAAATTATTATTTCCAATTCCAAAGCCTTCAACTACAGAACTCTTCCGGCGTTGATCACTGTCTCTTCTTTGATTAGTTGTAGAAACATTCTGTCCAAACTCAGCTCCAATAACACCTAGTAGTACTACTGCAGTCGTTTGTTTTCTTTTTAACTCTGCGGCACTTGAAGGTTTCCTAGTGGCACAGATTTCTTCAGCAGCCTCTTCCTCTTCATCATCTTCATCCGGTTGTGTATTTTCTACTATCGGTACAGGACTTGAAGAAGATGGAGAATGATTCTGGGGCTGTGGTGCGATTGGTTCTTGAGTACTGTACATTGGAAGATACTGAGACCAATAATCTACCAACGCTTTCCTACCTTTAGGACCTAATCTACCTAATTCGGCAAGTAAGAGAGCTTGAGCTGCTTCTCGAACTTCCAAACATTGATGTTGCCATCTCCTTGCCATCATTTCTACTTGTGGACGCTTGAATGTCTTTGCTCCTCCTTGAGCAGCAACTTTGTCCGGCAAAAGAACGCAATGCAGAGTTGCTAGAAGTGACCATCCTTGTTTTATTTGAGCTTGTTGAACTGTGTACATTTCTTCGTTTTCCTCTTCAGCTTTATTCCAATTAACCCCTGTACGATTACCTGGTCTATGCATTTTACGATTACGTTCTTGCTCAGGTACAAATGTGGCATTATTCATAGACATTAAAGTATTAGCTAACGCAACAACTGCTAAAAGATGATTACTAGTAAGTGTTGTAGATAATTCCCAATGTGCTCGAGCAGTAAAAGCTTTAGTAAGGCGGTCTTGACGAATCATTTCAGGTGGTAGACGTTGCTCCAATTGAGTTATTGGTATGATTGAAAGATCCAATTGGAATTGCCACGTTGGTAGCAATAATGACATATACCCTAAATGTAAATAATTTTTTGAATCAATCAAACCCATTAATAAATTTTAAAAAAATTTTAACAGATGATACTTGTATTAATAATTATAACAAACCTCCTTTTGATAAAACTCCAAAAGAGATTGGTACCATCGGTCTCAACAATCCCAATTTACTTTCACAAACTCTATCTAAATCTGGGTCCATTCCCCAAGCATGAAGAAGACTCAACAACAGTTGTGCTATCTCCATTGTGGCATTGGGTTCATTAAAATTTCCATTGCGTTTCAAACTGTTTCTTGCGATATCATTGTTATTCCATCCTTCACCTATGAAAATTAATTTACTCAATAATATAAAAACATATAAACAGTGAAAATAATTAATGTGTTGGATCGTCATAAAACCAACACGATTAACAAATTGTTGGCATAATGAAAATATGAAGCAAACTAGAAAATTCAAAGAAAAAAATTAAATTAAATACTGAGATGATGAATTGTGTCATAAAAACAAAGCAAAATGTATAATATTAAAAATACTTAAAATAGTTATAATTCTAATAATAATAGTTATACTAAACAAATAATGATTATGATAACTATAACTATTGCTAGAAATAACAGCAGATATTGATAATAAAAGTGGGCAGAAAAATCCATGCGATCTTGAAGAGAAATACACTTCGATCATCATTAAAATTCTACCTTTGCCGTCAAGATTTAACGGCCTGAGACCAACGCTTTCAGCTTTTGCCTGCAACTTAGTGTGTACGTTTTCTGCACCCTCCTTCATTTTAGCCAATATACCTGGGACAAGAGATTATCTCACTAGTTACTTATTCATGAACTTGAAGTTCAATACCATTCAAACCAAATCAAATTAACTAAACAATTTAAACCAGTAGAAGTTTTGCAAAACTTAATCAAACGTAAAAGCTGGAAAACTAAAAAATATTAAAAAATTATCGGATTGATACGGGTGGTTGTTAATTTTTAAAATAAAATCATTCACGATAAAAATTGATGAATTCAACATCATATAATCAATCATTATTATCAATTCAATAATCCTTTTTAAAAAAAAATAACAAGAAACAAAAAATTCAATAACAACAAGAGTAAATCGATACCATGACGATCTTTTTCCTTCAGCATTCGTTCAACATCGCCTGCTTTATCCTTGACACGACCAAAAAAGTCTGCAGCCGTACAGAAAAGATAAAAAACATTCAAATATATTTTTCTTCATATTATGAGGTATTTTTGGTATACTTGTAATGATAATCACGTTTTTTTTGACCCATTAGCGCATGCAGGCTTACCTGCAATTTTTTTATGAGCATCAGGACTTGCTGATTGGGTCAATGCTGCTACTTTTTGATATTCTGAAGCTGAAATTAAACCCTGAGCCTCCAATGATCCCGGAGACATTGTACCATACTCCTCACTCAATAATTGTACTGCGTGAAACATAGTAGCAAAGTCGAACATGCTAAATGCTTAGCTTTTGTAGTATTATTACGAGTGAGATATAAAAGTTATTTTATATTACGGTTGCAGGATCAAGAAGGCATATTATTAGTAAATATAATAATAAAATTCAACAATTACCTATCAACGCTTCAACGTCAAAAAATAAAATATGGCTTTCTGGATCTTTTGGATTACTTCGGAAGCCTTGAATCATCAAAGGTACTCCTTTAGTTTTCATGTGACAATCCTGTTCATTACCATGACCCCCATGAAGTTGTTGAAGCTGGTGTAAGCCTCTCTGAGTTGCATGACGAATGGCTGATAAATTACGATGTCGTAGACCTCTGTAAATAGTTGTATTAAAAAAATATATATTATAATAAATATCAAAAAACTAGTTCAATATTTACCTAAAGAAATGAACAGCAGGATTGGCTAAGCCTAATTCACCTCCAGCAGCTGAACCACCAGCTGCTGCAATCGTATTTTCATCGCATGCATACAGAACTTCTTCAGCAATTATTCCATGAAGGACACGATCTAAATGACCTGTCTCCATTTGCCACACGTAAACAGCTCCATCAGAGCATCCAATTATCATAAAATCGTCCAACGGTCTCCATTTAATTGTAACAACTGGGAATAAATGTCTTGAAGCTAAAACTACACATTTTCGTTCTGCTAAAGAAAGAAGAGTAACACTGTGGTCTGAAGCAACACTGCAGACACACTTTTGAATTCTTGGCTGTAAATTAAAGTATGATTTTGACCTAGTTGTCAATAACATTGTATTCATTATGAAGTCTAGTTTAGCAAACTTACACTACTATTATCTGGAGGTATCATTAACTGTGTTATTTCACCAGCATGAACACAGAATCTATGAATCAATGTTCCAGCATAAAGATCCCACAAACAAACAGCAAAGTCAACAGATCCTGATACCAAATGGGTTCTATCATAGCGTGAAGCAGCACTATGAGGATATAAAAGACAATTGACACGACCAGAGTGGCCAAGTAAAACTTGATGAGGTGGCCAATCATCATAATGTTGATGATTACCATGAAGTAGTTGTAACATAACTGTTTGTGTTGCAGGAACAATGATAATACTACCATCTTCCCTACCAACAACTAATCTACTCTGTTGTGGAAGATATATGCAAGCAGTTAATTTAATCCCATGGCCATCTCCAGTATCCATTTGATCTAAAATTCCTACGGGAGGAGGTTTCATTCCATCCCAAGCAGCAGTGAGGCTTGTTGTGATTGTCGGAGCTAGAATTGACTCTGATGCAGAATTGTGAGCAAGTTCGGAAATTTGTTGAGATGTCATTTCCGGTACTGTCCATAACATGATAACTCCTTCGCTGTCACCCCGTATTAGATATTTTATTGTTTTATTTTGTCGTTGCACTGTTACTAATCTCATTGCAGGAGGGCATGATAAAGGCTGAAATAATGTTTAGTTATTATTTTTTCTTATTGATTAAATCAATTTCAATAATTTATTTTATATTTATTTCAAATAGAACAAATTTTACCTTATCACCTGGTGGAGATAACGTTTGGAATAAATATGGTTGATCACAATCAGCAGAAGGAGTATGAAAGTCCTGGTTGTCAGCTACACTACTGTTTTTTTTAGTAAACAAAAATATATTCAAATTAAAACTTTCAATTTGCTTTACCTAATAATGTGCTTAAGCCAACAATTTACAGAAAAAATAATAATCTAATTAATTCACTGTTTAATTAAACGATTACACTTTTCTGTAAACAGTCTGAATCATTGTTCAACATATAAACACATGTCATTAGTTACTGTACTCATTTGTGTTAAAATAAATCACACAGTTCATGGTAAAAAAGAAAGCAAATGAAATGTAGGAGAGTTAGATGAAGGAAAGGTGTCAAGTAATGTTAATATTATAATATTAATATTGTTAATTATAAAACTATACTAATAATTATGGTTCAACTATTTTGAATATTACTAAAGTTTTGTCGTTTAAATGAAATAATTGATGCATCATGAAAGGATATACCAATTTTGAATAAAATTCACGAAATTTCAAGAATTTAGTGAAGATGAAAAGGTGAGTGCAAATAATGTAAGCTACAATATGGCAGAGGACGAAAAGAAGATTAGAAAGTAGGATTTAGAATTTAGATTCAGTCAAAGAAGAATATTTAAATGTTTATATCGGGTTACCTGCTGAGAGCCTTGCCCTTCAGCTTGCTATAACAGACCAAGTCCCCCGGAGATTGTAGAAGTAATGTTATGTGAAAAGAAAACATCACCGTAAAAAATAGATGGATGCAATAAATCAGCTGACAGGACTAAACATAATACACCAGATGAATCGAAAAAGAATACATGAGATGACGTGTATGCCTTTTTCCTTCTAATAACGATTATCTGATTCAACATGTCAATACCTCAACCTATGGATAATATATTCTTACCACTACGTTATAAAACTTATATTAATTGTTTTAATGTGTGATTATCAGGAACGAGTTACAGTGCAATTGGATATTAATGGAGGGAGTGTAACATGAAATAACTTCTATGCATTCCCAAAGTACTCCTATCGCTGAAACTTGTATCTAAGATTTTTTAAAGTAATTAACTTTATCATTACGATAATCGCTGAATAAAAAATAATCAATAAACAACAGTTTTATATTATATGGTTTTAAATAAATAAATATCTTGCTTAAATGTTACCCACTTTGCCGGTAGTTTGTAAAGATATCCATGTCCTTCATCACTCCATACTATTACTTGATCTGTTGCCAGGAAGTCACCAGCCATCCAACGTTCTCCAACTCGTGCAGGAACGGAACAAAGTACTGAGAAGTCTCCAGCATCGTAAATCTAGAAAAAGAAAAATATTTTTAATGACAGTATATCGTTTTGCAGTGAAAAATAACAACAAAACTTGTTTTATTTTCTATGAGTGGTTAAATTAGATGATTTACCTGCCAATATTTTGAACAAACTATTAGAACCGTTCGTTGATTATAAGGACAGCAAGTCATAGCCAAGGCGTTGAGGCATCTAATTTGTTTACTTTCATGTTCATAAAGTGGCTCACTATTTCGATTTTCATGTCCCAATAAGGTCCAGACTTTAACAGTTCCAGTGGTTGTGAGTGCAAGAACCACATCATCTTTAAAAATCAATTGGTTAATTAATTACTGAATACAATTACTATTCTAATAAAATATTAGAATTTATGACAATCAAAGCACAAGTTTATTTAACACAAACGATTATTCAAACACAATTTATTTAATATAACTAAACTAAACCCTAGGCCCAAACATATATTTTTCTACTATTTATGAATTTCCTGTTAATTATCATACGATGCTGCTAATCATTCATGCTTTGTAAGCTTTTCTAAAAAATTTATTTTACATTAAAGTATCATGCATTTGTTAAAACTGATTGTAATATAAATAAATGGTATAGCGTAAGGCACACAAAAAATACAATTTAATAAAACATATATAACTTAAGTGTTATTTGCATATTAATAAGCTTTTTATGGCGCGCAATTTGCTTGACTAAAGCACGTGGAATTACAGAAATAAACTTTAAGCAAAAATACAAAATTGTCTAGTGCAAAATTGGCTTTGACCTTGAGTTAGATAATTCAGCACTCATGAAAACATGTAAATTTAAAGTAAAGCCAATAATTGATTAATACTTAAATTCACTACATTTTCTACGTAAGCATTTCAAGTTCAATCATATTTTTTATAACTGCATGATAATTTGTTTAATTCTTTTAAGTATTGTCAATGTTAGTATCTTATGAATATATGTATACGCAGGAAAATATGAAATATTTTTAATGATTTTGATGAGGGGAATACTCAAAATAATAATGATGATTTACAATAAATGTATTTTGTTGATTTGAAATTAAAATATCAATGAAAAAATTGTTAAATATTATTAGAGACATGAAGGAAAAAATTAATTAATAGTGTTAAAGTTCAAGATTCAAATATACTTGTTTGAACTACCCGTTTTTAAGAACCAGCCCTTTGTCTTTTCGATATGTACATGCTGTAACATTGTAATACTCATTAAATGGTTAAATTTACTAACTTAATTTTTTCCCCAAAGCTAAAACATTTGTTATTAATATTCATCTATTGTTAGTAGCCAAATAAATATATATCCAATTACGGGCAGCCAATATTTAACGATAAAGATTCCTTCTGAAATGATTGAATTTTCATTATAAATTAATGTCATGAGTATTCATTACTCGTACCCTGAATTAATTTTCAATTACCTTGTATTAACTTATTATCAAAAATTAAGTAATTTATTTGATAATTGATCATTGAATTATACTTTTTACTTTTAGGAAGAAAAAAGATGAAATAATTAAGGAGAAGCGTAGGTGTGATGAAGTGTAACTAACTTGTGTGTACGTAGAACCGACCTTTCCTTTTGGCCGGCCTCAGCACATGTAAAGCACTGATCCAATCAGGATTAACGCGAGAACTGAGAGTAAATAAAACTTCTAAGCTAAATGGATCCATCACCAATACTTCTGGATAATATCTGAAATAGCGATTACCATAAATATATGCTCTGTTAATTTATGAATTAAAATTTCTTACCCGGAACAAAATAATTTAACATCTTCTCCACCCGCAGAAACATAGGCCAACATCTGAGTGTGAACGTTATTTAGCTTGACAGTTTCACGACACTTTCCATCAACCAAATCCCACGTACACATTTCTCCACTTTCGCTACTGCTAACAATATAATTCTGTTCCATGATGACACTAGCACGGCTAAGGCACAGTACAGGAGCTGTATGTCCAACTAAAAGACATCTTGGGGTCATCTGGAAGATTTAGTTCGATATTTATTTATAAGGTATTGATTTAAGTAGATAAAAAATGATAATAATATGTTAATGAGATTTTTACTGGAAAAGATAAGAATAAAAGTGAGTAAAATAGATAAAAACTAGTGAGAAAAAATTCAATAATCATGTGGTTATAACCTTCAGTGTTTCTGGATCAACATGCCATAAACAAATTTGTCCATCGTAGCATCCTGTGACCAAGGTCTTTTGATCACGAGATAAGTAGATGCACGAAATACAATGAGTGGGAGCTATTCTACCCCACAACACTATTGGAACAACTAAGCTTGGTCCGACTGTCATCTTGAATCAACCTGAAATTTATGTCATATTTATATTTGGATTATTTCTTTTACCATTACTTTTATTCCATCAGATTCATAAGCTCAAAATCGATGTGTTATGAATAAATAATAATAAGATTTGATGGCACTGACACTTACACAAGGGTACAGTACTTCAATTCATACTCCAACTTATTGTATGATTTTAACCAAACAAAGAATTGTGAAAAGGATATTTATGTAAAATAAATACCTACTGATAATAATGAATGTCAATAACTGAAGTACAAGAGTAAAATGGCAAAATAGCCAAAAAAAATTGAATGAACTACTAAACTATCGTTTCTTGAACCATTTTACTCAATCGTTGCCTCATTGCCTACTGGTGTGTGTGTATGTATTGGAGCATTTGGCAGAGAGAAGACCGAGAGTGCCCACACCATAAGAATAAATTTGTTAAAGGAGGTGTCGCCATCTTACCCTGTTCAGAGAGAAGACTTCTCTCTGCATTTGGAAATTATCATAACGTAGTTATAGTAATTGCCAATAGTAGCAGCATTGTCACTTTATCATGGTCAGAGAGAAGACTGAGAGTAGCAATGCCATTTAAAAAAAAATTTCCATTGCAAGGCGCCCCCGTTTCCAATTTTGTCGTTTCCACCGAACTAACAAGCAAAACAGAGTCGATATAACAGTCAAGTTTCCATTATCATTATATAAATGCAATCTGTGAATGCTAATATTCAAAATAAATTATATTTATGATTTTTTTCTTTTATTTCGAAATTAAAAACAGAAGAGTAACGAAATGTTGAAACGGAGTCACTAACCTTTTTGAACCGCACTAAAAAGTTTTTTTAATAAATAAAAAATTAAATTGATCGTATTAAACAATGAGCATCACGTATTTTTAATTAACGCAGAAACAAAAAACTGAGTATGGCGTATTTAACGCATGTCTCTTCATTGATTATATCGTCAATGAAAAAGCTCCTGAAAGTGTGTTTCGGCTTTTTTAGGCCCCCTATCTCTTCTTTATTGTCTGCAGAATAATCTCTGACTATTTAAATTAACGAAAAAAAATTCTAACTATTTTTAATTAGTGTTAATTAGGTTAATTGGCAAAAATACAAAATTTCCATTGCGCCTTGCAATGGAAATTTTTTTTTAAATGGCATGGCTACTCTCAGTTTTCTCTCTGTCATGGTCTAATATAGTCGGACTGAGAAGAGAGTTCCTCATGTGCTCTTTGTACGCTTGCGCAGTATCAAAAACGTGGTAGAAGGGGTAAAAAAATTAGTGGTGGGAAGCTCTAAGCATTGAAGCGACTGAGGAACTCTTTTCTCAGTTCGACTATAGGAGAGAACTAGAAAATGGTGGATGCCGATACCTAAAAACGTATATAGTTAAGTAGCAAGCATACTATGCATTTATGTATACTTTATTTGTTACGTTTGTACATAAGAAAGATAATTTTTTCATATTTTTTTAATCCAAAAAGTTATTCTTTTTACGGTTATCTTTTCATTTTTTAATTATTATCAATTTCATTGTTATTAAGTTGTTAATTGTAGTAAGGGCGAGTTCGACCATGGTCGATTAACTAGTGCTACCAATATCTAAAAAATGAAATAGGCAATGAGGGAAAGGCACTTGTTTCTTGTTTAATTTTTTAAAAATTGGTAACACTAGTTAATCGACCATGGTCAAACTCGCCCTCAGTCTTTTCTCTGCTATAGTCGGACTGAGAAGAGAGTTCCTCATGCGCTCTTTGTACGCTTGCGCAGTAGCAAAAACGTGGTAGAAGGGGTAAAAAATGAGTGGTGGGGAGCTCTAAGCATTGAAGTGACTGAGGAATTCTTTTCTCAGTTCGACAATACTTTGCATCAGTACTTTTACTTCATTACTTTGTGTGAGACGCCTGGTGCTTTGATCTCTTTTTATTAAGTAATTATTTAAATATATTATCATATTTATATACAAATATAAATACTCATTAATTAATACATTAGTTGCATTAACAAAATAAAGTGTAATAGAGTAAATTTTTTCGTAAAGTTATTCGTTGTATACTGACCAGTACCATCACCTTAGTTAAAATCAATTGCGCGTCAGTTGCCTATTATTGCTTAATTAATATCTCATATCGACAACTATTTTACTTTAGAAATGTCGTTTAATCGTGGAACAAAGAGAAATTCCTTCGGAAATCGGAGTTACAGCCGTGGAAGCAGTGGTGGAAGCAATGTTGGGTCAGGAAGCGTCGGTATGGGTAATATGGGAAGCGGCGGTAGCAGCCGTGGTGTAAATCCATGGGAAAGTGGGGTGATGCCGGGCCGAGGCATCTTGCCGACTCCAAGTAACAATCTTTCTTTAAATTCACCTCAAGCTCAACTAGTCATTGCTAGCAATCTTTTAAGCAATCTTTTGAGAACCCAACAAGATACACAGCCTCAGGTAAATAACTACTCATTGATTTTCGTAACGAGTTTTATTTATAATTCAACTCAACTGAGATGCTTGTCTTGAAACAGGTTCCATCGCTGCTAAGCTTAGGAAATAACATGAACGGGCCGGGATCCAACTATCGCAATTCTCAAAATTTTTCTGGCCGCTTCAGTGATAGACCGATCAGAGGAAATGTGAAAAACCAACGATCCCAGCCATATAATAAGGTATGAGAATATTATTTGTTAATTTGTTAGGGAACATCAACAATTTTCAAGGACCTTCAAAGAATACACTTAACATTTCTTTTTAATCTACGCATCAACTTCATTCAAGAATTCATATGATATTTATACGTGAGATTTGATTGATCGAATTAATATCAATCATCCAAGGATGTAATCTTGATTTAAAAATATTCATAATTGAAGAAAGGTATACATATAATTCCCAAAATTTCTCTTTTATCACACCAATCGTTGCGATTACTTCGCATTTCAATAATTATTATTAAAATAAAAATCTACCAGGAATAAAACGAACAATTCGTCATCAAACTGGAAAAAATTGTCCACGAGAGACGTTTCAATTCACGTCAATCTCACAGTAATTCAATTCAATAATTATTTTCTGCTCTGTAACCTCTTGGTGAATGTTCTTTTTAAATAAAGGACACATTTCTTGCCCTAATTATTTCATAAATACTTTAAAAAATTTATAGGCATTTATTTCTATGATTAAAATCCATATGGTTGCTAGAAAGAATTTCCATTCGACAAAGTCGAATAGTAAATATTTATTCAGACTTTTCATGGCTTGGCTTTTTGGTCCTTGTGACCTTATCACTTAAATAGATGGGCAATCGTGCCCGCGACGGCGTCGCCGGCCGACGTGGCCCATCATCCGCACAACAATCTCGTGCGCAGTCCCAGTCTGGCAACCAACGTATGAATGGAAACCAAAAAGAGCATCGCAACGATAAACCTTCTAAACCAAATCCTTCTAAACAAAATCAGACCGGCAAAAAGGAACAGCAGGATGTTAAGACCTCTGATAATGAGAAAGCAGAAACGCAGCCCATTGCGAAAAGGTAAGCTTTCGCCATTGTTTCAACTGGTGAATTACACTCATTCATATTTCTTTTTATATTCATCAATTTTGAATAAAAAAATATATTTAACAGAAGTCACAGCTTACAGTAAATATATAATATAAAAAGATACAAATATTTTCTTATCACTTTCTTTCGTTCGTATTTCGTATTATGATAATTAATCATTGGGGCTTCTCAACTCAATTATTTATTATTCATTTAAAAAGAAACTCCTCTTGATGAGTTGACTTAATTGTAAAAAAGTTTCTTCACGTATTCCCCATGGTCTCTATATGAAGGCCTACGGATCACTGATGCTTTAGATATCCAAGGCAACTCCAATTCTATCAATTTGTTTCTCTTCGCATCCTCTTCTTTCGTCATTTCTTTTATGCTAGAAATTATTGGTTTACATTTATTACTCCCCAGAAAACTTTGGAACAAAAGGATGTGAAAGTAATAATATTGTATAAATTAATGAAATATTTATTAATTAGAATAAATAATTTTTTTATCAGTGATGAAAATGAAAAATCTGATGAAACTAAAGATGAATCAGCTGAAATAAAAAAAGAAGAAGGAACTGATACTCCTATGGAAGTCAATGAATCTGAAGAGAAGCCATCCGAAGAAGCTGATAAAGAAAAGGAACAAACCGATTCTACAACTGCAACTAAAAATGCATCTGCAACATCTCCATCAAAAAAAGATGATCAACAAAGCACTGGAAAGAAATCTGAAGCTCGACATGCAGAAAGTCGATATGCAGCTGTGCCAATTAGTCACATGTTCTGTCACGTTTGCAATAAACATATGTGGGATGGATTTGTAAGTAAAATAAAATCTCTTATTATTTCTATATAACGAGCTTATTTCATACAAAAACTTCATTAGACTGTTTTGTTTTTTAGTCATTTGAAAATCATCTCCGTGGAAGAGCTCATCAGTTGATGATGGATAAATTAGATGAATCATATAAATTAAGAGTAGATTTTATGCGACACGAGTTGAAAGTTGCCGAGGAGCAGCGAGAACTGAGTCTTCATAATTCAAAACGTCGTGGAAAAAAGGTAGCTATCATAAAAATACATTAAATTTTTCTCAAAATTGATTTTATTGACTAATATATTTTCATTATTAGGTATCTGTGGATTTGAGTGTTCGAGAATACTGTACCATGTGTGATTTGAATTTTTATGGAACTCTTTCTAGTCATAGAAAGAGTGAAAAACATCAACAATTAAAAGTCTTCCTCCATCCTCGTTGTGGCCCCTGTGCCAAAGAATTTCCATCCAGAATTGAATATGATGAACATTGTTTAACACCTAGTCATATGGTGAATGCTGCTCAAACGGAAGAACAAAAAAAGACGAAAAAAGCAAAATTGCCAAAAGGTGAATCAGAAATTCGTTCCGCAGAAGATGAAGAAAAAGATTCTGGACCAGATTCAAAAACTAATGAGAAAGAAGATGAATTACCAGAAAACACTGAATATCTTACAGATATCATTGAAGATATGAATATGACTAAATATAAAATTCCATCTTTCCGATATTGTCGCCAAAATCATCTTGGCCTTGGTGCTTCTCTGGTTAAAGAAGTACAAGGTTATCATTGCGAAAAATGTCGACGATTCATGTTAACTGTTGAAGATATGAATGCTCATTTACGTAGTATTACTCATTATCGCAATTTTGTAGCAGAAGTTAAAAATTTAACATCTACGACTGAAACTAATGCTGAAAAAATAAAAGAAGAGTCTGAAGGACAGGGAGAAGAGTCCAAGGCTAGTGAAGATGATGAAGGAGTTGAATGCAAGCGTCGAAAAATTGATGATTCAGCTGCTGATGGATCAGAAAATTCTATAAAAGAAGAATCGAAAGAGAATGCACAAGAGAATAATGCGGATGCCTCTAAAAAGGATGGAAATGAAAAGTATGACCCACTTGAAGCTGATGGAGAGTCAGAAGAAGATGAACGTCAACAGCAACAACAAGGAGATGATAAAACTGATAAAGATGAGAGTATCCGTGATCAATCGATGGAAGCTTGGGGTGACGGTGACAATGATAATGAGCCAGAAGTCGGTAATTTACTTGGAGATGATGAAGAGGAAGAACCACAACAACAACAACCACAACAACAGCAGCAGCAACAACCACAACAGCAGCAGCAGCAGCAACAACAACAACAACAAGAATCGACAGCACAAAAAACACAGAATCAACAATTGCCACTAACACCCCAACAACCTGCAACACAACAGCAAACTGCTTCGTCTGCAATAATCGTAGATCAACCAGGTAAAAGAGAAAATCCTAACTCAAATCATAATAATAATTCTCATGGAAAATCGCCTCGAGGTCGTGGATTCCGTGGTAGAGGCGGTAATCATCAACGTGCACGACGATCTCGGCGATAATTTTATTTTTTGACCGATACTTTCATCAATATTTTCTATGAATTCTAGAAATAATCACTCAATGAAATGTCAGAACTATGTAATATTTTAAATTGATTTTGAATGAAGATATAATTATGCTGGAATTATAAATCTATTTACGTAGGTTCCATTCCGGTAATTCCAATTATTGAGAGGTGTAAAATTAATTGAAGGCACTAGTAAAATAAAAGTTGATGCCTTATATCCATGATAATTCCACGCCTTTTTACTCATGAATTATGTATCGTGTTTTGTCTTATTCTAATCAATAAAATAAAACGTATCAATAATTGTTCTCATTTTTTTAATTATTAATCTATCCTCAATGATATCCTTATTTTCTAAACTTACATATAGTCAATTATTACTTAATAATGCACGAACAGATGATTTATTACAAAATGAGTTTGAGACAAGTTTTCTTATCATTTGTAGAGAAACATAGAGAAAAATAGTCACTTGCTTCGAGGTAAAAATTTATATGTTCTATTTACAAAACTAATTTGTTCAGCTTTAAGTGGTTTTTATCCAGTAAGGAAATTTTTTTCAATATGGCTATTAATCTTAGTTTTAAAAGCCTTCGTTATGATCTGTATGTGACTTTGAACAATGAGTTCTACGTTCAATGAATGCTGCCATTCTTGCAGAAGGAATAGTTGCTCCTTTAGATATCTAGAATAAATCAATAATAATTATTTTAAATTCTGAAAAATTTTTTCTTTTACAAAATTAATAAATATTTACTCTGAACCATGGAGATGCAAGACAAGACTCTGTAGTTCCTCTTTCTTCTCCTTTTAAACTTAAAAGTCTCGTCAAAAGATCTTTCGCATCATTTGATATAGATTCAAAGTATTCATCAGGAAAACAAAAATCGCATTTTAATATATTTGCGGTTGTCTCTTCGACGGAGTCATCCAAAAATGGTGAAAGACCACTGAAAATATTCGTTTGATGAAATAATAATATTTATTTGATGAAATAAAATTTAAAATTTCATTGAAATGAATTTTTGTGAATAGAAATTTACCTGAGAAGTACATAAATAAATACTCCAGTAGCCCACAAATCGGTATAAAATCCAGTAGGTTTGCCAAGAACAAGCTCAGGTGCGGCAAATTCTAAATCTGCAGGTGGGACAACTTCATCAACTGGTCCCCGAACCGCTTCACCTAAATCAATAAGTTTCACTATTCCAGTGTCTTGATCTACTAATACATTCTCTGGCTTGACATCTAAATGATATTTATTGCGTTGATGCAGCCATTGAAGGGCTGATAACAATTGATTAGCAAATTTGCTAGCCATTGCTTCTGTGTATTCAGTCTTTTTACTTAAATATGTAAACAAAGTTGGACCACGAACTCTGTAAAAGTGAAATACAATTTTTAATTAAATCATTTAATTCTAAAATCACTCCCAAGTAACACAGTTAACGGAAGGTTCTATTTTAATAACGTAAAAATTTCTTCTTAAAAATATTTTGCAATAAGACGTATATGTCAGAAAGATATTTCCACGTAAACTGGATTACTTAGGAAACAATTATATCAAAGTACACTTACAATTCGAGAATAATAGTATCAAAGCCTGGTTGAGGTGCATTCTCAAATAAAGCGAAAGCACGAATTATATTACCATGATGAGTGGATGCTAATAGATCATATTCTGCTCTAGTCAATAATCGAGACTGTTTGTGTCTTGGTGTTTGCTTTAAAGCAACTTCTTGACCAGTACCTCGATCTCTAGCACGTCTTACAAGTGCATACCTACCCTTTCCAAGCTCATCAAGTTCCAAATATCTCCCAACAAACTGTTCAGCTTCCCAGCTCATACTTTCATCTATTGGTAAAGTAATCACTGCAGAAGGTGCAGTTCCTCCATTTCCAAGTTTGTCTACAACTCTAAAACTATAAGAAGCACCAGCTGAAAGCTCTAATATCACTGGAGGGCTTTTTATATCTTCGACAATTGGTAACCAAGTTGAAGAAGGTATTGTTCTGCACTCCAAAATTCCTTCCTCGATATCTCCTTTTTCCCAGTCTACTTTAACTTTTGTTGTTCCCATTACTCGAGCCCAAGTAGCTCCACTTCCTCCTACAATTTTTTTATTTTTTTCAAGTTAAATAGAATAAATATTCCACAATTAGGGTAATTAAATTATATATTTAAGTGTGATTAAATTATTCTTTTACCTGTAACACAAAGTGTTATTTTTGCTGAACATGATCCATTTTCTGTTTGAATGTTGCATTGATAAGTCCCAGCATCTTCTAGTCGACATCGTGATATTTCTAAATAAACTAATCCCGCACTTTGACGAATCTGATGACGATCATCAGGTTCAATATTACGTTCTTCATTCTTTTTCCAAGAAATATGTGCTCCTTCTAAATTTTCTACTTCAATGGATAATCTAGCAATATCTCCAACTGATACTTTAACAGGAGTCGTAATACTTCCTTGCAAAATCCTTGGGGGTAAAGTTTTTCTATCAATACTTCTTTGAGGACTGGTAATTTGTTTTTCATTATCTAGTTTACGTGGACGGAACGACCAAGCCCGACTGATGGATGAATTGGGAATGAGACTTGCAGGAATCCAAAGTTCTTCCTTAGCATCTACTGGTGAAACTACAACTCCTGGTCCATCGAGATGGGAAACAACAAGTTCATCACCAGCGTGAAGTTTGCCCCAGTCAGCTGCGAGTCTTACCCGCGCACCTGGTGCAACCTAAGGTATTTGTTTTTTATATTAATTAAAAATGAAATAAAGAAGAAAATGAAGAGAACAAAGAAGAAGTTAAGACATGCATCGAAAATATGCTTCATGCTCACCATGTAGCACCTCCACCATCACCATTATAAATATCACGATGAAAAGTTAGTCTATAACCCGTCTCTAAATGATTCTAATCTTCTTTAATTAGATGCAATTATACAGCACTTTTAGACACTAATTTATTGATTATACGTAGTTTCTTTGTACTTTTCAAAGGGGTTTTATTAATTTTTCTTATTTTTAGTGTTCTTATTATTATTATTTTTTTTTTTATAAATGATGCTCAGAAGTTTTTTTCAATTTTAGTAACAGCAATATGTCATTGCAATGACAAAAGGCAATGCAATAAAGAGCAGATAGCAATAGACATCAAGAGGAGGAGGAAGCGGAAGAATCCCTTAGCTGTAAGAAGTACATTTATTTCTTTGAAAATAGTAACATGTTTCCAAGATTAAATTTCGGTAGCAATTTCGTGCAATCATTTTATTGATCTTAGCTCACCGGAATGGAATTAGTGCGGACGGGAGAGCGTGCCCGTAAAGTATTCTTGAATCCTTCGAAAAAGTTAAGTTTACTTTTGGTGGGCGACGGAGTTCGTGGAGAATCATCAAGGCCACCAGTATGTGATCGATGAACTGCTTGTGTTTTCCTGTGACTATTATTTCTTTCCTTATTGTTTGCTCCAGGAACAGTCAGCATTGGGGGCACTGACACCGCAGCTCGAGTAACTGGTTCTGGAGTTGTTGAACGACTAGAATAGTATTTTACATGTTAATATTAATGACCATAATTTGTCAATAAAATAGTAATATTACCAATTAATTATCTAACTGTAATTAATTATTCTACCTGAACAAACACAATTATTACAGATATAATGGAAATTAGTATACCTTTTGGAATCCATTAACATTGATATTGGCAAGTTGCTAGGATCGTGAGACAAAGGTACATATTAATCAAAAGGTGTAAGTATAAATATTAAAACCATATCACCCTTGAAAACATAAGAATTAGACATAAATTAAAATCAAAATGCAAACAGTTATAATTAATAAGGAAGAGGTTATAACATTCAATTAGTAGAAGAACAGTAATTCATCAATTTATCATTTATTCTAAACAAAGTTGTTACGTTCATGAGTTGGTTATAATTTGATTTTCGCATTCAAATAATTAGGTAATATTTACATACACCATAGGACTATTGAAAAAAACCCTTAGGTGCGGTGTTATAAACGTTATTAAAATTACTATAAATATATCGTACAATTTTTCACTGTTTATACTACTGATACCAACACGCCCACGCTAAAAACAAGCGTCACCTGTTCCACCACAAAAATGTTTATGTGCTTTTCGTTTCTTTTTTTCGTTTTTTTTTTTTTAAATTTTTTTATTATTAAATACATTGCACATTGGAACGGATTAGCAAATATTATAGGCTCTGGGAGCAAAGAAGTGTAGTTGAGTGTTAATTACGTTGAGAACGAGTTAAGAAATACAGATAAACGAAAGTAAGTGAAGGTCCTTAGTTTAAAAGGTTGTGAAATATAAGTTAAAATAGATTCAAAGGACCAGGAAAATATTTCTATCCATTTTCAACTATCTCATGGTCACTTATATCCTCATATAAAATATACAAAAATATGTTGGAACAAATATTCAGGTTAAAATGTGACAGACAATAAGTATAAGTTCAATGAGTAACTGTTTCAGGATTGTGAAAGTTAAGAAGCTTACAGTGGATCTTTGGTAAGTTCCTTTTGATAGGCGATGGGAGATTGAATTGCTTTAAGAAAGTCGCGTTGAGTCTGAAGGATCGCTGTAATCGTATCGACCCATTCTTGTTTTCGGGGTCCAGTGTCATCGATTATACTACAGGCAAAACCTAATCCAGGTTTTCGTGGATCTGTTGAACGAATGATGAACTTGTCTGGATCATCTACTGAATCTTCTAGAATCATTTTATTAACCTGTCAACAATAAATATTTACATTCATGTAATTTTTTCAATTATTAATATTTTGAAAGAAATAGCAACATAAAAAATGTTATCATAAAGAAAATTGAATTTATTATTGTCACAAGAAATGATATATTTTGAAATTATTTATTTTATTTACCTGAATGTGGGCTTTATATATGTAGGCAGGATTTGTAAACTGTGTTTTCTTGCCAAGCGCTTCGCTAAAAATGATATTTTGTTCAAAAAGAAAAATTTGCCACTCGCGTCCTCGAGCCGGTAAATTTGATAGCTCGGCAACTATAAGCGGGCCGTGTAATAACAGTTTTCCTTGCGCTGTTATTTTTCCCTAAAAGTATAAAATAGCGTTCATAAATTTCCATAATCATCTAAAGCATTCAGTTCTTTTTACGTTTTTTTCCACGAATATATTTTATATTTAAATTAACTCACATCAAAACCTTGCAATCTTCCAACATCCATCATATCGTTTGCAGCCTTAGGAATAACTCGCATTACATGGGCTGCTGCACGCAGTCCTTCAATTTCTGATATCCTTTGGGTTTTCTCAGTTAATCGTAAAGCCTCACGAAGAAGTAACTGATATTTAGTTATTCTTTGAACTGGTTTTATTAACAAATCACACAACTGAAGACGATGACCGAGTTTCTGCCTTAATTCCTACGAAAGTATCATATTCATTAATAAAGTCATTTATTATAATTTTAAATTTAACATTAGATTAAAATTCAAATTAAACAAATTCGCTTTCATATTTAGCTGATCTGTCACATAATTTTGTATAATTTTTAATTAATTAAAGTTATATAACAGTCATCTGTATTTGAATTTTCCAATAATTAAATATTTGACCAATAAACTCGATTAGCTCAAATAAATTAATATTACATAACTTAATATGATTAAAAATTACTTTATTAACTATCGTAGGTTTAAACTAAAAATAATTCGTTAGATAATAATTATATTTACCTCAAAGTACGTATCAATATACTCGGAAACAATGTATTCAGATACAGGCTTATTTTGACAATAAACAACATACATATGTAGTTTTCTTTCATATCGTTTGAACAAAGGACCGAGTTCTTCAGGTCTTTCTAAACAACGTTCGAGAGCTTTATAGAAGAAACTAAAAAATAAAACGAATAGCATTAAAATCAATTTCTTCTTTTATTGATATTCTACTTCAAATAATAGGTTATAAAGACTTATGATTCTTATTATAGAAAATTTGCACTTACTCTCTATGCCATTCGTATATTGCCTCTATATTTCCAAAGACCATTTTGTCTTTACCACCACGAAGATCTTCCGGTAAAGGAATTTCACAATCAGGATCTCTCATGAGAGCCATGTATCCCTCAACGATATGCTTGAGATCATTCACGTAATCTCTCTCTGTGTCTACCAATTCCCTAATGACAAATTGCCGCTTCGAAAGTGCTGTTGCCTCAGGATCTGTTTCTTCTGAAGTTGTAGAACTGTTCATTCCACTATAACTGTCTTCAGTAGACGGAGGGCGACCCGGAGTTCTCATCAAACTATGACGTTCTTGGTTTTCTGTATGTTGCTCCTAAAAAATTTCAAAGTTCTATTATTCTTTACAACTACTTGAAAAAATGATTTTAAAAGAATTTCTATGAAGAGCTATTTTTCATCACAATCTCGCAACTTTTTCTTTCTAATTTATTGCCATCTGACAATTTCATTCAAATAAAAATTTATTTAAATTAGAAAACTATTTCAACCTGTTGTGAAAGATATTAAATAAATGAATTAAAACTTCTTTTCAATCAATCAATTAAATAATTAACAAATCAATTGTTTAATGAAAATACCATTCTCTCCTTAACTATCTGCTCTATTTCTGCGAGGTCAGCAGTTGTGGCCCCATCCAAACTCTTTATTGATCGCTCAGAAGTCTAAAGTAAATTGAAAAAGAAAAAAAAACATGTTAACAATAATAAATAAATTATCGAACCTATTAAGAAGATTGAAATGCTTTAAAACATTTACCCTTTTGCCAGGTAATTCATCGGGTATTGTAGACCCTGGAGGGCCGTTTCCAGTGGCAACTAAAATGGGTTCAGTAATCGGTTTCATAGGAGGTGGTAGTTCGAAATCGTCTTCAGCATCTTCTCCTCCATTTTGTTCCAAGAATGCTGGGGTTTCATTATCATCACATTCAACTTCCTCCTCGTCTTCACCCTCGGAAACTGTTCGACCTGATTTGTCACTAGTTGGTAGTTTAAATCTCTTATCTGAGCTAGTTTTCTTGAGGGTTGAGGGTCGATCTGTCCCTGATTTTTCCGTTTTACCCTGACTGAGTTTACGAAATTGTTGCGGCAACCATTTCCGTCTTAAAAAAATAAATCAAAGTTTGTTAATAAATTAAATTTTGATAGAATCAGTTTCAAAAAATTTAAAGCTTCATTAATTATGAAAAATGTCGGTAATAGTGTTTGAAAATGATTCTCTGTTTATAAATCATTCATGACTATTGATAGGACAATTAGTAATAAAATTTTTCCAATTTTTTCTATCAGTCTAAGTGTTAAAACAATAAAATAAAATTTTTTTATTTGCACTCTGGTGTTAAAATAGTTTGAGTATTTATATCTGTAGTTGACGTTTTATTAATCTAACACTTACCCAACAAAACCACGCCTTCTGTTTCCGGGTGAGCTTGTACTAGCCGATCCATTCCCGTCGCTACCACCAGTATCTGAAACAATGTTGAAATGTGTCATATACAAAGTTTTAACTATATTTATCTCAAACTTAAGATCTACAAGAAAACTCTAAGTTCAAAAAATCATACAAAAGTTTATACAACTTAAACTAAAAACTTCCTTATGTTTGTTTTGAACTTTTTCTAGTTAATTAAACTCTATTTACACACATTCAGTCTATTGATTCAGAAAATGTTCATCTCTTTAATTAAATGAAATCATTTTGATAAAAATGTATGAATTTTTCAATCCCTCTTACATACTTGTATTTAAATGTTTACTTCGTTTCTTATTTCGAAGGATTCCCATCGTGATGTGTTTACATCAAATGTCGACAGTCAACGAGTAATCAAAATATTCCGTTTATTTTTTCCATATTGCCACATCCATGAAATGAGTTTTTTTACACAGTTAGATTCACTCCGTTAGTTACAAATGTTTATACTTTGATGAAAAAAAAACAATTGGAAAATAGACTGACATCAATTTTGATCAAATATTTCACAATTTTTAAAAATATGTGTTATTTTATACAAACAGAATCCAATTACGTAATTTCACAGATGAAAAATTAATTATCAATTATTTTTATGATCACCAACTTCCAAAATTAATAATGATGTACCCAATAAGCTAATTTGTGGAATCATTTTATAGAGAAAAATATAAAAAAACTTTTTAAAATGGAACATTCTAGTAAATTTTATTTACTTCAGTCACATTAAAGCGATAATTTATTTCACTCAAAAAACAAAAAAACCTGCTTTAATTTAGATATTCACACTGTCTAGACACCTGCTTTAAGCATCCGGAAGTAACAATTAACGGCAATGACCATGTGTACATTGCTGTTTATTTCAAACGAGTTAGTTTTGTTTGTTGAACAACAGATACTGGATGAAATACGTTTCTGTATCTGAAATGACGTTGTTTTACAATTGAAAGAGATAAATCTGGGAGTATAAAGAAGCTGGTGTTCTCCACATTCTTGAGTGGTCAACTGAGAGCTCGTACTTGACCACGACGTATGAAGTCTCTCATTTAGCAAGCGTAATCGTTGCGGAAATAGTTATTCGGGTCTCGATTCCTCTTCTGGTTCAATTCCAACTTAGTTGAGTGTATTATACAAGTAAGCCAGCCAAAGGCCGTCCAAGTGATTCTCGAGGATGCTTCTGACGTCAGGCAATCTCTTCGTCATATTTTTAGATGCGATACGTCGATGCGACGACAATTTTTTTTTTATCACGTTTTTCACGTCTGCAGACATTTCTTTTATTGAAGAAAGCGAAGGATGACTCAATACGAAATAAAGATGGTTTGATTTATAATAAAGAGCAAAAATTTTTTATCAATTCATGAATTTTTTGTTCATTTTGCTCTTTTATTTCTCTCAATTTCAATATCACCTAAGCTAAAGTGTAGCTAAAGGAATTCATTCAATGTAAAAGATTATAACAAGAATACGTTTGCTTTATTGAAATTGCCATGGAATGGAAGATAGAATAATGAATTAAATGAATCGATTTTACTAAGAGAGATGAAGACTTTGAATTCTTCAAGTGGAAATACTGTGGAACAATAGTTACAGTGATAAGCTTTAATTGACGGAATATTTTTGCTTGAATAAATTTGATATTTTTATCACCAGAATTTGTTTGATGGTGCCAACAATTTAATTGAATTAGATATGAGAGAACATGCATTGAATTAAATAAATAATTTAATTAAAGCTGTTCTTATGATTAATTAAAATATGAATTTGAATTCTTTGCTAACAGCAATCGTAATGAAATATTACGTAAAAATCTTCACATAAATGTCATTATAAACGCAAAATCATAAACGACGATAGTTGGAAAATTAAAAACATTCCGACGATGGAATGATGCTTGCGTACTTGGATATCAGCCAGAATATACAAGCATTTCTGTCTCTAATTCACTCTGTAATATCGTTGTTTCTTATATATAACATAAGATCTAATATTTAAACATTCAGTTCATTCATAAAAAAATTCCATAGAGTATAATAACTGATTCACTATTATTCAATCAAGATTTGAAATTTAATTGATCTATTATTCAATAGAGAAAAAGAGAGAGTGAAAGAAGGAGAGAGTGCAATGAATAATAAATAAGAAAAAATTACTAGTTTCTTTATTAAATTAAAGATGAAAATTTACTATAAGAAATTCAATTAAATGGAGCCGAATATTGAGGTAGAAAAAATATATAGATTTCTCGTAGAAAAAGAATCTAATGAATTTCAAAAGAATAAATTATAAAAAGCAGGAAAAATAAGTATTTTGAATGCATATTGATACTGTAGTAGTAAGTAAAAATTGTATTTTCTCTATTGAAGGAAATAAAAAATAATTCGTTCCAAGAAAACAAGAATATGAAGACGAAAGAAAATTACTCTTCTTGAAGGAAAAGGCTAGACATTATAAGATCAACAGCAAATAATACATAATATACTATCTTTCTTGAAGTAAATGAGCTATTTAAGATAAATATTTAATGACTGCTCAAATTCCATAAAGTAATTTCAATTTTTTCCATATATTTTATTTCAAATATTGTCTTCGAAACATACACTATAACTGGTTGAACATATTGATGCTAGACAATGAAAAACCGAAAAAAAATCTCTATATATTTTGAAATAATTTATAAAAATATCTCCTTTTTATTTTGCAAAGAGTTTTTGCTCCAATATCACCAACATAGAACTATCAATAATAGATGCACATGTGTCAAGTTTGATATTACATAAGTGATTGATGTATTTAGGCAACAAAAAATATTTAGCTTTGATTTAACAGCTTTATATATTAGTTTTCTCTATTTTCAATAAATGTATCGACACCAAATATGCAAATACGTAAAGAACATTTTATCAGACTATTGGAAAATATTTGATTCTAAATATACAATTGAACAATAGTATTTCAGTACGTATTTATTGATGTGTATATAGATTTATCACTAATCTGATATATGTAGAATAGAAAAATTCTAAATCTAGAAAAAATGATAAAATCATTCTTATTTTTAAATATTGAATATATTGAGTGTCATATGAAAACCAATATTGCAACAGAAATTTTTTTTTATTATTAATCAATTTTATTTACTACCGACATTTTTTATTTATTACTAACAAACTTTATTAATATCTAATAATATATTTTTACCATAAAAAAATATAAGCATGGTTTTATTCTGCAGTAGAGTTTGAAAAACTGAATGAAGAGCGATTGCTACTAGGTAAACATTGATTAAAATTAAAAATGAGTAGGAAGAAAATGAAAATAAAATTGAAATATGATTTTTATGAATGAAAAGTATAACATACAGTTACGCATATTGTTCAACGCGCATCACAGGAAAGAATATAATGTCAATGGTATCTACATAGAATAATAGTTATTTTTATGATCTTGGAAAGTTGCCACAGTAACAGAACGTAAACGTACTAATATTGAAATTGAGAATAAAGGCTGATTGAATTGATGAAGCAAATGTATCGTGAATAAATACTCACACACAGTATAAAAGAAATTTCCACATTTTCTGTTTAAACTAAATTATTACTCAGTTACTATTTAACTCCAAAAATATCAACTCAACATTTATGTCTTATTCATATTTCGTATTCATTCTCTAATTAAGAAGATTTTTTTCAACAAACGTTTTACGATTTTTTGAAACGGAAGGAAGTGGTTATAAGGCATAAAACTGGGAATTCTCAGATAATTTTAAATTTCAATCATTTTCTAAGAAAAAATATAAATATTTAATACTATTTGTCTACAATTGGCTGACATTTACGTAGCAGAAAGCTTGTGACGAATATTTACCTTTGACTTTTTAAATTCAATTTATTAATTAAATATGTAGATATGTGAATAAATAATGAATTTAAAGATAATTAAATATTATAGCTCATTGATAACATCGTTTGTCACATAGAAACATACAATTGAAATGGACTTTACAATTTTGAGAAACAAAAACAGAGTAATAATTTGAAGCTACAGCAATCTATCTATTTTCCAATTAATGCCATTTATCAGTTAATAAAATTTTGTTCATTGAGTTAAATAAAAAAAGTACCATGAATGTTTCTAAATTTGTACTATAAAATTGGTATTGCATATTCTATTTGTTTTGTTAAATAATAATGATTGATAATTAATTTCCTAGAAATAAATTTTCCAATATTGTCTTGGATGAGCTTTATTCATATTCACCTATCATCACTGTCAAGTAATAAAAAAAAATATTTATGAATAGGAAGAACCTTATGAAAAATATTTTCTCTATCAGCAAATGAAATTCCTTGAACAATTCACAGCTAAACCACACATAATAAAATTCCACATCATATAAGGCACTGAATTTCATAAAAGGAATTCAATGAAATTGTTGAGTGTCAATCGTTTTGCCTACCAATTGCAAGACATCAATTTTCGCAAGACTTATATCAACAAATATTTTATGCACTATCGTTACTCTTACTTATCGTGATAAGAGGATTTCAATTTTATGATATGAGATAACAATTGATAAATTTATCAAACCTTTTCGACAAATCTTCAACAACGGAAGTGACTGAGCTCGCACGACAGAAATAAATCGTTGATTTGTGATATCGTCCATTTGCAATGATGATTAACACGTTATACCACAAGCGAGTCTTTACGACTGATGTTTCCACAAGACTAACTTACTGCCTTATCTTTTGTGTTTCTACTACTATCCCCACTGACAGCTCTTTTGGTGGAATATTTTTTGTTTTTTCAGCGAAAAAATTTGCACTAAATCAAGTTATTGTTAGACACTTTTTGTTTTAGTTGTGATAAAAATGAATAATTGGCGAAAGTTTGTCATTGAATATTTTTTTTTGGACGATAATTAAATCTAAAGAGAACAAATTCAGTGAATAATAGAATTATCACAAAACTCTATAAATAGAAAACTAAACATAATTGAAAACTTTTCTAATCCTATAATCAATTTCCAAAATCCAATCACAATTCAAAAATAACTTTTAAAAATATTTAACGATATTTTAAAAGATAACGAAAAAAAAATTACACGAAAAATTCACCCATTAAGTGTTTAATGGAGTTATTTTCAAATTCAATAGAGGTAAAAAGCTCACTTGATAAAAAAATCGTCGATTATATAAAATAAAACACAAAAATAGCTTTATTCCATAAATAAATCGTGTACTCAATGTGACAATTTTTTTCCTTTTTTTTTAAATAAAATTAATAGCTTTCTACAAACTTTTTCCACGCATTATTGAATATTTAAATTATTTGTATCGACGAAATGAAAAAAAAATTTTAAACTCTAAAACAAAATGACAATTCATTGACTCAATAACATCAACAGCTGCATCAGAATCATTATTATACACAAAGAATGCAATGACATTATTTTTTCAAATTATGTGAACTAAAATAAAATGAATATGCATTTCAAACATCATTTCAAATAAGTTAAGAATATTTTTAGAAAATGAGAAATATATTATGAACTTTTTAATGCTATCTTTTAAACGTAACGATGGCTTTAAAAAAAAATCAAAAACCTTCTCATTAAAATAATGGATGAAGAGTCAAAATTCATTTTAACGTTGAAAAAAATGATAACTACAAAGAAAAAAAATTTTCTGTAATAACAGATTTTTGGTTTGTTACTACTACATATTTTTTTCTGTATCAACAGAAAAAATTTGTAGGTGTCACAAATTTAGTCTGTAATTACAACAAAAACAAAGGCTATTGCAGCTACAGTAATAATTTGCAGAGAGTAGAAAAATGACTTCATAAGAGAAATTTTAAATGTCATTTAAACTAACAATTCTCGCCTTTTAGTTGATATGAAAATAAGTTTAATGGATATAAAAATCAATCTAAATATTTTGAACATATTGTAAAACATTCACGATGAGAATGTTAATGAATGGTGTTAAATTTACAAGAAAACTATTTAATATTATTAATAAGAATAAAATATTATTAACAAAACCATTGATTCCATAACTTCGTGAATCTTATTGTTTTTTTAATAATCTAATCCGTTATTAAATGAAAATAGCATACATAAGATGTTTCGGATCAGCCTAGTTTGACAGTAAACATAAATAACAACCTTGTAAACAATCATTCTGCAACAGCTTTTTTTGTTGCAATTACAGACTAATGGTGTAACATTAACGTGTATTATCAGCATTAATTCTAAATAATATCAAATCAAAATGATAAAAAAAAAATAATAATAATAATAATGTAATGAGCTTCTATAAAGATTTAATGAATCTTCTAATGACTGTCAAAGAACGACTAATAAAATAGTCTTCTCTTCTTGAATTAATCCCGCGGCGTTGTGACACAGTCTCTCAAGTCCACGCGTGTTAAAAATTGCGATAGGTCGCGCAGTAAAGGTACCACCCTCGAGTTGGAGTCTGCGAACTGGTCAAGGACACGCGATGGTGCGTATTGATCGACTGCGGGAGATGGAGTAGACGTAAAAGCACTCAGAAATCGCGAGATACCAGACTCTATATTTGAGTAACTCTTGTCTCTTCTTTTCTCTGTCTCTCTCGATCTATATCTCTATCATTCTCTTCATCTAATTTGCTCCTGTACAACAAGCCTTTCACACTAGTTGGATTAATTTTCTCAAATTATTAGCTTCCGATCTCTTTCACATGCTACAATTAATTTCTGATTTTTCTTTTACTTGTGGTTTTCTTTTTCTGTCAGCTATCAAGACGTTCAATTTAATCTTCAATACATTTTTTTTCCAACATCACTCTCATGTTCAAGATAGCACTACTCTATTCCTAGTCTTCAGCTTTTTTTACCATGACCTTAGGCCTTTATGTTCATAAAACTTCTCTCACCTTTCTCATCATTTCCGTGCTTCGTTTTTTTCTCATTAAACTCCATTTCAACTCATCATTTTCTCCATAATTATATCATAATCCACTTAGTTATGCGGATGAGAATTCATATTAAATAGTAACTTATCATCATAATAGTCATAAGGGAAATTAGCTTAGAATGAAAAAGAATATTACCATGGAAACACTTGTTCAAATAACTTACCAGTATCTTCTTGAGTAACAGGCTGTTGAGCAATTGTGATATTAGTTTGCGACGGTGCTTTTCTTGAAGGTGAAGTTTTGCAAGAAGTTGTGGGTGGTTGTTTAAGCGCACTGGTTGGTACTAAACCTTCAGCAGGAGGTTCTGTAGAACCTGGAGCTGCTGGTAACCTTACTAAAGTCCATTCACCGCTGTTACTACCTCCAGAATGTACACTACCATTTTCGATCACCTCGACCTGTTGTCCTTTAGTCACGCTAAGTTCTCGAGATCCTGCGGCTGCTGAGTGATCAGCTACAACCCACGTCATTTCAGCCACTCCTGTCTGTAAGCAACAAAGATAAAAAGATTAGAATAAATTTACAGAATTGATGTATTAAGCTAACGGTCAAATTTATTCTACATTAATATTAATAAAAAAGGAATGTAAAGTACATCATAAATAATTAAATGTCATTGACTTGAATTTTATGTTAAAATTTTCTTTAAAGTTTAGTTAAGTAGCTAACTTAATTCAATTAATTTTGAGACTTTTTTATACAAACTGACAATTTAAAATGAAAATTCATGGAATTAGATCACTATCAAGCTCATGAATACCGCCCATCCCCAATCCATTAAACAAACCCCTGACGTGCAAACATGAGCATCATGATTGTCCAGAAGCAGTGTAAGGTACACGCAACTTAGATGAAGATCTAAAACAGGTGGTTCGTAGTTTACAATTCCACTTGAATATCGAGGACATAGTGTAGAACATGTACTAGAAGACTTGATGAGTTAAATGTTAAGAGAATAGTTTGAATAATCAATACAGTTATATTATGTATCGATGAAAAATAGATACATCTATACAAGGAGCTTTTGAATTTGCGGATCGCCGGAGCGATTAATGTATTATTCTTGCTTCACTGCTTTTAATTTTATTGGAAAGACGTACTCATTTTTTTGACACCTCAATATTATAAGAGTCAAATCAATGATAGTAATTTTTCCTTTGAGGACATATTTTTTTATTACAATTCAATTCAAAATTATGAGTATACAGAATTTATTGAGAACATTTATTTCATCATATAATGACAAAGATGAAAATTTGTCGACTATTCCAGGCAAATTCTTTTTATCTCTTGGGCTAACCGAACTATCTAACTCCACAGCAGAGTCGTTTGTGTGAACATGGATAAATCCGCAGTGAAGCGAAATCAAAGCGACGAGGACATAAAGCCCCATACGACCTTCGAGAATACTTTATTTAACGAGAAAACATTACGGCCTTTACTTGCGACCTGGATCATCGACATTTGTCCTCCAAGAGGCTTCGATTTTCTTCTAAGATAAAAACAATAGTTAATTAAATGTTGTTACTATTTGCCAAGTCATTTTGATGGTGATTCATTTATTCAAGAACCCTTTTCTATCGTATTTATAGGAAAATATAGAAATGATTAATATCAAGTTGTCAAACAGTGTCCAGGAGTTGAATAACACGTTGACGTAAAACAGCTCAATTGACAGAATTATGAATAGGGGAGATTAAGTATATTATTATTCTATTTCCAAGTAATAAGTAAGACTACGATGACACATGTCAGTTAGAACATAGGTTTTGGGTCTACTTTAATTTCATCCATGCATTTAATTCTCCCCAAATATTTTTAAGAAGATTTACATAAAAGGTCCTTCTTGATAAAATGATATTAAGCTTCCTTAAGATATTTTAAGATGACCCTAAAATTGATTTTTTGAACCAGTGTTAATTATATTATGCCCACTGGTGTTCATTATTTGATTAAGTGTGGGAAACATATTTATGTATATCTTTTTTATCTTTATGTCATTCAAATATTTATATGATCTATGAATATTTTATAGATATAATATAATTGAAGTCTTGGGAGCAATAAAAAATATTAATGACACTTTTCTTAATCTTAAAATATATGAAAATAATGTGCCTGCATAAGTTTATAATTTATAGATAGTGTGATAATTAATGAGATATATCTACATAATACAAAAATTTCTATTGATTAAAGATAATAATGTTTTCAGAAGCTTGTGCTATTAATTATAAAAAGAACTTTTTAAAACTCAGTAAAATATTTTTATATGAAACAACTTTGAAAACATTTTCAATTTATTCCTTTAAAACTATGAGCTTTCATTTAAAAAATTTACATTAACTTTCAATGTATTTGAATGAATACCTTTTGTGTAATATTACTATCCTTATAAAGTAACATTTTTTTAACGAATAACTCATTTATTATATTGAATACATATAATGTTGTAAATAGTAGAGAATTAAATTAGATTTGTCCACAGATATTGTTTAAAACCTGTTTACAATGGTATCATTTGTTAATACGACACTTAACACGGCATTTAAATTATCCAGTTACACATTTATAAAAAAAATAAAACTTTTTTTGTATCTTTATAAACGTTTTGTTTACTATATGTAAGTTACATACTCAATTTAATTAAATAACATAATAAATCTTTTATCTTTATTATACATTTCAAATTAATTTTATATATTTTCAAATTTTCACGACCATTATAAACAAAAAACAACAAAAAGTTTACACTACATCTGATTTTAAAGTAAAGATAACTTGTTTTTCTAAACAATTCGTGAATTTAACACAAATAAAACTGATTGTAAAAAACTTTTGATATCAATATTTTTGATGACTTTAGTTTATAGAACAGTAAAAATCATCATCATAAACTTTGAGTAATTTTTATTGTTCGAACAACTATTATGTTTATTAGCATTATTATAACATCTATGAAAATAAAATTTAGTTTCTTCTTTCTATTAAATTACTTTAGTGAAATGTTATATGTTTATTATTCACCACCGACACAATATACACCTAATAATGATACTACAATAATACGGAAAAGTTTAATTGGATTTCCCACTAATGTACTTCACTCATTTCCCGATGGAAACTTAAACAATAGGCTCATTTTAACTTGTTTAACATTCAAGAATATCATCTTTAAATTAGTTCATACATTGAATATACACTTCAAGGAGAAATCTTATATCTAATCAGCCAATTTCAGATTTTTATTCATCATAAATTGACGAAGAAGTCGTCATTGTTTGAAATTTTGTTGAAAATTTGATTCTACTCCATTTTTGTTTGAATTATTTCAAAGTATTTCAAACAATGGTAATGACTAGATGATAAAATCTTGACAGGTGAAAGAACATACATAAAAAGACTAGTGCATCACAAATGTATTCATTATCTACGTAAGGAGATGCTCGAGGTTTAAGCTTGTCTTTCGTGAAACCAAATGTGTCAACACTTTTCCAGGTCTTTTTTAAGGAAACACTTTATTTACCTCTTGCAATTTTTTTCTTTTCATTTTCTTTGTTAAGCTTTTACGGCTTCTAGTGCAATGATTGAATTTATCTTAGTTGATTATATCCTGTTTTGTATTCACAACAGAATATTGTTATAAATTGAAGATGTTTATTTTTCGTGTTATTTTGTTGAAGTAAATAAAAATTTATTATTTAATTATATTGCTAAAAAATTCTAGAAACTTGGTAAATACTGTCAGCAATCTATTTAACGGTAGACAGTCTCCTGAGAGATCTTTCCCTAGATGTTCTCTCTTTTTGATATAAATAGGCTTCATGCAAAACTCAGTCTTACGTACATGTCTGCAAATTGAACATTAGTGAACGTTCATTTTTGTATATATATATATATATATAAACCCTTATGGTTCATGAATATTAAATTTTTAATGAACAAATTTGCTGTTAATAGTGAACCAATTAATGTCAAATTTATTGAAATCGATAAAGCCATTTACGTAGAGAAGCCAATACAAATTTACATGGTTCAATGTCGTCATATAGAATGTTGGTTGATGTCATAAATAAGATAAATTTGGTAATAAAATTTATTGCTAAAATTTCAATGAATTTTTGACATAAGTAAGTTCTTGTATAAAAAATAATTATATAAAAATCATAAATAAGAAGTTGTTTCAATTTATTTTGATATTTGAAAGCAATCGCAATCAATAGTTAATTGCAACTACACACGAGTGACTATTACATTTACTGGGGAGATCATTTTCATTCGTTGCATCCAACCATTAATCCATTGATCGTGAGTTTATTTTGATTCGTGATGATTTAGATTAAAAATAATATTTTTTCTTCAAAGAAATGAGTAAAGGAAAATTTTATCAATTACATAAGGAAGTTACTTTGTGGTTGCAACAAATATCTGTAAGACATTTCCATTGATTGTTGAGAAAATAAATTTCAATAAAACGTTAAAAATAAATAGAAATGGTTTTATTTATTCTTGGGTTAACTGAAAAAGAATCCAATAAATCTTAAGTCACCTGCACGTATATATGTGTGATTAAAAAAAAAAATTTTTATAAATAAATACAACAGTTCTTTTGAATTCGATAAAATTCTTTGAAAGAAATAATATCATTTATAGAACAATTCTATCTATATATGATAAAATCTTTTAAGAAAAAATATTTGTTTAGAGTGAAAAATAAATTAATTGTTTAATAATTAACTATTGTATTTTTTATAATAGAACAAATTTCTAAAGAAAATAATTGATATACGAAAGTATTGAAATAAATCAACCATTTTATATTGAGAATAATTGTTTTTGTAGAACTTAGATTTGATTTTAGTTGTTAAATAACTTTAAGAATTGAAAATTTCCGGTAGAATAATCTGTTCAATTAAAAGGTGAATCGTTTTACTGAAAATGGAGTTTAAATGAAATAAACAATTTATTAACTCATTGAAACAAGTTGTGTGTAAAAAAAAGTTACGAAGTCTAGATAATATTTACTAAAATAAGTGGAATGATTTTAATTGAGTTCCAATAAAAAATATACTCTTTTTATATACTTTTGTTAGTTACTCAATGACCCGATGTAATTAAATAAAATAATAATTCAGTTGATTGTAAAAAAATGAATATTATGAAATGACATTCTTAATCTTTTGAAGAATAATTGGTAAATATTTCTATGTCACATTTCTCATAACTCTCAAAGTAATAACTTTAAGAGAAAATTTGTACTGATCGATCAAATGTTATTACAAACATTTGATATGTCACTAGGACATTCATTGAGGCGTAGCAAATCGATTATTCGCATTTGCGCAAATCTATCAAAAAGAATATAAAAGATAAATTTTTATTTCGCACTCTCCTACAATACCTAAAGATGACAAAAACATTTATCAATGAAAATGAAGTGTCAATAAAAATCTAAAAGAGATGACTGAAGCCTAAATCGGTGGTACCTGAGCCAAAGAAGGATGACGACGTAACTGTCTTGCTTGGAATGATCCAGGAGTGTCAATAGTGTGTTGTCGTGAAAGAGCAGGATGTGGTGGTGTAACGGAGCCTTGACGGAACCAAGGCAAAGAGATCTTGCGTCTCGCCTTTTGGACAATCGTCGTCGGTTGTCTGACCGGTGACGTCATTGCAGATGCTGCGGAAGATCGTTTATCTCTTGATCTCTAGCTCTTGAATAATTGATACAATTTATTCTCGTTTTTAAAATTTCCTTTAGATTAAAACAATGCAGTTGTTGTCTTGAGAAAGACTCTTTATGCAAGATGACAAGATCGCAGACCCGTCAAAGCCGACAGTGTGACGGCGACGGATGCGATGAGTCCACAAATAATCATGATCACGAGATCATTCAGCGGCACCAGGTAATTGCTGGAACCGCGTCTTCGGAGTCCGGCGGACCCGAGAGTCGCGTCCGTACTGATGACTTGAGAGCTGTTCCTGGGATGAATCCCAGCGCAACTACGCTAGCAGCAACCCGGCGAACTCTTCCTCGCGTACGCTCAAGTGCGCCGGTGAACCCAATTACCAGCTCCCACACAATCTACCAGCTTTTATGCGCATGTGTGGAAACAACTAGCACCTTACATCTATGCATTGGTCAACTAAGCCATTCCATTTATTCTCTCCTCACAGATCTGGTAGGCGTCTGCTCCGGATCATCGATCCTGCAACATTTCCTTCACCCAGCCTAAACCCGTCATCTCACTCCCAGCCGAGCCCAATTTCAACTCGACCTGGACACCGCGACCTCGTGTATTTAAGTCCTCGTACTCATTCTTGTCGTGGAATTTTATTCTAGTCACTTTACTTGACAATATAGAGGGTAATTCGTGAAACTATTCCACTTATTTTTTAAGCATCCTTATTGCAATCAAGGAACTTCAGAACTTCATAAGTATCTGGTATATTTTCTAATTATGTCTTTACACTTCTATGTGGTTATCAAAAATATAACACTGTACTAGATTAATTAGTTTGAAATTTATATTATTTTTTTTAATACTTCAGTATACTCAAAACTGTTAATTCAATTCCGGAATAAAATAAATATTATAAAAGTTTTTTAACTAACCTATGTTTAATTATAAAAGTAACTAACGTCATTCGTAAGTAGCATAATTCATCAAAAATATAAAAATCTACCTTCTTTTTTTGTAGAAAAGTTTTTGTCGAGATAAGTTATTTCCGTCATAAAATAGTTCATGTAATTTTTTTTGTTAAATTAAATTAAAATTTAAATTTTTATAGAAATAAAAGAAATTTACCTTATCTGAATCTGTAGTATTCGTTGATCCAAACGATGCTAGAGAATTTCTATCCAAGTTTTCAACACTATCATCAAGAGAAGCACATTCCTCCAAGTCTCTACTAGATCTTTGACTTGAGCTCTTCTTTGCTGGACTCTTGGGCATACTTAGACTGAAATATGTTTCCTGAATGACTTCCCGAAGTCTTTTAACCCATAACTGCTTGGCTTCTAGTGAATTAGCTCTTAATACAACACGGGTATCACTAGTTGGTGCACGTCCGGTCCAAACAGCAAATTTGCACTCGTCACCTTCGATGTGTTCTGTTACGCCAAGCTCGGAAGTCATCAGTCGACTTTTATATATATATTTGACCTGAAAATATTATTAAATTGGGCTATTAACACTTATGAAATACAAATTATTAAATTTCGATAACATTAATTAGTTTATTCAGAGTTTTTGACTACTTTACTTTATACTTTCATAATATAAAATGTTGAAAATATTTTAGAATAATAAATATTGTTATAAATTAAATATTTTATTTACCTTTCCTGCCGAATCTTTGACTTCTTTACTGAATAGGAGGTAGAGTTCAAAAAGAAAAATATGACGATCACGTCCTTTACGAATAAGTTGCTTTGGGTCCCAAACTGTAAATGAATCTTGTAAAACTACATCACCAAGTGCATCAATCCTAACATCGCAGCCTTCAAGTAAACTCAAATGTAAGGCATCATTTGCTTTTTTAGGCACATTCAGCATAACTTCTAGCCCGTCTTTTATTTCTCCCTGTCCTTCTTGACAGCAAGCTTGTAAATCTTTGAGCAATAACTGATATTTTGTTATTCTTTGCACAGGCTTTATCAAATAAGCAGCAATAGGATGCTCGACACGATGCTTTCGTTGCAAATCTTCAAACCAAGTTCCACCATGAGCTACTAATAACTGATTACTCTCTGGTTTATTTTTGCAATACGTCACATACATGTCGAATTTAGCTGCCCAGGTAACAAAACAATGACCGACATCTTCAGGCATTGTTTCATATTTTTCAAGCTCTCGTAAAAATGTATCCGAGTGAAATTGATATATTTCTTCCATATTGCTAAATATTATTGATTCACGACTTTGCAATCCAGGTGGAACATTGCCTCGACCATTTCGAGTTTCCTCTAAAAAGCATCGGATGCAAGTTTCCAAGTCCTTTACATAAGTTCTCTCTGTTTGTAGCAGTTCAGCCATAATAAATCTGTTTTAAAAAATAAATAAGATGTTAATATTAAATAACTTTTGGAAATTAAGAGTGAATCAATAATTTCTATTTATGATTAAAAATAAGAATTCAAACATACTCTTTTCGACGAGCAGAGCGACGTTTTTCTTCGTTCAACTCTTTTAGATCTTTTCCTTTAATTTTCTCTTCAAGAAGAGGATCCGAATTACGATCAATTGATAAATCTTTTTGACCATCATCTGATTGTATTCCTAAATCATCTTCAATTTGCGTCTTATAACAATCCATCCGCATACTAAAATCCTTATATCGCTGATCAACTTCAGCCACAGATTGTTTAATTGCAGCAGCATGTGCGTGTCCTTTTTCTACCAAATTATCTGCTAGCTGAATAAGTAATTTTACTCGTTCTCTCGTTTCCTGTAATTTAAAAATTATAAAAATTAATGATATAATTAGTTAAAATTACACAGTTATTAAATTAACTTATAATTATTTTTTCTTTACTTTAATTTTACAATGCAATGATATTAGCACCATATTTTAACCGAATTCACGTTTAGTTAGTAGACAAACTGCAATTGAGTGAAACGTTCTCTATGCTATGTATTACTTGGCAGAGTAATGAATAAAATTATTACGCAAAGATCTGATGTCAGAAGCTGTCTTTAGAATAACCCGAATTCAATACAATGATCTTTCATATCATAATTTATAAATAACAACAAAATAATGTATGTAAATACTCACTTTTGCTGCCCCTTTAAACTCATTGTGTTCATAAAGAAGTTGTTCATTTTCCAAACGATTTTTCCCAACATTTGTATGTGTTGCAAGATATAATTCACCAGTTTCACGGATCCATTCTAAAGCTTGTTTTGCACTGCGTTCAAATAAGACATATTGATGACATTGATCAAGACGTTTTTTTCTCTGTGTCCAATACTCTAATACTTTATTTTCTTTGCTTAATAATTCTTCAAGAATATTTTTCACTTTATTTTCTGACCCACCACTGATACTTTTGTAACTATAAAACTGTAAACTCCTATTGGTATATTTTAGAAATGTCTCTGCAGTGCGGCGCACTAAAGTACAAGCTTTAAGAAAAGCTTCTTTTTGTTCTTGGTGTTTGCTAATAAGCGTATGGACTTGAGTTCCTTTTTCCCCGTTACAACACCAGTCTTCATCCCTTCGATACTCTCTTTCCAAACTATCCAACACTGACCTGACTTGTTCTGCTGTCTTATAAAAATTTATACTTGCAGTTACAAGTTTATGTCTCTCCTCGGCACAAGTTACGAGTTGTTGCCACCGTTTTGTAACATCTTCAGCGACTTCACGGATACTTTTGGGGTCATAATGATTAGCACCAACTAGAGCATCAGCTCGATGTTTTACTTGAACTGCCGAGGTGTGTGTTTTTTCAATAGCAACTTGAAATTGTTCGTGTTCTAAACGCAATTGTTCTGCATCTGATAGATTTTCAGGAACTCGTAGAGATGCTAAAAGCATAGCTTCACCATTTCTGATCCAACTAGCTACATGCTGAGCATCATTCTGAAGTTGAACTAATTGTGCCGTTTGTTCTAAACGCACACGCCGATACTCTGCTAGATCTTCGGCATCCATTTCTCGTTCATTTAAAAATTCTAAAAGAACTTGAACTCGTGCAGTAGCAGTATGCTGGCCGTCAGCCATTATACATACACCAGCTTGTTCTAATACTTGAGCAAGTTCTTGACCCTGTTGAAGAACTTGGAATGCAGTATTTTGCATGTGAGCTACACCATCATTGTGCACGCGAAGCAATTGCTCTGGTGATCCTTCTCTTGGTGGTGCCCGGAGCTCTTGCGCCCACATTTCCAACTGTCCACTTGCCTCGAGCGCATCTCTTTCAAACACACGCAAACGCAAGCATAGTTCCAGACGAAGCTTACGAGTAGCCCAAAGCTCTTCCAACTCTTGCCGAAGCACTGCCAGTCTGTCAAGAGCTGCTTCTACAGCGCTTACTGACCCCGTTGTGTCTGGAGCTTCGGTTGAGTCTCTCAGTTCTTGTAGTAAAGCTTCACCTTGGGCTATTGTTGACGTACAAGCTTCCAAGCACGATGCTCTGTGCTGCGCACACTGATCTAAAAGCCTTTCTGCAGTTTCTAGGTTTTCAGCAACTTCATCTTGTTGTAACTCTTGACGAAGTTCATCTACCCATCCACTTAACTGTGAAATAAATTTTAAAAAATTCATAAATTATTCTCTGTAATTAAATTGAAAGTAATTCAATTAAACTGGAATAATGCAATTGGTAGCATACTTCTTTTTCATGAGTATAAAATACAACTGCTAAGTCCAATCGACGACGTCTTTGTTCAACTCGCGTGGCGAAGCTGCTAACATGTGCTTCTAATTCTTGTGCCACAGCATAAATTTCATCGGGTGCACATTCACCTGTGTGGGCAAGTTCTTCGGCTGCTGTGAGCAATTTCGTTGCATTGGTATAAGTATTCTAGACAACAATTAATTAATTTATTATTAATGAGTGATTAAAGTTATTGCATTCGTTGAAATAATATTTTTTCTATTATTATAAAGTTCTTTGAATTGTTATTATATTCCAGAGGAAAAAATTTTGTAAATATTTACATATTTTCGGCCTCAGTGCAAGACCTTGTATCTTTACTTTCACCAATAATGTGACAATGTGAATATAACAGGGTCATGTTTACTGTGTTAATTTTATGAAATATTTTTATGTCTCCTTAAAAAATGTTAGATCCAACGTCCTGCGTTAATGCTGACGATATAGGACTCATAGCATCAGAGATACAGAAAATAAATATATACTTAAACAAAATTTTATATTGTATAACTTTCTGCGTATACATCAGAAAAAATATAAAAAAAAGCGTTTGACGAATAATTGAAGATTTCGTTCAAGTCTGTAACTTAATTTTTTACCGAGATAATAACTCTCATAGCAGACAAAGTTGGAACGCGTTCAATTTACAAATTTAAGTGAGCACAAAATTGTAAAAGTTAGCTACTGCAGAAATAACTGCATCAAAGAACGTATACTAAATGACCCCAGTGAATTATGACTATACCTCTGAGCTTTAAAATCTAAAAAGAATCCTATTTACCTGAGCAACATTTTCGAAATGTTCATGACTTTTCTGATAGACTCGTGCTTTCTGAAGATTTCTACCTACTCCGGTATTCTTCCTAATGAATACTTCACCGTGATTAGTTAACCAGTCCAATACTTGTTTAACATCTTCTTGAAATAGCCTATAATAATAAATAAAATTACGAAAAATAAATTCCCATTCAATAGTTTGATAAAAATTAAGTACATTAATTTAAGTAATTCATGTTGGCAGATTATACTAAGTATCGAAATTAATTTGATTGCAGTGTTGTATAGTGAAAAACATTGATTGAACATCACAGACATGAAATAACTCATACCTTAAAGCAAGTCGTTGGTGTAATTTAACTTTGCGAGCATGCCAGCGAGCTTCTAGAGCTCGGTGATGACCTAAAATCTGATGAATAACCGCAAGCACGTGTGATGCACCCTCGCTATAATCTGCGGCTGGATTTCCACTCATACCACCGCGGTTATCCATCCCATGACCGTCTTGGCTCTAATCGAATATAATCCAATTAATTTTATCCATTCATATTTCTCTCATCATTTATCATAAATATACAATACAATATTATTTACTCAAATAGTCCAATGATAACAATAATCCGTTAACTATCTATCAGATAAATTTTTTCTTTCAAATTTATCATTGTACTATTTGATATATTTTTGTTTATACAACAAGCATTTATTCGTAGTTGCAAAGTACTTTTATAGTGCAATTAATAAAATAAAAATAATACAGTATAAGTGGATGAGGAAGATGTGATATTTATAGAGCTGTTGAACGGAAAAAGAAGTTGTAGAAAAAGATTAAATGAAAGAAAAAAAAATAAATTGGAAGAAAAGGGAATTTAATTCTCAGACAAAGAGAGAAAGACGTTAACATACATGTTTTCTGTTGGAGTGGTCAATCCCTTGAGGTTGATTACAGACTTGAACAAGATGATCCAGTTGATAGAGAAGCTTCTTACTGGTACTGTGTACCTAAACAATGTTATAAGCCAAAGCCATACGTAAGAGAATGTTAAAATCTATCAGTAGATCTACCTTCACCTTAGCAATAATTTTACAATTGTTTTTTGTATGTTTTAATGTTCAATTATTGCTTAAATTATAACTAATTATTCAAGTAAGATATAAGATTATCAGATAAAAAGAATGTTTATATATCTATATATATTACATATCTCATCACCGTTAAATAAATTAGTAATAATATTATCCCTGGAAAGAATTTAATGTTATTCTTCGCCCAGTCACCAGGTTATCATTTGCCTTGTCTTTCGCTGGAAGAATAAATACAATATAAAATATAATCATACATAATCGCTGTGAAATATGTCATTGCCGGTGACACCAGTGGTACTTGAACTGTGACAAACTTGCAACATCGTCCCCAGACCGCTCAAAAGTGCTTGATATGCGTTGTAAACCTGTTAAATTTTTCTCACTTATTATTTTCCCATTTATTGATAAGACATCTTTGTTCTTTATCTTTTTTTTATATTTTTATTATATTCATATTAATTTTATGAAAATTTTGAAAAGAAACATAATAAAACTCAATTACTAGTTAATTTAACTATTTACACAGAATGTAGAATTGTATTTTATATTTACTTCAGGTTTTATAAAACAAAATTTATTTCAAATAAAAAAATTAATAGAGTTCAGAGCCTTTGAGAGAAGCATATACGTTTTAAAATAATATAAAAAAAGAGTTTGAAAATTTCAGTGTTTTATTGATGTTTTCGCAAGTTTTACGATAATTTTTTCGTAAGTTACGAGCAGTCAAAGCCAAAGGGTTGATTTCTCTTTGACAGTAAATAACTCAGTGAAAAAAATCTTACAATGATTAGAGTAGAAAATTAAAGAGAAAATATGTTTCTTAAAGGTCTTTCAATATTTTTTTTATATTTATTTCTAGGTACAATAGTCTAGAAGATAATTTCATTCATCATCATAGAAGAATAAATTCAATACTTTAAAAGATAATAAATTATTTAAAATATATATATATATAACGTAATATTAGATATAGATAAAAATTTCCCTTAGTAAAAGTAAATATTAATTTAGTTACTAACGGTGTCTATATTATATTATCAAAAGTTCTAAAAGCGGTAAGTAATTTTTTTTTGTTAAATAAAATGTTTTCTTTTCTAAATAAAAAAGTATAAAAAAATACCTCAGTATACGCCTGACACATGGCTTCATAGAGCGTCTGATGTTGTCGTATATGAGACTCAAGAACCGCAATTTCGTTGGGCAGATTTGTCGACTCGCATGCTTGACTCCATCCCGTCACGCTGTCGACGTACTGCTCGGCCTTATGATGAAAAACAACACTGAGACTAAGAACTGCAGTACGCTCATCAAGTCCCGCAGCGAATTCTTTCCACGCACGGTCCAAACGACCTGCCACTGCTCTTACATGACCAGCAGCGTAATGTTGTGTCTCCAATAGTCTTCCTGCCATTGTTAAAATCTTGTTGATATTCACATAAACGTTCATAGAGCTCATGGTGAAATGTTTGTGGTCTTCTTGTAAATTTTTTGCTAACTGGTATGAACGTCCAATTTCTACGTAATTGGAAAGGAAATGCTCTCGATTGTGGCAAATCCAATCAAACATTTTCTCACAGTCTTGTTCAAACATTCGTAACTGAAAACATTGATCCAATTTCGTTTTTTTAATGTGCCAGAGTTGTAAAAGATGCTGTTGAGCTGCGTGAACAGAGTCTAAATGTTGAATAACTATAGCTGCAAGTGCACGACCATCAGGATCCGCACCACCTGATGCTCCTCCCTCAATACTTCCACTTTCGCTTGAACTTCCACTCATGCCTGTTTTTTATTGAACACAGAAACAAGTCAATTAAAAGAAAGAATATCCATCCTACAGAAAATTAGTAAAAGAATATTTATTTACTACTATTAAATCGTTGGAGTAATCTTTGGCCTACAACTTCGACCTCTTCAACCGGTACTTTCATTATCTTTTTTCTCATCTCGTTATGAAGATCGATGCCGTGTTTAGCACCGCCTACATCATCTGCGAAGTCGTTACGGCTGAGATCCTCTTGAAGATCATCAAGTCGATCAAGTAAATCCGCAGCTTGCCATGTAAAATCTTCCACTGCTAAACGTGTGTCTATCCATTGAGCATGATCATATTGCAATGATCCATCCAAGTCAGCAGTCAACTGAGAAGGATCTATTACTTTGGCCAAAGCCTCCAAGCTAATTGTATTGATCTGTAAGTAAAAAAAAAAATAAGACATTTAATAAACACAGTATTCAAGTAAGACGTGTTGGTGGATAAGTTCTGTACTGAGGAACAGAAAAATTTTGTAGACATTTTGTCCTAGGCAAAGATAGTGGAGTGAGTAAATATTGATTTTTTTAGAAGGTCAAGCTTTTGCCACAATAATCTCCTCGTGACTGAGTGCACATTTTGTAGCACGTGTGCATTGTGGAATATTTGGTCTTGGCATCAGTGCACCACAATGAACAGCGCTACGATTTTGCTAGTTGAATGCATTCAATAAGCGCTACTGCGACAATATCGCGTTCAAAGTAGGACAGAGAGTCTTGCCAACAGTCCTGGTGCTATCACTATACACTAAATCTGTATTCAACCCAACATTTCTATTGATTGCTCCATTTACCTCGAAGTTATACTTCTTCTGTTTAGCCAAAGAGGTACGCTGCTTTTGCCAAAAATTATCTGGCTTTATGATGAAAGCAACGTGGACCGAACGATGAAAGTGCTCATGAAGTACCTAAAATCCGAAGCAAATAAATCAATACCAAGTCTGCTTATTCATCTATTCATTGAAACATAATCCTTATCATAATTTAATTCATGTTCACCTTCAAAATCGGTTTCACAGAGTCCCACGTGGCACCTCTCATATCAACGATTACGGTAAATCGAAGTCCTCTGGCTTCATCGTTCGGAATGGCTAAAAGATATTGAAGTAAACGACGATAATCTTCTGGTTTTGCTCGTTCTCGTCGTGATGTTGTTGGAAATACAAGAACTGGACCACCACGACGATCTCTTCCACCTGGCAAAATTGCCAAACGCTCTTCTAGCAGAGGAAGAACCTCTGCAGCACGCGTCCCGTCCATTTTTTAATCTTTTAATGTAATCGTTTTCTGAAAGAAATAATATCCTCATTAGTATTTGATTTATGATACTCAACACAATACTAACTTAAATACCAATCGATTGAGAGTTAACAGTAATCTTCTGATTGACCATAACTATTACTTAAGATCAGGTCAAATTGATGTTTAAATCAATTATTATGTATTGATGATTCCAGTCACTTATTCAACGTTACTGTGGTCAAGGATTTGTGGTTGAAAGTTAAGATTAATTAAAAGTACGGACAAATCTATCAAGATAACAGTGTCTACAGTTAAGCGTTGGTGAGATCACTTGTAGATCTATGTTTTTATGTACTCATAAGCTTTTTTTGCTTCTCTGCAGTACTCCTCTCGCGGGAATATTAACTTCTAATGACATTGAATATGAAAGACAACTTTTCAATGTTTGGAATTAAATTTGAATATAAATAAATTGAATAAATACCCACAAAGGAATGAAACTATTTTTGTAAAGTGTAGGGTTATGTTGAAAGATAAAAAACATTGATCTGAAAGGGTGAAGCCTTAACTTGACAAAATATAACGCTTTCATTGAACGTAGCTTGAGTGGCTACAAATCAATCCTGACCGTGAAGAAAAGGGAACGCGTGCACGTCTGCAACCCTCAATTTGGAAATTAAAAACTAGTGAGTAATAAAATTAAATGAAAATTACTGGTATGTAAGGAAATAATGATTTTTTAATGTCCAATGGTAAAATGATTATTATCAGGGGTTTCTTTAAACGTATAATGTAATAGTAGATTATGATAAACAGGCGTTAGTCGCGGGCTATAGATTGTCAAAATCCCCCTTTCCCTCTCTAGTCGCGAAGCAAATTGCGTGGGAGTTGAGAATATTTTTTTTACCTGAGTAAGTATGAATCCTGAAGTCCGATGATGTTGATATTCCTTCGAGTGTAGATGTGAGCACTCAATATTGTTGGAATAACTTTACGGATCATATTGCTCCATCGGCGGTGCAAAGTCATCAGAGCAACGCAAGAATATCATCTTCTGCCATCTTCTCCGAAACCCCAACTCCTACTGCTCTAAACCGCCGCGCTTAGTTTCTGATTTCACAATGAGAGGCAGCACTTTACTTATTCCACCATTCCTGTGTGTTTGGAATGTGAGTCCAATTCACAATTCCAAGTTTAGTAATTGAATAATTTTCCGCGGTTAAAATGTTTGTAAATTTATAAAATAAAAAATCAACAGAATTCATTCGAAAAATAATATAATAAAGTCAGTTATAATATAAACAATAATTTTCAATAACATGACAAGCTCCGTGAGCACAAACCCATCAACTTTGCTACCTCTAGGTTCAAAATTCTTATCAATTTACTTGTTATTTATTTTCTAACCTTAAATTAAGAGTTGATTTAATTATTTTTTTTTTTGTTATTTATAGAGTAATAATTATTTATAGAAGTATAAGAAATATTTATTTCAGAACTGGTAGACAAATGTATCGGCTCAAGGATACACATCATTATGAAAAACGACAAAGAAATCGTTGGAACGTTACTTGGGTTTGATGACTTTGTGAATATGCTTTTAGAAGATGTCACAGAAAGTGAAGCTACACCGGAAGGTCGAAGAGTAACCAAATTAGATCAAATACTTCTTAACGGCAATAATATTACAATGGTTAATAACTTTTTATTTTATATAAGACTTATAATTATTTTGATTACTTATTTATAAATACTGAATAATGATTAAAAGTTAACAAATTAATAGAATTTTTTTTGTTCTACAGTTGGTCCCTGGGGGTGAAATGCCGGATACATAAGATACATTTTTTACGCTGTTATAAAAATCTGAAAACTCCAAAAGCAATTCAAAAAATTCTTATTAATGTATGTACTAAATTAAATATTATTATAATTCAATATTTATAATCAATCGATTAATTGTTTTGTAGAAAATTCAGTTGATCAATAATTACATCTAATTTTGGTCTATTATCTGCGTTCCCAGAACACAATTTCTTATATAGATTTTTGTACTTATCATAACACTCATCATCAATATATTTATCTGGCTGGTTATCAAAAGGTCTTACGCCTTTTCCTGTCAGATAAAGAATTGTGTGAGGATGGCATCCGGCATAAGGAGCTTTTCTGACTAAAAGTTGCCATGCTAAAACTCCTAATGAATAAATATCCGATTTAATTGAAGGAAAAGATCCTTTGACCACTTCTGGTGCTACATACCCAGGAGTACCCTGTAAGAATAACGTAATGATTTTTATACTAACTTTTTTTTATATTAAAGCCAATGACTTACGCGTGACCCTAACAAAGCTTTGCTCTCTTCGCCAATAACGATTGAGCTTCCAAAATCAGCTAATTTAGGCTGACCATTTGATGCTATTAAAACATTTTTCGGCTTAATATCAGCATGAATAATTCCGATCATGTGACAATAATTAAGGGCAGAACCAATGGCTCTCCACATCTCAATTCTTTCATTTCTAGTTAATCTCATTTTCTCTAGTTTATTTTGGAGCGATGTGTCACAAAGTTCCATGGTGATCATTGACCAAACAGATCCCTGCTCTATTCCAAGAACTCGAACAATATTAGGATGTCGTAAAATAGATGCTCGTTTCTCCGCCTCTACTTCAGCATCACTAAGCTTTCTTCGTTTGATGATCTTAACAGCTACCTGATCACCTTGAGGAGATTTAGGACTATAAAAATAATTATATGATGATATTTTTACGACAGTAACATATTTTACCTTTATATGAAGCCTTGTAGACTGTACCAAAACTCCCAATACCCAAAACAGATTTCTCTTCATTTTGAAGACCATCATTTATTATTCGTTTGCGGTTTGGCGTGTCTATACTAAATGGTAATGCCCTGTTTGTACCAACATTTGGCACGCGAAGGTGCTTATCTGGGGTTCGAGGACTTAGACTGTGTCTACCACTACAAAATAAAATAAAATTTATTTCTAAATCAATATTGGAGAATTCAAATAAGTCTAGAATTAGAAATTCCTCTTATTGACTTTATTGCTTGAATAAAAATAAATGATTCACTTAAAGTATTTTAATAACTGATTCATTTTAGAAAATTGTAGAAAACTCCTCCACTAATTCGTAATAAATTAATAATTTTCTCTGCTTTAAATTGAAATAACATACCTGGTATTACAGAAATTACTTGCTGCACGTGGTGACAAACTGCGCTTAGTTAAAGCTGAAACAACGAGACGAGGAGAAGCCATTTCAACTCGGGAATAATTTATAACCGAGTAATATACTAGGCTTTCAGAATACCATTTGTCTCATATGTTTGTTTGTTTTCTTCCCTTCCTATATACTCAAATCCTATTCTATCTCTATTTTATTAAGCTTCAAGAAGATTGGATAGGTAAATAAATATAGATTACAGCCAATTAGAGGACATTAAAATATTTATTTTCATTTTTATCTTAGGGCATATGTCATTTGCCTAAAGCTAATTGTTATGTATAATACTGAATTTTTAATTAATTATTTACAGAAGTAGTTTATTTATAACAATTTTTAATTATAATTATAGTAATCTCTGAATATGTATATCTGTGGTATAAACAATAGTAACAGGAAAATTGAAAACGAAATATAAATTTCATTTAATCCCGTCACTTCTTTTAAAACTACTCAAAGATAATAAGTTTAAGAATATTTTGTTTTAACATTATTTCAACATGATAGTTTTTTTTTACTTCTAATCTACCTATTCATCTAAGTTAGTATACATTATCTAAATTATGGTGATTATTATTTATGATTGTTATTTGAAAAATCAACTGATATAAACTATATGTGCTGATTTCTTTCTAAAATACATTCTCATTCATTATCAATTTAAAATAGTTTCAGTAAATTGTAACAACATAATTCTATTACTCTTTTCATTACGTAGAATAATCTTTCATTATAAGAATAAGAATTTATTCTTAATTATTTATTAATAATTCTTTGTCTTGCCTGTTTTACTGTCCATTAATTATCTTTAATTAAATTCAACATATGTTAACCTATTTGCTTAACTGTGTCACTCTATAAAAATATGCCCATCGTAATATATATTTTTTCAACCACCTTACTTTTGATTATAATTTTTTATAAGTACATTTCTTATGATTCGTTTTTTTCCATCATTTTTAGTATATTTTCTTAAAATAAAATTTTATTATTCGCCATTCATATTTTACATGTGAATTGTTTAAAATAAAGACTGAAAATATATTTGTTAATAAACATCCCTTAAAATAGATGATTCTTAATCTTTACAATTTCTCTTTTACTTTCTTGGACCCGCGACATGATAAACACATCCATCGTTCAGGTACATTTAATCTACATTTTTTATACCACAATCATTCATTTATTGTCCATTTTAAAAATCATACCAAATTTTTTTAGTAATTAAAACAAAAATAAGCTTCGTAAATAATTTTATAATATAAATTTAAAAAAAAGCATCAATAATTAATCTCTTTCGAGTAGGTTAACAAGCACCGAACTTTTTTCATGATCATTGTCCACTAATTCCTTTTCTTGTTTTTTCAAGCTTGTAATATAAATACGATAGCGATGTAAACTATAATAAGAAAATTATCTGCAGTACCTATTCCTCTTTTAAACATTGATTCTCAATTACGTAGATGATAGAAGCACCTAAGAATAGGTTGACTTGAATTAATGTTTTTAAGATTGACATAATACAATATTCATCACATCGATCTGATATTGCTGAGGTAGCATAGTCTAAGAAGTCGCGGTAATGATTGAATTCCGGAATTCAATATTTGATTATTATTACCATGACATCTGTATTATTTACCCACAATAAAATATTTAAAATTATTTAAGCACCATGATTTCGCCTGTTAAAATTCTTATTAATTCCAATGAAATTACATCTTAAATGCTTTGCAAAATTACTAATTAGTGACCCCATTTCAAATTGATATTAATTTAAGTACTATTTACAATTTTATGACACAGGATATCGTCTTGTTTTAGTAAGACAACTATTCATATTAAGTATAACATCAATTTTCTCATCTTCATAACATGATTGAATAATCCACTTATTGGTTTCATTTTATAAATAAAGTTCAGAATGACTGATCACTAATTGACAGTTTACATTCTAGAAAAGAATGTTATAAAAAATTAATGAATTTTAAAATAATAGAAAAATTATAGTTTGAGTAGGAGAATTATTCTTAATTGAAAAAATTTTCTCTTAGAGAAATCACTCCATCATCTTAAACAGATGATTTTAAGAAGATAATGTATAAGCTCAAGAATTATAACTTCTTGAAGAAACATTTTCTTATAAATAGAGATAATCAAATTACTTGGAAAATGCAATTTGTATCTATCTGTATGTATCTATAATTTTTTAAACGTCTTGAGCAAAGCCTGGACGATTAGATATAAATAAAAAGAAAAAATTTTTATGTTGAGAAATGAAATCTAAATTAGATTGGTAAACTTTTGTATCCCAAGTGTTAATGACTGAGTAGATAAGGCACAATCTAACCAGGGAGTGGTGCTTCCTCGTAGAAATCTAACTCATCTTCGACAGTTTCATGATCAGGTCCTTTGCTATCGAGTGCTCGTAATTCCGCAGGAGTAAAGAATCGAGTCATTTGAGCACGTAGAGGAATCATGAGAATAAGAAAGAATGGAAGCGCAAGAGCTGCTTGAGTGCTTTTAACAATCCATAGAGTAGTCAGACACAATATTTGCACCAAGGTAAAAATGTGCATTTTGTAAGTTTGTACTCGTCGAACATAGTTAGCTGTTCCATGATGTTTTACAGGCATGAAGAAGAGTTTCACTCGATCAAATAATTGAACGCCGTTGGTTGATGATATACCCATGTAGAGAAAAACTCCAAGAAGCACAGCCATGGGTACTCGACGCAACAGGGGAGCCATCAGGACACTCACTCCTACAAGAAGAGCGACAAGGAGAGCGCTAACTCGCTGCTCCTTGACCTCGACAATGTGTGGCTTGTCTCCTGGTGCGTGAGTGCGCGACATGACCGTCACTGCTGAAACATGAGTAAGAGAACGAACGGATGCAGCACAACACCAAGGTGCTCCCATTAAGCCGCAACCGACATTCATCAAACACACGACAACAATGTCCATGTGGTATCCATTCCCTTTTCTTAATTTTCTTTCTTTCTTGTCAATTATCGACTCTGATATTTGTGTTTCCATAAACACAAGAATGTAAACAAGGAATGCAGGAATAACACAAGCAAAAGCCATCCAAACTGGTATAGGTTTTTCTGTTCCACTTGGTGATACGAACCAATTTCTTCCGGGGACCGTTGGAGTCAAACCTTCTGGCACAAGTAATTTTTCTGTTTTTACTTCAGCTAAGTAGTCTATCAAGACAAAGATAATGATACTGATTGGCACTCCAAAATCTCCAAACGCTCGTCTTGCACTTCTACCTAAATAATGGCTATTTCGAAAAATACGAAGATAATAAGCACCCAAAAATGTTCCCAAACAAAGTATTGTGCACATCAATGCTGTATTGGGTTGATTGATCAATAGTCCAGCTTGATCATGGCTCGGCAAAAATTCTGTATTCATCATAGACTGATTGTAATTTATTAAATTAGTTAATTTTTCATATTCAACCATTTCTGTAGAATTCATTGTACTATTGTCTGCTCCAAAACAGTATTCAGGTAGCAATGGATTCTTTTTGAAATAATTATAAAGTTTGACGAATGTTTCTACAATATAGAGTAATGAAATAAGGCCGGTGAAAATTTCTTCTGTAAAGCGAGTGAATAAACGTACAAGAACTGATCCTTCAACACATGCCACTGTCAAGGCAATTACGCCCATCCATACGCCAACGTACAGTCGCATCGTTAGAAACTCAAGTTCATTTGATATACAGAAGTTGTAAAGACTTTCGTCGAATAGTAATAAAGGACCAGTCGTGCCAATAATTACAAGAGGTTGAGTTGAGAAAAGTGCCATGATAACACCGGTCCATGAACAAGATACTAAAGTTTCAGAAATTCCTATGACGTTGTGAGTTTTGTCACTCATTAAACCTCCAAAAGTAATAGCTGCACAAAGTGCAGCAAAGTACATAAATATTGCTGCAGCGATGCATGATGAGTTTAAACCATCTGTAAAATCCGATAAATAAAATGAATAACGTCGTTTTATATCATTAATAAGTCCACCAAAAGGACGTCGAGTGCGACGAAGAGGATCATCGTCAGGACGTTTTTCTTCTTCTCCAGCAAGGATAGCTTTTTTTTTCGCGGCATCACTTGTAATTGGAGGAGTTGCTATCGCAAGTGCTTTTGCTTTTCGTTTTCTAATAGCTTGACTCTTTGCCTTCAACTCATCAAATGGTAAAAGTGCTTGTCGCTCCCAGTCACCGGGAGGTAATACTATTGAATCATCTAAAAAGTCATTAATTGCTGATAAAAGCTCGCGCCTTTCAGTTGCTTTATAAGCTATTTTATGAAATGATTTATTAGCCATGAGCGTTGAAATTGATCGACCAATCTCATGATAATCTAGATCTGCATTTCTTGGACCCAATAGCGTAAACATAAAACGCACAGGAATTGTTACTTCTGTTATTGACGGCATTAATACTCCTTCTGCAAGACGAACAAAGGCAATAGTTGGTTGATCCAAGAAATCCACTGCACCAACTAAAACAATTGTCGCCTCTGCACCTGCTGGTATTCTTTTAAAAATATAATCATTGTGAGTTTTCTTTAGGTCTTCACTGCTACTAGTGTATGTCATTTCTTCTTTCATATCTATCGTTGTATGGTTATTATCCATTATTAATCCTTGATTGGCAGAGATGATTTTTGGCTTTGCATCATTTAAATTCTGTAAAAATTCAATTCCATATTAGTTTTTATTTTATAACTTTTTTTTTACATAAAAATGTAGTCTGAATACTTTTAATGATGATTTGAATTGGCAAACTAAAATTCATAAAAAGTCCTTGGTTTTTTATTTTTTAGATGAAAACATATAGTGCAAGTACGAGTGATGCTTATTTTATAGTTGTTAACGTCATTGTGGCGGGAAATATAATAACGATACGACGAGGAATGATTTGAAATAAAGAAAAGAAGAGAAATTATTATATCACATGAACAATACGAACATTTAACTAAAGAGGTCTCAACTAATGCTATCATGGACTCACAGGTTTTATTAAAAGTATATTTTTTGTAACTTTGAATAAACGCAATATTAATTAAGAACATATTTCATTATTATTAATTCATTTTCCTGCAAGTTCACGTATAGTAGCAAGGTTATTTTGAATGAAACGAATGAAAGGGAAAAAATAGCAATACAATAGTGAAAGAAATAACAACAAAAACGACGATTGTGTATCGGAAAACGAGTGAAAGAGATTAACGTGTTAAAGTTACATGGTTTTCAGTTCCTTCCCGCGTAGCATCTTCTTCCTCCAGCCAGACGGACTGCGGAAATAACATTGATGCTGTGAGTCATTTAATTTACCAAAATTCTAGTCGCTAAATTCATTGATTTTTCAAATACAATATTGGTTAAAATATAGCAGTTAAAGGATTTTTAACTATCAAAATATCCCGAAAAGTAAAAAAAAATTAAATAAATAAATTTATTGGGCCAGCGAAAATTATTTGAAAATTTTCCATTCATCTATTAAAAAATTAATTTAAAAAGCTATTAAAAAATTAAATTTTTTAAATAAATAATAAAATTATTAGTGTATTTGTACCTGTAGACTTGTATAACTAGCATAGTTACGCTTTCCACCAAAGCGAAAGCCTCTGTCATGTTCATTAACATGCCGATGACGAAGCAAAAGTGCTCTCATGACAACTGGACGGTCTTCAGGAAGAATAAGCTCATCTACAACCATTTGTTCAACTACTCTATAGGCTAATCCAGGCACATCTTTCTCTTCCAAGTCCAATAGCACGACACCAGTTTCTAAGCATCGTCTTAAATTGAGCAAAGAGTGAAAACTCAACGACGCTACATGAGGTCTTCCCCATCTATCAGCTCCTTCTTCTACATCTTCTTCATACTTAATCCACCTGGCCGTTTCTCTCCATTCGCGCTCTTCTCCCACCCCATGGAGTTCATCGAGTTGCACAAATACCTCATGAGGAGAGTGATCGTACATCTTTTTAAATGTTTCATGAGGTATTCCACCTTCCTTTCTGCGACCAATTTGAATCATGGGATGGGAGGCTTTATGTCGCCGCATACCACGAGGATCATCGCTCCTGTGGGATTCTAAATCATCGATGTCAAGTTCCTGAAGTGTACTTGCTTCTTCTGGTTGGACGCTTACTCTTCTGCCCAAAGCGCCTGTCACGTCGGGAAGTCCTGCTCCTGATCTCTTTCGCCATTGTGGATCTTCTTGTAGAGAATATTTTCGAGATTTATGATGATGTCTTCTACAAAAATAAACACAAATAAATAAAATTAATAGATGTAAAAGAATTTGTTTCAAGAAGTTTTTTTATGAATAGAACATGAGTTTCTTTTTATGAATAAAGAATGCTATTATTTATAAGAGCAAATTATAGAGTAATTATTTAACATTGTGTACAATTATTCATTTTGGCTGTTTCGTTGGTTAACACTTATCGAGCAAGCAATCCAAGCATGATAGATTGAAAGAAGACATGTGGTTGTAAAATATTTGAACGTGCGCCAAATTTACTAACTTTTAACCCTGACAGTGATTTTTATTTAAATTTAACTAAGTTTTAGAGGCTCTTCCTTGACTTTTAGAGACATAAAAATATTAATTATTAATATAAACCATCATTAAAAAACTATCCAATCATTGCAAATTTATTCGGCACTTGATTCTCAAGAATTCTTATGACAATTTATTAATAAAAACAGGCTAAAATCTATATTTGCAATTTTTAAGCATTTAAAATAAACTGATACAGTAGTGAGCAGTGATGTGTTTTATGACAAAAGACGTATTGTCTAGTTTTGCTTAATAAATAAAGAAATTTATGTTAACAAAAACAATAAAGCCTACGGAAATTGTCGAATTCTGCCAATACGATCGTAAGATCGGTCGTAAGTCACTGGCATAATAAATAACTACACTGCTTCTTTTAATCAATGACATCCACTGCACACCCCGAACACAACACGATTGACCTAATTAAATGACAGACTAGTCGAAGCAACGGATATGACGGTGGCTTGTGCATTGTCTGGCACAAACGGCCACGCGAAAAACCTCATCCTGGCGAAGGGCCATGGCACCAGGCACTACCGACTCTGCACCTGAGTTCTTGTCTCAGGTCTATATCGTTCTTGAAAATAACCTTCCGATTTGTCAACCCCTTCTAAATCATAATGACAAACAGCACGAAAGCTCAGTTATCATAATTATTTCCGTGCATATTTTTTGTTTCTATTTATCAATGTTAAAGGATAATAGTGAATCACTAGATTTCTTTTACAATAGTACATTCTGTGTTTATTATTAATCTTCACGTGAGTTGATTTATGTCTTACTTGTGATCATGGTGTTTGCTGTGATGACGTCGTACTTTTCGTTCTTCTTCACTTAAAGGTTCTTCTAGAGGTGGCACAACATCACCTTCTTCTTGGATTTTTTCAAATTGTACTCGCGGATTAACCGCTTCAAGACTGTCACTAACACTAACTGCTGCTCTTTCAGACACTGGTGCTTCGAATTCACTACTAATTATATTTTCTTCTGACGGTGAACGTTCATCATTTGGTGGTGTCGTGATAACTCCATTATCTAGATTGTCCACATCTTGGTCGTTATTTCCATTCTGACTATTCACTGTATTCTCTTCTTCGTGATCATACTCTCCTGTCGTGCCGTCTCTGAAAAATGCCAAAGAGTATTCATCAGAAACGAAAATAAATTCTATCAACTTTCTAGCAAATAGTATGTTAAACTTTATAAAAAAATTCAAAAAATTCTTTTGGTAGTTTACTTACACAGAAAGGTGTCTTCGCATGGATTTGGAACGCAAACTTTTCAGTGGCATGTGTGGATGTGGATAACTTTTTTTGCGATGTTCTATTAAAAAAAAAAAAGATAACAAGAATTAATGAAAGCCTGAATGTATAATAGCAAGTAAATTTCCTTTATATTATTGTTTATCATTAAATGAATATGTCATTTTTGTTATAAAACTGTCTGAATTTGAGCTATAATTCGCCTCTGGGAAGTATATAACAACTCATAATGTCATTCGCATGGCAAAAAAGTATTTGTGCGATCATAAACTGTCTGGCTATTACTTATGTATCTACTATAAACAAGAATTTACGGAGATGGTATAAGTAGTATTTTTAGATATCTGTTGAGATGTAATATGATTTGTTTCAATTATGTTATTGTTTAATTTCATTTATTTCACTTGGTAGGAATTAAATAAACTCACGATTGAAAACGTGATCGCCATATCGAGGGGGAGGACCCCGATCACGATCTCGGTCGGAGCCAGAGGATTCGTATGTTGATCCAAGTCGGGCTACGTTGAATTTTTCTTCAGTGTCCATAGCAAAGACCTTCTCCATCTCCTCGTCCAACTCCGGGCTCGCTTCCGTGCCATGTCCGTCGAACTATATGAAATATATTTTTTAATTATCTTACTGATAATAATATTAGTGTATCTAACTTATTACGAAATCAATGTTATAAATAATTAGCTAATTATTAATAAATATAAAGAGCAACTCTCTAGATGATGCTTTTGTAATTATATAAAAGAGTTTTTAAATAAATAAAATGCAAATGATGAACGTCTAGACAATCAAAATAAAAAGTACAATAAAAATCAATGGTATATTTTCTTATATTTATCATTGTTAGTCAATATGATACATATGTACATTATATTATTCAGAATTCTTTTATTGAATTTCTAAAGAAATCTATTGCAGTAAGATTGACAATCGTTGCTTTTTTATTATTCAATCTATTATGAATGACAAGTGTTCAGTATGTATACTTTTAATTACTATCCTTTGACATTTTTTTAAGAATTTTCATACTATTGAATATTAAAAAGCTAATAAAAAGTCTACGTTTTTCTTCAATAATAACACTTGGATAATTTATTAGATACAGATTAAAAATAACTTTATTATAATATCGTTAAAGAATAATAAAAATAACATAAATCATTTAAACTGAACGATTTATGTTATTTCTTTATGATTTCTTTTATGAATATTTGATCATTTCGGCTGGTATTTCCCTTTTCTAATATATAATAACATCTTTTCATTGATAAATATAATAATCTATTATAGATATGGAAGAATAAATAATATAGACAAGGTATACACACTTCTAAAAACTAGTAAAAGTAAGATATAAAAATATCAAGATATTTACATAAGCGTTGCACTCATGATTATATCCTCAAATAAAAATAATTAATCATTCAATTGAATTTAGTGAACAAATCGATAGTTGATATATGTATAAGATAATAAAAAAAATTAATTATTAAAAGTCTAAAATGAAATTCCTTTAATATTTATGATCTTAGAAGTCATTTTGTTGACAACTAGAATGTCAGTAATCAGAATAAATTTAATTAAAGGATCTAGTTGTTATTGAATTCAAAAGATGATTAGTGAGTAATTACAATCCAATAAATGGTTGTAAATTACCATTAAAAAATTACGAGAAAAAAGTGTTGAATGATAAATCATGAGAAGAATTTATTTTCTGAGAAAAATTGCAAGCACTTCAACTTTAGATTCCTATAAAAATCGAATGGAGTAGAAACGTATAAAATTACAGCAAAAAAAAAAAAAAAAAAACAGAAAATTGATATCTAAACTATTTCAAGCTATATTTATTGCAAACATTACGGGCAATTTTTTATGGAGAATCTTCGAAATCATTCGGATTTATTTCTCTAAGAGAATACCGAAGGTTTTGAAATACAAACCTCAAGTTTACAGAAGATACACAGTTGAAGTCATTAAAAGGAACTCAAGAATAAGATTTTTTTTAGTCTGAAAATAAAATTAATTACCTACAAGTATTAGAGTAGTTATTAAATTATGTATTAACTACTCTTTATTAAAAATTCTCGTATCTGAAGTTTCACAAACAATTTCGAAACGATGTGCTATTTCATTTAAAAAAATATTGAAGTAAAGAAGTATGAAGTGAAAAATTCAATAATTCTTTATACTAGAAGAATATTTATAAATAATTAATTTATTCAATAAAATATTATTCATAAATTATATGAACAGTTTTCTAATAATCACGTTCTAAATCCATCAATCAACTATTTAAATAATATTTGGAAGAAAAAAAAATAATGTTAACAAAATTGGAGTATTTTTAAAAGAAAATTCGTCAAGTCTTCTTCAACTCTTTTTCACCACTGCAGAGCTTAACACTTACGTTTGTATGTAATCCTCAAGAAAAACGATTACGACGAGCTTGGGACGAGAGTATTATTTTACTACGTCACAATCCAATAACAAAAAAAAATCATGTAATTGACCTAGAGACGGTGGATAACGTACTTGAGTAATAGATGAATGAACCGGCCCATAAAACCATCACAAGTCTTCTCACTTAAAAAAGAAGAATAAATCAAAATAATAAAACACATGACACACCTGATGGGATGTTCGAAGTGAACGTCTTAACCATCAGAATACTTTTACCCGCGCTTTTTGGAGCAAGGATTTCCCAGAGGAATTTCCACTGGCTTCGGGCATAGCATCCCGGGCTCTAGTGATTCAAGAGCTTGAAAGCTGTTGGAGCAGACCCGCAAGTTGTGGCGCAGTACGCGCGTGCTTACCCACTGCTTGCTAGTTTGCTCACGAGCAAAATGGGTCGATAGATTGTCGTATACTTTCTATAGATGCAGCATGAGCCTCTTTTCTATAAATTGCCCTTATTTATCCATCAGTAAGGAAACATTCACTTCCGCTTCAAAGATTAATTTCATTTTTCTGCACAAAGTCGAGCAGTATTTAATTTTCCCTTGACTTCCTAATATATATTAAGATTCGAAAAGCAGTATTTTTTTTATTAAAATTCTAATTTAGTTGATAGTGTTTCTAAGGAAATTTTTAGTGAAGTTACGGATGATAACATATAAGCTTTTGAAAATGATAACTTTATAGATTTTATCAAGACTGAGCTAAAAATAAATTTCATGGGTTGGTGTTTTTGATGAAAAAAAATTATTCGACGATCGACATTTTCTGAAGCAAAAGTTTCTATGAAATCACTAAAGTATTCTAGATTTTCTAGTTTTTCATTTGTTTTAATTTATCAATGACATTAGATGGCATTTATCTCACCTACACTTTTGGTCAAAAGAAAGTTATTTAGGGGTTGAAAATTTAATATATAAAAAGTTAATCCAAAGAACTTATTTAACTTTGTTTCCAGAAAATTTTACTAGTAGAAATTGGGTTACTTGTCACATAAACTTTAATATAACTTCGAATGTAACAGATATTGTTCCAATAAAACTTGAATACATTTAAGTTTCTTAAAAAAATTTTAATATAATCCAACTTACATTTATTTAAGTTAAAAAAATCTTCAAGTAAAAAAAATTAACTTGTTATTGAACTTGTCATGCGAAAGTGAATCTATTGATAATGGTCATCATCAAGTACCCACTCTAGAAATTAAACCGCAATGGATATCTAATTTTACTATGAGAGTTGCCCTATCGATCACGACCCCCCAGCCCTTGATATAAATTTAATCGATGGACAGAAATAGACTAATAAACGATATTTACTAGAACATTAATTTAATTAACATGTAATAGATCATTTTTGCAAATTACTTTTGACTTGTTTCTAAAATTATATCCAATGTAATTAATCACTTAGTTACATAAAAACCGGTTTGATATGAATTAAACCTAGTACACATCAACTGTAATATTTAATATTTCCATGAGACAATCCAGAGCTTATTATTTTCACGGAAGATTGGATTTAAAATTAAAATGCATAGAGCAGAGAATCGAGTATACGTGGTAGACTTAGTGTGTAAAGACTTTTTACACGTGACAGGTAAATCAAGGGTTGGTGTACGATATATGTCTAGGCCTAGGTCATTGTAGAGGATTTATCGACTAGTTCACAGCGACGGCGCATTTGGATATTTTTTTTCCGAAATATACTTTCCATGCAGTTTTTACATTAAGATTTTTCTGTTCATGGCCTTGAATCTTCCGGAACAAAGTGATCATTGATTTATAACGCAAGGTTAAACATCTCCCTAATTCAATAAATCAGTATTATAATTATAACAATCATGATTATAATAAAAATGTGATATAATGATTTTCGAAGTTAATCATTTACTTTTATTATTTTTAGATTTATATTTTTCTCTTTCAATTTACGCCCAAGTCTATTTTTAGCTGACATTTATAAAGAGAAAAATTAATTAAAAATTTCTGCATCAACTATACAATATTTTCTCAATTTCAACAAATTTTTACTTTTTTTACCTTGTTTAAATGAAATTTCTTTTATTTGAAATAATAATCAACTCACGTAGTTGATTTAAATGATGAGAGGATTTTTTTTCTTTCAAGCTTTCTTGTTTACTATTACCAAGAGTTTGTACACATAACTTAAAAACAAGTTTTCCTTTCTATTCAGGTACACACCTTTCAAGACTTGTTTAACGGCAGATAAAATGTAAATTTTACCTTGAACTTGGATGCAACTCTACAGAAATACTAAACTTGAATAATGTGGTGGTTGAATAAAGCATTATGCTTCTATGAACATCATTATGCATCAAACAAATCATAACTGTATCTAAAAACATCGATATGATTGAAGATGCTAAGAGGAATATTTTCTTTGATATTTTTTCCAAAAGCCATATTCCATTATAGAGTGTATTCTTCTCTGAAATAATGAAAATGCTTGATCTTAGCTCTAAGAAACATGAAAATTGCCTCGAGGCAGATCAAAGCCTTAGTCATCTCCGACCAGGGAATTTTCCATACAATTCATATTAGATCATGTGGTACGGCTTTGGGGAATTATTGTTTTTCTTCAACTGAATAATGATTCAGCAGTTTTCCTTTCACTTAATTAAGAGCATAATTCTTAAGTCAATTATTGAAAAGTTGACAGTTAGTGATAAATCTTTTGTAAAAGTTAATCAAACTCAATTTATAGTTAACTTGAATTCATTGTTTCAAATGAATGTCAGTTTGAAAGTCATTTTGCATTAGTACTTGAAAAACTAATGATTACATTCATAAGATTGAATGTACTTTCAACAAAATCCAATTCACATTAGATTAAGACTCAATTTCGTTGAGTTTCCGGTTTTCTTCAACGACATTTACTTGTTAAATTTCTCATTTATATTCCACGCCGATTAAATCAATTTCCTATAATTTAATGAAACCTTGTTCAACTTTGTATTAAAAACAAAGAAAACAAAAAGAGGTTTTTCATTAACTTGAGCGTTAAAGTTTTTACTCAGTGTCATGTTCTACTTATGAATTAAATTTTTTCTGTAAGTTTTCTTTTATACAACTGAAGGATATTTGAAATTGATTTACAACAGAAAACTGTGTCTCAAGTTGAATAACTTATGTTAATTATAAAATAAAAATTACTTGAATAATTATTGCTATTATGTTGTTTGTGTAGATTGATCTTGATGACTATCATCATGTAAGACCATTATCACTCCCTAATAGTGTTCATTAACTTTTCAGATTGATATTCTATGAGAAATCTATTTCACTAAAAGACTTCCGGTACTTGCTTAACAAGTTCTTGAATCTATTAATACTTCGATCATTTAAATTTCATCGTAAAGCAAAATAGTTTTTTTTGTTGTGAAGTACTTTTTTTTAAATTGGAGTAGGTCCAAGAATAATATTCACACCTCATCTAAAAAAAATACAAAATTAGTTTTGAAAAATTGCTTCTCATGTTTCTATTGTAGTCTAATAACTGATGAGTCTTCATAACTCATTATTGCTTCTGCTAGAAAATTTTCTCAATTAAGAACTTTAATAAGCACTAAGAAGCTATCATGTTACGTAAAGAAAGGGAAAAATGTAAAAAAATAATACTCCTCATACCGATAAAATAATTAACTTACCAACTTGTGATTGAAAAAAAAAAAAAAAAAAATAGAAGAAAACCTTTAGATAGAAATGAAGTGAATGTTTTCAACTTAATAAATACAAGATATCATTGCTAGACGATAAATAAATCGTAAAATAATTTCTCTGATTGGATTCAAATACCAGCGTAACACCATGAATGTGACATGGATAGAAATAAACGAAAAGAGACGGCCTCGTAGACTGATTGGCCTGATTGCTGATGGTCACCAGTCAATAACCATTTGACATCGTAAATATTATGACGATGATGTTTGGAATCTTACACCTAACACTATAAAATGAATATAGAACTATCATAATGAGATAAATAATTCTAATTCTATTCATATCTAATAAATAAAAGAAAATATCTATTCTATAATGTCTTCCTTAACAACAAAAATTATTCATTATAATAACTTTGAAACTAAATGACAATATAGTTATTTCAGACGAAATATGATCAGTTCATATTTATAACTCACAATATCAATAACTAAAACAATTAAAATATTTTACCATCATGATATGACATTAAAAATCGTTTTTAAAAAACATATATACAAATAATAAAAATCCACTTTAAATGCTTTTTTGTTCAAGTACTTTAATAAAAGTGGGTGGATATTATTAAATGAGCTATAAACATTGATCAATATGTTAACCTTCACTCAAAAAAGTCAAAAAAGCATTGTTTTAGCTTCAAGCTTTTCCGTAAATATATAAATCCCAAAGTAAACAGAAGATCATGCCTGTCCAGACCGTCTAATCTCTCAATCAAGTCACGCACAGGGGATTTTATCAATCCAAGAGCAAATAGGTGGTTAATCTCCAATAATCATAGTGCGAGATATAACTGATAGGACGTGTATCAACTATAATAAACAACAAAGACTTTTAAAAGTTCCTAAATATTCTGATAGAGTATTATTGTTGAATTGCAATATGAGTAAGTAAAATGATTAAATTTTATATGACATAATAAAAAACAAACATTTGCAGAAGACGTTGATCATCAGCTTCTATACTCATTCAGCCTCGGAGAATACATTGCACATATATTCTCTCATGTAATCTCCTGGACAATGAGATAACAATGACAAGTTAAACAACACATCATGGATTATGTAAAACTATTTTTTTATAGTTGCAAACTTCAACGTCTACTGACAAACTTATGCTGTATTTATGTTTGACAAGTACTTACGGATGTTCTTTTTCTAAATCCAAGGAATGAGAGTTTTCTCTTATATGCAGATTTCTTTGTATCATCCATGTCCAATGACCTTGAAAGCAGTAGTCTTGATTGAGGACGTAGTAATTCTTCCTTTCACGTCAGCTTACGGCTTTTTCCTTGGTGCTCGGCCAATTCTCAAACGGGATGGCGATGTCCACATGTGGAGAAGACGTTTCGATGTTAGCTCCGTTCTGCCGGCTACTGTAACAAATATCCAACTGATTTTAAAACCAGCCAATATCGACAACGAATCAACTATGACAGTAAGCATAAAGCTGTCTAGCTTGAGGTTCTATTCTATGTTAGACCGATCGAAATAGCTATAATACTAGTTAACAGCAGTTCGGACTTATAGATATTTATTAATTATTTCTTAATATTTTTTTTAAAGTTTTTTTATGATAAATAAATTATCTGAATTCATAGAACATGTAAATCTCTTCAACTTTCATCTTTCAAAGTAATTATAGTGATAATGAGCTTCAATTTGTGTAATTATTTCCAATTGTCTAAGTTTATGATTTTAAAACAATTTTGGATTAATATTAAAAGATTATTTAAAAGTTTTCACTAATAAAATTACCTCAACTACTCATTTTTTTTGAGAGACCTCCATCACATTTTATTTATAATAAACATTTCTTGAAGGAAAGCTTTGCTACTTATTTCTTCATTTATGGCTCTTCTTTTCATTTAAAAGTTAAGTGATATTTAATTTGCCCATTTAATTGCGCAAATATTTTTTATCAAGAACACTTTTATAATACCGGTAAGCACAAAAATAACTGAGTAAATTGAAACTAATTGCATTTAAATATAATAATTATGGATCGATGCCACTGCAATATTAGATTAGTATTCAATTTGCAGACTATCAGAATAACTAATTAATTTAAAAATAAAAACAAGTAAATTTATTACACTTATACGATTCTTTTGACTGATTGCAATGAAATAAGCTCGATTAAGATGCACACTTGATACTTTATACTCAAAACGGTAAGACACATGTGTACATAACAAAAGTTCAACATTGTCCTTGTGTCAAAATTCCCCTTTTGTCATGGTCTGTACACTGCAACTGTCAGTTGGTTTTTACATTTAATAAGATATTCATGAACTGAAATACAAACAAATGGTACTCAAAATATAGTATTTTTAGTATAATTATTGAACAATCATTTCAAGTATAATTTAAAATGGTCTATCGTAATTCTGATAATTTATGAAAATTTAATTATTACGATAAGGAAGTTGAAGGAGTCATTTGATCATATCTGAAACTCTTGAGGTTCTAGATAAAAACTTATGACTCTAGACAGTAGAACTCAAAACGACGGAATAAAAAATAATGCAGTATAGCAAATAAAAGATTCTCATAATTGACATAAGCTGCAGAAGTTTTATAAGAAACTAGGTCAAAAATCTCTCTACATGGGTCGTTTTTAACCTTGTGCCAGAAGGATCCAAACTAATTTCCATTCCTTTCTCTTTTCTTATACTCAAAAGAAAGAATTAATATCTAGTTGTTATATTTTATTTGGTTTATCAATCAATCTTCCAGAAACATCCAATTCACTACCATCACAAATATAAGCATACATTATTTTAGTAAGCTTTAAAATCATCATAATTATATAATTATATATACATTAATTGGATATAATGCATTATAAATATTAAATTATATCATACACAAATTTGTTAATATTACTGAACTGGTAATCACCAACACCTGAAATTGCGTAACAAGAGACAGAAAAGATACAATTAATAATGATAAGTTTCAAGTGACATTTAATATAATTAAAAGACCCTTATTAATTAAAGAGATCGCATGAGATTTAAATAACTCAATGAGAGGTTGGAAAAATAGAGAAATTACGATAAAAAAAACGTTTTTCTTTCCTGTTTGATTTAGTAAATAAAAGAACTGAAAGAGTCAACAACGTTTCTAGATTAAAGAGTACATTACAAGAGTTTTTATTTCAGCTATGCCATGGTATAGATGAATAAAAATAATAGTGTGGCAATGTAACTGTTTAATTGAGCCAATTAACGCATGTGACTGGCTGCTAAGTGATTATCACAATTAGTAAGTTTGACCAATGAATGTCAAATAAAAGAAAACAAGAAAATTTATTTTCTCTTGAATTAAGTGTTCATTATATATATTTCTTTGATTTCAATTTATTGATCTCAAAATTATTCAATTGAATTTTATATATGTATATTAATTACATAATAATTTAATGAATTTTTTCAGGCAATTCAAAATATTTTGAATTCTCTGGACAGTTCAAAAATATTCCATGTTTTTAGACATAAAGATTAATAACACAAGTCTGCAAATTTAGAGTTTTGAAATGTTACTTATATTATGTAATATGCTTATTTCTACTTATGAATACTAAATTATTTATGTCATCACGAATTTTTATCGTATAAAAAAGTTTAATTTAAAATTCCTAAGGCTAAATTTTTGGAGTAAATCTTTAGCTTTATGACACAAGTCAGTAATTTCAAACATTATTTGAATACTTCAATAATAAATAAGTCTAACTGACAAATAATATACTAGAAATAAATTCCACATGTGGTTATTGATATCGATCTTTAGACTACTTTCATTGTTATCATGCTAGAAACTTGAAAGTTTCAATTAAGCTTAATAACAGAGCCGCTATAATCTAATGCTAGTAAAATACAATAATTCAGTACATAATAGACACGAGTAAAATTCCAAAATTTACTTTAACAACACACGATTAAGGTAAATACAAGTGTCAGTTATTTTACAACCATCATAATCATTTTAACATTCATACATGAATATTGATTTAAAAAATGATAAATCGCTCAGTTGATGCAAAGTTAAATTAGTTTCCAAGATATAATAAATATTTGATTGCAAAAAATATCCACAATATATAATTGACTTTACTTTTTATTTGATTAACTTTATTTAAATAATAAACGTACTAATTACATAATCTATTGTCAGCTAAAGATAAACATAAAAGCAAAGGTAAGTTTTATTGTGAACAATCTAATATTGAAGACATAACATTCTGTGATAAATAACATAGCAATATATTCACGGTCAAAGCCTGTAAATAGAACAACCATTTAATTTTTATGCGATTCAGAATTGAAATTTGATAAGCTTAAATTTTTATTATGATCATACTATACATAATTTTTTTGAATAATTACAATTTTGTTATCTTCATTCAATAAAATTTTATTGATAAGATTTAACTTTTCTTAATTCTTCATCAATTGACAGCTTATGCTTAAATAAACGCCTTTTTTTTTGTTGGAACTCTCCTATTCTATTTTTATAAATCGTGTCGTGATGATTCATGTAAAAAAACTGCAAAGTGGGAATCGTGTGATAAGTAATCCATTATGCATACATTATTTCATGCAAATGAAGTGATAATGAACTCTATTACAGTTATAATATTTAATAATAAATTCAATTATTTCATCAATAATTCATTGATGAATTTATAAGGGAAGTCTAATCCTAAAATTATAGCAACGAAATCAAGCTTTGAAATGTTTAAAAATAAAGTTAAGAAAATTATGTAGAAACAGATGGTGGAAAAGTTCCAAGTCTATTTGGTGACCGTTTATGTTTAACAATAAACCGAGGTGCACGTCATACCACCAGAGGTTGTCTGGCATAACAGTCTAAATGCTTTAAAATTACAATATAGCGTTTCAATATTTTATATACGCCCACTAGTATCTAAATTAACAAATTAAACAATTATTGTTATGATTTAATTTATAAAAACTTACATCAATTAACGTATGTAATATCCAAATCTGCTGCAAAATACATTCAAATATTCACTAAGTTGTTATGAGTATAATAAAGCAATGAATTATTGTGGTACTTCAATTCTTTTGTTAATAAATAAAAAAACTTGAAGAATTGTATGTCAGGTTCACTTGCCATAATATGATTCTATTGATCGACTAATAAAGGATAAAATAACATTTTTCATACACGCCTGCATATCGATCTTCCAAGTCTTCTGCTCAATTTTGCTACTTGCAACCTTGGTAATACAATTGCATTTTTTCTTCATTTACTATTCATCTTGATCCATTCTATTCAATACAAAAATTACTTGATGTTATTAAATGAAAATACGACATTATCACATAGATCCTATCAAGGTTCTAGAGTTATTTATGTATAAATTTTAAATAAGTAATAAAGTATTATTATGTCACAAGCAAGTATAAGAAAAACTTTCATTTTTTGATGCATTTAATTATACCTATGTGATTATTTATTTAAATTTTATTCAGATTTCTACTGTTCAATCTGTTTCTTTGAATAAAACATACACTGAATAAAACTTTTTAACAAGTTTATTCACCTTTTCTAGTGAACTTATAAAAGTAGTTGTGAAAAAGGTACACTATGGTACAGAAAAAAACGTAAACTTCTATCAGGCCTCTTACCTATTACCCACAATTGTATGATAACTTAAAACACGCAAGTGTAAGGTGTTTAAAAATATATCCTTTTATTTCTGAACTCGCGTGAAAGCTCTCGTGACTGTCAGACGGCGGTCAATAATTCCTATTAACGAGCTCAAACGAAAAATGTTTTTTCTAAAAACAGATTGTAACTAAAAAAACTGTCATTGATAAATGTTTAACATTTACTCCATAATTTTTACATTAAAAAACGGAAAAACAAAATAAGTATAAATAATTACAGCAGTTAATCAATTTATTATCAGTTTACAAAGAAGAAAAAAAATAAAAGCTTCATTTCGTCTGGATTTTAAACTGTATGGTATGTATGTCTTTTGTTTACACTGTTTGAGAATCATCAACATGTGTTGTATTGATTATTATCGATAATATCATAACATAACAATGAGCCACATGTCAATTTTTGGTAAAACAAGTAAGTTCGAGTTAATTTTTTTTAAAAAGTATGTTTAAATATATTTCTCAGGATTACTTCAATATTTTTCTTTCACTATTTCTGAATTATGTAAAATGATTAATATTTTCATCTGGCACTCACAAAAACTCAACAGGTTTGCTAGATTTTATTATTCATCATCAAACAATTTGTATTCTATGAATAACCTTAAAATCAATTTTACTCACCAATTGATTGAAAATCCGTGAAAAAGATATTCCAGTAGTGTTTCGTAATGTCAGCAATTTTCGGTTGGTCCAAAATACGTTTTATATACAATTTAATAAATGTCTCATATTTTGTATTGTACAAATATACTTGAGGAAGGATGTACACATTGTACGCACAGGTGATACAGGAAAAAATGATGATGGTAAGATAGTATCTTAGAAAGGGAGCTTCACGAAGAAAGAACGTTAATAAAAGGAAAAAGGAGTAAAACGGTCGAAGAGAAACAACGGTAATGCGTGCCACTACCAACGGTTGACTGTGCTTGACTGCTATATATCTCCAATACATTCGAGACCAATAGTTATGATTTTAACTTCTCTCTCTATCTTTTCTTTCTCCGAATAAATGTCCGCAAAGCCAGCCGGTTGCTTAGTAATCTACGGAAGTTTATTCAGTTTTTTATGCCGGCTTATGACTTGACTTTTCGGCGGGTACAATGACGTTTAACATGCAATTCACACAGTCAAATTTCCAGTATTGCCAATTTATCTTTTCGTACTATGGTTGGCAGCACTATCTTACGAATTTCCGGACTCCGAATGTCAATATTATCACCATCGTTCTTTCATATTCATGTTATAGATAAGATAACAATGGAAATAGGTAAAAAATATCTCTATTATTGTTAAACAAATTATAAAAAAAAAATATTCGCATTAATTATTTGAATATAAATCACGAATTTATCTTTAAGTGTGAAGATTTCAATTCTATTTTATGTTAATTAATATTTACTTTTTTAAAAGCATGATTATCTTTTCAGTCTTGTAATTGTATAATTCTATAGTCTTTCAATATGATCAATAGTATACAAATGATCATGAAATTTATAATACAACAAAAAATACCATTCAGCAATTGAATCGTATTATTATAATGTATTCTTGTGATTCTTTTTATAATCAATTATAGTGCTGATAATTTCAATGGAGCTGAAAATATTGATTTATTTTTCAACATTTTTTTTAAAGTAAGTATTACAGTATAATTAAAAACTATTATGACAATTTGAGTAATAATAACAAAAAACATTCATTCGATTCTTAGAATTGTTATAAAAATCAAGTCATTAATAGTTTTTAATAGTTTCTCGACAAGGATTAAACAATAAATATTCAACTTTTTTAAAAAATGTACATTACGTTTATTGATGACTCGCTCTGTGCAATGTTCCTTGTTAAATATTAAAGAAAAAGATTATGATTGTATTAAGTTTTAATGAGCGTGTTCTACTTAAATAGCTTAGTACTAACACGCACTGTAGAGAAAAAAATTTATTTTTTTTTCATTTAAAAAATGCTACCAATTTAAACTGCTACGGCAGTCTTAAAAATTTATTTCTCACTATCTTCAAATCGGGATATTACAATAGGGACAATTATTGTGAATGATGATTGAGACAATCGGGAAGCCTACGCGATTAATATTAATCAGACATAAGTAGGACCAAGTCCTAGTGACAATCATTGATAATTACTAATTATATTAAAGTATAATCAACGTACAAAGTATATAATTATTTCTAAAAAACGGGAGTCTCATTTATATACATACACATGAGCATGGCCGCTAGGGGAGAAAAAAGTCTATATCTCAAATTAACACCCGAGGGCCGTCTGCAAATTAATTTTATTTAATGTTTATATGTCATATCATGTATCAAGAAAAGGGGAAGAGAATGAATGTGGGCTTAATAATATGACAAGTATTCCACATTCCTACCAACTACTAGTATCGACATTTATACATATAATAGAAACCACATTCCACACATGCACACACTCTTCCCCGCGAACAGAATAATGACGAATGTATTTTTTCGACTACTTGTGCGATTTTCCTTTTACAATAACTAATAACGTTGTTACATTTCTTGAATGTCTCTTTGTATTACAATGAACTTCATTGAAACAAAATCGCTCTTCTGAGCTATAGGCCCAAGAACATTTTAACTGTTTTAATTCATTAATTCGTTGCAACTATTTTTACATAATGAAAATTGTAATTAATTATTGTAATTATTAAACAAATTATGATAAATAAGCCAATATTAAATAAAAATAATTCGTTAATTCATGCAATAGTTTGATTTTATAAAATAATGTGTAATGCTTAAGTAAATTAAATTGTTGAATTACAATAAATTAAAAACTGATGCCTTGACTTGAATTGGCATGGCACAATATTAAAATTTGTCTGTCTTATTTAATTAACTTCTTTCAAAGTTTAATTATTCACAGGCCTGTTTCTCTTCGCGGAAAAGTCGAAAAAAATTGTTTTCCGTCAGTATGTTGGAATTATTTACAATGATATCAAACGTCATAGTGTAAAAAAGATTTCGCATTTTAGTTTATTGGTATTGCACTAAATAATAAATGAAAAAATATAATAGCTTATTGGCTCACAATCAGTGCTAACGGAAAGACACGTGAGATTAACTAAAACAATTAATAAAAATTATAAAACTATTAACAATTGTACATCTTTCGTGATCAGATGGCGTCTATTTAAATAAAAATTTTCCAATAAAGAATGAAAATGGTTTGCAACTAGATAGATTATTGACTTTCATCACCTTATCAAATATCTTTTCAAATTAATTTTAATTGAATCTACCAACTTAAAAAACTGTCACATTAAATAATAAAAGTTTATGCGCAGCCAATCACAAGCTTTACATAATTGTTGTTTTCACTGTAATGAACTTACAATGCTTATGAATAAGAGAGTAATATGTGAAAATAACATGTATTCGAGTAGATCGACCGTATGAGATTAAAAAAATTGCAAATTATCTGCGCCTAGTACATACTAAATCATGAAACAATTAATATTCTTTCTAGCTGAAATTCGTCACTTATTTGAAGATAAATAATTGTTCATTATCGGTCGATCTTTCAGTCTGCTCTGAATGGTGAATAGAGCTTAAGAAAGATAAAATAAATTACATTTAGTTGCCCTGCATAGTCTCGAGTTTATTTCCCAATCGAGAGAGCTTTTATCTCGGCAATAATAAATGTGTTCTACTCAATGATGAACATATTTTCGATTACGTAAATTATGTATTATTGAAGGAATAAATGAATGAACCTTCAAACATATTCAATAAAGTTGAGAAGAAAATAAATCGCACGACTGTCATAATATATATCGTGACGATAATTGATCTGTGACTAAAAACATATCGCCATAAAATAAAGTATATAAATTACATTAATACAGATTTTCTGGTTCAATATCAAGCTCGCTCACATATTGTACGCTACATATATGGGGTCTAATTGATCCGCTAAAAATCCATCGCGTAGGTGCATCCGTTGTTTTTCACCACGTGAATTAATTGGCACCACTCCAGGATCAACAACTACGACGACACCAACAACTAAATGATGCTCTTCTAAAACAGCACTAGTTACTAGAGCAACGAGATCCAATGCTTCGCTCTCATTTCCGTTCAGCTCAACAACAACGACAAGTAAATTTGTCCATGTGAAAACGGCACTGAAATTATAAAAAAAGGATGTCGTTAGTTAGTTGTTTCATCAAAGTTCAAGGTTAATTTAGATCAATCATCAAATATTTAACTCATAATATAGCATAGTTATTGATAAAAATATATGATAGTATAAATAGTACTTGAATGTAATAATATGCTACAATTATATAATATTAAATCAGTAGTCTGTCAATGTCAAGAATACTTGACTTTCATCAAGATAAAATTATCCTAAGTTGATTAAATAAATTACTGTCTGCGTGAGATAAAAATTGGGGTAAATAAAATCGGTGAAGTTAAACGATAAGATAGTATTATATGAATTCGGATTATCATCAATCCCTATTTGTTGATATATTGTTATATAATTATTATAAAATTCACGATAAATATAATGAATAATATCACAAATATTTACCATTCAGCAATTTTTTTATGACACCGCATTACACTGTTCTCAATGTCAATGGGGTGGTATCTCATTCCTCTAAGTAAAATAGCTTCATCCAGAGCACCAACAACAAATACAGCGTCATGTAACTCTGCATCACCGGGTGGAATGTCTATTTCAGTTGATGTATCACCGGGAACATCGCCCACACCCGACTGTTGCACGCTCTCTGTGCGTCTCAAAAATCCTAAATAACCTGTTCTGGCGTACACTTCTCCAGTATTTCCGGTAACAAGTCGAGCATTGAAATGATCAGCATAATCACTTTCATCGCCGTAAATTGTGAAGTATCCGCTAGCATTATGAGCAGACTGCACCCAAATTTCACCAAGATGGGAGTCTCCACATTGACCTTTGGTCTCAGGATTCGCGATAATAACTTTCACTCCTGGTAAAAGTTTTCCAGATTCCATTAGACATAAAGAGTGAGGACTCCCACGTTCTACTAACGACACTCGATCGTTTCGAAGTGCTCGTAAATCTACATAAACTGTCGATGGTTCTGGGCTCGAAGCACCCTGAAAGAAGTAATTAAAGTTGACATTATTAAAATATAATGAGTAACATTCATCTCATCGTTTATTGCTCATAAACGATGTGCTAAATTGTTGAAGAGAAATGTATAATTATAAGAACAAAAGAGATATTAACGTGACATCAATGATGTTGAATAACATAAATTTTTATTAACTTACCTGTAAACAAATTGCAGTATTTACGCGGCATCCGAATGACGTCGACACAGCTCGTGGGCTTAGTCCTAAAGCTGAGAAAAGTTTACTAAAACTCGTAGTGAGAGCAATTCGCGGTCTTTCTTCTGCAACTACAACACAAGTTCTCACGCATGCTAAACTAACTCCACGAGCTTTCAAAGCATGGACTGAAGATCCAAGTCCTTTTGTACAGAGTTCCATAACTCCGTAAGAGCAGAAAGTATCTCTCACTCTAGACTGACTGACTGCTGACAACCAGAGAGCAGGGTTTGCTTCAACCTGAGAATAATTATTCCGCATTTTAATTATATTTAAAAATTATTTGAATAAGTAGAATAAATAATAATTACCTCAGATGGAGGTATCAATATAGAATGATGACCGCTATAAATACTGCTAAGACACCAGAGTGCAAAGCCCAGTCCAGAATACGGATCTAAACATAAGGCAATGTGTCTTGATGGATACAGCTCACACGCTAATTTCATAGCTCGACAAAGCGATGTAACTGCAGCATGAGACATTTTTATTCCAGCCAACATGCCCGTTGTTGAAACACTGAAATCCAGATAAGCAAGCATCTCGGCTGTGGGTGCACGATACATCACTGGCAGTTTCTTCTTTGGCATATCGTCCATATCGAGGACCAATGGCCAGCTTTTCATGTCGACTACATTGTTGGCTTCCTAATAATCAGCCCAATGTACTTTAATATTCTTTTACTTTCATAAAATATTTATTAGCTACAATTTTGTATATTTACTTACCTTACTCTTGAGCAACTTTAGGAGCGTTTGATTGGTAAGAACGAGAACAGACTTACTGACATCAACAATCATTCGTACAGTTGGCAAGGTCGTTTGTAAATTTTGGGGATGAGGTGGTCGTATAGTAACTGGTACAGCTCCAACATAGAGACATCCATAAAAAGCACAAATTAAATCGGTTCCTGGTGGAAATATTAAAGCTACATGGTCCCCTGTGTTGATCCTTCCACGGTCTAATAATAAATTGCCGATCCGCTCAGCTTTTTTGTGGAGTTGAGAGCATGATAAGGATGTTGCTATGGCTCCCTTGGAGTTTAACGAGGTGAAAATAACATGGTCTGATGTGCTTACTGCTCGCCAACGAAGGATTTCCGAAATAAATTGATACTGTAATCAGGAAAAGAAATTAAAATTTAGTTAAATCTTGTTGGAGTATTTTAATTTTTTTTTATATGTATATAATAAGAAAAATTTGACTTCCGGTTAAAGTTAAATTCAATCTTCCTCTATACTTTTGATCATCCCCGAACACAGAAAACAGGTTTTAATAAAATACCGTTCTGTTAAACTCTGTTCGCGAACGAACCTGTTTCTCGAAAATACTTCAATAAAAAAAATTTGATCATTTGCAAAGTTGTACGGCCCTTTTTTCTCTACTAAATCGAAAATAAAATCCTTCTTCATTTTGTAATAAAATGAGATTTTTTTCAACCGTTATAGGACATTGTCCTCATAAATATCTTGGGATTATTCTTTATTCAATTTTAATACAAGTCTATCCTCATGTTAATCGATAAAGTTCTCGAGAAAACTATAGAAACATGATGTGGTTATTGATTATTAAAAATAAATGTGAGATATAAACTTCTAAACTTTATGATTGTTTTATTCACATAACTTACAAACTAAATTGGAAAATAAAACCCTCGCAATGGTTATAAAAGTCAATAAATTACCTTCTTGGCATTATCACTATCTTCATCCAGGACACCTAAATCTCGTCCTTGAGCTGAAGCAAGCCGATTACCCTGGACAATGTTGCCCACCATTACACTCGCTGGACCAACATCTGAAACAGAATCCCCCGCTACACGCCCCCGCACCATATCGTTAGTAAAACAACGCAAACACTCAACCCAATAAAAAGTAGACTGGCACATTCTTTCCTGACTGAGGCCGGAAAATCAATATTATAATAAATACAATAATTCGACTCCTGAAAGATATTTCGATCAAGCAATATACTTTTATATTTAGCTTCAGGCGTTATTTACAACGCTGCGGCTGGCGAATCTCAAAACATTCCGTCAGCATAAGAACAGAAAATTTTAAAACTTGATTAATTTATCAAGCGCAAGAGAAATTAATTACAAAATTTGTGAGTGGTTTAAGTTAAATGATGTTCAGAACTCAGCCAAAAGGATAGAATAAAAATAATTTAATGGCAATATGAAATAAAATTAAATAACAATTATAACTTAATTATTAAATTACCGTCCGCAGCGCGCTTCATATATGGATATTGCAGTGATATTCTTAATTATTTCTTTGACAAATTTAAAAAGGCAACAATTTCATATTCGCCCCACGTTGAGTCGAGTATCTGCGTTTTTCGTTCATTTTTTATTTACAATTTTTATTGTTTTTACCAATAAAATTACAGTCATAATTGATTGCACTAAAAGCATAAGTTACGAGTGCCTTATTAATGTGAATTAGCAAGCAACAAAATAATCGATTCGTCAATGGAATCTTCACTTTTTTTACAAATAAATTTTGTACTGTGTGTACTTACATTTTATTTGCGCGTATAAATACTCGATCTTACCAGCATGGGACCTCTTTCAATAACAATATTGAAAATAATCTTAAATTTACCTGAATGAACTTCACGTGGTTTAGGTAAGTTGGTGACACATGTGTGAGGACAAAGTAGAACATTTGCTGGATGTAAAGTTCCCTCTAAGAATCTTCTCTTTGTTTCAGATAAGTGGATACCACCTAAAGGTGTTTTAGGTAAATAATTTGGAGGCACCAAAGCGAGACAGTAAATTCCAACAGCATGAATAGAATCCACAGCTTGTAATACTCGAGACATCCATTGAAAACTCTGCAAATAATGCATTATTTGTTAATTTATAATTATTTATTTTAATTCATTATTTACAGTTAAAACAACAAATTATAATTTGAGTTAAAATTGTATAAGTACTTATTAATGATGGTAATAATCTTCTATGTTATTATATTCGTTTCTAGAATAAATTTTTTTATCAAATTAAAATACCTCTTCTTCACTGCAATCAGGTCGTTGTTCAGCAACAACACATATCCTTTCATCTCGTAATACTCGTACACTGAAAACAGCTATTCTACCTCGGTATATGAACTTCATAGGCTCAACTGCTAAAACAGTAGCAATTATGTCGTCAGCATTGTGCTTTCTTCCCGTGACAGTCATTAGGCCATCGCGCGAGCCGCAGACAAATATTAAACCGCCTGGACCGAGGAATCCAAGTAATCCAGAACGAACATATTCAGCATCTCCCATTGGTGTGCCTTCAGGCTGTTGAGGTAATACTTTAAAACAATTATTTGTCAAACCCTGTAGTCCCCAATATTGACTGGCAGTGGAATTACTATGAACGCATATCTCGCCAACTTCGTCAGTTTTGCAAATGAAGGGTTGACCTTCCATTTTTACTACAACTACAACACCTGAAATAAAAAAAATTGTATGAATAATTATTCCTTATAGGATAATGTTATTTATTTAAATGGCTACAGTAAAAACTACTTACTTCCTGGCATAACTTGTCCACAGTCTTGGAGTGTTAACGACGTTAGAGAATTTTCTTGGTCGACACGAACAACACCATAACTCAATCCAGACATAGAAAGGACGCCACGACCCGTTGCATTAACACCAGCACGACCTGGTCTTCTAATAGATACTGTTAAAGCTTCACTCGAAGAAGCACATGGACAAACGGCATCAGGTCGAAGGCCTTTTGCCTGAAAAACTGATAGGAATTGATCACAAGATGACAACGACCAGGGATTAGCACCATCAGCCACGAGAAGTAATCTGATTGATGATAAAGAAATATCTTTATGATCTTTAGTTGCCAAAAGACCCCAATGGAGATCTCTAGACTTGACGACAGCCACACTGGCGCGATGTTTTGTTATCATTTGCATCCAACTAGCAGGGTTGACTTTCATCAAGGCATAAGGAATAAAAATGACATGCATTCCATTGAGAACACTTGTTAAAGTGCTGTGCCATAGCCCAACTTCTCGTTTAAAGTCTAGAACACACACAGCATTTTCACCCTCTGTATAGCCGCAAGCCATCGTCAGTGCGCGACAATGTGCAATCATAGCAGCCCTCGTTACAGTAACTCCCATCACCGAACCATCTTTGTCGGTAGTATATTCTATGTACGCTGGAGTATCGTCGGTTAATCTTGGTGGTGGCATCCAATCTTTTGGGGTCTTTCCCAAGTGTTCTGTGACAAACCAATGAAGTTTTGGCCAACCCTAAAATTATTCTCAAAGTTAGGTTGTTGTAATTTGATCAATAATTATCTTAAGGCTGGTTCAGCAGATTAAATTCAGCAAAGATGTATTTACCTTGAAGGCAACGACCTCTCCAGCGGCAGTCTTTGGTAAGCCTTTGAGGCACGCCTCGCTGGTCAGTGCCACCTGTATGCCGCAGCTGCCGAGGAGAAAGCCAATTTGCTGAGAGCCAGCGTCACGCCGGGTCAGCGGTACCTCGATTGGTACCGGAACGATTCCAGCTTGAAGACAACCATAGAATGCACACATGAAGCTAATAGGATCGTTGTTAGGATAGACAAGAGCGATTCGATCACCAGGCTTGAGACAGCATTCACCGACGTTGCGACTCAGAGCTTTGTTTAATAGTGTGTAGGCTATTTTGTGCGATCTACTCAGCAGTTTTCCATACGTGAGGGTCACACAGAGCTTCCCATTTGGATCTAAAACTGTTGCCGCTGGTGCTTTGTATGTTGCAGACCCATACCTACAAAAAAAATTTATTGTAGGAAATACAGAAAATCATTATCATTTAAATATCTGCATATAAAAAATTTTACAATTTCTTTAGTTAAGGTATATAAAGAAAGTTATGAATTAATAATACTTATTGTAGCTCCTATATAATTTCATATATTTACATGTCAACATAAATGGAAAAATTTTTTTTAGCATATTAATTTTTAATATTTTTACAAGTTATCAACAGACCTTGTACTTAATCAGTTAATAATTAGCAAATTTAAAAAATTTTAACCCATTAATTTACCTTTGAATGGCAGCTTCTAATGACCTTGGTAAACCTGAAGGCACTGACAACTGTTCACCTACAGCAGGCGTCATGATTCCACCTTCTGGTTTTGGAGCATTCGGATCTTTTGGATTAGCTGCTATCTCTAATTCAATGTCATCATCCTCATAAAATTCTGGTAAAGGTCTTCGCTTAGGTCTTTTTAATGTATTCAATAGCTGTTGAATTTTAGCTGAAACTTTCCAACGTCCAGTGGTCCCCGTGTTGTTTTCCTCAACCACGTGATATCGGTTGACACGGTCAGCGCCGGGTCTTCTCGATTGCGTAGTATGAGTCACATCCGGAGGCTGAATATTACAATATGCGTGGGGAGTATATTCGGCAATATCAGTGATATCAGCAGGTGGTCTTCTCGCTGGCGGTCGTGGTGGAGGCGGAGTATCACGAGCTGACCCTGTACTACTTGTGTCTGATAATCCAGTACCTGTAGGACCACCAGCTCCAGGTGATTCCTCTGTTACCACGCTGTCTTCATCACTACTTGACTCTCCACTATCTCGTCGCTCACGATCTGGACTTCTTGCCATTACAGATGTTCTTTTTGATGGCATCGGAAGTGACGGCTTTGGTCTACTTTGCATTGCTGCCAGAGCTTGTTGAACAGCCTCTTGTCGTACTTCTATAGATATAGAAACTCAATTAGTTATTTATCTTAATTGAATTAACAATCGAAATAAAATACTCAAAAAAATTATTGGAAAAAATTTATTATTTATTTCAACTTCAACGTTTCGAATATAGATGTCGATTGAGCTACAAACTTTATTCTGAATTATTTTATTTCTTCCAGTTTTAAATGAGGAAAAAACAGGAGAATTAACTTTTTGTTGATTTCAACTTGTAGCAAATTTTTCACTGGCTTGCAAATACAATAACTGAAGTAAAAAATCCCACATTGTTGAAAAATAAAACAAATTGTAGAAAAATGTGAATAAGTTGAATTAATATTGATCAATAACCACAAAAAATCTGTTGAAAACTACCATGGTAAATATATCCATTATCGCAAGAAAATAGTTTTTACTGAAAATTTACAATAGAGTTACATTATTTCGATGACACTTGCTCAATCAACTTCGACACTGAAAAGCAAATATTAAAAACTATTACATCATGCTGTCACTAATGTAATTTATGATGACATTCATATAGACAAAGGAAATTGTACAGAGAATCATGCAGCCAAATTGATAATTACGTTGTTACTTTTGTTTTTTTTTTAGTTTCAATCAAAGGTTTACTTTTACAAATATCCATGAACACTGCAAAATTATACTATGATATGTGTATGTATATAGTTAATGATCATAATAACTAAGAGGCTTTTTCCGCGTCCTTGCTACTGAAATAGCGAGAAATAGCTCGCACGTGGAGAAGCAGATGCAGGATGTATCACCCATTACTACAATGCATATAGAATTAAAAAATGACGACAAAAACGGCAGTATAGCGTATTTATTGACGTATCAACGGATTTAGAATGTTGTATTGTTTGAGAATAATATGAAATTGTAAACGTATTTCTGATCATATAATACATGAGCTCATACCGATATTAATAATGATGATTTTTCATCTAATTTTGTTTTCAAGTTTGGAGTACTTACCAAGTGAGAAAAATTTTTATGAGAAGTTAAATGAAATTTCTAAGGTTTAGGGAATGTGAAAAATCATGAAAAGAATTTCTCAAGAGAGATTGAATATTATCTAAACACTTGGAGAATTTAATCATATAAAAGAATCATCATTTGCATGTTACTCAGAATTTACTTTCTGAATAAATATACTCACCAGAGTGATAGCGGCTCTCGTTTCGGGTGAGTCTGCGATTTCCGCGTCTGACAGCAGCGGAATTCGAGTTTGTTCCAGTGTTCCCCGCTGAGCCGCCAGATCCCGGAGGACTGGCAATGCCCCCAGGTACTAGCCGGCCTCCTGCATGCAATATCAACGTCAACGACACATAGATAATGTGACAACTTTACTTTCTCTTTATCTAAAGACTTATTTCAACTTCTCTCATTCTATCACATTTAATTTTTGTCTGCCTGTATATGAATCTACTCCATTTGCTTTTATCTATCCAATAAATAATGAAACAATTCTTCGTCTTTTTTCTTGTGTCTATATGTTTTTTTTACTACGTCCAATTAAGGCAGAAAAAGTCGTAGAATCATGTAGTAAGAAATAACACAAAAATAGTGATGATAACCATGCATGAGTAAATACTTGTGTAGAATAACTAGTGAGCAATAAAGACGTATGACAAAAGCAAATAAAACCAAAAACCAAAGGAAATGATGCAAACGATATTTGACGAAAATTCATGGACGATGATAAGAAAGTAGCACAATGAAACAGGAAAACATGACCAGATAATACGATTGGTTAAGCAAAACTACCTGAGTGATAACGTTTTTCAGAATGCGTGACACGGCGTTGGGTTCGTCTTGCGCGTGGTTGTGGACGTCCACCAACACCACCGCTACCATAATTCGACCTATCACCCCCGCTATCACCAGTACCACCTCCGGATCCAGTTCCACTTCCTGTTAATTAATAATCATGCATAATCAAATATTTCCCATCATGCATTGCCAATGAATTACATTGGTTTTCATATGATTTTTTTTTCTTGATAACTTCATGTTGAATTTCTGTGTTGAAAGACGCGCAGATGCTGCTTAAAGGCGTAATATCGCACGCGGAAGTGACTGGTCTGCTCTTCCAAGTACAGTTAGCAGTAGTCGAAGCTGAGCATAAGATTATTCATGGCATGCGTATATACTTTATGTGTATTCTTCTTTTATTTCTTCCTTCCTTCCTTCCCTTTTTCAATCTTATGCTACTTCTTACTTGATTTTCTAGCTTTGTGGGAGTTTATATATAATATTTTTTCTATGAATAATCCTGCACATGGTTGCGTATACTTTACGTACAACAATTCAAGACTAAGATCGGTTTTTAAAGATTGTAGTTACCTTAAGTGACCTGGTCTCACTCAAGCATAACGTGTTATACTCTCGAGGTCTCTGTACAACATACACCACAAGAAATATCTTTTCTTTACGCTATAATTTTATGTATCACATTTTTCACGCCTGATTTAATTTGTGGTCTTGAGTATTCAAAATATACATTTTTGCATCATTGATCAAAAGAACCATACCATGTTTTATTCATTTGAAAATTAAAACTATTCCAAGAACGAAAACTAGTTAATGTGTGAACAAAAAATTGGCATTCAATTAGCAGTAAATGATGTTTTAATGACAGATATCAATCTCTTTCAAAAAAAAACGTTATAATGATGTTATTCCTTAATAGTTGAAGTCATTTAAATTCAAGATTGAGTAAGTTATATATGAGTATGTAATTAACAATTAATTCATATATAGTTAGAATGATTTTATCTAAATAAATAATATCCTTAATGAAAATTCTCGATTTTTAGTAAAAATAAGAAGTTATTAACTAATTGTAAAATTATGTATTTTATAGGAAGAATAAAGAAACATTGCAGTATATTTCGTCACGTGGAAAAGTATTCACCCGACCGTACAGGTAAAAAAATCTCTTAGGAAAATCTTGACTTTCGCCTGTTAAGTTTTAATTTTACTATTGTGCACTTCTTGAGAATCAGGACTCACATACGTGATATTAATTGAACATTTGGAAAACAGAACATAACAATGAAGTCATCGAGATATAATGCACGCACTGATGATCACCAAGGACATCAATTACCATAAATTCCCCAGAATATTATATCATATCATAATATCACAATTTGTAAACATTTTTGGAAATATTCATTATTAATTAAACGATTATTTGGTTTATTAATTATAGAAAAAATTTTTTTTTTTTTATTATGAGAATCAATTAGTTTATTGTCTAACCATCAATTCCAGCACCTTGTTAATTTTTCATTGAAATGAAAATTAGTCAAGACACAGAAGTTGAAAGTTTTATTATTCACATGCTGAACAATTGGACATATTCTTTTTTTCTTAGTAAATTGTGCTAATAAATATGTTTTTATTCATTCACTTTTCGACACAAGAAAAGTGCTTTTACGTAAGAAATTAATGACTGTAGTGAATAATTTTGTAACTTGAGAATTTATCAATATACCAGTTTTTTTTTTAAAAATTCATCGTTTTTTGTTACGTCAAAAATTATTACTATACTTGTTATTTCTAACAATTATCTGGTTACTAAAGAGCCAACAATTAAAGAAAATTACATACAAAATTTTTTAATCACATTAAAATTTGTTATTCTTGGAAAATGATTCCGTTATGCTTATTATCACACTTAATTATTTTACTTTTTTCTGAATTCAAGTATTTTAAATATTATTTACATATTCTAATTCAATTCAAATATTCTACGAAACTTTTACTATTATTATAATTTTTTTTTCACATAGAATTTAAATAATACATACCAATTTGTTTAGTGGCATATTGCTGAAGAAGCCTAGTTCGTTTCTTTTCATACCCTTTCTGAGTTATATCTCCTGCAAATAAATATATATCATCAATAACAATATAGAAAAGAATTAATCATGTTTTCTTAAAAAAAGTAACGTAATAAAAATGATTAAATTAATAATTTATTACATATTATTCTGAGGGCGATTGTATGGATATGAATCATGATAAGATTATAATTTTTCTTTTTAATTATTTTGCGGTAGCAGAATTAATTTTTACAATGAATTATCTCATGCGTATATTACTTCATAATGACTAATCATCATACCGGAACTTATTCTTTATTCTACACAACTCAATACTCTTTTCACCAACATTTTTTTTTCTTTTAAATTAAATCCACAATATCCGCGATAGTCATCAATTCTATTGATTAGATAATAAGAAATGAAAATAAAAATGTTTCACAAATGATCTAAAGTAGATTGAATTAATTAACGATCAGTTAGTCAAGATTAAATGAAAAGAATTTAGAGTAAATATTTTTGAAAGACAATTTCCTTACAAAGAAACTTAATTGTGCATTTTTATGATCAATTACGAGAACGTGTCACTGATATAACGTATGACAAATCGGATTATACAAGTCTTTAACATCACATTTAACTCTCTAGTCTTCTCGTGACTCTTAAGTTAAATGCCCCAATTACTATTAATTCTCAATAAGACCATTTGAACAACATTGAAAGCTTATAATACCGTGTTAGAATTAACGAGAGCACCGAACAGAAAAAAAAGAAAAATCATGAAAGAAGTAGAAAACGATGAGCGTGTAACAAGAGTTGCATCGAGCTTGGATGCACTTTATTTTTTATTGTTTATGGTCCGTAACTCAGATAATAACAAAGATCAATTCGCTATGGTGTTAAACGTAATCTTCATGAAACTTAGAAATGTTAGTACAGAAGAAGATATTTTGACATCAATAACAATCAATTCTTACGCGATCGTTTTCTCAATGAAGAACACTTGCGAACAAGATACACGGGTTGGCCATTTGATCGTTTCAACTGAGACTTTCGTCTCAATGGTCGTCGTTTAGAAGCTCGTGGCTTTTCAACTTTAATTAAAGTATTATTATCTCTAATTCTAGCCTCATGCCTTGGAAAGTATTCATTTTTTTCCATTCTTTTCTTATTGATTTTTTCATCTCCATCACTCTCACTAGACGAAAGACAACGATAATAACCACCAGAATATGTAACATTCTTTTGATACTTGATAGAGTCTGGTTCTTTAGCTAAAAAGCTGAGAAACTGTTTGCTAGCAAAGAAATTCGACGAGACAGCATCTTTGGCAGGTTTCCAGACTGGCCGTTGTGCCAAAATTCCTCTTAATTCTTCAGAAAATATTTTATCTTCATTGAAGTCACTGATCTTTGGACGTCGATGCTCAGAAACTCTTGAAGATTTCGAAGACGATGTGGAGATGAAAGAAGAGGTTAATGTTGAAGAGGGTGAACTTTGCACCGAGTTAAGTTCTTGTTTTTCATTAAAGTCACCGGATAAAAGTAACTGATGATCATCAAAAGTATCTGATGCATTAGATGACCAATCATCACGTCCTTTTGTCTCTAAACTTGATGGACTCTCTTCTACAGAAAAATATCTAATTTCTTGCCACACTCTACGTTTCCTTCTACAACTTCTTTTTTCAGGAGGAACAAACCACACATCATTAAATCTTGTTTCTGGATTTTTATTAAAGTTATTGACAATTATTTTACTACTTGCAACTTTTTTACGAATACTAGATCTTCGTGATGTCCGTGTAGTTGTTCGTTTGAAATATCCATCAGTGCTTACACTAAGTGAAGGTTTTACTAATTTTTTTCTAAAGAATCCACTTTTCTTTGATTGCGAACGTACTTTTGATATTGATAATGAGAATCCACTGCTGAAAGATGAGGTAAAATCTTGAGATACACGACTTTTTTCTGGAGCTGATACAGTTCTCGATACTTGATTGATTGATTGGCCCAATTGTTTTCGTTCTTTTAAAGCACTATCCAATGAATGATGAACGGAAGTAGGTGATTGAAGTCCATGAGATGGAAAAGGAACTGGAATTGCATCCAGCCATACTCTTCCAAGACTCACACTAACACTTGGAGGACCTTCAGCTGGAGATAAAGACAATGAATGTTCATGAACCACTGGATCATCTGCAGCAGAATCTAGAATCTTTTCAACACATGTTGAGTCTACAGAATTGGTTTTGGAGCATCTTGAAAATACTGGAGAACTCTCAAGCTTTAAAATACCCAACTCTTTCGTAATAGAATCAGGTGTTTTATTACCTTTCAACTTTCTTGGTGGTTTGACAATTTTTGGCTTTAAATTTCGTTGAACTGAAATCTCAACATCATCTTTCAATTTTTCTTGTGAACCATTGACGTCGTTTAACCATTCATTATATCCAATTGTTCCTTCAGATTTCTTGATTTTCTCGGTGGTATCATCTTTAATGATCAATTTAGATATTTTAGTTTCCTGAATAATAACATCTTTCGACTCAGTTTTCGTTGAAATATCATTTTTATTGCTTTCACTTGGCTTTGGAATTTTATTACGCCTTTTCCCACGGTCTAAATAACTTTTCCGAATAGAAATCCTTTTGAAGGACTCGCTGCGTTTGAAGGATGGCTCGTTACGATCCTTCTTACGGCTCACGAGCCTTCTTAAATTTTCAAATGAAATTGACCTCATGGACCCTCAATATTTCAATGCCCACGCAATTCTCTTCAAGTATTTTTGTACGTTCTAAAAATCTTGAAATCAAGTCCTAGTATTTCTCGCATGATGGGGACTTTTACTCTCTTGATATACTTGAATCTCCTTCTCTTTCTTCTTCTACTTCTCTTCTCCTCAGCTCGTACCGGTTCGAGGTCTTCCAGTCTTCGTTGCTTGGCATTCGTTTTTCTCCCCGTAGAATATCGTGGGGATGCAGAGGAATATCGTGCGATTAATGCGGGTGGCCAGTTGTAAACTCGTGGAGGGTCCACACACTCATCGAAGGGATAATCATCAACAATCTTGCAGTGCCATAGCAGCAAAATAATCTCTTAGATCCTCATTATGTCTTCTCCGTTTCAACCAATTTTTAATTTTGATAATAATAAGAATAATTGATGTTAATTATCCATTTAATGATGAATCAATTCAAAATAAAATGATTGTAGGCAGAAGGTATTTCCCAATTATCTAATCGTTACACACATAAAATTAGTCCCAGTTGAGCATAAACAAGAACTTTGTTCTTACGACACTGTTACGGTGACTTGTAGACAAGGAGGGAAAGAACGAGCAGGGGAAGGATCCAAACACGTTCGTGGGTTCACGGACGAAACGACTTTCTCCCTTGCGCTCTCCCTCTCAAACCGATTACGACGTTGATTCTCGCCCTTTCCTTGCGATCATCTTCTCTTGGCATTCACGACCTTTCTCACACTATCTCTTTCAAAGCTTCCTGATATAATTCCTTGTAAATATAACACATCACTCGCTCTGACATTAGTTCATTTCTAAAACAAATATACACTTTTTAATGATGTTGATCTTCTCTAATGATTGAACTTTTTTTCTTCTTTTTCTTGATCAAATACATACCAGAGAAAACCATAATTGGCCTCGCCACAAAATCACGCGTGATATCGATATTCCCTCGCGGCGTTGATTGCAATGGCGTAAGATGCTACCACAGCACATACCAATGTAAATACTCGTTGAATTACCATTAATATAGCAGCATCAAGTACTGTACAAACTTTGTTTGCATCAACTTTTCACATGCTTAGTCAAACTATAGCTGGCTGAATAGTGAAATAAAACAAAAAGTAGGTGTAAATTCCATGAAATAAAATGATAGTGTTACGGTGTAGCGAGATCCAACGGAACTGTTTACTGGCCCAGCAAGCGCATCAGCGCAATCGTTCTTCTCTACTCCCTCTTCCACACTATCCAACACCGTAGACTCACCCTCGAGGGGCTGACGGTCCACACTAATGCTGCATTCCTCAACACGACACAAGTCCATTCGTACGCCAAATAAATATCTCAAGTTTCCTATATATCACTTTATTTCTTATTGTGGCTTGCCTTTATTGTTGTTCTTTAGTGTACGTCTTAGATCCTTGGCTGAATAGTGGTTCACTGGATGTCTGTCTTATAAACGAGTTTACGCGGGAACTAAACACTTTCTACGGCGAAGAATCCTTGCTTGGAATAAGAAACGAAATAACAACCGATTGACAGCGGTGCAATGGTAATTGGAGAGTAAAGAGGAGATAAAATGTAAAATAAGATGAGAAAAGGATACACAAATGTGCTGGCCACGCTGGCAAGACACTAAAGCGGTGCTCGTGTGCGACCGCGATCGAGCAACACAGCGACGACGGCAGCCTGTGGGAAGGCGCCTGGTAAATAAGAACTACACGGGAGTAAAGGTAAAGACGCAAGTGAGGAACGAAGAGTTTCAAGAGAAGGATCGAGCAAGAGGAGTGGTGGCATGCGGTCCGTCCACTCTCGCCCGCGAGCGGGACTTCTCTCTCGATATCTTCTAACAGCATCCCACTCTATACTCCCCTTACCAATCTCGTTCCCTTGCTACGTTCTACACCGTAGAGTATAGGTACAAAGTACCTCCATCCATGCGCTACAGATTAAGCTTCGTTCATACGCGGATACACTACATTGTTTTATATTTTCACTTGGATTTATTTCGATTCTTTACCTTACAAATTAGACAATATTCTTTTATTTATAGATTAATTACTGACACTCATCATGGAAAATTTTTTTTATTTCGTTTAAAGGGAAAAGAGAGGTAGGTTATGAGATGGAATTTCGATTCAGGTTTTTGAATAATAGAGGAAGGACTGACTAATGCGGATATGCCGGTTTTAGTTGGAGGAAAAAAATTCTTTATTGGAATGCAATGATTTATTTGTGGCTAGTCATAAATACTAGACCTTTCATTCTGTTTTTTGACACCTGCATTTAATTATCAATATTGTCAATAATTCTATTGAATTTCTTTTTTTATTAATATGATCTTATTAGGATCCTTCACTGCATCTCAATGTAACGAACTCAACATTCTAATTAAATTATTGAAGAAAAAACTTTTTCTTTCCCTAAAGAATTTTAATGTATTTTTATTTTAAACCTCTGTAAAATGTACATTCATGGAATTTATAATGATTTCGAGAGTTAGAAAAATTATTTTACAGCATGATTTTCTTTCAACAAACAACAAAGACAATAAATAATATATGTATTTTTAAAATTATAATAATAAATTCTCAAGACTGTTTATTCTTATGTAATATTATGTATCTAGAGACATAAAGAAAAAATGAAAATAAAAATTTTCAATAAATATTGACTCATATTTTTTTTCAAGTAAACATATATAAAGGAGGCTGGCTACCAACAGTTAGGTGGGTGGAATAAACTAGAGCCTTTATTCTATGCAGAGTTGTTTTGACACTATCCGGAGTAAAAGTGTCTTTAGAGGTACTTGATATTCGCTTTGTAAAATACAGCGATTATAAAGCCAAGGCGAAAGCAATTCCCTTGTTATTCACGACAAGAATAAAGCAGACCTGTGAGTTGATTATGCCTTTACGAGTAAAGTACTTGAGACTTTTACACGCTCATACATGCAAGAAAAACCATATCAATTGTTTTTTATAAAAAATAAAAGAAATAATTATTCAAAAAATGCTAATAAAAAGCATGAATTCTAGTTTTCATATTTTAAAATACCTCTTTAGTTGCTGATTATCATTATTATCATTAAATGGCTGAATCTTAAATGCATTTCTAAGGACATAGTAACCAAATCATGATGACATTTTTTTCAATTGTAGATATAAAAATTCATTTTATCTTATCACAGAACAAAATTTTGAATAAACTTTTATAAGAAAAAAAAATATGAGGAATAAAATATTCTAATAATCTTCAGTTTATTTTTATTAAATCCATTTCACCTTCATTTGAAATTTAAAATGATTAATGAAGATATGATAATAGTAAGATAATTAAAAAATAATTATATCGAAACGTTTATAAAAATTAGAACAATATGTTGATAAAAAATGTAAAAAACTCATATAAAAAAAATAAGCGTAAAATTATATGGTTTCAGTGGTTATATAAAAATGAATACCATTTTAATATTTTTAGTTTTAGTTAATAGAAAGTTAAAGGGGATCTCCCCATGATGACTTTTCCCCATCGTGGTTTTGCCTTACACCTGTACATCAGACCTGCGTTACATTCACGCGGTAACATCACATGTGGGCAAAACAACAGGATGCTTTATAACGTACATTTAATTTACGCACGAGAAGAAATATCGTAACCCTGACTCATAGGCTTACACATATTTTCTGGAAAGTTTAATAAACTGATGAGAGAGAAGAAAGGTGATGTGTTCACAATAAGAGGATAAAGATGGTATGATTAGTTCTATTATTGAATAAAAATAAATGAAACAAACGATTAAAATACCAGTTAGTACATCACCGAATACTGTCATTTACTTGAAAGAAACCGGTTGCTGTCGTGTCTTTATTCACCATATTATGTGTACGTAAATGCAAATGAGTTTATTTGTTCAGATGACCGCTTTCCGGACATACTAAAAACTCAAGTCGAGTGTGTGGAGATGAAACTGAATTAACAGAGTGCATTTACAAATGTAACTTATGTAGAAGTCATATAAAGTAGCACGATACCTACTTAGAGCAATTGCTCACTTAAGAAAATAACTAGCAGATTGATTATAAAATCTGAAAACGTATAATGATTAAGTCAAAAAAACATGACCAGTTAGTGGAAAATG